>SMDT01002815.1:0-1200000 GCA_005392925.1 Aquilaria sinensis | reverse complement strand
TGACCAAATAGGGAGGAACATGGAAGTGTACGTAGATGACATGATAGTTAAAAGCAAGCTGCCTGTAGACCATGTCACAGACCTAAGGGAAACTTTTCACCAGCTCAGGACCTTCGGAATTCGCCTTAACCCTGAGAAGTGCACCTTCGGGGTAACTTCGGGAAAGTTCCTTGGGTACATGGTATCAGAAAGAGGCATTGATGCTAACCCAGAAAAAATTAAGGCTCTGTTGGAATTCCGAACTCCTGCCACAATAAAAGATGTGCAGAGACTTGCTGGAAGAATAACCTCCCTTAGCAGATTTATTTCCAGATATGGAGACCGGTGCCGAGCATTCTTCAAAGTCCTCACTAAGGCAGCAAAAAGGAAGGACGACCTCGAGAGTAATGATCGTCCTTGGAATGAGGACTGCCAAAAAGCTTGGGAAGAACTCAAAATCTACTTGGCTCGCCTGCCCACTTTGCAACAGCCCCGCGAAAGAGAACCTCTTGTGTTGTACCTCGCCGTCACAGAAAAAGCAGTAAGCTCAGTCCTTGTGAAAGAGGAAGGGGCGAAGCAGTGGCCAGTCTACTATGTGAGCAAGTCCCTGCATGGCGCCGAAATCAGATATCCTTTGTTACAGAAAGCTATATATGCCTTGGTCCTGGCAGGAAGAAGTCTACGACCATATTTTCAGGATCACCCCATCATCGTCCGAAGTAGTTTACCCCTGCGGGACGTCATGAAGAAGGTTGACCATTCGGGAAGGCTCTCCAAATGGTGTATAGAGCTTGGCATGGCGCCGAAATCAGATATCCTTTGTTACGAAAGCTATATATGGCTCACCCCATCATCGTCCGAAGTAGTTTACCCCTGCGGGACGTCATGAAGAAGGTTGACCATTCGGGAAGGCTCTCCAAATGGTGTATAGAGCTTGGCGAACACGACATCACTTATGAACCTCGGAAAGCCATAAAAGCTCAAGCCTTGGCAGATTTCATTGCCGAGGTCCCCATTACCGAGGACAGCCACCCAAGTCCCGACGAAATGAGCCAGAATGGGCCTTGTACGTTGATGGTGCCTCGGGCGCCGAGCACCAAGGAGCAGGGGTGATCATTAAAGGCCCCGAAGGCCTGGAAGTAATGAAGGCCATTAAGTTCAGCTTCAATGTCACCAACAATGTGGCTGAATATGAAGCCCTCATAGCGGGCTTGCGCCTGGCCAGAAAAATTGGTGTCAGAAACTTGAAAGCCCATAACGATTCCCAGCTAGTAGTTCGGCAAACAGCAGGGGACTACGGGGCGAAGGATCCAACACTGGCAAAATACCATGAATTAGTAACGAAGCTTATTCGAGAATTCGACACCGTGCGAATCAAGAGCGTGCCTCGCAGACATAACGCTGAGGCAGATGAATTGGCAAAATCAAAAGCATATACTGAGGTGCTAAGCCAGCCGAGCATTACAGTGCTGAGCATAATGACTTCGGGAAGAAGCTGGAAAGACCCAATAAGAACATATCTCGAAACCAATACGCTCCCCGAAGACCCCAATGAAGCAGCAAAAGTGCGGAGACGCTCCGGTCGTTTCTTTCTGATTGGAGAAGACCTATATCGGCAGGGATATGCAAATCCGCTACAGAGGTGTGTTGGCGAAGAGGATATTGAAATAATCCTCCAAGAAGTTCACGAAGGCGCTTGTGGTTCGCACATCGGAACCGACGCCCTGGCAGCGGTGATACTTCGCCAAGGATACTTTTGGCCTACCCTGAGGAAAGACGCTAGACGGTTCGTCCAGAAATGTGGTAATTGCCAAAGACATGCAAAAATCCAGAGAACACCCTCGGAGCTGGTGACTTCGGCAAACTATCCCTGGCCCTTCGCAGTTTGGGGCATAGACCTTATCGGGCCGCTCCCGACAGCGCCTGGGGGCGTGAAGTTCTGCGTAGTCGCAGTAGACTATTTCTCTAAATGGGTCGAGGCAGAACCTTTGACGACTATCTCGGCAAGAGAAGTGCGCAAGTTCGTGTGGAAAAACATAGTATGCAGATTCGACATACCGAGGGTACTAGTGGCTGATAACGGATCCCAGTTCATAGACAAAGGGTTCCAAGAGTTTATCAGCAACCTCGGAACAAAGATGCACTTCGCCCCGGTAGCTCACCCCCAAAGCAATGGGCAGGTGGAAGTATCTAACAGGACCATAAAAGATGGTCTGAAAAAGAGACTGGGGGAGGCAAAAGGGAAATGGCCAGGAGAACTCCAAAGCGTTCTATGGAGCTACCGAACAACGCCCCGAAGAGCTACAGGGGAAACTCCTTTCTCGCTCGTCTTCGGTACGGAGGCCATAATCCCAATAGAGGTAGTGCGACCATCAATACGAGTGCAGGTATTTGATGAAAGTGGAAATGACCTCGGCTTAAGAACCAAGCTCGACCTCGTCGGCGAACATAGAGAAATAGCGGAACTAAGAAGGAAAGCTTTCCAGCAAAGAGTGGCCGCCGCTATAAACTTGCGAGCTAGGCCAAAAGGAATAAAAAAGGGTGATCTCGTTCTCCGAAAGGCGGAATTCGCACCCCGGAGGCCATCACACGGCGTACTTCGCGCGAATTGGGAGGGACCTTATCTGGTTCTTGCCGAAGTACGAAGAGGGGTGTACAAGCTCGGTGACGCCGAAGGCGTGGAATTAAAAAACACTTGGCATTCAGATGCCTTGAAAAAGTTCTATGCTTAGAATCTTGACGAAAGGGTTTACATTGTACAAAGTTAGAAAAATTTTCTAGCTACACGGGCTTCTGAAAGAAAGATTCTTGAACAAAAGAAATACTAAAATTCCGCGAAGATGGTCGCCAGAATAAGCATGGGTGTGATTTCCTGAAGTCCCTCGAGCAAGCATGTTCGGGACAATAGGAAATGTAAAACCTTGCGAGAATTTCTAAATACAAAGGCTCACAGAGAACCGATCTAATCTTCCGAAGTCTCTTGAGCAAACGCGTTCGGGGCAAAAAGGAATGAACAATCTCACAAAAAAGACTTAGCCAAAATTTCTTACAGGAAAGAAAAAAAGTCTTTATTAACAGACAAGATCGGTTTACAAAGAAGAAGGACTACCAAGAAAGAAAGAGTACAAGGAAGGAGAAAAAGAAGGCAGAAGGGGCCTGAGATAAATTAGGGATTCTCGGCGTCCCGGGAGCCACTAGCCCCTGCATCCTTTTCCGCCACCACCCGCGCCGGAAGAGTCTGAGGCAGGTTCAAGTGCTCGAGCTTGGACCAAGTCCACCGAGGTCCCTCAGGAATATTTAGGGCCTCTAGGAAAGAAAGGTCGAGATCTGGAAACCTCAGAAGAACTTGATGACGAACGAGACAAAACCCGTCTTGAAAACCAACTTTGGTCATCTCGTCGGATTTCCTCTTCTCGACCCCAAGATCATTAAGCTCCTTCTCCAGGTCTTCAACCTTTTTCCTTAACGCCTTCACCTTCTTTTTCCTCGACTCATCCTTCCCCTTCTTCGAAGAATCGACCTCGGCTTGAAGTGCGGCTTTCTCGGCCTCCGCCTTCGCCAGAAGAGCCGCAGAATCCGACTTCTCCTTTTGAAGTGCCTCATTAACCGAAGTCAGCTCCGCCACTTTTCCGCCGAGGTCGGAAATCTTCTGGGAGGAGTCCTTTATAAGTTCTTCTTTTTCCTTCGCAAACTCCTCCCGAAGGGCAGCAATCTCTGACGCCGAAGCCTGGGCCAGCTAAGTGTTCCGAGTGAGCAGGTCCGAGCACTGGGTCTTGTATTGTTCTATAGTCTTTGAAGCGGCGGCCCGGTACATCCCCTGCCTCGCCACCCGAACTCTGAGGAATCCGGCATATCCCAGCAGCTGCAGAAAAACAGAGGCAAGAATGAGACAAGGCAAAAAAGGAAAGGCAAATACTTAGAAGAAATCAGAGACAAAAAAAACAGGGGCAAGGTGAGAAACACACCTGGGCGGCGTGCTCGGAAAGCTTCGCGGCGAGGGAGTCATCATCCGGATGAGCCCCCGCAATGGCCCTGAAAGAAGCTTCAGTAAGAACCCCCTTTGTAATCTCCTTGGCCATTAGCGGGCAGTCTTCGGAGTACATGTCCATGTCCTCCGTAAAAGACCAAAATGGCTCCTTCGGAATCTTCCCCTTCGGGATATGGGCATCCCGAAGGGCCCGCTTCCGGGCGTGCTCGGCAACCCAATCCGGAGGAAGAATCTCCTCTGCACGACAAAAGCAGAAAAATTGTCAAACACAAGTAGCTGCCAAAAAATTCAGAAACTGAGTGTCTAAGGCATCAAACCTGGTGGCACTTCGGCAACGTCGTCGCCAGAATCCAGGGCCCCCTCAGAAGAAATCTCCTTCCCTTTCCTCTTGCGGCGATCTTCGGCAGAAGGGGCTTCCACCAAAGCGTCCAGAAGAGCCGCCGAATTAGGGCTTGAAGGAGCGACATCTGCACCGACCTCAGTCGAAGGGGCAGCAACGGTTACCTCGGGCTCCTCGCCCACCTCCTCGGAAATCTCCGGCATAGGAGGGGGCACGGTCTTCTTCGATCGCTTGGCCGCCGGAGGCCCCCCGCCAGCCGCCTTCCGTCTTCGGGAGGCAGCCTTCTTTGTTTGTTCACCTTTCTCGGCTTGCCCGACGAAAAGCGATCGGTAATAGGCAGCAGTATCGTCGCCCATCTCTGAAAAAGAGAGAAAACATCAGCGTAAGTCCAAGATGAAATTAAAACAAGGGGACTAGGAGATGACTTACTTTCGAAAAAATCGGCATAAGTAATGTCCTCCTGAAGAAGTTTTACCAGCCAGGAGTCCTTCCCAGCAATGGCAGGAGCCGGCATCTCGAGGTCCGTTTCGTGCTCCTTTACCACCTTCAACTCCCGAAGGACTTCTTCGGTCATCAACTTCCAGTTAATTGGAAAGGGGTAAAGGGGGCGCGGTGGGACCTCGGAATCCCAGTCAGAGACCGCTCGGATGCGCTTGTCAAAGTCCGCAAAAATGGGTGTTAACTCGGGAGTTAACAGCATCTTCGGGTCAACGACATCCATCACGAGCTTTCCCTGAGCCCACTTCGTCGGGACGTACGACCAGGCCTCCTCCTTCTTCATAAAGAAGAATTTCTGTTGCCACCCTCGCCAGCTGTCCTTGTTGGCAAAGGTGAACTTGTATTTTTTGCTCCCTGACCCCCGAGGTAGCATGAAATAGAAGCCACCCTTTGGGATCACGAAGAGCTTGTAGTACTGCAGAAAAATGACAAAGTGTGGCTCTATACCGAAGACACCACACATACAAAGAAAAGCATTGAAATAGCAGTACGAGTTCGGCGGAAGTTGGTTTACGGCAATGCGATGGAAATCGCAGAAATCGCAAACCATCTTCGGCGGAGGATACCGAAGTCCGGCCTTCAGTTGGGCACGGAAAACAGTAACCTCGTCACTACGGTTTGAAAAGCTATATTGGTCCGAACGAGGCAACCTCGTAGTGACGTAGGAAGGAAGGAAGAACTTCTTTTTCCATTTTTTAAGTTTTGCAGAAGTAGTGCAGCAGGGGTGAGAAAGAAGGGGTTCCCAGCTTTCGGGAATAGGCATGACTGGCAAAAAACCGAGTTCGGGAAAAGGCAAAAAGCTATTTCGAAGAAAAAATTTGGAAAAACAGAAGAAACTGGAAGCTAAAACCCACCAAACGTTTTGCCAAAATCTGGATTTGAGGACGCCGTCGTGAAATGATTGCCGGAAAACCACTCTGTCAAAAAGCACCGCCGTAAGAGAGCAGGAAAAACACTGCGGCAGTTGAGAGACAGAAGAGAGCAAAAGCGAAAAAAGCAAAAGCAAAAGCAAAAGGGGGTTATGAAGGATTAAGGGTATATATAGACCGAGGAAGGGTAGGCGAATCGACGTCATAAGTGCTGTGCGAAGGCGAATCGTCGCCATAATTGCCCATTCTGCATAAAAAGACGCGCCCGCTGTAACCGATGTAACCCTCTCCAATGACGGCGTGCCACGTGTCAGCAACCACGCCAAATAAGGAACACGCTTTCTGACGAATAGCGCGCCGCCCCAGACTGACACGCCTGGTCACGAGACGAGACGTTTCAGTGACCTACAAAGATTACAGAAAATAGGTTACCTCGGAGACACCAAGAGACAGTCTGTGCTACGTCTACGGACAGAAGGTGTATCTTCGGCACAGGTACCATGCATAAAGCCCCGAAGGGTACCCTCCGAAAGGTACCCTCCGAAAGCTGACAAAAGCCAAAGTCCCTACTTCGGCTTCTAGGGGGGGCATGTGATAGCCGAAGGACTATCGCCTCTCCTAGAACGTACCTCCTATCAAAAGCATGCTCGGGAAGCCTGGCACCATCCGAGGGAGGCACTAGTACTGACCTCGGACTAGGCAAATTCCAGTGCCTCGAACTCGGGATTTAGCCTAGTACCCCAAAGAGCTCCAAAGGTGCAGACAGCCCCCTCGGGAGATTAAACGGATCGCCTTCGGGATAGAAGAACCAGCTACCGCAAGCAAGAGAGGATTTCCCGAAGGCGGAACCTGCGAGCTAGGCAGCGCCCCGAACTGCGAACATAACTCCCGAAGAATGGTGTTTGTCCCAGAGAACGACCTCGCCCAAAGGACATCGGGAGTACGGCAAGAGCATTTAAGGAGCCTCTGACACATCGCCCACAGACGCACCATGTCACCTCAAACGACACTCCGACACGCCGACGCCGCCCAGGCCTTGTCACAACCTGTCTCGGACCAAGGCTCGAGGGAGCCTACAAACAGCTACTTGTCCCCTTTGTCCAAAGGTACACAGCAGATCTGACCGAACACGTGTCACGATCTGAACGGGCCAGACACTTCTATAAATACCAAAGAGCAGCCCCTTGCAAACGGTTGGTCAGTCAGTTGAGAGGATACGAACAGGCAAGGCCACTAAACCCTTGAGTGCTCTCTTTCCTTCACCTCTCAGAAAACTAACTTGGGCGTCGGAGGCTCCTCCCCGGAAAAACATCCCAGGGACCTCCTAACATTTCCTTTTGGGCTCTTCAGGTACCACTCCCTGGGAAACCTCCACTCCGGGCGTTCTCCTCCTCAGGAAGTCCCTCCAGAAACCACCATGTCCTCTAGCGAAGATGTCTCCGAACATCACTCGTCTTCTCCAAATGCAGATGAATGAGTTTATCCATGGCCATCTCATATCATCTCATAATTTAAATCTTATGCAGGAAATTAAGATCATGATCACTAACAATAATCATTTGGTAGTATAATTACTTGATATCAATAATGTCGGATGAATTGAAGATGATAATGTTTGGATGCAATTATTTTTCATTCGCATAGGGTCAATAAGGTGTTACGAGTGTGTTTATATAGGTTATTGTTGAGATACCAGCTGTCCCACTTGGACCTAGTTCAGTTTTTGTTCTATTTGGTTTTTTTATTATGGGTATATGATTAAATGGAAGGTTCCATTAACATTATTTATAGTTCTTATTCGAGTGTTATTAATTATAGCATGAAAGATAAACAATTCTTAATTTTTTGTAAAGAATGTAATTATTATACTAAGTTGTCTAAACAAATAAAAAGAAAAAAAATTCTGTCATAACAAATTTCTTTATTTCTTCATAATAATAATAATTTTTTGGTAACTGAAAATATTTATGTAAGGTATAAAAGATGGAAGGCACTCATATATAAGAAAATTAGGGCATGCCAACATTTTAAGACTCAAAAGGCACATTAGCCAATATTAGGGTATTATATGAAGGAATTGGATCCCTTGACCTCCCATGTATTCTTTTGATCAATTAACCACTAAGTGAAAAAGCTTAAAATTATTTCTTCCATATAATAAAATCACTACAAGAGAAATGGCAAATTGTGGCTAACTTATGGGACTAAATGTTAGTAGCAAGATATGTCAGTCACATAGACGTGGGCAAGTATAACTTATGCGACTGAAATTGTCAGTTGCAGGACTTTTAATCGTATAGTAGTTGCATACTTTAAATTATATTTTTTTGCCAGTTGTTTGATAGTCCCACAGTTTAAAATATATTTTCCTGTCAATCGCACGGTAGCTGCATATATTTTAGTGTTTTGCAATTGCATTCAGGTGGTTAATTTAAATTTAAAATTCAAAATACTACTATTGACACATTCAGTCGTATAAGTAGCGTGTGACTGAAATTCAGTTGCATGTGTTGTGCAAATTAGTCACACATTAGTCGCATCAATTGCGTGCGACTGACATTTAGTGGCAATTTAGTCGAACAAAATCTAGACTCCTATAAACACTACCCATTCAGCCAAATTTCACATTATTTACACAATATCTTCCCAACTTATTCCTTTGTTATTATTCCTTGGTCTTGCTCCTTCTACTTCCTCATCCTTCCTTTTTCTTCCTTGGTCTTGCTCCCACTGGTTATTGTTTAGTTAGACCATCTACTCATTTTGGTAAGATTTTAAACTTTCTTTCTTCAATTCTTTGTTTATGTTAAATCTTAGTGTTAATTTTTTTGTTTATTTAATATGGCATTTAGTCTAAACTTTAGTGTTGGTGAAATTTTGGTGTTTATTTTTCATGGCATACATGTTAATTTTTGGTAGATTATATACAAATTTTTTTTTTTGTGTTTTATGCTATTTTTTCGTGGATTATATTTTAATTTTAATTTGGGTGAATTATACTGTTAATTTCTATGTAGATTATATGTAATTTTGGTGGATTGTATCTCTAGATTTTAAAGTGGATTTCATTTTACTATTAATTTTAGTGCTAGATTTTAGTGTTAATTTTACTATTAATTTTGGCGGATTAATTTTAGTAGTTATTTTATTGTACATTTTAGTACTAAATTTTGGTAGATTAATTATTATACTAATTGTAATACACTTTTGATAATTATAAACCGATTTAAGATTAACTTTAAAAAAAATATATCAAGCTTACGATTGAAATTCACTAGCTTGATGTAACTATTTCTCTCACTCACACAAGGTGTCTAGCCCACTAGTTGACCAATTAACACTTAAGTCGCAAGTTCGTCACATGCCTGTCGCATAGGTTATGTGACTAAGGTTTATTGCACTGTTTTTTCCTATGGTATTTCAGTCATGGCCGGTCGTCGAAACTGCCAAAAATAATTCTGGTATCCCTAACAACTCAGAATAAATAAATTTATAGTCTAGCAGTGAAAACCAGGTCGAATCCCAAATGAGATTTTTTTTTTACTGAAAGCTTACTGTCAGAAAACTGAAATAAAAGATTGGGGGGATTGTTTGCAATAAGAAAAAAAAGTAAAATAAAAAAAATGATCAGAGAACAAAAATTAATAAACCTATCAAGTAAGAAACCAACAAAACAATAAAAATTCAAACATTGGCATCAGTCAACATCCACCACCGAATTCCTATAACTGATCATTGATGCATAGATAGATCAATCAAGACTTTGAATATTCATCGTTGGAGCTATCTTCCTACCTCCCCTTAGTCGTAGTTAATCAGAAATAAGCGATCTAATTAACCCTAACTGCTAAACAACCTAAGACAAGCGCTTTGATTTAATTTAACAATTGCATTAAAAATTAGAGAGATCGATGAAACTAAATAACACAAACACAAGCGGCTGCATTTAATTTATTTGAATATTCTTCCTAAGACCTAATGATTTCTGACGCAGTAAATCATTAAACCTTAGTTGCTTCACAGATTAGAGAAATCAAACAATTACGGATTTGATTTCTAACCTAGCAGTAGATTGAATTCGAATAACAACTAGTAGGCCTCCTAGCATATAAACGAAACAATCATAAAATTAATCATAGAAGAACATTCAATACTCAAAATATTAATTGATGAATAAAAACAACTTTGATCTCACAGTGCTAAAGAATTCGGGGTTTCAGTTTCCTTCAACCAAGAATAAAAAGAACATTAAAAAGAAAATAAAAGAAGAAAGAAAAGAAAGAGAGTTGGCGAAGAGGGGGAAAGAGGGGGGCCTGGCGGCGGCAGCCACGCTTAAAAACCAAAGAAAACTAAAACCTATGGCTAAACTCATAAAAACTCCCTAAATTTTCTATATTTTTACAAAAGTACCCCAAACAATGCTCCAGAACAGTAGTAGCAACTTTAAGCTGATATTCGATCTTGATGCAGTTACTATTTCTCAAAATTCAAAGCATAAAAGTTGTAGAGCTCTTTCTTATCTTCGAAACGACACATGAACCGCATAAAACGGACATCTACAGCCAAAGATATGCCCAAAATACCGCAACTGTTTCTGAACCAGCGGTGACTCGTTAATCGCGACTTTGAAGCTGAATTTGACCCTCTGAACGTGCAAACTGGGTTTCATGGTCTGAATGTGATTTGTAGCTCCAGATGTTAGCTTTCCAATGAATCAAGAATCACTTCATTCCGATCTCTGTAGCTCAAGATATAATTTTTCTACCGGAACATCACCAATCTGTCAACATCCTGAAAGAGCACAACTAAATTAAAACTTGTAAAATGACAAATTAAATTCACTTTCAATTGATTGGGTCCAGATATGCTCTAAGCTACAAAATATACTCAAAATATATATTTAAGGTTCAAAACATATTAAAACATACTAAATATGAGAGAAATAAATATAATAAATATAAGCTTATCAAGTCACATGGTATGATTGAATGTCAATTTTAGTCAATTGCTTCAACTTTTTTTTTTCTTATAGTGAATATAATTATTATAAATATATTTAGAACATATAAAAGACTTAAGTATGGAAGAAAGCATTTTAGTTTTTTTCTAATGAGTAACTCTTCTATAAATCAGGCTTATACCTGCACCATTCTTGAAAAATTTAAGATTTGTTATGTTAACCCAATTTCTTAGAAAATCAAGCAATCATGGCCCTGCGACAAGAATCAGTACTTGTATAATTTTGGCAAGTACAAGGCAAACATGCTCGTTATGTGGAGTGCTTTGTGCACTAATGTTGGGGGAGCTGTCCTTGGGTTTGAATCCTAGCGACCCCTTATTTCCCTTTTGTTTTTATTTTCTCCTAATTCTTCCATTTCTTTCTTATTTATTTCTCATTTTTTTGTTCTTCATTTTTTTTAATGTTCTTTCATTGTTTGTTTTTTTTTTAATGTTTTTTGTTTGGTTTTGTCTTATGTTTCCTTTTCCAAGTTTATTTTCTTTATTTTCATTTTCTCTTATTTTGTAGCTTTTCCTTTTCTTTTTCATTTTTTGGTATTATTTCAAGTTTTTTTTATTTCAAGTTTTATTCTTTATTTTTTTTACTTTGTCTACCTTTTTTCTTAGCTTTATTTTATTTTTTTAATTCTTGCATTATTCTTCTTTTTCTAAAACTTATCTATTTTTTCTTCAGTTTTTTGTTTCCTATATGTTCATTTTGATTTTCTATATGTTCTTTTTTTTCATTGAAATTTGTTCTTTTAAGTTTTCTATATGTTCCTGTACGTATTGCTATTCATTCTTTTCATTTACAGATCGACAAAAACTCATACGAGCAGCTACTTTACAAAACACAAGCATAGTTTAAAAAGAATATATGCATATAAAAAATACATGCGAATGAAGAAAGGAAAATATACACATAAAAAAAGAGCATGTGCAAGTAGAAAGAAAAAAGAACACATACGTTAAGAAATATTTATTCAGAATAATTTTGCATATCTATGTGAATGTACATACACAGAAATATAAAAGAACATATGCGTAGAAAAAAAATATATTCAATTAAATTACAGAATGTATACATAGTTACATATATTACAATGAGAAGAACATACACATATGTACAAAAAATATATGTGTACCAAAAAATGAACAAATACCTTCAAAAACATTTATACTGAATAAATATCAAAACACATTTGTAGAGAGAAACATATGTATTTAAAGAAAAGAACATATGCATGTAAAGAAGATACATATACCTTCATGTATATCTATGCAAACTAAAGATTAAAACACATTATGAACATACACATATGTATAAAGGAACATATTCATATAAATAAAAGAACATATGAAAATGACAAAATGAACATATGTCTTCAGAAATATCTATAAAGAATAAACATTTAAACAAATAATGTACATACACAAATGTATAAAAGAACATATGCATATACAGAAATGAACATATGTATATAATTAAAAGAACATACCCAATGTTAGAGGATGGAATTTGGAGAAGAAGATGAGAAATGAAAATAAGAAAGAATTTGGAAATAAGGATGGAAAAATGAAAATTGAAAGAAAAGACAACAGAGATAGGCATGCTTAAACTGGGTCCATTGGATTAAGATGTAACATACTAGCCATTCTATCAAATTCAGCATATTATCAAAATTAAAAAAGTTAAGAGGAAACATGAAAAAAAGCAAAAAAACAAAACAAAACAAAGAAGATGAATTAGGGAAAAAGGAAAAAGACATGCAAAGGTGGAAGCTGGTGATTCGAACCTAACATACCCTCCTCGTTTACACATCTTCAACCAACTTTTTCTATTAACACCCAATTTTGCCCGGATACTAATTTTTGTTTAGTTCTAGGTTAGAAAATTTAGTTTAGGGGTCATTGTAATTTTTGGGGGCAATTTGATCAATTGTTAGGATATTTGGGTCATTTTTGTCATTTTATAGTTAATTGGTCTAGTCACATTTAGATTACATTGTTGTTCGTATTCTAAATGTTTAGGAATTTAGCACAGTCATTTAGGGTCAAAAAAAGAATTACTTTAGTTTATGTGCTAGTTAGGGGTCCTAGAGGTTTTTAGTGTTAGTTTAGGAAAAGTGGGGAGTTGGGCATGAATTAAGAGTTTTCAGAAAGTTCTAAGTAAAAATGTAAATTTTGGGTCAAATCAGTCAACTCTACAAATTTTTAGGCAAAGACAGCAAGTTTATGAAATTTTGGGAAGATCTAAAAAATTTTACAAAATTTTGTGCTTAATTGATGAATTTTGGAAGTGTTGAGTGAAATTGGAAATTCATATAAAATTTGGAGCCAAATTAGTGGTTAAGAGTTTTCCTGAGTTTTCCTGGTATTGGACTAATATTTTTACCAGATAACATCCTAAGAGGTTTAAACTTTATCAAATTTAATTTGGATTAGGTTTAACCTTTAAAAATCTAGTTAATCTTGCCCAAAACTCCCTTAGTATAAATATGGGTCACAATTTGAGAGAAATCATAGAGAAAAAGCTAAGATTTTCAAAAAGGACAAAACTGTAGCTTCAGCTCCCTAACTTCTAGGCACCTTACCCTAGTACCCTAAATTTTCCTCTAAGCTACCGCCACCCTTGAAAGCTCTATTCCCCTGCCTGACGCATAGCCACCAGCTCCACTACTGCTAGTCACGAACGTTGACAGATGCCATTCCATCTCGATCTACATCACTGCTTGCAAGTCCACTCTACACTGTCGACATAAAATTAGAGGAATGAGCTGCTAGCAAAAAATGCCCCCACCATTATCCGCAACTCAGTCCACCACTTTATGTTGCTGTAACTCGCCGCCTATGCCTCCAAAGTTCACTCCTTCCATCACTATCCACTCTTTATCTCCCATTGTCGCAATCACCGTTGCCACCAAAGGAATTAGGAACGAACCTCCTAAACCCGATTGCAACCTACTGGACCCTAATCTTGACCTATTTCAGGATCTAATTGACCCTAGTCAATCAAATTACTTTTCATTTAACCCTCGTTTAGCCTCTGTTCTATTTATTTCATTCATTTAAGTCATTAACATCTTTTTTTATTTTGATTTTGGATACTAGGCATTGACATCACCTTCTTTTTATTCTCTTTCTGGTGGTTATTTGTTTATTTGTTTATTTGGGCTTGTGTCAATTAAATTCTTTACATAGGGTATGGTGATTATTTTATAGTTTAATTTCAATTTAATTCTCAATACATTGTAAAATTATCGTTGAAAATTCAACTCAATTTCGCATGGATTTAATAAAACCCTATGACAAACTTAGGATAATAGGAAAAAAAAACTTTAAGATCCATATCCAGGTGATTTGGTAGGATCTATGGTTTGAATAATTATTTGAAATCTTTAAAACAAGAAAGATAAATAATATATTAAATTTTGAGATACATATTCGGGTGATCCAATAGGATTCATGATTTAGATTGATAATTAACTAAAATATTTAAAAGATAAAAAAATATAAAACAATAGACTAAGTTTTTATGTTCCATATCCGGATGGTTCGATAAAATAAGAACTCAGATAAAATAGATAAAATCAAATACTAAGGTTTAGAAGTCCATATTTAGGTGATTCGATTAGAATCCATGGTTTAGAAAGTTAATTAAAATATTTAAAAGAAAAAAAAATAAAATTTAAATCAAACTACAGTGCCAATTTTTGGGTGCCATAATAAGGTTATTTTAGCATAACTGTACTCTCGAACCCTTTGAACTATCGTAGATCATTTTGAAGTGTCCAATCGACCTAGATATAAATGAATTGATGACAACTTCTAAAAACACATTGTTACACTCCCAAATGCCAATTTTGTTCGGGGGCACATAAACAAAATATATAAATAAATTGTGTCGCGTGCACATGTCTCAGACGCACACATAAAAATCTTCTCTATTTTTTTTTAAATAAACTAAGAACTCAGCTGTTTTAGGGTGCTAGCGATCCGGTTCTACTAAAGCTAGCACCCTATTCATTTAACGAGCTACATGCTGGGGAAAAACATCACTCCTGCTTTTCCATATTAGTTTCAACATCTTCCTCTCCAATATTTGGCCCAATCCAACTTGAGATTTACTATGGATTTGCTTAATCCGGCTTTTTCTCTTGTATACTTACAATCGATCACAAAATTTTTGATAAAACGGAACCCTAGCTATATTAAAAGATGAATTTTCTTTCCCTTCGATATAGTTAACCACAACTTAAGAATAATCCTGATTCACTTGAAAGTTATAAATTGTTTTAGTGCGAGAGAGAAAAATGTCTGGGCTGTTTCATGGATTTGATTTTTTAAGCTATAATTGGGCTTTGGGCTCTGATATGGCCCAAGCCCAAGATAGAAGAACAGCAAGGGCATTTTTGGCAGCACGGGACATTGCCGTTTCTATAAGATGGGGAGCCATTGATCGGCCTCGCATAGCCCGTCAAAACCCTATCGCTCTTTTCGAGCTCTTTTGTCACAGCTAACCTTTTCTTTGCAGTCTTCCCAAACCCTAAACCTAGAATCTCTAATCAATTCCTTGTACAGGTACATCTCTACTAGCTAGCTGACCGTATGCGATTTGAATTTTCGTTTGTGAACCCTAATTGTTGGTCACTGTTGGCGGATCTGCTTCTAATGCTTTGAGTACTAAAGTTCGGATCTTGGTGTATCTCGTAGAGATGGGTGAAACAAGGGACAACGACGCTTACGAGGAAGAGCTTCTCGACTATGAGGAAGAAGATGAGAGGGCCCCCGACTCTGTCACTGCTAAGCCCAATGGCGAATCCGCCAAAAAGTAAGTTCCCTCGTTCTTCTGTTTCGAAAGTTCGCTCGTTCTTCTGTTTCGTTTTAATTTCTTTTAACAATTTCGCATGATTAGCTTCCCCGATTTACAAATTCATGTTGCATAGGAGTGCTAGGTACTACCCGGGAAGTAGAGCACGAGTTTAAGCTATTTTTTGTTTGTTCCTGTTTTTATTGATGGAAAAAGAAGTGAATCTCATTGTGCTTGGGTCTTATTTTTAATGCTACAGTTAGCGGGAAATATGGGGAATGCTGTTTGTTCTAGTATATCTGATGCTGTTCTCTCTTTATTTCAAATACTTCTTACTAATCGTGCTCTTTTCACCATGTAGGGGCTATGTTGGAATACACAGTTCCGGATTTAGGGACTTCCTTTTGAAGCCAGAACTTCTCCGGGCTATTGTTGATTCTGGGTTTGAGCACCCTTCTGAAGGCAAGTTACCCATTTATTTGAAAGAGATCCTGTTTGTCTTACTGTTTGATTAATTGCTACAGATTCAGGCAGCGCTATTTTATAATTTTAATCGATACTCATTAACTAAGAATGATGTGATTCTTACCTGTACTTTTTCTGTTGTTGCACTCCAGGTAATTTACAACTATCAAATGTAATGGTTTGGTAAAAGTTTCAATTAAAAGGATCACGGAGGTTATTTTACTTACCAAGGGTTCCTTGCGAACAATTTTATTTGGTTCTTCATCAGTGCAACATGAATGCATTCCACAAGCTATTCTTGGAATGGATGTTATTTGCCAAGCTAAATCTGGAATGGGTAAGACTGCAGTTTTTGTCCTGTCAACACTTCAACAAATTGAACCAACTCCAGGACAAGTTGTTGCCCTTGTTCTATGCCACACAAGGGAGTTGGCTTACCAGGTATCCCAAGTTTTCTGTTGTAGAGAAATTCTCATTTAATAGCATTTTGTTGCTGCCATTTCATATTTCCTTGTGCTTTTATAGATATGTCACGAGTTTGAGAGGTTCAGCACGTACCTGCCTGAAATAAAGGTTGCTGTCTTCTATGGTGGTGTGAACATCAAAGTTCACAAAGATATACTGAAAAATGAGTGCCCACATATTGTTGTTGGGACACCAGGAAGAATATTAGCTCTAGCCAGGGACAAAGATCTTTCCTTGAAGAATGTGAGGCATTTTATCCTTGATGAATGTGATAAGATGCTGGAATCACTTGGTAAGAAGTCCCTTGTTTAATACATTAATTCAGCTATTATGTTTTAAGCTGTTCATTTTCTTGTTTTGGGCCTGCTTAATTTGCCTTTTTTCTTCCTCCAGACATGAGGAAAGATGTGCAGGAGATCTTCAAGATGACTCCTCATGATAAGCAAGTCATGATGTTCTCAGCCACCCTCAGCAAAGAAATACGCCCGGTTTGCAAGAAATTTATGCAAGATGTAATGTTCCATGGTCAATTCTACTTGAATTTAGAAGTCTTATCTTTTTAAATAATGCAAGATATCTCCAAGATTTCTGTCAACCTTTTAAACTGGTGGGTCTGCTGCTGTGTACTCGCCATCGATGTCACTCAGGGACAGAGGCTTCAACGTGTCGATTATGAGTGGTGCAGTTTCCTATGGAGGATTTAGTGAGTCAATAGATTGGATCCTTAGTTGTTAAGCTTCAAGCCCTATACTGTCAAATTGTCTCAGTCCTTTCTTCTTGTTTTACTTTTATTCTCAATGGTTAGGATTTTTCTTTTTGGGTTTGTTTGGGCATGTAGTTGAGGTCTTGAGGAGGGATGGGGAGTAGCTGTGGTTCACTGCTTCTATTGTAATAGCAGTCATCTTTGAGCTGTAGTACCTTCCCTTTGACTAAGTAACCTATCTGCAAGGAGGCAGTGCTGATGGGCTGGATTCTCAATTTGGGGGATGTACTTCCGTCATGCTTTTCGTACTGGATTCCGTTAGCTTGAAGAAGGTTCCTAATGTGATTTACTAATAACATTTCCTTACAGCCAATGGAAATTTATGTCGACGACGAGGCCAAGTTGACACTTCATGGTCTGGTCCAGGTACAGGCATTTCTGTATTTTGTATTTCAACTGCAGTAATTTTTTAATAGAACGAAATTCTGAAATTTGGATATGGCAGCACTACATCAAATTAACTGAGGTGGAGAAAAATCGCAAATTGAATGACCTTCTTGATGCACTGGACTTCAACCAAGTTGTTATATTTGTCAAAAGTGTGAACCGAGCAGCAGAGTTGAACAAGTTACTTGTTGAGTGTAACTTCCCCTCTATATGCATTCATTCTGGCATGTCCCAGGAGGAAAGGTTTGTGTGGATTATGTCAATTATTACTATTGGGCAAATTTACTTGATATTGTTCACTGTTGTTTTATGATTTCAATTAAGCAGTTCATTGCAGTTCTTTTGCAAGATGTATCTTTAAATTTTAAGAATTCTTTCTTGGTTTGTGAAAGAAGGATCAGTTTGAGGCATTCCAGCTGGTTATTTAATTTTGTGATGTAAAATTATGGTGGCACATTGTGCGGCCATATTGTCTGTTTTGTTTTCTGTGGCTTCTGAATTATATTGTTCTGTTGTGTTCATCACCATGCATGGAACCTGTGTCGCCCTTGGTTTGAGCTTTTACATTTCTGTATCTGTCATGTGGGAATTTTTCCCCTTGATTTGTGTTTTGTTTTTAATTTTCTTTCAGTGTTCTTCTCCTTCTGCATTTATATTCAGTATGTTTATTTGTTTTTGTTTTATAATTGTTTTTATATTAATCTTTGTAGGTTGACTCGTTACAAGGGTTTTAAGGAGGGTCACAAAAGAATTCTTGTGGCCACAGATCTTGTTGGAAGAGGAATTGATATTGAACGTGTGAACATTGTCATCAACTATGACATGCCTGATTCTGCTGATACTTATCTGCATAGGGTTAGTTTTGTTACTGTTAGATGATGGTTTTGGTTTGTGCTTTGTATTAGATGGTTGACATGCTTATTCTTCTTGGTTTTAACTGTTAACAGGTTGGTAGAGCTGGTAGATTTGGCACAAAAGGTCTTGCTATTACATTTGTCTCATCGGCATCAGACTCTGATGTCCTTAATCAGGTTGCTACTGAATTTTGATCTCTCTCTCTCTCTCTCTCCTTGCAATGTTTTGTTTCATAATGTTTGATTGCTAATATCAATTGACTGCAGGTTCAGGAGAGGTTTGAGGTGGATATTAAGGAGCTCCCTGAGCAGATTGACACGTCAACATACAGTATGTTTCTATATGTTTCCATGCATTTTGTTGAAAGTTAGATCTTTATTCAGTAGATGCCATTCTTTTTGGTTTCTGGCTTGGGACATTCTTTTTCATTAATGACAAGTGCTTCATCATCTGACTGACTTTTAAAGGCCGTGTCTGATTCTCTCGTCATCTGCTTTTTTTTTGTTTGTTGCTATTATCATGTATATTTTGGTCATTTATGTATGGGGAAATTGTGGCTTTCATTTTCATTCTCAATCCCATTGTTCTGGGCTGTGGGAGATGGTTCTGAGGCTGTGTGCTTCGTGGGTTCTATTTGTTGCTGTGTTATAGGGGGCCTCTTTGTTGATGTATTATATGGGGTCTCTTCGTTGCTGTGGTTTGTGTTAGTGAACTGCCGAGTGCTGTGATACATGGTCCTTTCATGTTCAGTCTTGGTATCAATGATGCATGGCTTGTTCAGTTCCCATGCAGTTGACGTTTTCAATGTGTGTGATTCTGATATGTGAATGTGAATGTTATGCAGTGCCGTCGTAAGGAATGAAGTTGCAATTCAGAGGTGGAGTTCAGTCATCAGGTTTTTTATTGTGGCATTTGTAATGGTGACCCAGCGTGGATTCGTAATTCCATTGTTCTGTAGCCTGCACTCGTACGAAGTTGGTGGAATTTAAGCTACCTCGTGCTACGAGGATATACGTTTGTTATGTTTCTAGGATATTTCCTTCCTCCGTCATTCGTAGAGGTTGCTTATGATTTCCATCCGTGTAACTTTAGATGGGAAATCGTCATGTGCACTTAATATCTTCTCGTTAGGTTTTTGAGTACGAATTCTTATTTGTGTTTTATAGCCATCTTGTGGAAAAATCTAGTTGAAAATCAGTATTTGTTTTTGTTTAGATTTGCCTGTCCACAGACAGAGGAAGTAGCTGTCATTTCCCTAATCTATTTGTTTCGAGGACGGTCTTATTTGTTATTCTCCAATGTTTATGTCTTGGCTGCTCCTTTTGCTGTCAGCTCCAAGTGAAGGTTGAGCAAGAGGTTTTTGAAGTTGCACTTGTTTAGTGTCAATGTTAATTGTGGAAGTTTTTGGGGTAGGGCTCTCCGCTGCTGTCAGAAGACGTCAAATTATGACGTTTTTAGTTGAAAATTGCAGGCGGAGGAACCAACTCTTCTCGCGAACACCCTGGTCTCCACTGATTCGTTTAGCAAACAGACCCAGATTATGTTTTTCCCCCTATTTTGGGTATGAATATTCGGATTATATAAATTATTTATGGAATTTTTTTGGGGTAAATTGTACCCACTACCCCCAACCTTTAATTATTGTCCCATTTCTAACCATAACCTTCACTTTGCTCGTAGTGTATTCCTAACCTCAATAAATCGTTTCATTTTAGCCCATTTTTGGATAGAAATAGTTATCTTGGATGGAAAAAGTCACATCACTAGATTACTGTAGGGGAAAATACTTATTTTAACTCTTGTAAAAATCCCTTTTTCCAAAAATGCTTTAAAACTTTTAAATCTAACAAAAAAACCTTAAAATTTCTCCGGCCAACTCTCGCCTCCTTCTCTCGCCTTCAGCCTTGCTCTCTCCGTTGCTGGTAGCCGGTTCCATTGCCCTTTCCACGCGCATGAGACCATGAGTCTGGCCGTCTCTGTAAGCCCATAGCCGTGACTCACTACGAAGCCCAGTGACTCAGTCCGAGAAAGCACTGCGGCCGGAGGCAGCGCTCCAGCAGTCAGGATGTGGACTGGGCTCTCCAAACGTTTGATGTTCGGGGAGTTCGAGAGCATGTTGAGGACCACCGGCGCGCCGCACATGTGAGTGACGCGGTGGTGTTTGATGAGTCTGTAGATTGTCTCGGCGTCAAACTTGCGGAGGCAGATGTTGGTGCCGCCAACCGCGGCCATTCCCCAGGTGAAGCACTAGTTGTTGGCGTGGAACATCGGAAGAGTCCACAAGTAAATTGGTTGTTTTGGGACCGACCAGTCGATCAGAGCATCGAAGGCCATGGTGAAAACTCTGCCGTGGCAGTGGACCACTCCCTTGGGTGCGACGTCGTCCCCGAAGTGTAATTGAGAACAATCGGATCCCACTCGCTTTGGGGCCTGACCCATTTGAAATTCGGGTCACCACCGTTGACGAGGTTCTCGTATGTGGAGAATAAACGAGGATCGATGGCCTCTGATCGGCGGGAGGGATCCTCTTCGATGAGAACAAGAAGCGGTGGATTAGGAAGCATGGCGACAACCTCGAAGGCTATAGATTGAGAGAAGGTATCGACAATGAGTAGCTTGGATTCGCAGTGGCGGAGGAGGACAGAGACGGTGCAAGCATCGAGGCGGGTGTTGATGCTGTTTAGGACTGCACCGGACATGGGTACGGCAAAGTGGAGCTCGTACATGGCGGGGATGTTGGGGGTGAGGACGGAGACAACGTGGCCCCGTCGGATGCCGTTGGATGAGAGGGAGAAGGCGAGGCTCAGGCATCGGCGGTAGAGAAGAGGTCGGAGAGGGATGAGAGGTAGAAGGGGGTTCGCCGGAGAGGGTGGCCACCGAGATAGGGATGCCAGAGAGGGAGGAGAGAGTTGGCCGGAGAAATTTTAAGGTTTTTTTGTTAGATTTAAAAGTTTTAAGGCATTTTTGGGAAAGGTGATTTTTACAATGGTTAGAACAAGTATTTTTCCCTACAGTAATCTGGTAACGTGGCTTTTTCCATCCAAAATAACTATTTCCGTCCAAAAAGGGGCTAAAATGAAACAATTTATTGAGGTTAGGGATACGCTATGAGCAAAGTGAAAGTTAGGGTTAGAAATGAGACAATAATTAAATGTTGGGGGTAACAGGTGCAATTTATCCAATTTTTTTTTGTATAATATCACGCAACTAGATGTGTTCATTTAACTCAGTCAACGCGTAAAATTAGTTGCCTCAAATGGAACCGATAGCGATGTGGGTTTTACGCGGGTTAGTTGAGGCTAGTAATGAAAATGTGAACCGGATCATTCATGCGGGGTAGAGCAAATTCTAATTGTAAAACCTGTATAAACTTGCCTTGAGCTTCTACTTTCATAAATTCCTAAATTCTAATACTTAATAAGATGATGACAGTGCTTAGAACTCATTTCTTTCTCTCTTGTTGTGCGATTTGTTTTGTATTTATTTATAATAGTTTTAGATTGATATATATATATATATATATAGAGAAATTCATGTGAAACTTTAGTTGTTTTATACACTTCTAGTTTCCGTCATTGAATATAGAAATTGGCGAACATAACATACATATAGGTTAGGGAGTAAATAGACAGGAAATGAGAAAGAACAATTAGATTATTCAATTGCTTACGCAAGTTATTACAACGTGGTTTTTGTTTATAATATATAAATTTGTGATGGTGAGTGTGAGTTTTTGCAATTGAATTTCCTTGTTCACTTATTGATATCAAAGTTGTTTGAGTTTTGAAATCATTATTAAAACCAAAGTAGGTTTAAACTATACTTTCTGCTTTTTTTTATGTTTTTTTAATTTTGTATTATTGTTATACAATTGATTTGTTTTCTTTTTGATAATTTTAGGCACATGAAATTTTATTTGGATTAAGACCTTTTTTGTAGAAATTAAAACTTGAAGTATAATTATATATTTTTTACTTTTTTATACCTATTATTGCCTTATGGGAGAACATAAAAATCGGGTTATATCCAACCAATTTTTATGCGATTCAGGTTATTAATGAATTTAAGATTATGCGGATAGGGTTGGGTGATAAATCAACAAACCCGGTCAACTATGCGGGTAAAGTCGGATTGAGCCGAAACTCAATCATACCTGACACGCAAATGCTCCTACACACAACGTAAGACGTACTCTTTTTTTCTCATTACTTGCGGTCCACAAGCTGCACCCTCATTTTGCATTTATTTACAAGTTTACCATTGTTGCTTCTTCGGTTCTCCCTCATTTTTGCACCCCTTGGTTCTCACTCGCCTGATCTGTCTTTTCTTTCTTTCAATCGCCATCGCAGCAATACATCTCCATCTGCCAATTCTCCCTTTCAAGCGCGCACTTCATTCAAATTTTTTGTTTAGCACTGCCTCTACCTATAGTTGATTCATTTGCTCGGGAAAAGCTCCGGTGCTCCTCCTTTTCCTTCCATCATTTCTTTAATCAATTTGCTCCCCTGCAAACCGATTCCTCGGCGGCTGAATATAACCGCTAGAGGAGCATCAACTAGAAGTCAAGTTTGAGGTGGTCGCTTCCGGCCCTCTCAATTCGATTTGTCAGGTGATTCCTTGACATATCCAGTTTCCTCTTTACACATTTCTCATCTGTTTTTTTTTTTGGTTTTTTTTTGTGGGGTTTTAGCTTTTTTACTCAATCTTACAAAAATCATGATTTTTTTTTTCTAGAAAAAAAAAGTTCCGTGAATAGCAGTCCAAGTCTAACAATAGAAAGAAAGAGAGGAGCGCCCGTTGAATGTTGTAGCTAAAGGGGAGCTGTTAACATATTTCACGGCCGTCGCTCCTGTCAAAAAGAAATCTTTTAGACCTCCCCTTTTCCTTTTTCTTCTGAAAGTAAAGAAAAACGTCTAATATTTGTAAAATTTTGACAGAGATCTAGACATTGGAGTAAGCAAGAAACGGAGCTACGAAAAGGGTAAAGCTTCTGGGGTTAAAGAGTATTTTAATGGTAATTTTGAGGGGCTGGTGACTGCGAAAGACAACGATTGATCAGAGAAATTTTTTAGAAACGACCGAGGATCCTTCCTCGCATAAATGTGTTCCATTTATACAAATGTTTTGTTCTATAATATGTTGTTTGCTTTGTAAGATGTGTTGTACAGCTGAGAGTGATAGAAATGCAAATTTAAGCTTCAGGGCTGAAAGTGAGAGAAATGCCAGTTTAAACTTCAATGCTGAAGTGGTGGTCCAAGGAGGAGGTGGCTATAAGATGACCAGCATCCAGTGTTTTAGATTGTTGTTTTGCTTTTTCTGGGTGCGAATTTGCTAGTACCTTACAATTTTTGTTTGCAATCATCATTGCTTTGGGTTGCCACAACACAAACACCCCCTGTTTTCTATCGACAAATCCCCAGACTCACATACGCCATCACAATTCAATAGAATGAGTAATGATGATTATCAGTAATGATGACTGCCATTGTTGTCTGGTAATAACTCCTTCCACTCTTACATTTAACATTTCATGTCTCTTTAGCTTATATTCCCTACGACGCCAAATGGCAGGCAGAGATAAGAAAGAAAAACAAGAATGATGTTAGAAAAAAATAGAAAGGAGAACGGTGCCATCGATCTATAGAGCAGATACCTTTTGTACTTAGAATGACATCGTAAGTGGACAGGTGACACACTCTCCTCCCTCTCAAGCCCTTTACAGTATAGTAGGAGTGTGACCCGCGCTGCGCAACGGGTGTTTAAAAAAGGTGGTTGTGGGAGAGCAAGTACCTTGCGTGTTAAGATGCCAGGCAAAGCTACCTCTCTGCCTCTTTTGGGAAACGACATCTGTATATACACCGAAAGCAGCTAAAACAATTGGTCACGTAAAAAACCTACTAAATACCGAAATTCTGTGAATGGCTCCCTCAATTAGAGAAGTCACCAGTCGAATTAAGCCTACTTTTTGACATACTCCTTTTTAGCCACGTCGACCAACTGCCTCATTGAAGACAGACACATAGCCTCAAGAAGAAAAAAGAGAAGAAAAAAGGAGAATCCATTCTTATTATCATCGTGACAGCCATTGCATCTCACCTCCTTCAGCCACGTCTAAGCAAATACATCCACCAAGCGACACATATATATACCCACACAACGAAATAGAGACATAAAGAGGGAACATCGATAGCAATCATGGCACTAACAAAAGAATGATCATGTGTCCATCCATCATCAGTTACCAAATAGTCGCTATTTCCAGGAACATAAAAGGAACGCCTCACCTGATACTCTGAACAAATAACTGTCCACAACCCAGAAGACACCAAAACTAGAGGGCCAAAAGTGTAATTAGACCACCAATAAAGCGCCACATGTAGCCAAAGTATTTTCTCTTCTTTGTAATTGGTTTGTCGGAAATATACGTACCCATATTTTTCCACCACCGCGTACATTTTATGTCATTGCATGTCGGCAGGCTTCTATTTGTCTAGATGCAATCCAAGCAAGTTCATAATTTATTTATTTTTTTTATTTTTAATGAAAAAACAAGAATTTTATTAAAAGCAGAAGAGTACAAGTATCATGATGAAGACGAGGAGAACAAACCCCTTGATCTGAAACTTCGACAACATTATCTACACCCAGGAACCCAAGCTCACAAAATAAGAGGCTATCCAATCGACAAAAAGAACATAATTTTCTTTTCATTGCATTAACATAGCCCCCCTCTCTGTATTACTAATTTATATATACTTTTTTTCATTTTAATGTATTATGAAAATAAATACCCTATTTTCATATAAAAAATGATTTTTCCATAATTAAAAAAAAAGTGTTTTGACAAATTCTTGCTATTTTTTTTTAAAGGTTTACAGTTTTTAACTTTTAGAAACATACCCCACAAAGAAATTAAATTAGAAGCTAAGAAAAATTACAACCACTTTTGGGAAATTACAACTACAAAATCTTTTAAATTATTACTCCCTTCATACCAATTTTTTTTTGCATCATTTCAGCCTTTTAATTAAGTATTTATTTATATTAATATTTGTTTAATTTTTTTTAAAAATATGTTAGAAACTACGAGATTTTATATTTTCAAATACATTTTTTTTAGAAAAATTAAAAAATATTAATATAAATAAATTTAAGTAAAATTTAAGTTAGAACAACTGAAATAGTATAAAGAATTTGAGATGGAGATAATATAAAACAAGAAAGTAACAATAACCAGTCTAATAACCGATAGACAATGCAACTGCAGAACTTAGATTTTCACAACTGCAGCAACCTCCAGATAAGAGGAATCACATCACTGGACAGCCCAAAGGAACAATTGGCCTTGGATAAATGCTCAAACGTAACAATCTCAGGCTTCCAAATAGTTGCACCAAAAAATAGCCCCTGAGTATATTCGATTTCCTAACGCAATTGGTCAATTAATTTTAAGGGTTATTTACACTTCTCATATTAATTTTAATTCACATTAAAATTATCATAAGGTTTATTAGTTTAAAAATATGTATTTTTATATTGTTTGGAACAAAAACAAACTCAAATTGTAATTTAAACTAAGTGACCTCCATCTTCTAGTAATTCTAGTCTATTTGGTATTTTTTTCAGTTAATGGGCACTTAAAATTATCATTTTTTTCTATTTATAAGTGTAAACTAATATATTTTTTAAAATGTCAAATAATTTAAAAATATCAGGCAGCCTTAAATCGATGCAATATGACTCGTAGAGTTTAAATGAGGATTTCATAAGTATTTTCCTCAGCAGTGCAAAACATAGGATGAAAAAAGTATATTTTCAAGCCTTAGTAATGCAATTAGACTAAGTATTGCATAAGCCTGATTAATTACGTACGTCGTCCTTGAAAAAGGTGACATTTGTCATTTTGGCCCCCGCAGGTATTTCTACTTATATATTTTCGGGATTTTTCAAACGAATGCGGAGCGGTGAGCGTGATGTTTGGGAGGAACTTGTTGGGTTGTCACGGGTCTTGGATTCAAATACGTGCGGTGCCATCTTATAGTTTTTCTTTTTCATTTTTTTCTTGTTTTCCTGACACCTTTTTTCATCTTATTTTCCTTGCACTTATTTTTTCTTCCGTTATTTTTTTTCCAGTTTTGTTTTAAATTCACTTGTTTCAGTTTTATTTTTAAATTTTCAGCTTCTCATATTTTTTCATTTTTCTCTTTTCTTTTTTAATTTTTGAATTATTCCAAGATTGTCTGTTGTTTTCTTTCCAATTTTATTCCTTTTTATCTTTTATTTTTTATTTTTTATATTGTTTCAATTTTATTCCAAGACTTTATTTTTTCTTTTATCAGTTTCTATTTGTTCTTTTATTAGTAGCTATTTGGTCTTTTATAAGTAGTTTTTTGTTCTTTTAAAGTAGTTTTTTTTCTTTTATCAATTCTTAATTACTTTTTAAATAAACTAGTTATATGTTCATTTATTAGTAGTTATTTATTTTTCTATAAGTAGTTGTTTGTTTTTTTATCAATTCATGATAGTTCTCTAGATAAACTAATTGTTTGTTCGTTTATTAGTAGTTGTTTGTTTTTTTATTAGTCGTTGTTAATTTGTTCTTTTACTAGCAGTTGTATGTTCCTTTATCAATTCATACTTATTCTCTAGACTAACTAGTTATCTGTTTTTTTCTCAATAATTATTTCTTCTTTTATCAGTTTTTGTTTGTTTTTTAGTAATTTATATTTATTTTTAGATAAATTAGTTGTCTGTTTTTTTTTATTTTTCTTTATTTGTAGTAGTTGTTTTTCTATCAGTAGTTATTTGTTCTTTTATCATAGGCTTTTTGTTCTTTCATTAGTAAGTGTTTGTGATTTTATTAGTTTTTTTTTCTTTCCTTAGGTAAACTTGATATTTTTTTATTACTCCTTTTGTCTCAAATTATTTGCACTATTCACTTTTCAGTAATTAGTCTATGCTTTTTTATTTTTAACATTTTAATGTATAAATGAAATACCTTTATATATGAATGATAAATCAAGACTTATAGTTTCTAAATAAAATTTTTAAATTTTCTTCTAATAAAAGATAATATAAATAAATTCAATTCAAACTAATCCAAAAAGTCAAATATAGCAAAGAAAATGGGATAAAGGGTGTAGTAGTTATTTGATAGTAGGCCTAGGTTTGTTCTTTAATGGTGTATGTTCTTTTATTAGTTTTTATTTATTCTTTTATCAGTAGGTATTTGTTCTTTTATTAATTCCTACTTGTTTTTTAGATAAACTAGTTGTTGGCTCCTTTATTAATAGTTATTTGTTCTTTTACTAGTTTCATTTTTAACATTATTTTTTATTTTCATTTTTTGTTTTATATTTTTCCAATTTGATTTTTTTCCTTTTTATTTTATTTTTCAGTTTTTATATTTTATTTTTTTTAGTATTAGATTCATTCTTTGTAGCTTCTATCTCTCTTTTATTTAACTTTTACTATTATATTATTTTTAGCTTCATTACCTTATTTTTTCTAATTCATTATGAATTTGTTATTTTTCAGTTTCTATATATTCTTTTTAATTTTTTTCTTTTTTAGTTTATATATGTTCTTTTATGTATTGTTATTTGTTCTTTAACAAATTTGTTCTTATTTAGTTCTTATATGCTTTTTTTGTATGTATTATTTTTTTATTTTCTTATGTGTTATTCTCTGCATTATCGTTTGTTCTTTCATAAATCTATTTTTCTTAGTTACTCATTTTTTTTTCAACTATTTTCTAAGCAAATAGTATATGTTCTTTTTCTATTCTCATACATTTTTTATTGATTATTATTTGCTCTTTCTTAGTTCCAATAAAAAATAAAGAATGAAACAAAACTAGAAAGAAAAGGTGGGCAAATTGAAAAAATAAAAAAACAAGGAATAAACTGGAAACAAAATAATAGTTAAAATTGAAAATAAAACTGATAAAAAAGTAAATAAGAACTGATAAAAGATCAGCTAAAACTGATAAAAGAACATATATAAACTAAGAAAGAATAAAAAATAATATATTCTTTTAATATTATCAATATGTTCTTTTAATGTTATCAACTTGTTCTTTTAAGAGCTGATAAAAGATCAGATAAAACTAATAAAAGAACAAATAATAACAAATAAAAGAATAGTTAAATTTCAGTAAAAGAACAAATAAAAATCAATAAAAGAATAAGTAAAACTACATTTGTTATTATTGTTTGATGTTTTTTATTTTCCATGAACTATATCTTCTTTGCTCATAATTAAAATAAAAAATAAAACTAGAAAAGTAAGAAAAATAAAATTGGAAAAATAGAATTAAAAAGAAAAATAAAATTAAAAAATAATACACAAAATAAAAATGGAACAATAGAAAAATGAAACCAGGGAAAAAAGGAAAAGGAAAAGGCAAAAGAAAAAATGAATTGAGAAAAAAAAATAAAAAACCGAGAAAAACGGGACAAAGGAAAAACACAAGGGAAAAAAAAAAGCAGAGAACAAAGATGGGGAAAAACGGAAAATCAAGTGCGAACATTAGCTTACAAAAAAAATATTGCGAACAGTAGAGAAGAAGGAAAAAAACGAAAGAACGGAAAAGAAAAAAAAAATAGGGACTGCTGGCAGTCGAAACCCCCACCCGCACCCCGCCATGCCAATTACACGCACACTTTTACCATTCCGCCAAAACCGGAATTTTGTCTACGTTCGAAAAAACAATAGTATAAATAGTGCTTAAATAGTTTATTTTCTTTCAATAAATCTAGTCCATGATTTTGGTTAATAACATCGCCATGTCTCATTGTTAATTTGTGACTTGTTTGTAGCATTGGAAGCCGAGAGCATTGGCGGTGTAATTAATTTTTTCGTTTTCTGGATCTGTCAGTGCTCCAGTTTACTAATTACTTAATTAATCGGATGTTTCAATTCGTGTCCTCATGAAATGATTTAATAATAATTTAAACCGGAAACCTTCATATCGTTGATCTAATAGAGAAGTGACCAACCCCTTCCTGTCTTGCTTCGAATCTTAGGGTGGAAGTGGCTATGCGAAATCGATTTATTTCAGTGATATTACTTTAATAGAAGCAGGAAACCCAATAATCATCGACCAATTTTATTGCAACGGCAAGGGAAGCGGTTTTCCTTAACAGGTAATTAAGTTTAAGTCTTTACATTAGGAATTGGGACAGTTGTGTGAGGCTCTTCAACTTTATACATTTATTCGATACGAACCTAAACTCGTAATCATGTCAATTAAGTTCCTGACACTTGTATGAGAAATGATGGCGCGGAACTCAACCAATTGTCATCAACGACGTAAGCTTCAGTGGTTTTCGGGGAACATCACCGAGCGCGGAGGCTGTTGCAACCTCGGTTGCTCCAGATTTTTCCTCGAAGACATAAACGTGACCTCCTCTCTTCGTCTTCCAGGCCAACACCAGCTGGGAGCTGTTTCCAAAAATGCCCACAAAAAAGTTGGCTCTAACATGTACCCTAAAGTTTCTTGCCTGCTCTCTTAACCAAACGAACAAACAAGGGCTTAATTTCTGGCATTGCCTTTCTGTCATTACAAGATGGTAGTATATATATGCTAGCTAGCTCGGTTGGTATGAGGGGATGTCAAGGTTCAACTTCCATCCCTCTTCCCCTGCATTGCTCAATGTCATTTGATTTGATTCAATTACTTTTTGGGTTCCAAATAAGTCGGTATTTTTTTTTCCTTCAAAATAATATTCTATACCTTCTTCAATATTATATTTGTATACTTGATTCTGAATATAGAAAAAAAAATCATTCAATATTCGTGGAAAAGGAAAAAATAAAAATAAAAACAGGAAACAGAATTTGATTGGAATGCCACAAATATGCATCTTATTCTTAGCGCATTTTCATGCGCAGTACATTTCTAAACCGCAGCTGTATACATCTAATTTATCAAACAGATTTAATGAAATACTTACTAATTAATTAATTAATAGTAGAAGAGAATATTGTTATCGGAAAAATGTAGAGAATGTAAAAAAATGTATAAAATCAATCAAAAAAAAAAAACTATTCATTATACATCTTTGTGGCACGAAATTTGAGCGGGTCATTATATTACTTTCGGGTCAATATATAGGGGCAAGAATTATTTTTAACAAATACTAGGGCACCAAGTTTTTTATCGGCCAAACAAGATAAATTTGACTAAAAGAATGCACAAGAAGAAGTTGATGACTCTAAGAAAGAGGCAGGCCTAAAAGAAAATTTGCTAAACGTATTAAAACTGTGTACAAAAATTTTAATACGCACACATATATTAGAAAACTAAACTGGCAGTAATTGCGTTTTGAGAAACTAGCTAGTTATACTATAACATAAATAATTTAATAGATTTTTTAGAAAGAAATTTGTACTGTTAATCAACTAGAAAAGGATAAATAACAACTAAATAGAAAAGAAGGAAAATCCCAACAAGAGAGCACCTAATGACTGCTAAATAATAAACATAAACCCTCTAAGCTAAACAACACACTTAAAATGAACAGAACAAGAATCAAATAAATCAAAGTAATGATGATAGTATGCATATGGTTCAACGATTCTAACATGGATTGGTTGGAAGTCAAATCTTCAAAATTTTGTGTTTAGTTGTATTTGAAGAATAGCTCTCCAATTCTTACTTCCGACTTTCCACCATTCACAATTTTGTAGAAATCACTTTCACAATTCCAGGTTAGGAAGAGGAGAAATCCATAAAGTATATATGCATGTTTCGAAAAATTACAATGGAGCTCATGAACTTTCAAATATTTATTAAGTTGGTTCTTAAAATTTTCAAAACAAACTACAAGTATGCTACTAGAGTTTGAAAAGTGACGTTTTAGTCAATAGACTGAAAGTGGCATATTAAAATTAATCAAATATGAGAAATTTACGTTCTTCATTAATTATTTATGATGAGATGTGAATAAACATGAGAAAGTTGAAATTGTAATTTTTTGAATTCTCAAATTTAATAAATCTAACTTTACAAGAATTTTAAAATATATACTTGAACAAAAAACGGTCAATCAGAGTGTAATTGATTAGCAAGTTTATTATAGTATGCCCTTTTAAGGTTATGAAAATCTGGAGAGATATGAAGCAAAATTAATTAACTTGCACATAAAAGGACAGAAATCCTTCTTAAATAATAGAAAACGACTTAACTAATTGAGTATGTGTGTCTGTATGTCTGCAGTGCACATTAAATATATAAGTATTTATATATATATAAATCAAGAAGATAAGCACTGATTACTCCAAAAACACTGATATAGAGAGATGAAAATGGTAATTAGTAAATAATAAGTCTCATATACATACGCATGTTTGGGCAGTTTTGAGTTTTAAGGTTTTAACCCTCTGTGACTATTTCTTTTTTTTAAAAAAAAAAAATCCTCCTTAGGCGCAGGTCCTAAAAGCGACTTCGGTGATCCTTTTCATCGCTTCATGGATGGTAGATGGTGGAGCAGCCAAAAGCGGTACTTCCAGTGTTTTGGATTTTGGTGCGGTAGGAGATGGCCAAACTGATGATTCTAACGTATGTGGCTGCAAATTATATATGCAAGTTCCAGCATTTTAACTTAATCATATATATTGAGCCTTTTCAATTCAATATTTATATTGATTTTTTAGAAGTTGTAAGTTAGTATTTGAAATTTGTAATCTCCATCATCTTTGGCTATATCGGCATGTCCACAATAATATAAAATAAACATGAGGTTTTCATTGCTCGAAGGTCGATAATTTTAGGCACAAGTGATCGGTTGCAACAAACAGAGTTGTTGTCCTAATTAGTGTCTCTGTCTATGGTATTTTTTTTCTTTAATATAGCTAACTTATTCACTTGATTATGAGCATATGCACTTAAATTTGAAGGCTTTCGCGGAAGCATGGAAAGCTGTATGTGGAGACAGTGGAGAGACACCAACCCTGGAAATACCACAAGGGAAGACGTTTTTAATTCAGAGTTGCGATTTCTCGGGCCCTTGTGCTTCTTCTACCGGGATTCATATTCTGGTATATCCTAAACTAAGCATTTTTTTTTTAAAAAAAAAAACAAACAGACTTTATTATTCACTCACATAAACACGGTTTTTTGCTTCTCTCTGTTAATTTGAAAGGACAAAATTTTGTCTTTAGGTGAACACAAAGATGTTATTTGTCATAGTTTTGCAATGCTACTTGCAAATGGCATAAAAAGTCCTAGAACTATGCTTACCACTGCACTTTATTCTTAAACTATGAATTGGGATGGTAGCAGATGTCGGGGAGCATCATCGCGCCTGGTGCTAGCACTTGGGCGAACTGCGGCAAACCCTTGATAAGATTTAGTCACGTGGATGGTCTCATCATCGACGGATCCGGACAGATCGACGGTCAAGGTGCAACTTGGTGGAATCAGGTGGGTGCCGCCAGGTTTCCGAATCATTTTCATCTTACTTATAACGGTCATATAAGTTAGTTAATTTGTTCACCAAATAATAATAAAAAAGGGGACTAATTAACTATATATTTGCCCCCTGTTCAGGCTGGCACTGGCAGCTGCTCCCGTCGACCGGATGTAAGTGTAATTATTTTCTATATCTTCAACTTTATTTTGCTTTGAAATTAATTCTACATGCATAATTCCGAAAAATATATGCTACAAATTTATTTTGCCTTTAAATTAATTCTACATGCATAATTCCGCAAAAAATATGCTACAAACAAACCACCAAAAGTTCAACGCATAGCATATGTCAATTTGACATGTCAACGCGTAGAAACTCGACTTTTAGTAAAAAGAAACTCGATCGACTAATATTGGTTGCTAGTACGGTACATTAGTAAATTTCCAAAATGATTATAGTTAATTTATTTTAATTTAAATCAATTGACTTAATTTTATTTTTATATTTTTTTGTTTATCTAAAACTAATAATTTTATTTGAAAACTGATGCTATGTTGATGTAATAATCCATTTAAAAATAAATTTTCATGATACTATTAAATTTCTTGTTTAAGGCAGCTATAAAAGCATATATAATACAATACTTTTGCTGTTTCATTTGACTTCCAACAATATTTATGGATGTGTTATGACAAATAAAATTGCAGCTTATAGAGTTCGATAGCTGTAACAATCTCCAATTAAGTGGAATCAATACATTAAATAGTCCACAGATGCATTTTTTCATAAATTCTTGTGACTCAGTGACCATCTCAAGTATTCGTATAACTGCACCGGCAAACAGTCCTAACACAGATGGAATTGACATCAGTCATTCCTCACAAGTTGCTATCTCTGATTCTTTCATTGGAACAGGTAATAATGTTCTTCCAACTTATTTTTACAGTTTATTAACATGACCAAAATGTTAGAAATTTATTTTTGGAGAAACAAGGAAACCTTGAAAATAAATTATTTTTTATATTAGTTTAATTCACTCAAACAATGTATAATTAACTTTTGGTAATTTAATTAAAGGTTTTTATACAGTTATACTTGAACTTTAGGTGATTATACTTACTCCTGAAGTTTGAAAACTTACACTTACTCATTTGCTTTTTTAACGTCATCAATTAGCTATTAGTCAAAATTAAAACTAGTCTCCTTAAATTTCATTTAGTTTATAATTACACTTAAAGCTTTATAAATTTACACTTTCTCTTTTGCTTTTTTCATACTCCCTCTATCCCATATTCTTTGAAACACTCACTTTTTAGTAATTAATCTATAATTTTTTATTTTCAATTTTTAGTATATAAATAAAAAACATTTCTATATAAATGGTAAATAAAGACCTCTAGTTTCTAAACATAATTTTTTTAGTTTTTTTTTTCTAACAACCAATAATATAAATAAATTCAAGTTAAATTAGAGCCAAAAGTCAACTATTTCAAAGAACTTAGGACGGAGGTAGTATTATTTAGTAACAGTTTAAGAAATTCTAATTCAAACTATCTGATAACTATGTTATAGTAATCTCAAGTTGCCTAATATTTTTTAATAATTAATTAACATTTAAAATACTTCCTCTGCTCTAGGTTTTCTTCTCTGTTTGCTATTTTGGACCATCTTAAATTCTTTGCATTATTTCCTTTTTAATAAGCTTTACTAAGAAACTTTACAATTATACCACTATTTGGTTCCCAGTAAAGTTCTAGAAAATTCACTTATGAAATTTTCCTTTCATGCCAACCAGAAAAGAAAACTAGAATTCAAATACAATACCAAGAAAAAGAAGATTTACATACGAAAAGCTCCGTATATTATTTACTAATAAATCCATCAGATTCCAAAATCGAAAAAACAATCAACAATGCTGGTTCAGATCCGGAGAGTGGGGCCAAATATCAGAGAGACTATTGCGGCTACGACAGCTAGGATAATGGAGAACGGGATGGCGGCCTCTTCTGAGGTCGGACTAGGAGCGGGAGCTTCGACGGCGAAGGCCGAGTTGATCAATGCACAGACAACGAGGAGAGCTGGATCGGGTGCATCCGAACTCCGAAGGTAGGCTAGGGCGCAGTGGCGAATAGAGAAAACCATGACAAGTACGCCAAAATTGTCTTCTCCTGGATCTGAACCTCCCCACCCAACCTCTCGCCTTTCATTACTCCTCTCAGCAATCAAAAAGAGATGACTTGGAGTTGGGCCGTTGCTCTTAAAGCGCTCATGTTGGTTCACGGTGTCCTCCACCACGAAGCACCTGGGCCGCCTGCAGTTCGACTAGTCAACCTTCACCAACGGACATTCGCAGTTAGAGAATACATAGGCCTTGAATTTCTTCAGTCGGGCATATTTCGCTTTCTTGGATCTTTCACTGGTTTACAATTTCAAAGACAGAGGAGATCGGTCGGTGGTCCAGGAGATGGTGGATCTTTAGATGTGGCCAAATTTTGCTGGATCAGCTGCTTCAAGTCCGACCGGCCACAAGCATGAGAGAGGGCCTGATTCTCAATGCCAGGAGAGGATTTGCTCCTCAGAACCCAGATTCAAAGCCTGAGGTGGTAATGGCGCTTCAAATTCTTCAGGAAGCAGTGGCGCATAGCAAAGAGCTTTCTGAATACTAGGAGCATTGTGAAGATTTTGGGGTTGTAAATGTTGAATCCTTCAGTTGTTCTAATTGAGATGTCATCTACATTCCTAAGATGAAGTGTAGAATACCCTTGAGATTACTATAACATAATTATCAAATAATTTGAATTAAAATTCCTGAAGCTCCTTTCATATAATATGAGAAAGTATGAGGAAAAGTGGATATTTCTAAAGCATTAGGTGTAATTGCAAATAATATTAAATTTAAAAAGATTAACTGTAATTTTGACTAATAATTAACTGGAGGCATTAAAAAAATAAGAAATAAGTATAGTTTTTCAAACCAAAGGGAATAAGTGTAATATCATATAAAATTTTGGGGAGTAACTGTAAAAAGACCCACTTAATTAAATAGGGGATGACTGCGTTGCAATTAATGGTGGCTGCAAGGGCATAAATATCACTCGTGTTACTTGTGGACCCGGCCATGGAATAAGGTTTGTGGAAATATATTATGATTGAATTTGAAGGACTCTGAAATTTGCTATTTTTTCAATTAAGTCGACAAGTACTAATTCTTCCTTATGCATCTGTTTGTTCATTTTAGTATTGGGAGTCTGGGAGATGATGGGCCTAATGACTCAGTCGAGGAGGTGCTAGTTCAAGGTTGTACATTTAATGGAACTCAACATGGTGCCAGAATCAAGACAGAGCAGGTAACAAATATGTACGTAGACTATAAGAAATTATATATTGAAAATTATCTTAAAAGAACAAAAGTTCTTCAATATTTTCAATACTTAATCCTTCTCTTCTATAATATTTTTTCTTCTTCTCAGGGGCAAGGCGGCTACGCAAAATCTGTTCATTTCAGTGATATCACCTTAATAGCAACCAATAATCCCATAATTATCGACCAATATTATTGCAATGGCAAAGAGCGTGGTTGCCCAAATCAGGTACGTAATTCTTTATTTTCAGTACTGTTTATTCATAAGATATTAACCAAGCATGGCTAAATCAATATTTTAAGGGCAAACAAAGCTTTGCTTAGTTGGCCTGCAAGTTGCTACTAGTCCTATACCCGCATTAGTAGGAACGAACGAAAATTTCAACAGAAGACAAATAGAAAATACAATAAATATTATATAATATAATATTATATTAATTCATGAAATTATTGCAATTAGGCCCTGCATTTCAAATCACCCCATTTAGATATATAGTGTTAGCCAAATTGCAACTAAGAGGGGTGAACTGGTTTTAAAATAACCGAAAAAGTAGCTTTTGAAACCTTATAACAATTGAAGTGAAACATAAATTAGCCTAATCTACCTAGAGAAGAATCAAGAACCTAATTCTAAATTTTGCTTTGAAGAGATTTTCAAAGATAACAATAATTCACTCATCTTCAAGTAATAAATAAGTAAAGAGATGAAAAAGAGCTAAAACACAAAATTTTTTATAGAGATTTAGTTCCTTCTTTTGAGAGTTTACTGCTTTTCTCAAGTTTGCGCACTTAACAATTTGTCCACTATCTTTACAAACCTTACAATGGTGTTATGTTCAATGTTCACTTCAACGATTACATGTACTTTTTTTCAAGGCTAATTAACTAGAAACCACATTCCATAGTATTTTTTTTCAAATTTCACTTTTTCATTAGAAACCACTTTCTCACGCAAGAGATTTTCAAACATAAGGTCTTTACAATTTTACAATCTCAATTATAGCATTCTTCGCTAGATTTGCAAGTGTAAGTACAAGAACATTCATGAATTCCTCAAGATAAGTTCTTTCTCTTAGATTTGATGATGACAATTCTTCACCTAAATTGTCAAAGTTCTTCTCCCTATGTTTTGTAATATTTTTAAACTCTTTTAAGAGCAAGATAGATGTAAAGCAACTGAGAAAATTAAAAAAAAAAAGCCCCTTAAACTTTTATTGGCCATTGTTGTCCTTTTTGTTAGGTTTATTGGCTTAAATTCAAGAAGGTTAAGAATTTTGATTTTGTTTAAGATTTACTTTTAGTATTTCTATTTGTTTAGGGTTTGGTTTTCCTATTTTGATGTGATTTAGGTTTGTGTGTGGCCTATAAAAAGGCTTATTGTGTTAGAATTTTGAGTATAAGAGAAAAGTCAATATAATGAAGAGGCAAAATGTGAGGGTTCCAGGAGAGGAGATAGGTTCAGAGGCCAAAGAGGTTTATGATGAGAAGCTTTTTATGATTCTCATATCTTATAATTATATGAAGGTAAAATATTGAGGTTATTAGTAGTGTATAAGGATCCATTGACCAGTGTGAGCAGTAAGGGTATACTTCTACTATACTCTCTATACTTCTTATATGTAGATACAGGTTAATCAAGAGCCAAACTATATCAAATTTGTGTGTATTTGCTTGATCTCATTTGTTATTCCATTGTGCATGATGGGTGATTGAGAAATTTTTTCTCAACATTTTTTTAATAGTTTTGTAGTCATGTCTTGCATTTCTACTCGATTAGAAAGTGTTAATATGTTGAAAACTGAGTTTACATACTAAAAAGCAACTTTCTTCTCCGGCTGCTAGAATCCTTTATTAATGCTATGTTAGGCCCCAAATCTATATGTGGCAATTTGAGCTATTATTTTTTAGTTTTAAATTTTTTAAGATTTCTAGAATAATTTCTCATGCAAAAGACTATCTGGGTGATTTCCAACCTATTGTTGCATTCCAATAGGTTATTTTTGACTTCTGGTGGTAAAATGTGTTTTGCTTCCAGATATCAGCTAGTTGGTTTAATCTAACTTGCTACTTTGAGATTTCTTGGAGCTAGCTATGCCCTAGTTCTAAAAGTTTTCAAGAAACCAATTGATTAAGCATTTTCAACTTGTTGTTTTGAATTCCCTTGCAGCTTTGTCTCATATATGTTCATAGGCAACTCCTAAGGCTTTTCATTTCAACTCATCATTTGATTCACCAATTAGTGATTCAGTTGCAAGTCAATTGGTTTTTCGCTTTTTAGTGACTGACTGGCAACTAAGCGACTAGTTGCCAAAAACCTGGTTGTCAATGAACGACGACCAATTAGCAACCGATGTTGGTTTTTAGTTGGTTACTAAAGATTTTTTTGTGACCGATTAGTGACTTGAATTTTTTGTTGGAATGTTGCTTTTCTTTTATAGTGATTTGTATTTCAACTTACTACTTCTCTTTGTCATGAAATATTTAGAAACAACATATAAAATTGTTCCATTATCTTGCAACTAAAATAAATACAATAGTCCTTTATAAATGCTTTATTATCATCAAAACTCTGAATTAATTGATTGAAACATACCTAACAATATAGTATTTTCGGCCATAATCAATGTTGATGCAGGAATCAACGATAGTTGTGAGCGACATAACATATATTGGGTTTGAGGGGACATCAGCAAGCATCGATGCCATTAGTCTGGATTGCAGCAACCATGGTTGCAGGGGGCTCGTTCTCGACAAAATAAACATGACCTCCTCTGTCTCAAGCCAACAGCTTCAATCTAGTTGCAAGAATGCTTATGGAACCGCAACTTCCACCAATCCAACTGTCTCCTGCTTACAACCTTCATGATTTAACTTTAACCTATTGTCTTTGCTCTGTTCTTTGTTCCCCAAATCTCACTCTTCATCTTTTTTTTTTATATGTCATTTAATAATTGGATTGTTATAGTAACAATGATAGGACTATAGATTGCCGTGTTTTCAACTACTAATATGAGGAAACGTTTCAAGAAATGATAATTCTATGTTAGCCCCTAATTTTTTTTTTGACTTAGTACATAATAAGTACGCAGAAAAATTTGATATGTTATGATTGAGATGCCATTTCTTTTTCAATTTTCAGTCTAAAAAAAATCTGACATGATTAAATTGGCTAAAAACTCGTATTTACAAGAATACTGCGATGTCAAAGGGAGCTGGAAAAATTCTGTATATATTTGCACATTTATAAAATATCTATTAAGTTCTAGGACAAAAAATTATAACACGAGTCATTGTTTTCGGGTGAATGGAATGGAAAAAATAATTTTATCAATAAATTAATAATATAAAAGAGCATTTTATTGGAAAATGATCAAATGTATACAAAATAATAATAATAATATCGGTGCCTACCCAAATCAGTTTTGTTACATCATGATGTACCGCATATCCAACCAGCACCTTAACTATTACACCAAGGATGGAGGAATTTTATTAATACATTTGAAGAAACTATCTTTACCCAGTTGCCTTTTTTTTCCTTTGAGAAAAAAGATGTTCCACATGACAATCTAATGGAGAGCAATTGTTAATAATGATACCTTGGGCTATCTCATATGGGATAGAGATGAGGAGTTTGAGAGTTTCATATAACCCAATTCTCTTTCTTTTACTTGACGTCAATGTTGTCAGAATCGATTTATGGAGCAACCTAAAAAGATAAATGGGTGGTGGACCAATCAGTTTAATCAGGCAGGCTAAAGCATGTTCTACTGTTGGTATCTAAAATAAAACATGCTTCCATATTTTGTTATACACATGTCATAGAATAAGATTTTATTATTTTATATTTCATAACAAATAACATATAATTTTAATGTTCAATAAGTTAAGTGCATAGTCAACCATTCAAGTTTAAAGCTCTAAGTTTGTCTTGGAGGTAAATCCTATAAAGTATTAATAATCTAATAAAAATATAAGAGTCTCTTATGAAACTTTGTCTTGAGATTGTTGTTTACATTGTTTTAAACTTCTAAGTTTTTTGAATTTTTTTTTTGAATTTTGTTTTAACTTTGGGCCAACTAAACATCAACCAAACATAATTAAATGATCTAAGTTACAAAGGCCACATTACACAGAAAAAAAAAAGTCGAAAGTGCAAAGCTCAAAACCCACATAAATATGGTCTAACTCGGGTTAATCGAGTTGCCTGAATCCACCAGATATTTTGGGCTTGAACGGGTTTTGACCTAAGCAGATTTAAGGATGCAATCCAGTCTGCTTTGCCCCCCGAGTTGCTGTTGAACTTGTCCAACCAACTGAGCCTAGTCGGGTTTGATAACATAGCTTGGGGCGTGCTTTTCCTATAGATAAAACTGTGCGGCCATTGTACTAAAGTGGACAGTACCTGAAGTGAGCCCCTAGGATTTATCATTAGTGCATTCTGTGGGAATGAAATGTTCTTAAGCCCTTCACTAGGAAAGAGGGGCTTGAGAGCTTCATATAGCTTAACCCTCATAAGTGAGCCTCTAGGATTTATCATTGGCACCATCTGTAGGAATAAAATTTTGTCAAACCCCTTACTGGGTCTGGGGGGCTATAATGATACGTTGGACTATCTTATAAGGGACGGAGACAAGGGGCCCGAGAGCTTCATGTAGCCCAATCCTCTCTCTTTTACTTGAAACTCATTTTCCTAAGAACAAAACCATGTGGTCATTGTACCAAAGTAGACAATACTTTGAGTAATCCCCTGGGTTCATTGGCTAGAGCAGCTGCCGCTAGCATTTCTCGATGCTTTTGTTACTTAGTAGCAAATTAGTGAGTCAAATGTTATACTCCTCCAAATGTTAATAAAGTTCTACTATATACCCTTTTGTACTATTATTTAATCAGAGTTTCACTAACAATTCAAGCACCGGTCTAGTCGTCAATTTTTTTTATACTGTCATCGGACGTTAAAGGTTTAACTCCACACTTCGTCTGATTATTTTTAACCAAAAAATAAATAAATAAAGATAAAGAGAAGATCGTTGATCGTGGTTGGATTCAACAAATTAAGGAAACAACAGTGTGGAGTTCAGCAGGAATTTGATTCGGCATCGAATAGAATAGCACCAATAGATATTCCTATTAATTTCCAAATGCGCCGCAATTCGAATATATGTTGCAAAAGAGTTTTAGACAACCTAGGGTTTCAAATGGTTGGCCTTTAATATGTAAGCAAAGATGCAGAGATCACAAAATCTGGCTAATTATATATATGGAGCAAGTTAATTAAAACAAACGAAAATAAAATGGAGGAGAAAAATCATTGCTAAATTCGGTCGAACTAATTAACTAATAATATATCTATAAGGGATAAGGTGAGCTGTGTGAATTAATAAATTCAATTCTCATGCAAGAATATAAAGGTAAAGCACTGATAATGAGTCCAGAAACCCAGTATTACAACAGCTGCATGTTTGTTGATTGAGTTAGATTAACGCTGATCGATCAAGGAAAATGGTAATCCAAGGCAGTATCTACTATCTAAGTTTATAGCACGTGTGCGTATATATATAAGCACACGTGCATGCAGACGTGTGGACTTTTTCTAAGTTTTAAAGTTTTAGCTACTGATGTATGATTGGTTCTTCACTCCCAGTCTCAGTCAGTCGTGTTTCTTGTGATCCTTTGCTGCATCGGTTCGACATGTCTGGTGGGTTTTGGAGTTGCCGGTTTCAACGTGGTTGATTTTGGCGCGGTTGGGGATGGTAAAACAGACGATTCGTATGTATGTGTCCACCAAATCCATCTATCTTGTACTGTATCATTGATTTGATGCAGTACATGATACTATCTTCTTTTCTTTTTTTTTCTGAAATATACATGATATCTTCTTAATTTGTCACTTGCTCATCGCTGGCTCAACATTTTTCCTTTAATTCTGCATGCTTATATGGTACAATATAATATCGATCGAATCAATGATATATATGTTAATTAACTTTGACTTAGGCTTTCGCGAGGGCATGGCGAGCTGTGTGTGGTGCTCGGGAAGGGACACCGACCCTTGAAGTACCACAGGGAAAGACGTTTTTGATTCATAGTTCTTATTTCGGAGGCCCTTGTGCTTCTTCTGCTGCCATTCATATCCAGGTCTGTGGTTTATATGCAAAATATTAAAGTTTCAATCTCCCTCTTTAATAAGAACAATAAATTAAATATAATAGTCGTATTTTATATATTTATGTATAATATTCTTGATTATACACACACACACACACACTCTTAGTTTTGTTTGTTTTTTTTTTTTGGCATAATTTGAGTTTTAAATATTGCAGATGTGGGGGAACATTGTTGCGCCTGCTGCTAGTTCTTGGGCTTCTTCACGTTGTGGCCTACCCTTGATGTTTTTTAGTCACGTGAATGGCCTCATCATCAATGGAACCGGCAAAATTGACGGCCAGGGCGCAACCTGGTGGAATCAGGTGCCTTGCATTTATATATATATTATTGTGAACCCAACCATAACGTCCTTTTTCATGCATGACACTGGCATTTTGCTTTTTATACTCAGAAACATTTTTATGATATATAGGTTTAGAGTATGAGATTATATAGGAAAGTTGCGAGAAATTTGTCTGTTTATTGAAATTTAGAAAAATTCAACATGCAATTTGCAGTAATTGGCGCACAATGCATCTTGAATGTGAGGATGAGAATTTAAACCTGACTTGAGAAATGAGAAACAAAAACCTCAACCAACTCTTCTAAAGGTTGGGTATGGCATTGCATTATTGATAAGTATTTCTAAAGAAATGAATCAAACCTACAAAAAAACTATACCCAAAATGCTGCATCTGCATTAACTCTCGGCCATCTACAGTAGTTGCCCAATTAATGAATTAATTCCGGAACAAGTTCTCAAGTTTGTCGGAATATTAAGCTAACAAGCCCAACAAATTATGTAGTACTAACCTGGAAGCTCAACTTGGGGCAAGTAAAATTAAACTAAGGTTGATTTAACTAACTATTTTTCCTTCTTATTTCAGGCTACTAGCTGCTCCAATCCACCAGGGAGGGTAAGTGTCTGAATTTCTTCCTCAAAAAAAAAAAAAAAAAAAGAAAAGTATCTGCTCGATCGATTAATATAAGTCTAGCTATAAGGTTATATAGACGAAAGTTTTGAAGTAAAAAGATTTTATGGCTTCATCGAGTGTAGCAGCTAAACTCTGAGTATCTACGTATTGGTGAATTTTTAAATTAAATAGTTCCCCCGTATTGTTTGCTTGATGTATTTGTGTTTCTGGGTGGTGATTAAAAAATTGCAGCTTATTCAATTTAATAAGTGTAGCAACGTTCAACTTAATGGAATCACGTCCCTAAATAGTCCAATGGGTCACTTGTGCATGAGTGGTTCCTATAACATGACGATTTCAAATGTTCGTTTAATTGCACCGGGAGATAGTCCCAACACTGATGGAATTGACATCCAAAGGTCTTCACAAATTGCTATCTCAGATTCTTTTATTGGAACAGGTATTGAAAGTATTAACTAACTTGTTTTCTTAGTTAGTTAACTCTAATCGTAATATTGTTTTCTAATGATGATTAATTAAAATTTAGGGGATGACTGTATTGCAATTAATGGCGGCTCCAAGGGCATAAATATCACTCGCGTTACCTGTGGGCCCGGCCACGGAATTAGGTATGTAGAAATGTAAAACGAAAGTGGAACAAAAGAAAAAGTTGTTGAAGGACACTAAACTTATTTATTTTTTAAATTGAGGGCACAAGTATTAATGACAATTATACATCCATGCGTGTGTGGTTGTAGTATTGGAAGTCTCGGAGATGGCCCTAATGACTTGGTTGAGGAGGTCTATGTTCAATCTTGTACGTTTAATGAAACCCTAAATGGTGCCAGAATTAAGACGAAAAAGGTGACACCTATGCTTAAAAAATTGGAAATTTCTCAAGGAGAGAATAACTCATATATAATTTCTCTTGGATTTTTTTTTGTTTTTGCTCAGGGGCAAAGCGGTTATGCAAAATCCATTCATTTTACTGGGATTACCCTAATAGCTGCTGGGAATCCCATAGTTATCGACCAACATTATTGTAATGGCATAGCGCATGGATGTCCTGATCAGGTACTAATTAAACAGTAATGGTCACTGATTTTTTTGAAATGATTTCAATTGGACCCTTAACTTAAAATTAGATCAATTAGATGTCTGACAAAACATTTCCGAAACAAAATTAATGTGCTTGCACTTGCAGGAGTCGACCATACTTGTGAGCAACATAACATACAGTGGGTTCTGGGGGACATCGGCAAGTGCTGATGCCATTAATCTGGATTGCAGGAGCCAAGGTTGCTCCGGGATCGTTCTAGACAACATCAACATAACCTCCTCTGTTCCAGGCCAGCAGCTTAAATCCAGTTGCAATAACGCCCATGGAAGTGCTGATTCCCCTTGCACACCAACTGTCTGGTGCCTAAAGCCATGACGTCACTTACCTTTTTCTTTTAGAAATTAAGGAGATTACTTCTTCTTCTTGTTGAAACTCCATGCTTCTGTTGATGAGCACAAAATTGAAGGGTCAAAGTCAAAGGCTGTACTCAATTCAAATTAGTATAATATATAAGTACAATTAATTAGATATGTAACGTTGCTAAAACATCTATTTGATGATAAATACACTTTTGGATCCATCTTTCCACCTTCCTTTACAAAATTATATTGTATAAATAGGCTGTAAAATCCACAATGAGTCACCTAATTTTTTTTTATCATAATTGGGTACCTGACTTTAAAATTGTCCTACTAAGCTATTTTTTTTTTATTGTGCGACCCATTCAGGTATTTTCCGTCAATTTCATAGATAAATTGGATAAAAATTAAATTGGACGGAAAATGATAATGTGACATTAAATAATAGAAGTTAAATTGGATGGAAACTGATGATATGACATTAAATAATACTAAAATAAATTTAAAATGAGAACTTTAATCCTCAAATTGTTTATATCACTAATTCTAACCCTTAACTTTCCACTCAAATCAATTTTACCCTCAAAACCCTAATTTTTCATCTCTACTACCACCTCCTAGCCAACCACCAGCCGCCAACCGTCAGCTATGAGAATGTAAATGTATGATTTGATTCGTCATTTCCTGCCAAAAACATCCCATGAAATGATGAATCTCTACCACCAACTGGTAACCAAAACTATTTGTGGTAGGCCTAAATTAATCTTTTGCATGTTCGCTTCCATGGCCATCCAAATCATGCTAACCCCGTCAAAGTTACATCCGTTGAAGCCATCGCTAAACCAGCTATATCAAACCTGTCATCGTCGAAACCATGGCTACATGGAACCTATCGCTCAGATTACCAACGAATTCTTCGAATCCCAGCGGAATGAGGAGCAAAGGGAGCGATGGGTAGCGAGTGAATGAGGAGTAGGGGGCTTGAGCAACAACGGAGCAAGGGGAGATGAGCGATAAGCGACAGAGGGAAGAGGAAACAGTGGCGAAACGGACGAAGGAGGAAACGGCAGCAAGGCTGGCGACTAGAGGCTGGTCGGCTAGAGGGCAGTCAGTGGTAGGGCTAGCAGCTGGAGGATGATCAGCTGGGCGGCGGCTATTTGTTAGAGTTAGGGTTCTTAATAATTTAAACAAACTCAGATTAGAGGAGAGGGACGTAAAACTCTAAAGAAAAAGTTTATGGTGTAAATTGTTAATAGAAAAGTTTAAATGACTAAAAGTGTTATTTTAAAATTTATTTTAATGTTTTCTTTTGCCACATAATCATTTTCCATTAAACCTAACCATGAAATTAGCGGAAAATACTTAGATAGGACGTATCATAAGAGATAAGGTACCTCGCTAGAATAATATGAAAGTCAGATACCCATTTAAGACAAAAAAAAATAAGTTAGGTGACTTACGGTAGATTTTTCCTTGTATAAATCATGGTTATTAAAATCGAGTTTCAAGTCATAGAAACGTACGTTTTTACGACTTTAGAGATGGAAGACGTTTAAAAATGCAATAGAAACACAACTCTAGGTAGAAACGGGTAGAAGCATGTTTCTGGTCGTAGAAACGTAGAAACGTTAAGATTCTACGACTCTAGCCTTATTGGGTCAAATCTGTAAAAAAATATAAATTGAAACTAAATTGTACGTTTCCGGAAGCTGGGGACTGGAGCTGTAATTACATAGCAGAAAGAATCAGGGGCGGCCTAATGACAGTTCTGGTCCTTTATTCTCCAGCGTGTTTCATAATACTCCCAATATTTATATAATTTCCAGTTAAAACACCAAATGTGTCGCAGTTTTAAGGATTAAGCTGACCAAACTTCTTTTTCTAGCTTTAGCCAACCAAAACCTGCCTCTTCTCTACAGAAACACTAAGACCAAACCCTGAAGCCCCAGCCAACCTAAAAACCTGCCTTATTCCACTAAATTAAGCATAAAATTAATGAAAATTTGGATGTAAATCACATGTTGTTTATGATATTTTTCTAAGACAATTTAAATAGTTTGATGTTTTTCATAATTTTTCTTTAAGTTTATTTTTAATATTTTTTGTAGAGTCTTACGACTCTATGACATTTTACGACTCTACGACTCTAGAATAGCCAAAACATGTAGTTTTTTTTCCCTTTTAATTATTTCATTTTGTTGTTATACTTGTCGGGAAAGCCCCTGATTGGATAATTTTTCTTATGACTTCACATCCCGTTTCTCCTAGGTGTGTTAGCTCTTACCTTTTAATATGTCTTACTTTTTTTGGCTTGTAGCTATTTCTTGTGTCTTTTTGACAAGGATGAAGTTTTTTGATTCTCTGAATCACATTTTGATGTTTACTTCTTAAATTCACTATAAAAGGTAGCTATCTTTCCAAGTGGCTGATAGTTTTTTTTTAACCGTTTATTTTTTTGTCCTGTTTTATGCAGTGGAGCTTTTGCAATTGGTTTAGCACTTGGGTGTTTTCTAATAAGAATTGTTCAATTTCTTCTTATATGGATTTATTCTTATCTCAAAAACAGAATTATCATCGGCTACCGACGATGGAATTTTGGTTCCATTCAACACTACAATGGTTGCAAAATGTGCATGACTGCAGCCTCCAAGAGTTTATATTGTTGTCAACTGAAAGATGTGCATGTAGACTTCGACTTGTTTTGCTCTCATGAAAATTGTGAGAGCAAAGAATGGCATGGATTTTGCCCTAATGGAGAAGATAGACACAGCTAGAGGCTTGAGCTACCGAAAAGCTAATTTGATAATGCCATTTTCCCCTCGTTTGTTTTGCATGATTTTCTTCTTTTTTTCTTCTTTTTAATAATTTAACTGGGCAACATTTTTTTATAGGGAAGAGTCGTTGATCTAAACAGGAAAGATATCCATATAAAAAAGGCCTACAAAAAAAATATCTCTATATGGTCATTACATATGATTTTTACTGGTATTCTATCTTACAATCATTTCATTTTTTTTCAATTAATTCATTTTTTTCTTTTAGGTGTGTTTTTATGTTCTGTGTATAGTTTTTTCCTTCATCTATCTCTTCAACTACTAATTTTTTTTCCTCCAGTTATTCATCTTTTGTTATTCATTTTTTTTGTTTTCACCGCGTTATACTCTGCTATTTATTGATCAATTATTTAGTGTTCACATCTTCTCTTCTTTTTGTAGCTTGATTTTTGTGCGCTGGTTTCTCTATGTTTGCTTATTTTCTGGGTTCTTCAATGCTCTCGGTTTTGTTTATGTGTGCAACCAACATTTTGCATTATTACTAAAAATTAACAATTCTTTTTGAGGAAAATTACAAAAACTCCCCTGAGGTATGGCAAAACTTATAATTGTGTCATCTCTGTTTCAAAAAACCAACAATTACCCCCCTTGACCTTTAACACCGTTAATATCCGTTAAGACAAAAAAAAAGAAAGAACTCTATTTAATACCCAAACTTTCTTTATTTGATAACTTTGCCTCCAAACTTCCATCCCTCCCACTCTACTCCCGCCTAGCCGCCTAGGTTCTTACTCGCCGGCGAAAATGCTGACTGGCCATGGGTACGCCGTCTCTTCCCTCTTATCATATCTGAGAATCAAAACAGGAGGAAATCAAATCCCAGAGACAAAATTCCAAAATCAAAACAAGATGAAATCAAATCATAAGAAACGAAACCAAAACAAGAAGAAATCAAAATTGAAAGAAATCAAAACAAGTAGAAGAAACAAAATCCCAGAATCAAAACAAGCAAAAGGAATGAAATCAAAACAAGATGATATCAAATCGAAATCAAAATGAAATCGAAACAAGATGAAATCAAATCAGAAGAAACTGGAGTTTGGACCACATTGATCTTATTGAGTCATGGAGATCCACTTCTATTTTAGCCCAATCTGACTCTAATCAAGAGTCTCTATTTTTTATTTTTCCCTTTTACGGTAATGACCTTTGAATCTTCATCAGGAATAATCAACCTGAAGAAAGCCCACTGAGGCAAGAATTCTGGAGCAGCAAGGTCCCTCAACAACTGTTTCTACTTCCGTGTGCAGTTGATTAATGAGTTAACTGTTATATAATAGTCTTCAAAAAGGGATACAAGTTCAACTAGATCCCTTAGGCTAGCTAAATATTAGTATAATGACGGTATTCATATGAACTCCACTATTTAATCAGTGGTCTGTGATGATTGCATTAAGGGTGTCTTCCAATTATAACCTTATATTATATGGAAATGGGACATTTTTGTTTTTAATTTTCTTAAGCAGAGATTTGGTCAAATTAGCTGCCAAAGAAACAAAGAATTAGACAACTGATCAAAGCTGGCTTTGTTTTGTAGTGCCAACTTCCGTGTAGAGCTGACAAACCTCCAGTTGGCTCGAGAGACAATAAACCCGCTTGTTTCTCAAAAGTCCTCGTGCTGGCTTGAACTTTAGCAGTTTTGGCCTTTTTCTTACGTCTGATTTTTTTCATATTAACAAATTCTATTTTTAAATTCAAAAAAATGAAAAAGAAGAAATCTTTTATGGGTCTAAATAGAGGTCACAAACTGCCACAGAAATTTCCAGGGCAAATGAAATCTTTGATCAGTATGGTGCTAACATTTTCCTCTGTTATATATGCTTGCTCTAACTTTCAAGTGTCTCCAATTCCAATCTCCTGCAATGTAACATCGGACGAGTCATGTCCTGCAGTACTCTACTATCCCTCAAATGCTACTAGGACCCTGCAAGAAGCAGCTGCTTTGTTTAATGTGAAGCCTGGCATAGTTAACAGAACCGCAACCGGTTTCTTGATCCCGATAAACTGCAGCAGTGCTGCTGGTCTTGATGAGTTCACTTGGCACATGGACTATCAAGTCCAACCAGGAGATGCATGGGGGAGTATCTCATCAAAATTTGGCTCCCTTGTCGTGGAAAGGCCTGATGAGACGTTGGTCCCCTTCCTAATCGTGACTTTGGACTTCTTTTGTGGTTGTGCATCCTTGAGAGCTGAGGTATTGAATTATAGAGTTGTCACGGGAGACAAACTCTACATAATCTGTTCCTGATTTAAGGCAGACATAAATAAGATTGTCATCTTCAATGGATTGGCAAATCTAAACCTCATCCATAAAGGGGGATGTGAAATTCATCCTCGGACCAAGTAAGCAAATCAACTTCATTTTCCCTTTGATTTATTTAATGTTAATGTTGTGAAATGATTTGCAATAGAATTTGTAATAAGCTTTTGTGTGTTTTGCATGGCTGTTTGCCTGGCCCAAGGGTTTGACAATCTTTCCATGGATGACAAAGAAGGTGAGTTAATTAAAGATTCACTTTTTGGTTCTCAAACGGAAAGAACTTTAAGGTGGAGGAAAAACTCCTACCCAGTTTCTTTTAACACCCTTCCAGCTTGATTATGTTGTTAAACTTTTCAAACTTTCTTGTTGTTTTGATGGATTTACGGGTTTGACTATGAAAAAAGCATCAACATCTCATATTCATCTTGTGATTGGAGCCATTATTGCTGCCTTTTCTATCATAATGTTGATAGCTTCACCTGTTTCTTGAAAATCGCTTGAGAAGAAACAGAACTAGAAGGCTGAGTACATCTTCAAGGTGGATGCATTTTTTTCATTCTCAATCTCGATTTTGGCCCCCAACATATGAGTAAAAGGCTTTTTAGAATGGGCATGTTACTTAATGCTCATAATGGCGCTCCCAAATATAGCTAAAACATTGAAAGGATGGTCTAGATTTTCAATTCTAGAAACATTTTTTCATTGTAGAGTTTGAAGAGAGCTTGGCTTCCTCATTAAGTTCAATAAATGCTACCGTGTTTGCTTACCAAGAAGTTCAGGAGGCGACATGAAACTTCAATCTGTCATTGAGAATTGGCCAGGGATCTTATGGATCAGTTTTCTTTGGGAGGTCAGATGATAAAGTTAGTTTAGACATTCATCTTTCAACTATTCCATAGAATTAAGCTAGACATTGCTCAAGCTTGTCCAATAAGTAAATCAAATAAAGCCTTACATTCTATCTGCTATGGATAGAGGGAGTGGCCATCAAACAGATGAAGAACTTCAAATCAAAAGAGTTCTTATCAGAGCTCAACATTCTCTACAAAGTTAACCATCCAAATGTGGTATGTATTGTGTCATCTTACATAAAAACTTCGAGTGCCTACTTAATTTGCTTTTGAACTTATTCACCAATTTGAAATTAGATTGAACTTATCGGATATGCTGCTAGAGGCGAGTATCTGTTTCTAATGTATGAATACGCAAAGAATGGTGCTCTGAGTGATCATCTTCACAGGCGTCACATCTGAGGTTTGTTTATAGGCTAATGTTTGTATAGGAGCGGTCCACATTTTCATATGAGGCATAGAGCAAATAACCATATTTTTCATATGTAATTAGATGAAGATCATTGACCAAAGTCTTGGTCCTTCGTAAGTTATAACCCTTTTCCTTGGACTACACGCATTCAAATTGCTTTTGATGTTGCAAAAGGTCTCGAGTACAAACATAAGTACACCAAACCTTATTACATTCATCGTGATGTGAAGACTAGTAACATCCTCTTAGATTTGAATTTTCGTGCCAAGGTGAGACATCTGGCTAGTAATAGTTTCTGGAGCTCCATTTTAAGGTTGCATCAAGATCTAAGAACCAACTTGTTGACTTCTATAAATTGCCACACCTTCCAACTTAGACCATACCCCAATTTTCACTTGCTAAATTTGGTGCATCAATGGCACTACTGTACGTGATGAGTTTTTCGTGCTTATGATGATTTGATTCTGTCCCGCAGATTGTTAATTTTAATCCAGTAAAATTCCTTGAACACTCTCCAAAAAGATCGAGCTACGACATCTAGAATCGTGGGCACATTTGGATATCTTGCCCCTGAGTGTATATAAAGTCATTTTCCTTGAGCTAATATATGTACTATCTAAGTATGCGAGTTTTAATATCATTCTTGAAATTTTGAACATATGACGCAGGAATGTTCACGATGGCCATGTGACAACAAGGAGTGATGTCCATGCATTTGGAATTGTCCTCATGGAGCTGTTAACAGGTCAACCAGCATCAAGCAGGGGTGCAACTCCTGAAATGAACCAGTAATCCAAACACTGGTTGCTCGTAGATTATGTGAGTTAGTATTACAAATTGCTAATGTGCAACATGAACTCATTGTCTATCATGAGTTGTTTGATAAGCTTGTTTAAGTGCCGATCTTGATCTGTGAGGTTGTGCCTCTCAATCAAGATGTTATCATCATTAAATGACACTAATGGTGCTATGCCTGTGATGGCTACGTGTATTGATCAAAACATTAGGCATTACTATAACGATCCAGCTTTTCAGGTATGTTCTTGTAGTACAGGCAGAAATGTTCTACCGCACTAGCTATAGCCTATTTTTGGCTTGGCATTGATTGTGTCTTAAATTGTACCCATATATAAGATGGCACTACTGGTAAAGGATTGTGTGAAGGAAAACTGGAACCAGCGACCGAATACGTCAAAAGTTGTGCTCCAACTTTCACACATCTTGATGTGCTCTGAACACTGGGAAAAGATGAGGATTCAACAAAATTCTGACTTGTTCATTTGCTTTTTGGGGCTGCGTCCAACCAGATGTATAAAGATTTCTAATAAAGTTGCAGTTATAATTCTCTTCATTTTTTATGATGGTTTTTTGCGCTACAATACAAATATATTGGTCATATACTTATTTAGTAGGCCTCAAGTTTTGTCTTCTATTAAAATTATAGCAGAGGTGAAATGACATTTTTAATTTCATCTTTTGTTTTGGGCGAAGAAAATAAGAGTGGGGCCAAGTTTGCTTACTCTTCTCTAAAAGAAGTCAAGATTCAACACCAAAATTTCAACAGTCTGTTTAGATACAATTAATAGGGGTTAGGAGGTGAAAGAAGGGAAAGAAAGAGAAGGGATAAGATATTTCTCTGATAAGGTTAATCATGCAAGTATATAGGGTCAATTGTAGTAAGCTTTAATTCTAAGGATAAATGAATGTATCGATTCTAGGAGGAACATATATTTAATTATTTATGAAAAATAAAAGAAAGTTGTTCAAATTTTAAAAGAGTAAAATTAACTAAAATTAAACTAAGATTAAACTAAACCAATGACAAAATTAATAAACCGGGAAGAAAACAATTATGGGGTAGTTAAGGCTTAGATTTAACCTAGCTAAGGGTTTTCTAATTAATTATTTTGATAGGTTTTTAGTTGTCAACAATCACTCCTACTATTATAGCTCTCTCTCTCGAGCAATTATAACGCATTCGATTAATTGCATAATTAATCAAACCCATTAAGCTCAAGTTGTCAATTTAACAAATCATAATAAATAGGTATATCTCTATCCTAATTATTGTAATTCTATTTTTCTAGTGCACAGATTAAATTTTACCTCTTTGTAACTAATTCAAATTCCTAAAATAAATTATTAATAGTGATTAAGTATAGACAATACTCATCGTAGCAAATAAAATAAAATAAACCATAACTCAAATAAATTAATTAAAATAATTCAACTATGCTACATCCTTAACCTTAGCATAAAAATTTAGCCTCTCATTATCTATTCAACAATAAGATCCAATAATTCAAAAAAAAAACACAAGCCATGACCACAAAATATCCGAGCCCAATTCAAAAGCAAAGGAAAAGAAAGAATTTGAACCAATTTTGTTTCTATCCTCCCAATTGAAAATTTGTCCTTTGCTCCTTATTTCTTTCGTTTACCGCTTGTGCCCCGAGTTGCAATTTTCGTTTGCTTCTGCTCGCGAGTCGCGATCCGCAACTTCTCTCCTCCCTGTCCGATTTGTTACTCTTCGCAACAACTCTGCCCTCTTTCTTGCGGCTGCCATCTCTCTTTTTATATTTGTAGAGTTTCTAAACATGACCTTTTAGGATTTCAAATAATTAAAATACTTTTAACTTAAAATATAACATATTATTATAAAAAGAGTATTTTAGTTAATTAAGAGAAAATTCCTTCCAATTCCAGCTATACTTTTTGCTTCATAATTTCTTATAATTTAGCTTTTTTACTCCAAAAAAATCTGCTCAACTCCTTTGACAAGCTCACTAACCTAAATAAAATAAAAAAACTAAATAAGTGAAGATAATAAATTATTTAAAAGCAACCAAACTAACCTAAAATAAAGACCAAAATTAACAGACACATTAAGTTGATCGTTCCCTCTAATTTAAAAAGATGAAAAAAAACGTATAAATGAGGAAAGTGTGAGAATAATGACTTTCTCTTCTTCTCTATTTCCTCCCATATATCCAAATAAAGGAGTCATGCTCATTTTCCTCCCTCCCCCCTTCCCTCAATGGCTCAATCAAATAAAAGTTTCAAAAACAAACACTTCCTCTATACTGCACTCTAGCAGTTGTAACCCAAATGTAGGTTATCACAAGTAATAAAATCTCGGGAGTCCAGGTGTCGAACCACAGAGAAGTAAATTAAAAAATATAAATTACAGATTTGATAATAAATAAAGATTTTGGTACAATGTGTGAACAGGTGTAAATTCAAATTCAATTCAATTAAAACAGTTAGGGTAAGGGGATTCACTTTTGGTATATTGGTTATAATTAATTTTAGCCTCATCTTACCACTTAATTGAGATCCACACATAAAAGATGTCCCAATGGGGAATTTAGTTAGTATTAATTTTCATTGATCTTAAAACGCCAACACTTGCTAATGGATTCAAGTATCCATCATGTCAACCTTTGTCTACAATAACTCAACATTGCAATATAGCCGGCAAGGCTATGTTTTACAAAGGGAATCAAGCAGTGTTTGTGCCAATGATTAACTATAATGAACCAAAACACCTACTTAACAATGAGGGAAGTTAAATAGATTACTGAAGAAAATATCGTTAACGTTGTGATCCATTCAAATCAATCATAACCTTTATACCAAAAGCTTTACCCTTTCACCTTAGCAAAAGGAAGATTAGTTAGTTATGATAAAAGGAAACAACATATAAAAAGATGAAATGAACATCAATTGAAAGATAAAAAGAAGAATAGAAGAAGAACGAGAAAACACCCCCCCCCCCCCCCCCAGGGTGCCTATTTATAGAGTTTTGGGGTGGATGAAATGGTAAAATACTAAATGTAAGTAAATATAAATCAACAAAAACAGGCTGCAACTTCTTTTAATTTTTTTACCATCATAGACATCAAAACAGCTCTTCCTTAAGCACGGAACTTGTAGATCTCTTCTTTAGCTTCGAATCAATAGCTTGCTCATTCAAATCAGACATCCGTAGCTTAAGTTATGATTTTTCTACCGAAACTGCTCTTCAGCACATGAAAAAATGAATCGTCTCATCTATAATCAGATTTCGGTAATGAAAATGATAAAAGTAGCTCATGGAATGAAGTAAGGGTAAAGATCTATGTGTTGACTTTTAGATGAATTTGGAATCACTCAGTTCTGATGTCTACAGCTCCAGATATGATTTTTCTCGTGAATGATCGTCAAGTGATGATTTTACCAACATAAAAGAAATAATTATTTAATATATATATTAATATTAATGAACAGTAAACTGCATACGAACAGTAAGTTGGTAAATAGTAACTATGAATAGTAAAAATGCATGAATAGTAACCTGGAGGAAAAAATGCTCAGAATATAGAAATTAATTATACTCAAAGTGTATAATGATGATTTAAATCCTTAATAACAACACACTTATGAGTATTCATCACTCTATCCTATAATTAATCATTTATCGGCGCACAAAAAAAAGCTATGTACCTTATGTTGTTTTTTTTTTCATTTTTTATTTGAAATTAAAATTTTTTTAAAAATATTGAGTTTTGTGTAATGACGGTTTAAACAGGGATTAAAAAAAAGAAAGAAAGATTTATTTTTAAGGTTTTTGCACTTGAAGTCTAAATGAAGCTAGTAAAGTAAATCAAATGTAAAAAATTTCTAAAAAAATAATTCAAACTTTTTGAGACAGCAAAAAAATATGATTCATCCTTTTTTAAGATGGATTGAGTATTTTTAATAAAAAAAATTTCAACTTAACTGATAATACTCTCTAATTTGATGACCTTCTCATTAGAGTTTTGTTATGCCCTATATAGAATTCAAAACTTATTGTTTTAGTCCCTCTTCCCTTAAAAAAAAAAATAATCACATTTCTTTTTTGTTTTTTTTTCCCTAAAAGGCTGAATTATGTTTTAAAATTAATATTTTTAAAATCTAATTTACCTTACCATTCTCATTTAAACTTTCAATATACAAAACCCAAATTAAATTTTTTTTAATTCTTATTTACACTCTTGCTACATAAAACCTTTATGATTTTTTTTATTTTAGTTTCATGGAAAAAATTAAAATAACAATATAAATTATATACTTTGTACCCTGTCAAATGATTCATTCAAATTACGGCAGCGGGATTACTTTTTAGTGAAGTTTAACGGAATGATATGATAGATTATTATTGTGCACTATCCCTTATACAAAATAATTATTTATTCAAATTTCACCATTTAAAAAGTCCAAAATGTAATCTAAAGTATCTTTTGTAAAAATAAGTATTCTAATTCATTCTTAACTTATCCAACCTAAAAAAAATAAAATAAAACTAAAATACTCGTTGCTAAGAAAAAGTATTCTAATTCATTCTTAACTTATCCAACCTAAAAAAAATAAAATAAAACTAAAATACTCGTTGCTAAGAAAACAAATACTCTAAAATTATTTCTGGAAGTTTCATTAAATTAATAAATTGAAAAAATGATCAATTTATATAAAAATGATGCACACTAATATTATTAAATTTAATTTTGAACAAATTGGTTTTTTATTTTTGCCCTTTTTGCTTACAGATAACATAAGTACGCAATTGCAAAGTTTGCCCCGTAGTCTAGTCTATAAAAGTTTTATGTTTATAAGCTTTGGTCAAGACTTGCATCTTAGTTTTTTTACCAGTTCGTTTTAGTTTAACTTCTCCGTGTTAACGCATTGAAAAAGCACAAAAGTTGATCTGCTACTCAGTTGGACTAATTTGGACCTCAAATCACTTAAAACTATGACATCCACCACTCATGTTTATCTCCCTCATTACCCACCGCTTCGTCTACTTCACTCACAGCAGGCACTCAATGACATCCGCACCGCACAACCTCTATTGAGCCTCCACCCGCACCTCATCAGGCTGTTTCCTTCCTGAATTGAGCCATCTCAACTATCAATTGCTAGCCTCAAGAAATGTGTCGCCAAATGAGGAATAAGCAAGACTTATTGGGGGCCATACAATGCAAACCTTGTTTGATGGCCACTGTGAGCAAAGCTGCACCGGCTCTTATTGCCATGGCTCCATACCCTTAGGCTTTAGTTTCGCGATTCTGGGATGGTTCAATTTGCACTCCAACATCGACTATTGAAAGTCTATGCCTGAATCGGGTAGCAAAGGTGATGAAGCAATTAAACCATTGTTTGACGTTGGAGCTGTGTAAGTTTACTCGCCCGAAATCATCAAATCTGGTTTGGGGAGCGGGGTGAGGGCTGTGGGTGATTATGTCTTTTCCAAACCGGGTTGGGTGTGTGACTTGACCCAAAACGCGAAAAACATATTAACTAAGTTGCATGAAACGAACTGCCCTTTATTGTTTCATATAAAAAAAATGTTTTCATGCACTTGTAAGGACTTGAAATCTCACCCTTAAAATTATAATACACGCATACTTCGAGGTAAGCTGAAAGTGTGAACTTGAGGTGTTGTTATACGCATTACCATTTAACACATAACTTTTATAGAATACGATTTTATAAAATCTTATTTCATAACTTGTAGAAGAAAAAGACAGTTGTAGAAAAGAATAAAGACTGCTGGAGAAATTCACAACGGAGTAATTGTATGTACATATGCAGCCAAACAATATGTATAACCAAATGTATGAAATGCAAATAGTAAGAGCCAATTCATTTTAACTTAAGTGAACTAATTTATTTTTATTTTTATATATTTTTTTTACCAAAAACCAGTTTCATTTGAAATATAATATTATGTAAATACAATAATCCATTTTAAAGTAGATTTTCATGATATTGTTAAATTTTTATGAAGTTTTCTTTTTAGTGCCTTAAACTAGAAAAATTCATAAAAATTTAATAAGGTTACAAAAATTGTATTTTCAATAGATTATTATAGTCATCTAATATTAAATTTTAATTAAAATTAGTTCAGGATTAAAAGACGTAAAAATGAAAATAAATCATTTTGGAGTCAACTGATTTAAGTTAAAATGAACTTGGTAAGATTTCCATTGAGAAAAAAGGCTTAAATGCACATATGGTCCTCAAACTTTGCAAACTCGCACAAGTTAGTCCTCTAACTTGGACTTAGTGTGAGTTTGTCCTTGAACTTTACAAAATTAGGTGGGTTAACCCTTCAACATTCATAAAGTGAACGACTTAGTCCACTGGGGGACAAAAAGTATGCGCATGGGAAGACATGAACTTGACGATGTTAGTGTGATGCGAATGTAGATTTAAAGTGGGGTTGCGGTTGCGTTTCAGGGAGATCGAGTTGAATCGACAAATCTGAGACAGAGGCGGTGACGATGTAGTTTGTGATCGGCCAAGTAATTGTAGGCGTAATCCAATGGTTGCTTCGGTGCTTTGTTGGACCGATGTCAAAATCAAATCATGAACAGTTGTGGAATCAAAGCAGTACACTTGAAACTTTAGCCAAAATGAATGGGGTGGATGGCCAAGTAATTCCAGTCGGTCGATCCACATTCATCAGCAAAAATCAATTCACATGAAATTATTGTGAAATCCTCCATGATTGGGCCATTATCAAGCTCGTGGCATATGAAATCAGAGGTTGACGCAATGGTGTTGGGCAGAGATGAGGACGACGCGGCAGTGCTAGGAAAAGAAAGGTGACGCGATTGTGTAGCATTGAAGAAGAGGGCGACGTGACTGTGCACCGCTAAAGAGGAGGGTGACATTGCGGTGCTATGGAGAAGATCTCGATGGTGCTGGCTCTACGACCCTTTCTAGTGGCTCTAGGACCCCTTAATTTGAAGGTCAGGAAGCTACTTTGGGTAGGGGACAGCGACGTGAACAACGGAGAGTAATTGAATTTTCAGGTGTTAACAATAAAACTAACACCGTATCCCATTGTGTACTATTTGGACTAACTCGCTATATATTGTAAAGTTAAGGGACTAAAGCATGCTAAGTCAGAGTTAAGGGATTAACTTGTTTGAGTTAGTAAAGTCAATGGACCATATGTACATTTAGGCCCAGAAAAAAAAAAGGGCAAAAAAAACAGTAAGTTACCGGTTGAGTGAGTCAGATTACCAGAAAAGAAGTACAAAATATAAACTATAGATTATAGACTACCAACAATTGACTCTTGGTCCTTGGACGAAGCCAAATTTTCTGTTCCAGCAGAATTATATTTGGCGTGTAGCTTTGCGTGCACTTTGTCCCCACTCAAAAGGAGCGTGATTTTGAAGAATTGAATCTAGGAATTGGGCATATCGTTGGATAAGTTTAAAAATTAATAAAAAAAACATATTTACTTTTTACGTAAAATATGTTGGAGTTATTTTTTTATTTTTCTAAAGTGTAAAATGACAACCTAAGCAGATAACTGCTTATAGTATATGATTAACGTACAGTAATATATTAAATTAATAAAAAACAAGCTCCCCTAATTTTTAAATTATAACTCAGTATATTTAATTTATCGAAGTAACTTTGGACACTTAAGCCCCTTGACTTAGTGAAACTCATATAACTATTGACCTCATACACATAAAAGCTTCAACCTCACCACCGTTAACACAGTGGAGGCAGAGGAAATCGACGGTGATTTGGGGAAGAAATGAATTTTGTGTTCATTTATATTTTAAATTTCAAAGATTGTATGTTTGTGTTAATTTTGAATTAAAATTTATTATTCTTCTAACATTGTCATTTCTTATTATGAAAAAGGAGGTCAAATAACATTTTAGAGTGCTATATATTAACTTAGAAGACACTGTATTATCAAGTTTCATCAAAGATAACAAAGAAACATATAAAAAAGACTTGAGGGGGGTGTGTGATATGAGATAAGAGACTTTATGATGACATAAGTTAATGAATAGAACCACTTTAAAACAATGATAAAAATTAATGGACTATAAATAAATTTTACGCAAAAAAAGAAAAGAAAAGAAAAAGAAACTAGGATTGATCGTGGAACTTAAATGGACTCGTGTCTTTAAGGAAGGCACGTGGCCCAAACGGTGAATCGTTTCCATTTTCACGTGAGCACTCGCAACAACTCGCCTTCTTTCGCGCATGACTTGAGCTCTTTTCCAGGAAGAGGGAGGTAGAGAAATATTCCTACCCGCTTAGGTGACCTAAATTATCTGAACTCATCCCTTATTTATAAAGTCTTATGGTCAGTGTGAATTAACCTAACTCGACTCAAATCCTTTAGTTTTTTTTTTTTGTAAACTAGGCATCATATTAAGAAAGAAAAAAGAGGAAAGATATTATTAACAGTTAGTTATTTGTAAATACCTTTCTTAGGAAATATACATATCTTAAATGAGTTTAGGAATTGTACTTGTCTACCTTAAGACAAATACTATTTGAAACCTCTAGTTATGATTAAAGAGTCAGTTTAGTTGAAATCATCCTGAACTCTTCCCCAGAACATCCATAGTACTCCTTTGTTTTGTCTATATAGATTTATAGATATTCTTTTTTTCATTTTTCTAGAAAAGTAATTAATTCACAAGAGGAAGTTCAGTTTTTTTTTTCTCTATTTAACATCTGCAAAAAAAAAAACAGTAACCGAATAAAAATTTAACCATGGACCATTGAAATTTTGATCTATTGAATTGATAGTGTATAACATCCTATTGACATAAAATGCATAACATTTATAAAGTCTTATATTAACTGAGCATGCGTCCTTGGCACTCAATAGTTTTCCTTTGTCTTTTTTTTTTTTCGGGGGAGGGGTGTGGTTAAAATAGTTTTCCTTTGTCGATAAAGATATAAATAAAACCACGCAGATGAAGACAAAATTTGGAAAACGAATTAAAATAATACTTTATGCCATCATAATTTTTGGGAAGGTTCAGAACCCCTTCCATTCTTTTTTTATTGTATAAAAGTAGTTGGTGGAGAGGAAACCAACACACGTAATAATTAAAAGGACAAATGAAATTACGGACAGTTGAGAATAATCTATTATAACTAAGTAGCAGGTTCAGTGATTCCATTGCTAATCTAATTTAAGATTTATAATTATATCCGTGTATAAAATAACGATGAGGTAAAAAGATAATGCAAAAAATGTTGAACTTATGGAATATATAGACAAATAAAATAATATAATATTTAAACCAAGGTTGTCAAAAATGGAATCCTACTCGGGATCACTTTTTTACTATGCAAGATTGGGATCGTAAGATCAGATCGTAAATTATAAGATCATACCAAAAGTTTAAAATTTCTTGTCTAAATAATATAATTTATGTAAAAAATCAATTATATTATAAACTCAAGTAAATTTAAGTGTTATAACAATTGTACAATATAATTCTTGATACAATATAAGTAAAGTTTAAACTTTAATAGCGTATACATCAACATAACCAATAAAATAATTAACACAAGTCTGAAAGAAATTCATAAACAAATACATCATTTACAAATAAAAGAAAGTACAATAACCATAACTTAAATATTCAATAATTGAATTATAATAAATTTAAAATGTATAATAATTTTTTTACAGTAAGCAGATAATTTAAAATTAGTAGTTTTTTTTTCTTCCCTGAATGAAATAAGTTCAATTTATAAAGAGAAAAAACTAATAATTTAAATGTCCGTTAACTGTAAAAAAATTATTATATATATTAAATTTACAATAAGACAGTTACCAAATAATTTAAATTATGCTATAAAAAGTTGTTATTAGACAATTACCTTGAGTTAACAAATTACGTTCAATTGGGAACTAAAATGAAATGTTTTTAACGGATTTATAGCCAAAATATGATATTTTTAATAGGTTTTGGATCTAAAGAGAACATTTAATAAACTAGAGATAAAAAATAGAATGATAATTAAATGTTAGAGATCATCCATGCAATTTATCCTAACAAAAATTAATAACCAGGTAGGATCAGTAGGATCTTTTTATTTTACGATCCTAGTCGCGATCTTACTACGAGCCTTTGATCATACAACGTTTTGACAAAGTTTTTAATGATAGGATCATAAAATCATACGATCCTACAATTAGGATCGCGATTTTAAATAACCTTAATTTAAACTTTTGTGTATAAATTGTAGAAAACTTATTTCTCAACAAATTAACATTTTGGTTGTTTAATTTAAAATAAATATGTGAAGTTATGTCTCCATTTGTGCTTGACAGAAGGACTATACTACTTAAGTTTAGAGACAAATTTGGCAACATTTCTTAGCGTAGGAACCACTTTGCAATATATGATGTAATTTAGGGAGCTTTAGTCAAGAAAAAGAATTTATATGAAATTAATAACATTATAAAAATTATATTTTCAATGGATTATTACACCTATATAATATTTATTTTTAAATAAAATTGACTCCGGGTGAAAAAAAAATGTAAAAAAAAAAAAAAAAAAAAAATATTTTGAATTAAATTAACATAAGTTAAAATGAATTGGGTCTTTTTTTTTTTTTTTTTAACATTTATTATCTTCCTATAGCTCTATCACCTTGCCCTTTATCAAAGCCTTCACTTGCATGAAGGCTTGTTTGCTAGCATATGACCCCTACCTTCTCATGCTCTCTAGGCGTTGGCAATGCCATTTAGGATAATGGATGTCTAGAAGAAGGGAAAAAAATATATATATCTTTCTCATATTTAGAGTAGTAGGAAAAAATGTTCAAAGGCTTACATGGAAATGGTGGGCTATTGCAGCCTTAATGTTCTTGGCAGGGTGGCTAGCCTCATACTTTATCAGGTGTTGGTTAAGTGGCTAGCCCTAATGTTCAAAGATATTTAGATAAATGTAATAAATGCATGATTGATTTATCTCAAAGGAATGCCATCATTCAACAATGAGAAAACTGCCTTAGATATAGAGTCACCTACAATGTGCCAATACTTTTAAAAACCCAGGGGTGATAGCCTGTTTGGGGCTTGGAGCTTTCAAGTTACCTAGGCAAAAGGTAACGCTCTTGACTTTTTTTTTTTTAGTAAATGGGGTTGCCTCAAGCTTGCACTCATAAACTTGAAAAAAAAAATCATCATTTTGCAATTCAAATAAATTGCTAATAACAAGTAGATTTGTAACGAACAAACATAAAGGATATATTTCTAAACTTCATAAGCTATACCCATGTATTTTGACACCGTTGTAACCATATTCTTAAAATTAAAATTTCTAGATGAAAATAAATGGGAAGAATAAAAAAGTGTAAAATGAGTGAAGAAATTACTGATATAACTTAAAAAAGACATTTTTTTTAAGAGGAAAAAAAAATTTCATTAATGAAGGAAGATAACACGTATAGAGACTCAAGGCCTTAAGGAGAGGCCAAACAAACAACATGTAGCAGTTACAAAACAAAAGCAACCCAAACAAAGACACCTGCTAAAACAAGCAAAATGCCATAATAAAACAAAAGGTCATTCCTCATTAAACCAACAATCAACATGCCTTTAAACAAGCTTGCATCAAAATTCCCAGCAAAAAAAAATAAACACACCCTCACTATCCACAAATATAGGATACTGATCAAAACTGACCAAAAAATCACAAACTTTTGAGATAAGCTTGACAAGGCAAACTCTGGCATTGCAAACTTGCATTAATACCATACCTCATGAGGCATAGACCTATCCACACCTTGTTTTGCTTAAAGATAAGAACATATGCTTTGTTTTGCTTTACATGATCTAGATATATGCACAATTATCACTTGAAGGTTAGACATCAAAGCATCAATGTTCAGTAAAGTACCATGTAAATGCCAAGTCCCCATTCCTTATTGCAAACTCATGAAACCACATTTTTTTTAATCACTTTCTAGCCATGAATTAGAAAAAACCAACTTTTTCTTTTATTTACCAAACAAAATTCTTCATGTATAGCAAGTAGCTCAACAATATTTGAATCCAAAATCTTGACCGATTTTAAAAACACAATAACTGTAGATGAATTTTGATACGTCAAAATGCTACTATTGCTCTCGAGCCTGGTTTATCAACCATTAAGCCATCCACATTATCTGGTGGTGCACATCAACCAGCTGCTACAACCTTTGGCTGAATAGGGCTAGTCAACTTAATCAAGATAGTATTTAGTAAAAAAATCACCAACCGAGAAAGAACAACTTGGCTAATATGCCTTACACCGATATCCAACATGCAACTTCATCAAATCCACCACTTGGCCAGCTGAAAATCGTTTTACCTTGAAAACATGGTCATATCACAGCACAACACTAGCCATATCATACCACCGTAAATATATAATAAAAATTTTGGGTGGAGCAATCCACAAGATGTTCCAATAGCCTTCCGACAAATTCCAAATGCCAGAGACAACATTGCAACGCATAAATAGATGCTCCACCGTTTCTAACTCATATTCACAAACCAGACATAACACCCTTTTTATGGAAATAATGTTTCTTTAACAAGGTTTCCCTTGTTGAAACTTTCCCAAGCAAAACATGCCGACAAAATGTCTTTACTTTCAGAGCCAACCCAAATCTCTAAACAGAGTGCATAATAGGCTCATGATGAAAAATTGAACTCTTGATCTACCTATGAAAAGATTTTATTGAAAATTTGTCATTCCCTTCAAATACGCAAATGACTTCGTCATTAACATTAGCTAAAACTAACTTTGAATTGAGTGTCACAATAAACTATTCATGGACTAATTTATCCTGATCAAATAATCTCATCCTTAGATCAATATTCCATTGCCACACACCAAACTCCCAAAAACCAAAGTCATACAAGAGCCTTGTCTTTTTTATAGCTATCGCATAAATTCTAGGAAAATGATCTTTCAAAATCATACCTTCTATCTATCCAATGATCTTTCTAAAATCTGCTCAAGTTCCCTTGGCCCACCAAATTAAAAAATCCATTGGTAATAATCAAGTTGCCAACGTCATTGATAGACGGTAACATAATAATCTTCCTCCAAACCGGTGACACCAATTTAAGATTAAGAATTGCAGGCTAAAGCTATGATCCTCGTAACTATACTTCGTGTCAACTATTTTTCTCCACAATGCATCCCATTCATTTCTATACCTCCACAATCACTAGCAAAGTAAAGCCATATTGCGATCTCTGATTGAGCCTATGCCCAACCACATGAAATTTTGATTTAGAAATTGTTGCCACTAGACCCCCACAAAAAAAAGCTTTGGATTTTTGTCAACACACCAGTAGGGACTTGAAAAAATAAAATAAAAATACATAGGTAAACTATTAAGTACCGACTTAATTAAAGTGACCCTCCCCGCTCTCAAAATGAAAGACAACTTACATTTCAACAAACACTCTCTATATATCTTAATCACCAAATCTCACACATTTAGAGCATGAGGATTAATTATCAATAAACTCAGGTACTTAAAAGGAAGATGCCCAATCGAACATCTAATTGACTTCCCTGACTTTGAAAGACTGAAACCAAACCAATATCAACACCAACACCAATTAAAACACTTTTAGCAAAATTAATCTTAAGACCAGTTGACAATTGAAAATACCATAAGACTTGCTTTACACTTTGAAGGCTCTCCAAGCTTGCATTAGAAAATACCAAAGTATTGTCTGCAAACTACAGGTAGGATAGTGACAGAGGGTTTACCGTTCCTACATTGACACCTTAATTAGACCCATAGAAATAGCTTTCTAAAATAAAATGTTCAACTTTTCACTAATGATGCTGAATAGAAACAACGACAAAGGATCGGGCTTAATTCGTCAATAGTGCCAAGTGAATTACCAACAAAGTTGAAACATCTGACACAACTCATCCTATACAATTCAAACAAATAAAATTTTGCGGATAAAAATCATAACACTAAAGAAAAAGATCAAGAAAGTCTTGAGTAAAATGAAGTTAAAAAATATAAGTTTTGAGTAAATAACTATTGAAGCTGATCTTTATAAGTAGAAAGATTTGTCTTTAATGCTTTGCTCTTGTTTGTCCAGTATCTTTGTTCAAATAGCTATTGTACCTTGAATTAATAATTAATGAGAATGACAATAATCTTTATAGAATTTTGTCTAATAAAATTTTGCAAAAAATGTAGAGACAAATAAATATTAAATTATCCCCAATCTTAGGCCCTGTTTGGGATCAGCTTTTATGATTAGTGTTAGAGTTTTAGGTAACTTATTTAACAGTTAAGAAGAAAATACTTAAGCTAAAAGCTAAAATCTTCCATTGGATAACTTTTTCAAAACTCTAATATTAATCGCTGGTGCTAATGCCAAATTGGGCCTTAATAGCAATAAGCTTTTGTACACTTAGGTTTAGGAAAATAACCAGTTAGCTCTTTTATCTTCCATATATTTTTCACTAAAGTTTTCTTATAAATTGAAGTATCATTTCTACAATGGTAGTTAAGCTTATGAGTTATAACTCCACATGATTTATTTAAATACGTTGGGGGGTAAAATGTATTACTTTATAAAGTTTGAGGAGTGAGTCAAACAAGTTAAAGTTTAAGGGTAAAGTGTATGATTTAAAAAAAGTTTGTGGGACAAAAAAGGCTTTAGGTCTGTCTTAATAATACACCAATTAACGCAAGGTTTTCATTTTTTTTAGGTTTTTTACAATTACCCGTAGACTTTAGGTGATATTACACTTGTCCCCTTGAGGTTGGAAAACCTACACTTACCTTCTGTTGTTTTATTGCATCAATTAACAATTAGTTAAAATTACAGCTAGCCTATTTGAATTTAGTCTGGTTTACAATTACACCCAAAGCTTTAGAAATCTATACTTCTAAATCATATATCTCGCCCATTCCCTTTCATCTCACAAGACCCACATAGATTTTCTCTTCATTTCCTAAAGTAGCTATTCCTTTTCCTCATTGGTCTCCTGAGACATGCATATCCGAATTTCCCCCAGGTTATTCATAATCAACTCTTATATCATCATCGTCATCATTGGTAAGAGGTGGGCCATCCTTATCAGAAGAAATTTGAATTGTTTTCTCCTCGATCTCTGTCATCTCCTTGGCATTGGTATCATCTTCTCAAACTTTTTCCTAATCTAGAGCGATTGACAGATCCACCACCATAAGCCAGTGCATATTTGATCTCCCTTGCATATGCCTTCAAATTCTACCTGAAAAATTGCCGTATGCCAAAAACCCATTGAAAAAAGCAAAGTTTTCAAGTAAAATGCCTAAAAAGTATAAAAAAAACTGCTAGAATGAAGAAGATAGATGAATCAAACCTGAACGACTCAAGGGTAAGGCACGACTTTAATAAGCCTAGAGAAAGATCATGTAATGGAAGAAAATCTGAACAAAATCCCCGCTAATATCTTCTGAAAAGAATCAAGCACAAAAGAGAACAACCAAGATTGTTTGGAAATCCTAAAGTATGGTTTTAAAGAGATTAGTAAGCAAGGTTTAAGGCTGGAAGAGCATGAATGAATAAGAATCAGCGGCACATACTTGGAAACGATAACAGACTTCTGGCTACTAAAGTTTCAGATTGTAGACTGAAGAGTGAAGAGGGAGGGGCAAGTTTGATCAAGATTCAAATCATGTCTTTAGGGTTTAGGTTTCGACTTAAGTAAATGAGGGAAGAAAAGATGGGGCCTAGTCAATACTAGTTTTAACGTTGTTAAAGGGGGAAATAAATGAAATTGGGTTAAGCAGGTGGGCTGATGGAATTGGAAGCCCTATTGGGGGACCTCATTACCCCCAAATTCATCATATTTGACAACTATCTCTTCCCACTGGCAACCTTTACCAAGAAAATAACTATTTTTCTTTACCTTTGTAAGATCCTTATCCATTCCAGCCTCTGGCGGCCTCTGAAACATACAATTTCATTGTCCATGTGAAGAGCAACAATGAGGCAAGGTTGGTCGAGTTGCAAGGTGAGGTTCGGTTGACGCAGCAATTGGTGTAAAGGTAGCAGAAGAGGTTGAGTAAAGTGGGTCTTGCGCGAAAAGAGAGAGAATGGACGAGACACGATTTAGAAGTGTGGATTTCTAAAACTTTGGGTGTAATTGTACATTCGACTAAATTCAAGAAAGCTAGCTATAATTTTGACTAACTGTTAACTAAAGAAGTTAAAAAAGCAAGGGGTAAGTGTAGGTTTTTAAACCTCAGAGGAGTAAGTGTAATATCACTTAAAACTTAGGAGGTAATTGTAAAAAAATGTCTTTAAATTAAGTAATTTTGTATTATGTTTTTAAGTAGAATAAGGGAAATTTTTTCATAAAATTTTTTCTTAAAAATTATTACATTTTAGGTGATAATTAAACAAATCTAAGGATTACTTTTAAAATGACATTTATTAAAAATAAAAATAATACATCAAGGGAAACATACTCCCACTACAGAAATGGTAGTAGTACCATAATCCTCTAAACACAGTCACACACTGCCGGACTTGTCAACTTTTAGTTGGTCCATTTATATGTTAGTGATAATTACAACAGAAGCCCTTAATTCTACTTATTACTAATAATAGTCCCGAAATTTTATTTTCTATTATTATCTTCTTAAGTAATAATTATTCAAGTTTCAAAAGATTTTATCTTTAAATAATCAACTTCATTGATGGAGTTTCTCTTTGTTTTTGTTAGATCCAATTTTCTTCTCCTTGACAGACGATGTGGATGAGTTGCAGATTGAAGAAGCAGCAGTAGAGAGTTCCACTCGATGAGGTTAGCCATCTACTCACTCATGATGAATCAGTAGTTAGTGTTTGTTAATCTAAGTATTATGCTATATTTGTGTCCATTATTTTTTAGGGTTTTTTTCTCTCACTTTGTAGGTTCAAATATGAGATATACCCATGTATTTTCTATAATTTTTCTGTGTAATATGGTATCATAGGGACATTATGAACGGTATGCATTGAGTCTATTGTTTCTGTGGAGTTCAGTATTTGTATATTTTTGTAGATGTCGTATGACCTACAATTAATGGAAAAGAATTTTTGTAAAAAAAATTTATCCTAATATAATTTGTCTTGATCTATCACTCAAGTCACACAGTCCTAGTGAGGTTTGTTGTTGAGTTGAAAAGATAATAAGCTAAAGTAAGATTGTTAAGGGGTCGTAGTTTAAGAACCTAACACTGATCAATAATTATTAATGGCTCAAATTTTTTAAAAGTGTTTCTAATTAAGCCCATTTTCAAAGAGATACGATTAATAAGAAATTTCAAGGAGTGGAAAGACCGAAAATACTAAGGGGGAAATAATTTTGAATTAATAATAATGTATTACTAGTGTTTATTAAATTGTATGATGAGTGAAACTCTAAAATTAGAAATTGTGAAAAGTACCTTAAAAGATTTTTTTGTAAAAGATATAAAATAAAAAGAATGCACAATAATTGAATGTTTAAACATTAAGTCATGTACTAATATTAGAATCATGTTTGCTTAAATAGTATTACTTTGTTCTTGTGTATTACTAAAAATTTAAACATTGAGTCCTTGTTTGCAAAGTTTAAAATTACAACGGTGTTTTTGGTACTGAACTTTTGTTGGTGTCCGTAGCAGTACTCAAGTCTGGAGCGGCAAAGGGTCACCGTCGTATGTTTTTTTTAAAAAATCACTCAATTAGAGAGCTAGAAAAGGATTTCTTTTGCTATTAATAAGAATATGCCGTCAAAATTCTTGTCGCATGATCCGTTTTTAACTTTCTTATACATAAGAGATTAATAGTTCAGGCTTGGAATAGATTTTTTTTCCTATAGAAAAGAAAAAGAGTCTGGAAAGGCCAAAGGGTGAAAAAAAAAAAAAGCAAAAAGAAAACCAGTAATTGAAAGTTGCCTGTTAAAGCCAATCTCCCTAAGCTAAACTCGCCAAACTACACTTGCGGCCTCCACTCCAAACCCCCAGATCTCTCTGACTTCTTCCTCCTTATCCTCCACTTCCTCTGCTTATCCTGCGCACCGCCTCCTCCTCCGTCGCCGATCCGGGCATTGCCTCCGATCCCCCCACCGGAGATGGGCAAGGGCGGATCCCTGAGCGAGAGCGTGATCAAGAAGATCCTCCTCTCCTACACCTATGTCGCCATCTGGATCTTCCTCAGCTTCACCGTCATCGTATACAACAAGTACATCCTCGACAAGAAGATGTACAATTGGCCCTTCCCCATCTCCCTCACCATGATCCACATGTCCTTCTGCGCCACCCTCGCCTTCCTCCTCATCAAAGTCTTTAAATTCGTCGAGCCCGTCTCGATGTCACGCGAGGTCTACCTCTCCTCCGTCGTCCCAATCGGCGCCCTCTACTCTCTCAGCCTCTGGCTCTCCAATTCTGCCTACATTTATCTCTCCGTCTCCTTCATCCAGATGCTCAAGGCCCTCATGCCGGTTGCCGTCTACTCCATTGGCGTTCTCTTCAAGAAGGAGTCCTTCAAGACCGATACCATGGCCAACATGCTCTCCATCTCCTTCGGCGTCGCCATCGCCGCTTACGGCGAGGCCAGATTTGACACCTGGGGTGTCATCCTCCAGCTCGGCGCCGTCGCCTTCGAGGCCACCAGGTTGGTCATGATTCAGATCTTGCTTACGTCTAAAGGGATCACCTTGAACCCCATTACCTCGTTGTACTATGTTGCGCCTTGCTGTTTTGCTTTCTTGTTGGTGCCTTGGATCTTTGTCGAGTATCCGGTGTTGAAGGAGACTTCCAGCTTCCATTTTGATTTCGTCATTTTTGGGACCAATTCCTTCTGCGCCTTTGCCTTGAACCTCGCTGTGTTCTTGCTTGTTGGGAAGACCTCGGCTTTGACCATGAATGTGGCCGGAGTTGTCAAGGATTGGTTGTTGATCGCTTTCTCATGGTCCGTCATTAAGGACACCGTAACCCCCATTAACTTGTTCGGATATGGGCTGGCGTTCTTGGGCGTTGCCTATTACAATCATTCCAAATTGCAGGCCTTGAAGGCCAAGGATGCCCAGAAGAAAAGTGCACAAGCTGATGAGGAGGCCGGGAGGTTGTTGGAGGAGAGGGACGGAGATGGAAGTGGCAAGAAGAGCGAAACACACAATTAGACTAGGAAAACAGAGAAAAGGAAATGAAATAAGGAGCTGAAGGGAGATATTGGATGATGATGATGATGAGAAGGGGCTGAGCTCATGAGCTTTCTTTCACTTTTCTAGGCTGCATTTTGGATTTTGGGTATGCTGCTTTAGGTGTTAAGTTATTTGCTAGGTACTATGCCTGTTTCGTTGTAGCATCAGCGGCGTTTGAGATTCAGGCGGTTATTGTCAAAGTGATTCTTGTATGTTGGTAGAGTGAGAATCTCAAACATCCAGTATTTTTTCTGCTGTTTTTTGTTATCCTCTCAGACTATTCATTTTTATGTTTCATTAGTTTATGTGTAGTACTCATTCCATTAGAAGAACTCTAATTCTTCTTTATAATTTTCTCTTCTTACCACTGAATGGATGCATGACATGGAATTGGTGTGTTCCTAATGCCTTGATGCTCTGTATCTGATCTGTAACTCTCCTATCACTGTGTTGCTGAGTGCCTCTACGTAAGAATTTTAGATATGTATTTTAAATCGGATATGAATTTCGGATAATGGAATTCAATTATGTTATGGATTTTATGATATGGGGTTGGAGTTACCAGATCAGAATCTACCTTTGTGTGAAATGAGAAGGTTTTATCGCTAGGCGATATGTTGCTGCTTGGATGAGGTTGTTTTGTTGAACAACCTAGTTGCAGGACTGGAGGATGTGGGAATTGGGATTGTTTATAGAGGTAGGTTACTTGGACATAGATTTGTTAAATGGATATCTTGTTTGGCGTGGCAAATGCTAACATCTAGGATGAACTGAGCGGGTACGCTAGTGCATACGGATCCACCAGGGCTTAAGGCCAGTACAATCTTGTGCTTTAAGTAATGTATGAGAATCCCAGAAACTCTTGAAAAGAGATAGGATTTTGGAGATGCACAAGCATGTATTCATTTGGAGGAGTGTGCAGCTCTAGCTCTGCACATCCGGTCTCTGTTTGGATTTCATCTTGCATTCTTGGGCTGCCTATTGATTTCTTATCTGCCCAAGAGTCCACCAGTTCAGGGTGAAATTCTGTGTGACCGACAGGTGAATGTAGTCTAACTTGGCATTACTTACTGCATCCTGAAATCGGTCAAAACTGGTGGACCTGACTTGCCGTTGAAATGGCCGGATTCTTTGTTTTTTATTTTTATTTTTTAATCATGCTAAGGCGTTGCCGTCAAGTTTCGTGGTTGCTATGTCCATGATCTATTGTCTAGTGTTCATCAGTTCCCAGGAAATTTTGAAACCTTCTAGACGGCAAAGTTGATGGTAAAGTTGATTAAAAAATCCGTCTTTGATATATTTTCCCACCTCCTTTCTTCTTAAATTTGATTGTGATTCAAAAGAGAATGGCAGTAATTGTACATGGAATTTGAAATTCTAATAAAAGTGGAATGTTTGAAGTACCGGATATAATAATGTGATTAAGATGTGGGAATAAAAAGAAAAAAGCTGGGTGTAGTAATGAATTCACGTTTGTGCGTATTAAATTGGAGGTGGGGCTTGGGGCACCTATAAATATAAGAATGAGTATGTGTCCAGTTGGTTTCAGAAATCAAAGTCCTGGGTGATGGAGAGGAAGGAGAGACCCTCTCTAAAAGATGGTATAAATGCAATACTCGCATCTTTCATCTTTATTTCACACTTTTTTATCCTTCTCCATGCTTTTTACTGTCTACTGTTTCATGGGTATTATGAATTTCAATGGCTGAAAAAGCCGACTAACTTTTAACTATTTAGCAATATGTGGTTGATCCTCGTTGTTATTGTTAATCCTACACTACTACACTAATGCGTCGGCAGTCAGCCAATGCCTATTCACAGTGGCCCCATTTGGGTAGCAGTCTCATAGTTTCGGGCACATTTTCGCCTTCATTCATGCAGGCCTCAAGATCCTAGATGTGTCTGTTAACATGACAGCCTGTCACTCTGTTATTTTTCCTATTAAAAAAGGCTTCATAGTGTCAACATTAATCTCCTTATATACTCCACCCCTTTTAAGCATTTTGTCACTTTTTTTTTTTTTTTTCTGTGAAAGTAATTTTACGAGCTTCATTTAGGATAACTCAAGAGAGCCTCTGCTAAGCAGATTGAGAAAGGATGTCTCAAACCACTTGATCAGATAAGTCTTTTGACAAAAATACAGGATTATGGGCAATAGAATTTGTAGATCTAGAAACATGAACAAAACTTTAAGAAGTGAGTTGACGAGCTAAGTCCATGATGTCGTCAAGAACAACCCCATAAGTATACAGAGAGACGATTTCTTATAGTTGAGGAGAACAGACACTGCAACTTGCAAATTAGATTGAAGTATAATATTCACTGAGTCACGTAAACGAGTTTTGAGAAAGCCTCTCTATATTTCTAATGTCTCCAGGTACATGATATTACTTACATAGAGGATGGCATGAAAAATTGCAAGCATAACAAATGACAATGAATGTTAAGACACATAAATACATTAAATGATTTTTTTTTATTTTTTATTTTTTTACAAATAACACAATAAACTTTTGAATCATTTGGAAATTCAAATAGGATTGCACTAATTTTAAATGCAAAGTCCAAAATTTTTCTCATTTCAAAAAGTAACTCTTAATCAACTCAGAAACTTGAAAATACTATAATTCAAGCTTGCACTTTTCTTCTCTAATGCTTTAGAACATCTCCACATATATTAGCTACTTATTGAGAAAGAAAAAATTCAAAACAGGTAAAATAAAAGGGTCAAACATTTTGAAACACAATAAAATAAAAAAATAATAAATATTTTGACACACGAAGTATATTGTTTCCTATTTACTAAAATCATTTTTTTAATCCTTGAAGCATCATATGTTTTGAAGTAAAACATGTATGCCATTCTATTGATCATTTAGGAGAGCATTATAAACTTAAGAGGGAAGAGGGTCTCCACAAGAAGAACATCCTACACAATCTAAACCCTTCTGGGTAAGAGTGTATGCAACTACGACCAGCATAAGAAAAAACAAAATAAGAAAAAAGGTCTCTAATGCAGTGAGCCTCATCAACAATGACTCAAAAAATAAATAAATAAATAAAGGAACATGAGAACTTAAAATTTCTGAAACAAACATTTGAGAGTCAGACTCCAAGATCAACTTGCAGAAACCTCAATGATAAGCTTCCTTCAAGCCCTATGACAATGCCACCGCCCCTTCAAGCATCATATTAGTCATAAATGTTTCTCTTTTTAGGAAAAAGAAAAGAAAGTATAGGATGATAAAATGCAAGCCGAAGCAAATAATATTGTTAGGCTACTGGCCCAGCTGTAACCCTTAACAACTCGGTTAAATAATCGAGGCTTCTTCATCAAAAATTTCTTTTTCTAATGATAATATTAAGGTTCAATCATACATATTGCCAATCGTGGGCATTGAAAGTATGAACATAGTAGAATGTTAGTGCAAGAATGGGCTACATATATAATGGTATTCGTTAGTAATACACCTCATAAATATCCAATCAGTTCCAATGACTAACAACTTTTTTGGACCATGTGTTTGTCATCCTATATATTCCTCCAACATTCTATAAATCAAGTCATGTTTAGTCACATCACTATTTTTATGTACAACTATACTTTACTATAAACAATTTTATTGACCTATTAATTACAATGTTATTACCGAATTTAGAACAATATTTATTACCAATAAATAAAATTTTACTGAAGAATAAATTTTTATAAATAGAATAACATTTCCTATATTAAAAGAAACACAAAACATCAAGTAGTTTGTGGGCAACAACAATAAAAACCTAGAGAACAAATATTATTTGTTTGCTTATATACATATGGCAGCATCTCATCATATTTCATGAATAACCTACTAATTACAAAACTACCACCACCTCTAGAATATTTCTTACTAAATGAATAAAATTTTATGAAATAACAAATTATTATGAACAAAATACCATTTCTTACTAGAAGAAACAATATTGTATGGAACAATCAATTATTATGAAAGGAACGACAATTATTTGTAAATGAACAATTGTTCTAGAATAGCAATTGATAAATACAGAACATACTTGTAGCATAAAAAATAGCAATTAGTATGTGGAAAAAAATAGTAACAACATCTAGAAGACAATATTGTTTATTATATATATAGCATAGCATTTTCTAATATTTTAAAAAACTTTCATTTCTTGTTCATTTATAATAGATATTAGTGTCCATTTTATCTACTTATGTTGTTCATTCAGTTGATTTTGTTGTTTCAAATTGAGATTGATGTTCTTTTAGTCAATATTATTTTTCATTCACTATTGTTATTATGTGATTGATATTATTATCCATGTAGTCCATATTATTGTCCATTCAGTCAAGTTTGCCATTAATGTATAATTTTAGTTGATATTGTTATTATTTTAGTCGAACTTGATGTTCACTTCACAACTCCTAATCATTTAGTCGATATTACTATTCTTTTGAATTAAGTTTGATGTTTCATTCACAATTCATGCATTTTTGTTGATATTGTTGTTCTTTAGTTAGTATTGGTGGTTTATTCAATATTATTGTTAATTTTATTAAAATTGTTGTCTTTTTTGCTCCAGATTATTGTTTATTTAGTTAAGTGTGCTATTCCATTTGCAATTTCTACATTTAGGTAAAATTGTTGTTCATCTTGCTTTAGATTGCTGTTTATTTAGTTAAGTTTGTTGTTTCGTTTACAGCTTATGCAAATTCTAAACTTGATTTGAATGATAGATTTGAACATAGATACAAACAATGAATCAGATCAAAACATGAATTCTAAACCAAATTTAACAAAAATAAACAAGAATAAAAAAAATGAACCAGATCCAAAGCTGATGTGATCTTGGATGCTGTAAGAAGCACACCAAAAGACTCCCTAAAGATCATGAGTGGGCCTTTGACAAGGAGTCGAGCGAAGAAGCTCAAGGGGCACTAGTAAGCTTAATAGAGGATCTTCGAAACAAGGACACAAAAGAGTCAAGTACACTTTTGGAGTAAGGTAGCCAAGCAACCGAGCAAGTTATTACTCTTTTGAAGATAGTTCTACACATGTCCGAGCAAGTAGGCATCCTTAAAGGCCTTGTTCAAGGATAAAGGTATATGCCTGAGTAAAGGAGCCTAAGTGCCATAATGCTTGAGCACTCAAGTGCCATGCTTAAGCAACTTTTTCTGGTGCCACACACTTGGCCTGAGCACTTTTGGGACTTGAGCTATTTGCCCAGGCTAGTCTTAAAAGAGCTTTACCCAAGTCCTTTACATGTTTGAGAAGCCTTCCATAGTCTCCCATGTTCATACCTAAGCATTTTATGCCCATGCACTTGTCAAGTCCAAGGAGTACTCATGAAGCATTACTTTGGCTAACTATTAGGCACAGTCCGAGCATTCCTTGAAGTCAGAAGCCTCAATTTGATAAGGATCTTCAAGTCCATGTTATAATTTGTTCAAAGATTTTTTTTTTGTTTTATTAGTTATTATGTAACCTTAATCTAGGCTTAATTTAGGTTAGCCAAGTTAGGTATAGAGTTTCATAGTTCTTTGAGAACTTATTATCTGAGCAAAGCATAAGATGGCTTTCAGGTACAGCTCAAACAACTTATCATTTCTTTCTTATTTGTTTGAGCATGGCACTACTTTCTTGATATCCTTTGTTACTTGCCATAGGTTAGCTTGAGGTGGAGGGTTACTATCTTATTTTTTTTTTCCCAATATAACTTATATTATAGATCACAAGTTTATTTGGGGTGGTCTTGGGACTTTCATTTTTCTTTCCATTATATCCTTTGTTTCTAGTCACGGGTTAGCTTGTGGTGGAGATTGGACCTTTTTTAGGCTTAGATAGCTTTCTAGAAATGTTTTTAGTTAACTATGGCTTCATTTGGTGATCGAACCTAATGGGGTTCACGTCAACCCCTAAAGAAAAACCACAATGAAACTAAAATCTTAAACAAATCTAAACATGGACAAAAAAAACAAATTAGATCAAAGTATGAAGTCAAATCTATGTGAAAGAGGTAAGAATTTGAACAAAACATGAATTATTAACTTAGATCTAAGAAAAAAAAGTAAAAATTAGAATAAAACACTAATTATGAACTTAGATCTAAGCAAAAAAAGCAATAATATATCTGAAACCATGGGAGGTAATACAAAAAAATCTGCCATGGAATCGAAAAACGAGACTGGTGGTTCTTTGCAAGCTCCTGGTTGACAGGTGACGAGCCTATGTAACAATAGTGGTCAACCGAGTGGTGGGAGGAGAAGTAAAAGAAGCGAGACAAAGTTAAGGGCAAAAAGAAACGATGAAGATCTTGCAATTGTGTTTTTCTTAAAAAGATTGATGGAATTAATTGAAACGAATGACAAAACCATAAATAGAGGCAAACTAATATAAAAAGCACAAAAAACCTAGCTGCTACCTCCTCCTCTTCTCAACCCATACCTATACCCATTCCCTTTTGTCGTCTTTTGCATTTTTCTCTATTTTTTCTGACTAGATTTGAACTTTAGTCCAGATTTAACTTATTCTTTTTCAATGTTTTTATTACTTGACTAACCTTATTTGATACTATTTATCAGATTTTTATGATAGATGTAATCTCTCTCAAATCTTGGTGTTTAAGAGATATTCAAGACTTTCGTATGGTAGATCTTCAATTGAAGGCAAACAATCATAGATCTAGGTTTTTTCTTGGGTTCATTGGAATCTTAGCTCTACTAGGGAGTCCCGATGCCTGGTAATAGATGTGGAGTCAATTGTATAGAATAAAATTAGTCTTTATTTTGTTAGCATTTTTAAGTAATCTTTTTATTTTTATAGATAGTCTTATTCAATTATCTAATACCCGGTTGGTTCTAGCACTATTTGGTTATTATTGACTTGGTCTGGGTCTTATTTTAGTTATTTGTAAGTTATGTACTCTAAATTTATTTTAGTTTACCTAGAAGGCTCAGCTTGATCCGATTTTTTTCTCTTCATTCGGTATTGCAAGAACAAGTTGCTTTTTTTATGACTAATTTTATGTTTTTGTTATCTCTTAGAATTTTATGTTATTGTTGATTTATAAGATATTATTTGACTCATTTTTAATTGAAATGAAGTATCTTTTGTCAAAAAAATAGAGGCAAAGTAAAGATATAGTGCATGTGTTAAGTGCATGACATCATCAACTTATTTCTATAAACATACATAACGATTATTATTTTCTTAAATTGTTTATTAATTGACAAACCCCCACTTTTTAGGAAAGAAGATATTAATTATTTGTTATTACTTTAGGCTGGATAAGGCAAAATATCCTTGAATATCAATTATTTTATAAAAAAATATTATTACAGTAATTATGAGCTAAATAGAATATTACTTTTTTAAGATTAAACATCCTTGCCTTCAAGTAGATAATTCTCGTTTTCCTATAAGATTGGATTTTCTTTCTTTCTTTATTTATTTATTTTTAAGGTCGCTCATAAATATTCGTTGCTCTAAATATTACCCAAAGAAGTTCTAAGAATTCATAATTTTGATTTTTTTTTTGGCCAAAATAATTTTGATTTTTTCAGAAAGCTTTATACATGATATATCTAATCAGACAATTCAAATTGATGACCGTGTGATTTTATTCTCCATATTATCGAACAATCTAACAGTAAAATTTTGTTACTATGGCCTAATTGGATCCTTACGCGTAGAGAAATAACTTGGCATTTTATTGAAGATTTGCATGTTTCTGCAATTAAAAGATGTGGCTACATTCTATTAAGATTTGCGTCTTACCATTCGAAAAAGCTATTGATACCCATATGTGACAGAGATTTGAAGATTCCTTGCTTACATGATTAAGCTTGATGCGGTGAAAATTCCAGGGAAACATCAATTCAAGTACCTCTTTCTTGATGCTCTCCACCGCCAACCTTTGTCTCCTGCTCTTACAGGTTAGAGCTTTACGCTTTCAACAATGGGAAAATAAAGGGGTCCCAGCCCAGAGTATCGAAGTGGAAAAAGAGCAGTAGAAAGACGCTAGTGCTCATCATCTTTCATACCAGCAACCATTTCACTTGTGTTGAACACGGTCCCGTATGCGACCAATCCCTCAAATCTGATCCAGCAAAGTTTCTGATGTTTTTAACAGGAGAGAAACTCACGCTATTGGTTAGCTTACCATAAATCGTTGCACGAACAGAGGCCCTCCTTGAAATGGTGAAAGCGATTTCTGTCTCTCACTACAATTTCCCGCTCATAGATCTTGGAGATATACTTAGTAGAAGAGTGGCAATCATTACAAACTCGCAGATTTTTCATGATCCTAATAGGGGTTCCACGAGGCGTATTCAGAAGCGCAAAAGCAATGGCTAGCATTTCACTATGTTTGTTCAAAGCATCTTCTTTATCTTCTTCATCAATATCCAGTGTCACCTCAGATGTAGTAGGAACGTATCCAGCCTTCTTCATTTCTCTTCTAATCTCATCCACCATCCCATATATCTCCGCCGACTGACTATGAGACTTATCACCAGCTATAAATTCATAAATTTCATTATTTAGCTCAACCATAGTGCTACCTGGGTTCTTTCTCAGACCCCTCTTATCCATTACCTCTCTGATCATACTTTTCTTCTCCCACTTCAGCATCTTCGCATAAATATTAGAAAGCAGGACATAATTAGCCTCCTGTGCTGGCTCATTTCTGATTAGAAGTTTGGTAATATCTTCTCCGAGTTTAAGTTGGCCGTGGGCACGACATGCATTAACTATAGTTCGCCAAATAACGGAATTTGGAGGGAAGTCCATGTTTTGAACAAAGTCAATAGCCTCCATAACATGCCCAGCTCTGCATAATAGATCCAGTGCACAACCATAGTGTCCTATTTGTGGCTCCACACCATAGTCCTTCCACATTGAATCGAAATATCGCCTGCCCTGGTCAACCAACCCAGAATGACTACAAGCAGAGAGCAAACCAAGAAACGCTACACCATCTGGCATGACACCTAGTTTTATCATCTCCTCAAACAAGGAGACAGCCTCCGATCCGCGGCCGTGCATTCCCAAACCAACAATCACAGACGTCCATGAAAAAATTGTTCTCTGCTCCATGTTTCTAAACAACTTTAGTGCCTTGTCGACGTCACCACACTTCGCAAACATATCAATAAGCGCATTGCAGAGCTCCACAGATTTAGTGATCTGTTGTTTCTCGGTGTATGATTCGATCCACCGGCCCAGCTCAAGAGCACCTAAATCAGCACACGCGGATAAGACCGATACCATGGTAAACTCATCAGGAGAGACGCCTGCGAGCTGCATTTTCCTAAACAAGACAACCGCATCCGTTGTTTGTCCCAAACGCGCATAACCGCCGATCATCGCACTCCACGGAACAGAGTCTCGCTTAGGCATTTCGTCGAACAGTTTACGGGCGAAGTCAATCCCTCCGTCACAACTACAATACATATGCACCATCGTGTTCTGGACATGTCCATCATCGTGAAAACCGAACTTTAACACCGAACCGTGAACCGATTGGCCCAGAGGAAGATACCGAATTCCAGCGCAGGCCTTAAGTACGAATGAGTATGTGAAATTATTAGGCAAAACCCCATTTTCAAGCATAAAATTATAGGTGGAAAGAGCTCTGCCCTTGAAGTTCCCAGTTTGTGCATAGGCTCTAATCAATGTGTTATACAGGAACGAATCATAGACAGCTAGATCGGATTCGGTTGAGAAGAGGAAAAAATGAGCCAAGTGAATGGAGTTGAGGTCGGAGGACTTGGAAGCGAACTTGGTGAGAACTCGAGGGGAGTGTCGGAGACCGGATTTGAGAATGTGAGCGTGAACTTGAAGGAATTTCGGGAGGGTGTCGCAAGAATGAAGAAGGGCCAGACAGGTTAGTTCCGGTATTCGCTGGCTGCTCCCGGCCGACGTGCTGAGTGGTCGAAGGAGAAGAAGCTTCCGTTTCGTGACTGGTGATTGCATTTGACGGCACGGCAACGCGAGATCACGGGGCCGAATCCTTCGCCACCGTCGGATTGAAAAATTTCAAACCCATATACAGCCGGGTCTAAATCGTATACGTTTTTTTCCTTCTTGATATTCACAAACCTCATATAAATTTACAGAACGATGTATAGTATTCCCTATATAAAAAAAAAAAAAAAGAATGAAACATTTTATTTTTTGAACTGTTCCAAAAAAAATAAAATATTTCCTAATTTAGTAACATTTTATGCCAAATTTTCTATTTTACCCTTATAATCCCTTACACGCCTTCGTTCTGCCTCATTTCTTGGCCCTTCCCCTATAAAATCACCCTAACCCAGTGAGACAGGGAGCAAGAGGAGGAAATGGACGTTGGAGATTCGACGCTCATTGGAGAGGGAGAGATTCAACCCAAATTGGCAAACGACGATGATCGGAGACTATTCGAAGATGAAGAGGGATTCAACTATTTGAAGACAATCAAAGACAATTTGAAGATGGATAGGGATCCAACGATTTGAAGACAATTGGAGATGATTCAAAGGCACTCGCCAGAGAGGGAGAGATTGCGACGAAGATAGAAGACAACAATTCAATGGCAAAGATCGACAGCAATTCGATGGCAAAGAATGTTGGCGCTGGACATTATTTAAGTGAAGATCCACTGCCTCCTGCTCTTCCAAATGGCATCAAGAAAAGAGATAAGAGGGCAAAATCATCCAAAACTCAAAAATTGTTTGAAGACGCTCACCGAAGAGGGAGAGATTGCGACAAAGATTGAAGACAATCAAAGACGATTGGAGGCTATTCGAAGATGATTCAGGGATCCGATGGAGATAGAAGATGACGATTCGATGACAAAGAATGTTGGCACTGGACATTGTTCGAGCGAAGATTTGCTACCTCCTATTCTTCCAGACAACATCGAGAAAGGAGATAAAATGGCAAAATCATCCGAAACTCAAAATTGTTGCTCGCCTTAAACATTGTGCCAGGTCAACGTTTTAGTCATTTTGGGATGGAAGGAGTATTAATTAAGGAAAGAAGCATATCATTTTTTTTTTACTAGAATGGTAACCAAATCAATTTTTGTATGACATATTGGAGGAAGTTTGGAGGCTAAAATTCAAACTCCTGGGTTTCCCTTATATCCCTCAGAGCCCTTAACCATTAGGCCAAAGAGCTGGTCATAACTTATATAGCAATTTGGGTTGGGCTTCAACATAAAAGTTGAACTTTTCCATATAAGCTTTTAATACTATTTTTGTCTCATATTGTTTGAAACGTTTTACTTTTTTAACTCTACTTTGACTTCAATTTATTTATATTATTATTTGTTAGAAAAGTTTTAAAAAATATATTTAGAAACTATAGGTCTTTATTTATCATTTATATATAATGGTTTTTCACTTATATATTAAAATGTTAAAAAAAAATTATAAAATAATTATTCTAAATAATAAATGTTACAAAGAAGTTGGGACGAAGGGAATATAAAATTTAAAGTTGTTATATAAAAAGCTCATCATCTCATGTAAGGTTACAAATGTGAAATTGCGAGGACTTAGAAGTGAACAAGGAGATCGACTCCTTCTTTTCTTTTTGTGTGATCAGAAAAAAGAAATACTTAGATAGTAAAAGGAGAGAGTAAATAAGCTGCATCTTTATGGGCAAGAGTCATACACTACCAAGGTACTACTATCATCATATACAACAATCTAATGACTCCATTAATTACATGAGGGAACCAGCAAAGTTTGAGCAGGGATCATTGAGGTAATTGTTCCTTTTTTTTTCTTTTTTTTTTTGTGGGGGGTGGGTTAAGAATATAGTATAACTATTTAACTTTTGTAGTTGTTTTTATTGAAACTTATTTGTTACCAGTAATGTCTTTACTTTCAGCCGGTTCAGTGTCATTTCAGACATAAGATGTCAAAGATAAAAGTGGTAGCGCCGCCGTCGCAGTGGAGGAAGAATAAGAAGATCAGGATCGGATTCCCATATCTTGCACATTTTCATATTGTTTGCGGTAATATGTTACAAGATCATATGGCTACTCGTTCAAAGGAAATCCAGGGGACCGGAAGAATATTAATTAGGAATACCTGCTTTTTTTATTCTATTTTCTTTTTTGTTTGAATGGGATCACCTGCTTTAATTTTTTTCATTGCTCACCAGGAATTCCCACCCACTCCCTCAAGACACATATATTCCCACCTTTTTTTATCAGAAAAGGGAAAAGGAATAATCCAACGGAAGAAAAATACCAAAATCCGATGAACCTAAAAAAGAGACCCCTTCCAATCAACAACGTTAAGTTTTGTGTCCTTTGATTCATGACTTATTTTAGGAGATAAAGACTTTATTATATGGTAAAAACAGAGAAAGACCTTAAATGATGATGATTATTATTATCATAACGAATATAATGTTCACAAGATAATAACAATTAGTATTGATATTACTCCCTCCCTCCAACCAATGTTGTTTGATTTGGTTTGAAGCAGAGACAAAGAAAGTAAAAAAAAATATATGTGTTGTTTTCATTTTTGTTATTAACTTTTTACACTTAAATCAATAAAATTGAAAAAATAGATATTAAAATGATAATTTGAAGGGTATGTATAGTAAAATAAGTTACAAACTATAAAAATATAACCAAGATTTATGACGGCTCAAAAAAAGAAAAAGAGGGGAAGGAAAGAAAGAAGAAGGGAAGAAGATTTATGACGGCTCAAAAAAAGAAAATGGAGAAAGATTGGTGAAACGATTACATGTATGATGTATGATAAAATATGTAGAGCATGGACAAGACAATTTTTTGTAACTTCCTTTTTATATAACTTTCTGTAACTGATAAACTCGATTCTATCAAATTCTACGAACTGTTTTTAATGAAACGTAAACACCATAAGTAATTTTACTCATAGTAAAGGATGGAGAAGGTGCTTTAGAATCTATCTAAAGGATTACTTTGACATTAAAATTAATACACCTTGTCTGGTGGTATTATTTTCCTCAACGACACAACACTTATAAATAACAATCACGCAAGCTAAGAATCATATATAGATGAACGCGGAGAGACAGAGAGGCCTAGTAAGGGAAGCCTGAGAATTAAATTAAAGAGGAATGAAGGGCGGCAGAGTATTTGCATGGCTCCTTTTCTTCATGATTATGCTCAGCGCCCTCTTCTGTTGCACTCTCTGTGAAACACCCACCACTCTTCATGATGATCAGAAGGAAATAACGCAGCAGAAGAGTAAGCTTTATATATATATACACACTTTATTCATGTGTTGATTATATATATATATATATATTATATATATATATGTCTAGCTGGTGATAAAAATCAGGATTCGTTTCCAAAATTCTGGTTAGTTTCAATTTTAATCATTAGCCGATATCCACATTAATAATTTTAAGATATATCTTTGATGCATCGATGGGTGTGCATGCGAATGTAGATGGTGGGAGAGGAAATGATAGTAAGAGAAAGGAGGTCATGAAGATTTTGGAGGGAGAGATGAAGGCGAAAGTCGTAGGAACAGATGCGAATCGGGCACGCCACACCCCAAAAAAGAGTGCCGCCAATTCCGTCCTCCCCAAAAACATTGCCCACGTCTCTCCTCTCATCTCTGTGTTGTTGCTCATCATCTTACTCGGCAGCTTCTGAACATCATTATTAATGCTTGTAATTGTAATGAACTAATACTTCACCAAAACAAAATTAACCGTCCACCATATCCCATGCATGTATCATGTATGGCTGTATGCTCTGCATCCAGTCACATATATATAACACGCGCGTGAAACATATTTGCTTTCCTTATATGTTTTGTAACAACTCTTTAAACGATAGAAGCTTTTCATTAAATAAAATAAATAGATTCTTGGCATTGCAAATAAAGAAGATGACAATGCCTGCATTTTGTAATCACTAATTTTTCACTTGCCCTCGAATTTTCAATACAAAGAAGATCCAAACAATTGGTACACTAATGCAAGCACCAACTAAGGCTTAATGTCACACAACATAATCTAACTGAACATTTGCACAAATTTCCAACAACTAACTTTTGGTTGGGGGGGGGGGACTAGAAGAACAACAACGTAAGATAGAATGATGCAGCAAAAAAGGACACTTGATTAAATAAAGTACTCAATTAAAGAAACAAACCACAATAATCCACTTCGAGAGGATGCTAAAGCAAACTGAAATATCTCAATATTATTGATAGTATGATTATTGATAATAATAAAGTAAGAGAGTCTATTTATTGGTTTGCAAAGAAAAACTTAACTATGAAATAAAGAAAAAAACCAAAAATAATTAGAAGCCCAAAATGACACATAAATTCGGACATTTGGGTACTTCTAAAGAATATTAGAATTTGACCCTTGGAACGCAGTTACAGAGTAACTCTTGTATAGCACCAAATTTTCTTCAAAATAATATACTGTAATAGTAATTCTGACAATTGCAGTAAAGGATATGGCCTCCAGAAGTTAAGGATTACGAAGAACCTATTTCACATTTTTCTATTTGGTTTTGCCCGATCAACTTGATTTAGAAATTCATTTACGAGATGCTTCACATCATAGAAGCATCTATGTCGGGAAATAGATGCTTCACATCATAGAAGCATCTATGTCGGGAAATAGATGCTGCTATGATGTGAAGCATCTTGTAAATGAATTTCTAAATCTTGCTTCACATCATAGGAGCATCTGTGTCATCAACTCAATCTTGGTTGAGGTTGTTTCTTGAGACTAAAGAAGTTCAATTATTTTCTTCCTCCAATAATAGAAATACTAATTTTTGTTCTCATTGAAACAACGTTAAACAAACAAAATTGTGAAGTCTATAAAATATTTGTTCCACATATCTTATCTTAAACTTCTTTCTCTCAAAATTTTTATGAAAGTTTATAATTCCACGTAGGGTTTGACTCGCTTTTAATAGACAAAAACATTTTTTCAAATTTTTCTCAAAATTGAAGGACTAAAGTAGAAAAATAAGAGTAGAAGAGGATTTTCTAATCTTCGGCCCTGGATAAAATTAGCTTAGCCCGCACAAATTAAGGCCGATTCCTAGAAACATTGAAAACAAAGCCCATAAAAAATAAAATCACAAAAATTGGCCTCTTGAAGTCAAACTCATTTTGGAGAAAAATAGAATACTGAAAAATATTAGTTGGATGTTGAAAAGTGACAGTCTTATTTTTTTTTTCAATTACTAATCATGTACCACAGACTTTTATAAAGCTTCAGAGCGTAGCGGCTGGAGGGAAATGGGGCCCGTGGGCAATTGTGCCCTCAAAATTTTTTGAAATTACGGTTGGGTGATTATTTGAAGAAAAAAGCATAGGGTGTATTATAATTAAATCTGTCAAATAGTAGGACTTAAACTGGGAATACATTAACAAAGTTATTGTACATTTAATAAATCTAGGGGACTGGAATAATTTTTCCTGCTTCTGTTATTATTTTTATTATTATTGTTGTCGTTGTTCCGAGAACACCTGCTTTATTCCTTGTTCATCAGGAATTCCCACCCACTATCTCAAAGACACACATTCCCTCTTTTTATCAGAAAAAAAAAAAAAAGAAAAAGAAAATACTAAAATCCCATCAACCTAAAAAAGAGGCACCATCCAATCGAGAATATTAAGTTTTTTTTTACTTTGATGCATGATTTAATTACATTAGGAGAAAAACACTGCAAATGATTACTAGCTATTTTCATAATGAATATAACGTTCACAATATCCATATACATATACTAGTATTGATACCATGTTACATACTTCGATAAAATAGGAGAATGGACAAGACAATTTCCCGTAACTATTTTATTATAGTTTTGTAACTAATTAATTCGACTCCGTTAAATTTTACAATTTTTTTTAAATGAAATACACATGCACGCACACATAAGTTTTAAGTACCGTAAGGTGAAGAAGGTGCTTTAGAATATATAGGAGTACTTTGATATTAAAACTAATACGATTTCTTAAACAGAGTACCATTGTTAAATGTTGCTTAAATGGAACATTAATTAATTATAAAGAATAATCATGGAAGCTAAGAATCACATATATATAGATGGGTGCAGAGATACAGAGAAATAGCTAGGCCGGGGAGGCGGGGAGGTAAAAGAGCAATATGAAGGGCGGAATAAAAGCAATTGCATATTGGCTCCCCTTCTTCATGATTCTGCTCAGCGTCCTCTTCTGTTGTTCTCTCTGTGAAATCTCCACCGCTTGGCACAATGATAAGGAAATAATGTGTCATAAGAGTAAGTTTAATTTATACTTTTTAGTGCTGATTAATTATCTGCAATTAAAATCGGGATATTCAATTAATTCTGAAATTTAGGTTTCAAATCCAAAAATATATTTAACAGCAAAGTCAGTAGATGATGTGCATGCAGATGTAGGTGGCGGTGGAAGAGGAAATGATGATAATAATAATAAGGAGATGAAGATTTTGGAGGGAGAGAAAAAGGGGAAGGGGAAGGGCGTGCACGGAGGAGGAGGAGGAGCTGCAATTAGGCGACGCCCCACCCAAAAAAAGAGTGCTGCAGATTCCATTCTACCAAAAAACGCTGCGCATGCCTCTCCTCTCATCTTTGTGTTGCTCCTCCTCACCTTTCTGTACAGCTTCTGAACATCATTAATGCTTGTAATTGCAATTTAATTAACCAACCATCCACCTTCTGCGTGTATCATATGTATGCTCCAACTTTATCCACTCACCCGATAAACTAAAATTATTATTAGCAACCTTTTTTCCCCTAAAACATACGGAGGATTTTGTCAATTCATTCACAAAGGAAAAAAAGAAAAAAAGAAAAAAAAGGAGTGAAATATATTTTGTTGAGGTTGGGAACAAAATGAAATGGGTAAAAAGCACCACTAGTCCCAAACCTTGAATTACCGTTACAAATTGGTCCCTAACTTCTGCCTTGTTGGATATCCATCCCTGAACTTGGTTATCCGTTGCAAATTAATCCCTAGACTTACAGAAGTCGTTAAGTCTCATGGACATTCTAACTCAATATAAAATTGACCAATAGGTTGACAAAATTGACAGATGGCCTTAACTTTTGACTGGATATGTGGAAAAGGAGTCCTTGGACGATTGGATTGGTATAATTTAAGACTTAAAATATCACTTTGAAAAAATAAAAACTAAAAAGCAGGCTAATAAAAGACATCACTTCTTGATTTTTGCGTATCCAGTACTCTTCACCCAAAAAAAAAAAAACTGATTCTTCTGTGAGTCCGGCGCACGCGTAAGTCATGCCCCTAAAATAATTTATTTTATACAATTTAGTCTCTAAGATTTAATTTTTATCTTATCTTATTTTTTTGATGTAAGAAATAGTCAAATTTTCAAAAACTTTTCTCTTGACAGTAATTAAAGATTATTGTTAAAATTTTTACAGAATATCACCCAAATTGCATAGAAACCGTAAGACCCATTGTTGAAGTAAAATGACAATAAGATTGCGTAAAACATTGACAGATAACTTGTAAAGATATTAACAGTAATTGATAATTACTAATGGATAAAATATTTAGAAATTTGACTAAGCCTGCATCAAAGAGACAAGAAGAATAAGAAATTATGACGAATAAAAAAATAAAGAATTCACAAGTCATATTAATCAAAGATGTAGAAAAAGAAATTAGGAAATCAGAATATTCCAAAAATGCATAAATGGGATGTTTATCAAAATGGAACTTTTGATTTCAGAATGACATATATCATTATAAGAATACAAAAGAACAAGAAGTTTACCGAAACAGGGTCATGTATAAGAATAAACAGTGCTTTCTATAAAAACAAACACTTAAGTAACAAAAAATAAACATATAAAAGAAAAAATAAATAATGCATTCTAAAAGAACAAACATGCTCTTCTAAAAGAACAAACATACCATTTTGAAAGAACAAACATACTCCTCTGAAAGAACAAATACCAGAAGATAAAAGAACAAGAAGCTTACAGAAACAGGGTCATATATAAGAACAAACACTTAAGTAACAAAAAATAAACATGTAAAAGAAAGAACAAACAATGTATTCTAAAAGAACAAACATGCCCTTCTAAAACAATAAACATACCCTTTCTGAAAGAATAAATACCAAAAGATAAAAGACAAGAAGCTTACAGAAATAGGGTTATGTATAAGAACAAATAGTGCCTTTTATAAGAACAAATACTTAAGTAATAAAAAATAAATATGTAAAAGAAAGAACAAATAATGCCTTCTAAAAGAACAAATATGTCCTTATAAAAGAACAAATATACCCTTCTAAAAGAACAAATATACTCTTCTGAAAGAACAAATATCAGAAGACAAATTTACAGAAACAGGGTCATGTATAAAAATAAACAGTGCCTTCTATAAAAATAAGCATTTAAGTAACAAAAAATAAACATGTAAAAGAAAGAACAAACATGTCCTTCTAAAAGAACAAACATACCTTTCTGAAAGAACAAATATCAGAGGACAAAAGAATAAGAAGTTTACAGAAACAGAGTCATGTATAAGAACAAACAGTGCCTTCTATAAGAACAAATACTTAAGTAACAAAAAATAAACATATAAAAGAAAGAACAAACAATGCATTCTAAAAGAACAAACATGCCCTTCTAAAAGAACAAACATGCCCTTCTAAAAAAACAAACATACCCTTCTAAAAGAACAAACACCAGAATATAAAAGAACAAGAAGTTTACAGAAACAAAGTCATGTATAAGAACAAATAGTGCATTTTATAAAAACAAAAACTTAAGTAATAAAAAATAAATATGAAAAATAAAGAACAAACAATGCCATGGCTTTACATATACATATATACAAAAGCAAAGTAGCAGTAGCGTACAGTAGTCTAATGCCATGGCGACTTCCAGCAGTCGTAGATCATCTTCATCATTGATTTAGTACTTATGCATCGTGTTTTTGGCCTTGGTCAGAGGATCTTTTTGTAAAGAGATTTATCTTGATTGGAATGTTATGATAGACAATAACGCCAGTCTGTTTCACTCCGGCCAACCGATAAACTAGCTAGCTCATTTTTCTTCTTCCTCATGTTAATTTTATCCCAACAAGCCAGCTCTTTGTTTTAGTTGAGGTTTCTCGATATTGCTCTAACCAATATTTTTCAACAATTCTAGGATCCAACAAATCAATTAATTCCCCTAGTTTAACCAAATTGAAAACCTAGATCAGTTTCATCGATTGGGTGTGTGTGTGTGTGTGTATAGGGATTTCGGTACTCGATGTTGATGATTGACATAGTGATGAGGAAACAATTTCATAGAAATCGTAGCGCATCTGTCAAATGATAGTTTTTAATAGGTAGGGATTGAAGTGACAGTAGTTATATAATAGAAGGAAGGCTTATGGCATAAGTCAGGTTTACGCAATCAGTACTAAAAAACAAAAACGCAGAACAACGGGCAATAGAAACGGTCTAGGACTTGAAATCAGTGAGCCCCACTGACAAGAACCAAGCAATTGCATTGACGGTGGGCCAATTCGAGCGACATCAACAACTTTATCATTAATGGTAGGAATAATTAGTAGAGGGTGTTGAGAAAATGGCTGAAGAGGAAGAGCAATCACCTTCGACAAAGCTAAATTTTGAGGGTAAGCATAAAACATTTTGAAATTTCACTATTTTCTTTGAAAACAAAAAGCATTTGAAAATGAGTTATAGAAATTTTGGGGCTTAAATTGTAGCTGCTGATTTTGTTAATAATTTTAATTATGTAAATCTATTGTGATACTTGATTTTGTAACCTGGGTCTGTTTTTGTTTCTTCATCAATTAATTTTTCATGGGTAAGCCAATTATTTAGGTGGCTTTGTAAATATAGTGTTTTGCAATGTAAAACACCTCGTAACATGTTGTTTTTTAGATGGTATGGTACTCAATGTATAGTTTACTTATAGTTGAAGCAATTTGCAGGGAGAGCATTGTGGTTCTTCAAACTAGAGATCAATCATGGAGGTATATTCACTAAATTTCCCTTAAAGTCATATATTGGTGGGTAGGTGGACTTTTATGAGCCTTGTGCTCTTGAAGATAAGAATTTGCATGTCATTGCTCTACTTGTGGATAAGCTAGGATGCAGAGGTTCTATGGAGTATTTCTAGAAAAATATTAATTTACCACTAGACAAGTGTTTCATTTTTCTTAAGCCAGAATCAAATGTTGCTAAAATGTTCTTAAATATTTTAAATAATAGGACTATTTCCCTGTATGTGGTTGAGAAAAAGGGTAATGGATGTATTATAAGATAATGAAGAATTTATAGGATGTATTATAAGATAATAAAGAATTTATAGAAGAGATGCTCAGGCTAGAAGCAGCATTGAATGAGGGGATAAATAAACAAGAGAAACAGCACCATGAAAAAAACTTTTTGTGAGAATTCTGCAGCTTTCAAATGGTTTCTCATGGCACACCACATGTCTTTCAACTATTGCCCGACATATATGTTTAGAGTTGATGATAACTGAAAAATAAAACTTTGTAGTTTCTTATGTAAGATACATCTCAAATTGTGACAAGCACATGGACTTCAACTTCATGGTTAGGTTACATGAAAAAAGTAAGAAGGGCTATTGAGATGGAATCATCTCAATTCTTATACACTACAACTTTTAATACTTCTTAATAATTCGAAAGGTCCTTGCTTGATATTTTCTAAATCCCTCAACTTGATGTTAGGATTAAAAGCTCAAGTGACAGTGAAAAGAATAAAAAAAGAGGTTGCCCAAAAAGTAGGAGATTCATTGTGCCTACTTGATATGTTCCAAATACTAATGATATATAGCTACTAGCAACTATATTTTTGGTATGGTTAGGAACATTCTATTGGCTTTGCTTGTTTTTGTTCAGAATGTGAATGTCCCTTTGTTGACAAATGACTTGTAATGGAGGCCTAGGTGTTACATATTTTTTGCTTGCTTTTGTATTAAACAAAGATGTGGGTCATGGGTGTCTTTTGTATGTAAGTGGATATCTACTAATGATTATTGATGATTGCATAAATTACTACAAATTGCCTCTGTCCACAACTTTTTTTTCTCCATTATTTTAGGCGGCAAGCTCATTTCCTTCCAGTCATTGTAATATGGCAGACTGAGCTGGAATTTTTAGAAATTTTCGTAAGTTTTAATAACTCTGTAACTCTAAAGATGAATTTGCAACTGGCAATAACTATTTGGGATAAGTATCCAATAGGAAAAAGGTTAGGGCCCAATTTGCAATGGTAATTTAACATTTGGGACCAATGGGGCTTCGCTTTTTACCCAAATGAAACAATTGGTTGAGCCTAGTACCAGAATGGGGATTGTTTTGAGAACGGGGAGCAAAACGAGACAAAAAATAAAGGTTAGATACTATAGATATGGTTATCCCTTTTTGCAACAAAGAGAATATAAAAACCTCAAGAAAGCCCTATAGATTGGTACCTGTCCTACTTTGATTACCATGCTTAAAAAATTTACATGTATATCCCAAAACAATACATGTGTTAGCTTTGGTGAAGTGGGGTCACCACAAAAAACTCGTTGGGGTCATAACGTACTTTTACCTAAAAATTAAGGACTTTGCATAAAATTTGACTGGAAGTGAGTGAGGTCAATGAACCCCACGCAGTTGGCTCTGGCGCCAATCTAACCAAAGCATTTTGTTTCAGTCATAAATATATTGAAAACATTTCATTTTGGTGCCAATTGGATAAAATTTGTTAATTTAGAGTATTTGTCTAATGACAACTTGTTAGACCATAGTTTAAACTATCTAGTAACTATCTTACAATAAATTTAATGTATATAATAATTTTTTTTACAGTTAATGGAGAATTCAAATCATTTTTTTCTCTTTATAAATTAAATTTATTTCATTCAGGAAGAAACAACTACTAATTTAAATTATCTATTTACTATAAAAAAATATTAAACTATTTAAATTTACAAGAAGACAATTACCAAATACTTAAATTAGAATTTTAAAATTTTTGTCCGACAATTATTCTCAGTTAATGAATTTTATTTGATGATGGACCAAAATGAAATAATTTTAATAGGTAATTTTAGAACCAAAATAGAATATGCAATAGTTAAGGACTAAAATGAAAAGATAATCAAATATTAGAAACCATTTATGTAATTTACTCTTTTTAATATTAATTCTTAAGACGAATTCACATAAAAATAGTAAATACTCCAACTCATCTCCATAAAAAGACCAAGTACGAACTAAAAGAGATACTATTAGACCATAAGTGTGTGTGTGTGTGTGTGTAACCTTTTCGGAAATCCTAGCTCTTATCATTATTAATATATATATTTTTTTAAGCTCAGGTTTCTGCTAGAGTAAATGATCAGATTGCGTTGACTCCAAGGGAATGCAACTTTTGCTTGCTGGATCATCAATTCTTGTCCAGCTAGGCCCAATAGCCGATTTGGGCTATTCAATAACGTGTATATCAATAGTTAAATTTGTGCCAACTCAAAAACCTCAGTCGGTGTTCAAAGGAAATTTAGGGGACTGGATGAATATTTAAGACGGTTGCCTTATTATTTTATTTTATTCTATTTTTTGTTTGAACGGAATACCTGCTTTATTCTTTTCCAGGTTCACCAGCAATTCCCAGCCTGTGCATCAGGACACATACATTCCCACTTTTTATCAGGAAGGATAAAAGGAATAATCCAACGGAAGAAAAAAAAATGAAAAATACTAAAGTCCCGTCAACCTAAAAAAGAGACCCCATCCAATCGACTACGTCAAGTTTTTGTGTATTTTGATTCATGACTTATTTTAGGAGATAAAAGACTATAAATGATGATGGTTATTATTTTCATAACGAATATAACGTTCACAACGTACATAATAGAATTAGTGTTGTTGACATCGTTTTACATATATGATAAAATAGAGAATGAACACAGAGGACTATTTTTCTGTAACTGTTTTTTCACATAGTATCATTTTGTAATTAATTAGCTGGACTCTATCAAATTTTACAATAGAACGCACATGTTAACATAAGTTTTATGGTGGGAGGAGGTGCGCTTTAGAATCTAGAGGATTGTACTTTGATTGGCACACCTTCTGTATTGGAACAATATTAGTTATGAATAATAATTAAGCAAGCCAAGAATTAATAACATATAAATGAGTGCCGAGATAGAGGCATATGTAGAGGCGGGCCTAGCTATTACCTACAGGGAAGAGTGAGAAGAAGGAAGAAATTAAGAGCGATGAAGGTTGGGAGAGTATTTGCGTGGCTCCTCTTCTTCATGATTCTGCTCAACGCCTTGATCTTCTGCTGTGCTCTTTGTGAACCTCCCACCAACCGTCATGATGATCGAAAGGAAATAATGCGGCGCCATAAGAGTAAGCGTAATTAATTTTTACTTTCATGTTTTAATGATCTAGCTAGCTAGCTGGTAGTTAAAATCGGGATTCGTTTCCAAAATTCTGGTTAATTTTACTTAAATCAGAAAAGATTATCTTTACAAGTGATCAAGATATATAGTCGACGTTTGATGCGTGGATCGGTGTGCCAGCAGATCATGTAGATGGTGGTGGAAGAGGAAATGATGCTTACAATGAGAATAAGGAGATGAAGATTTGGGAGGGAGAGAGAAAAGGGAAAGCCGTGTATGGAGGAGCAGATGTGCTGAAGCCACGCCCCACCCCAAAAAAGAGTGCCGCCAATTCCCTCCTCCCAACAAACGCCTCTTCTCACCTTTTTCTTCTTCTTATCCATCTTTCTCTGCACCTTGTGATCATCATTAATGCTTATAATTGTAATTGAATTGAATTCACCAGGACCAACCATCCACTATATATATATATATATATATTTATGTATGTATGTATGTATGTATGATGTATACTCCAACTGTATCCTCACACATACACACACACACATATATATATAACGTGATACATATATTTTTTCCCCTTATATGCTTAATATATGCTCAGACAGGTAAACTATGCGACAATTTCATGCCAAAGTCTGCGTAACAATTGCCACACATACATTAACAAATTTGTATCTGCGAATAAAATTCTCGTTTTGTTTTAATTTATTCAAGAATTAATTAGATGAATCAGTATACCAACATCATCAACTGTTTAAATTAATGAGGTTTTCAAATCGTTTGGTTTTATTAATTAGAAGTAGTTGATTGTTGAGAAAAAGGGTCGATAGTTGCATTCTTTGTAAGCATTGCAAATAAAGGCACGAACTTACATTCTTCATTAGCACAAGGATAAAGTACAGCAGCAGCCCTGGACTATACAAACTTGATCGAATTCATCCTCCAATTAAAACTCAGACACCAGAAACCCTCAGAAGTCAAACCTCAAACTCTCCTACCCAGTTGATGCACTTAGCCTGTTGTTTGATGAAATGCCTATCATTTTGTTGGTCGTCTTTATCATCTCTTTCAAATTTCAATTAGTCTACATTACTGTCATTGTAGAGAGAAACCTTGTTTCATTTTCTGCACTTGTACGTAGTTCTCAATATAAAAACTTACAGTGCTTTTTTCTTTGAGTCTGAACGAAATTTAACTATGAACAAGAATCTATTAACAACTCCCACTAAGATTGTAGCTTGAATCAGGGGCGTAGCCAGAATTCTTGACTAGGGGGCAGGGGCTGCTTCACTTACCTGGAAAATCAGATCAGCCGAAGAGTGTAAGAGACCATAGATGAGCAAAGAACGAATTGGATTTGGGGGGAGGGGGCTGCTATTAAAGGGTGAAGGAAAAGAGCAAATCGGCGATCGCCCAACCACGGTGTGTCCACAGAGTGACAGAGAAGCTTCGCAACAAATCGCAAAACCAAGAGCAAAGGAGGGACAAAGCTCTATGAAATTGAAAAAAGCAAAGAAACACGCCGGATTGGTTAAAAACATTAAAAAAGGTTAAAACATATAAAAGTCTCCCATTAATTTTAAAACTTACACATAGGTATCTAACTTTATTTTTCCTACAATTATATCACATATATTACCTTCCCATATATTTTTCCAAAATTCTAGGGGTGCCGGCTGTCACCTCCCGTCCCTATAATAATAAGCCCCTGGCTTGAATTGTTAATTTGTTCTTTCAACAGTAATGTTCGGGTGATGTGCCATTTGCGTTGTACAATGATTTGGCCCAGTTAACAGAAGACTGGAAGCATCCTAGCTAGCTTTGGGACGGTAGCTTTTGGTAGTTGTTAAGGCCAACAATGATGCTTAATTTGTGGGCTCGGTTTCCCTGAAGCAAATGCTGAACATGAGAAATTGGAATTAGGGATCCTATCCAGCCGAAAACAAACTTGTTCACCAATTGCATGATCAACATAGAGACTTGGCAGCTGTTTATGGCAAGACCTTGAAGCAGGAAAATGCTAATGTTGGGCCTCAGGAGAAAAAGCGTATCTGCCGCTACTTTGGTCTTTCCATGTTAATCTCTACTTGCTAATATTTATTCGGAGTAACCTTTTTTTGGGTTAATTACAATTTGTCTCCTAAGGTTTAGGTAAAATTATATTTTATCTCTTACATTTCAAAAATATACACTTTATCTCCTGTATTTTAATACAGTCTAACAGCAACTTTTAAAATCTTAATTTAGACTGTAGGGTTGTAATATTCAAATAATTTCAATCTATATGGTACTTTTAATAATTAATTGACATTTAAAAAATACTATTTTAAAAACTAAAAGAAATATAGAAAAAATAATTTAAAATATCTATTAACTGTAAAAAAAATATATCATAAAGATCAAAATTACTAGAATATGACTAGTGTAATATCTAAATTAAGATTCAGAAGTTAGTGTCAGTCTGTATTAAAAAGGTAGGGTAAAGTGTAAATTTCTGAAATAGAAAGAGGCAAAGTGTGATTTCATCTAAATCTTAAGGGATAAATTGTCATTATCCCTTTTTTCCCTCTTGTCCTAAAAGTGGCTATATCGTTATGCAAAATATATTCTAATGTTACAAACATACAGGCTTATTTATATTGTGAATGCATTAGAAGAAAGATGCGATGTGCTCCCTATATATGGCGATTATACGTTTAAAATTATATCATTCAAAGTGTATACTTTAAGAAGCCAAAAAAAAGCGTCTAAATTTTTTGTTATTTTTTTTCTTTTCTAGTTTAGGCGAGAAAAAATTTATGAACAGTTATTTCCCTTTTCACAAAAATAGTGTTCATGGTTATGATATTATAATAAAGTTAGATAGAATATTAACTTTCAAATAATACTGGTTCTACTAAAAAAAATTGTAAATAATGTACTTTAATTATGCAATAGGAATTAATTACAAACTAAGTACCTGTAATTTTGTTTTTTGAAAAATATACCATGAAGTTTGAATATGTGCAACTAGGTTACTGATGTGATTGCATATCTCAGTCCATCCCAAGATTTCCAACCCAGTATGAGCTGGAAAGTCTGAGCGCTGCTAGCATCTGAGTTTTAGTTGGCTGACCAGCTTGTGTTAGTTGACAAAGTTTAGGGACTTCTGCTGTACCTTGGCTTTAGAACAATTTACATATGTGGAGATTATAATTTACTATCAAATATAATTTCCATCTCTAAGTTATCGATTAATCTAGTTGTTAAAGACTTTTTATGTTAAAATACATCCCTATCATAACTTTAGTGGAGTGGAGATTTCTTAGAAGGTAAAGAACTGTTTCTCCGTATGTGTCCAGCTAAATCATTGTTATGCTTCTCATAATAGAAACAAATAAAAAAGAAAACATGTTCAACTTTAAAAGTGATCATTTTTTCCTGATATAATCTAGGTGCTTATTTTGTATTTAATGATTAGAAACTAGTTCCATTGCTCACTAAATAGAAACGTATTATTTATGCTCACCTTGGGCTGCTTTTTTTTTTTTACTCAGAAACCTGTTTACAAGTATTTAATGGATGATATCTATGATAGTATATGAATTGTAGGGAGTTACTTGCATGTTCCTTAGAATCTGGAGGGTATCAGGCACATTTTACAATTCTGCTGCGAAAGTGTCAGTGGGAGGTTTGTATGGTCACATTATGCAATGGTTGATTCTCAAAATTCTACTTTCTTTCAACAAAAAAAAAAAAAGTTACGCATTTCCTGTTGGCTCGAAGATTAACTTCGTCGGTTCCACGGCCAACTGCATATAATACTCCAACTGGGCAATCACCTGCCGTTTCCCTTTAAAATGGGTTGGTAAGTTAGCAGATCATTAACTTTGCTAGGTTTCGAATTAGCTCGCTGCATGCTAGTTTTATTGTTATAAATATGCCTCATTTCTCATTGGTTTTCCAATCAGATGGTATTGAAGCATCATGGAGATTATCTTTAACAAATCAAGCATGGTTCGTCCTGCTCAGGAGACGCCAACCCGGCGCCTTTGGAACTCCGACCTGGACCTGCTCGTGCCATCGCTTCACATTCCCACGGTCTACTTGTATAAACCAAATGGTTCCTCAAGTTTTTTTGACCCCGCAGTGCTCAAGGAGGCCCTCAGCAACATTCTGGTGCCATTCTATCCAATGGCAGGAAGGCTCGGCAGAGATGAAAGAGGCAGGATCGAAATCATCTGCAATGCTGAGGGAGCTTTGTTCGTAGAGGCTGAAACTAGTTTGGCAATGGCCGATCTTGGTGATTTTGCCACTAGCTCAGAGCTCACCAAACTTGTCCCGACCATAGATTATTCCCAAGATATCTCCTCTTATCCCCTTGTTGCTTTACAGGTAGCCGTATTGATCATATTCTCAAGTCTTGGAGCGCAGGTTACTACTATTAAAGCAGTTTGAGGGACTATAATTTTGTATTTATATACTCGCTTTGATAGGTAAGTAGATTCAAATGTGGAGCAGTTGCACTTGGAGCCAGCGTGCACCACACTTTGGTAGATGGAACATCCGCGTTGCATTTTGTCAACAGTTGGTCCGATATGGCACGGGGGCTTCCCCTAAGCATCACCCCTTGCATTGATAGATCCCTTCTACGCCCACGCGACCCTCCTGTTCCAGGGTTCCACCACGTTGAATACTGGCCACCTCCCACCATGAACGCTTCCGATGCTGCAGCTGAACTTTCTTCTGAAGCTGTGTTCCAGCTGACAGCCGCTCAACTTAGCATACTAAAGAGTAAAGCAAGCAGAAATGGTGCCACTGTGAGGCACAGCACTTACAACGTCCTGGCTGCTCATCTATGGCGCTGTATAACAAAAGCTAGGGGCTTACCAGATGATCAATCAACAAAGCTCTACATTGCAACTGATGGACGGTCAAGATTGCGGCCTCCTCTGCCACCTGGCTACCTGGGCAACGTGCTCTTCACGACAACACCAATTGCCTCATCCGGGAACCTGCAAGCGGAGCCAATCACAAGTACTGTGGAGAGGATTCAGAAAACTCTGAAACAAATGGATGACGAATACCTGAGATCAGCTCTCGACTACCTGGCAAACATGACGGATTTAACAACCCTAAAGCGAGGAGAACGAACCTTCCAATGTCCAAACCTGAATATCGTGAGCTGGATGAGGCTGCCAGTGCATGATGCAGACTTTGGATGGGGCAGGTCGATCTTCATGCGGCCAGCAAGTGTTCTGTTTGAAGGCATGCTCTACATACTGCCAAGTTCGACAAATGATGGCTGTCTCACATTGATCGTCTGTTTAGAGACCTCTCACATGAAGAGCTTCCGGGAGCTTCTTTACCAATTTTAATGGCAGGGTGGGTGTCTAAACTCTAAAGGAGGCAAACGCAAACCGCCCTTCTCCCAACACTTTTCACAATTCCTGTACTATAGATTCTCGTTTTGCTCAGCCTATTGGAAAGACAAATAAGACAAGTAAAATTTTAAATAATTATTTCAAGAGTACTGTCTCTAAAGTAGATGAATTCGGCATTTGAACAAGTCTATGAAAGCATTCCTCATGATCGTCTTGATTACAACAAATCAAAGTACAGAGGTTGATCCATAAATTTATTATAGTAATACAGCGACAATTTGAAGAATATGGATATACACGACAGGTAAACACAGGGTCTGGACCTGCATCCAGTTCCAGTCTGTTTCTAACACGACAAAAAAACATGAGATGACTTGCACAGAATGACACCAGGTAATAAAGCAGCAGGAAGATGATGCTTCCTGGCCTGATCACATCCAAATCACCGGGACGCATAAATCATTCTTCATTTTCAAGACATTAAATTCGGAAAACATCTGTTTGGAATCTCTCGTCATACAACTGCCAGTGTCCATACCTCTCCGTGTGAAAGACAGATCTGGGAATGTAGAAATTTGGCTTCTTGACTTCCTTCAAGTTCTTCAGATTAGAGGATGCATTAGCAATGTCACGACCCGTCAAGTTGGCACACCCAGACAAATCCAAGTACTCGAGGTCGGGACACCCTTCACTAATGAAAGAAAGACCTTTAGCTGATAGCTTGCAGAATCGAATTTCAAGGTGCTGCAAGTGAGGCATATATTTCCCGATTGCGCTTGCCTCATTATCACCATCTTGGGGACAAGCATTCAGATACTCATCCGGCACAACTCCAACATGTTGGGAAGGATCTAACCAATTCATAAGGTTCCGTTTCAATACCTTAAGGTTTGGACAATTCCTTCCTAACATTGCCAGGGATTGATGGGATATCTCATAGCAGTAACTGACATCAAGTTCCCTCAGCTTGGGGCACCGAAAAGCAATCTGAGCCATGGAAGCATCTGTAACATTTTGACAGCTCTTTATTGAAAGAATCTGAAGATTTTGACATCTGCAAAAAACCAAAAACATGTTAGGGACTTCCTACAGCAATGCAATGTGGGCATAAGCTCAACAAATGCTGCAACTGAAAGGTGCTCTTAATGCAGTCCCCTTAAGGTCCAACCCATACGTAACATATCTGAATCCAACTTCCCAACTTACGCATTCGTTGCGCTGCACAATACAGTTTTTGTCTGCTGAAAAACTAAAGCACAGCTTTCCTTTTGCTCCCCATGTCCTTCCCTCTTCAACCCAAAACTTACTGTAAGGACAATGACATTCAGTTTTGATCCATAAAACAAGAATCATAAACTAAGGCCAAACTCACAACTATACTTTGATTTACGTTTACTTTTCCCAGGGATACCGTCCTTTGGCACAAAATACAAATTGTAAGCAGTATAAAATCAGATTAATTGATTTGTTGACAAAATATTTTTGCACCTATATTTTGTTAACATAATTACAACCTCTCTCCCCTAATGCATATTTTATCATCTGTCTATTCCTAGAGGGAAAAATGGAGATAGAGGCAGACGATTCCTATTATTTCCTTCAATATTTTAAAGAATTTGATAAGTAACACGAACAGATACCTTTGTGCGGCAAAATTGAGGGCGCTATCAGAGCAGTGACGGGTGCGTATCTCGGTGAGGGAGCCACCGCTCCAGGAGATGACAGATCGGATCATCGAATCGATCTTACGCTCGAAGTCACTGGTCCACCAGCGACTGGACTCGGGTTGGGACTCGAAGCGGGAGTCGAGGTCGAAGACCGAGTTGACAGAAGGGTCCTTGCAGGCGTTGAACCAGGAATTGCAGGCGAACAATGGGCCGGTCCATCGCTGCTCTAGGCTGAGTCGTGAGAGGACGTTGGTGAGGCACACGTAAGTCAGGTCGGACCAGTCGGGGCCGAGTCCCGACTTGGTCTCGCTGTCGGTGTTACCCTTCCGTCCTTCCACATCCTCCTCCATGCTCTATTCTTTCGGTGAATTCGTTCAAGACCAGTTGCGTGTCGTTTGTTGAGTTGAGCAAGGTGTAAATCCCAGAATAGATGTCGAACATTTTTATTTTTACCCATTAGGCCACCAAGTTTTATTTCAAGTCGCATGTCCGTCAATTTTTTCAAAACAGACCTTTCTTGTCCGTAGAGCGTTGTTTATCACTTTAAACCCCACCTTACGATTTTCCTCTGTATTTTTATGATAGAGTTATTAAACTATATCCTAAAAGCCATGAAGGCTCTACTGTTCAAACTACAATGATGAACAGTGTATGGACGATTTTGCCCTTCGGCCCTCATGCCTGCTGTTTTTTTTTTATTGGCTTCTTCCAACTATGGTTAAACCCCTCTTTTGGTCCCTAGATGTTTGACTTCTGCCATAATGCTCCCCAACTTTCGCTTTTTGTTGCCAGCTTTTGGTATTTCCCCTCTTTTGGTCCCTAGATGTTTTACTTCTGCCCTAATGCTCCCCGACTTTTGCTTTCTGTCGCCAGCTTTTGGTATTTAATATGAAATAACTTTAGTCAATTTATTTGTTTTCTTTTTCTTTTACCTTTACTATATTAATGGTTAAACCATTCATTGATTAATATAAATTCAACACAATTTTATATTTTTTTTATGATGCATTATTTTCTAAAGTAAAACATTGGTTACCATTAACGCAGTAAAAGTAAAAAGAAAAAGCTCTATGGTTTAATGAAGTGATTTGGTCAATAATTCCTAAAATTAAAAGTAAATTTTTTTATCTATACTAAAAATTGAAATTTAAATTGATAATAGATAAAAAATTTTTAGTCAAATTATTCTTTAATCACAAAAAAATATCTATCATTTCAAATAATGTACAATATTTTGTTTCACAGTTTTATGTTTTGATCATAATTGATAGTTTTAATGATAAGAACATAACATAAAAAATCTTAAACTCAAAATTTTAATCAATGAACATAAATTTATGACTTAGAATTTTTAAATTATTATTATTGATATTTATTTTAATTATAAATTTATTAAAAAAAATTACCTGTTACAACGTTCAGGTCAAACATAATCTCATAATGTTCTAAATTTTGAACAAGTCTACAGAATATTAGCATCGATTCATGATCTCTCGATTGTTGATTATTTTGAATTTCACGGATCAGGCTCGTGTTTCGTAGGTTTTATTCTCAAAGCAGCATTTGGCTTTTTTCAGCCTTTCCGAAGTTTAGAAAAATTAGCATATTTGCTAGTTATGTGGTCTATTTTAATAAGTTGAATGGGTGCGCATTAAGAAAAAAAAAACAACAACAAACCTTAGAAACCCTTCGGGAAGCTGTGAGAAAACAAACAACCAAAGGGGGAAAAAAAACCTTAATTGTTTTATCCATTTGGGAAGCTGCGAGAGAACAAACAACCAAAAGGGGATTTGATTCTAGGGATGTCTTCGGGCATTGAAACACATGGGGATTCGGTTGTTTCATATCTGATGGGGCTGGTATGTACTTTTCGTAATTGAATGGGGTGAGTTGGATATGGGTTTTTTATTTTTGTATCTGCCTAGCCTGAGTTGGATGTGAGTTTGGAATTCTTCTGCCTTATATTCAATATATATATATATATATATATATATATATATATATATATATATATATATATATATATATACACATGCATGCATACATACATACATACATACATATAGAGGCACATACGAGTTTATTGTACATGTGTCATATGTTTGTGTTATATTAATTGTTCTCCTTAACAAATATAACATACAGTCAAGTTATATAGATTTTGATGTTAAAGAAAATCATTGGATAAGATAATGGACTTACTATGGCTTATTTAGCAGTTGATATTAATCAATTTAAAACCAAATTACTTGTAATTAGGTAGGAGTGTAAACAAACAGAACGTTCAGAAAACAGTTCAGCAGAAGTTCATTCATATTCATTTATTTAGTTAAATAAACGAATACGAACAAATTTTTATGTTCTATTACTAAAACGAACAAATACAAACAAGGTTCTATTTGTTCATTTATGTTTACGAACCGTTTGGTTATTGTTCATTTATTTGTTTGTTTGTTTATGTCTATTTGTTTATTTATTTATATATTAGTTGTACATGTATTATTATTATTATTATTATTATTATTATTATTATTATTATTATTTTATATATATTAGTGTCAATCTACTCCACATACACAGGATTATGCCTCAGTCTCTCTCAAATTAATCTATTGTCTTTGTTTCCTCAAACATAATTAATCATTTCTCTCACAGTGTGAACCTGCTGTAGTACCAAGCCAAATCCCATAGCCCTAACTCATAATTTCTCTCCTCATCACATATTGTTGGACTCACTCCAATTCAAATTTGTGATAACCATCAACTTTAATTGGTCGTGTTTGTTTGTTAATGAATGAATGAACACAACCATAGAAGTTGTGTATGTTTATTGTTTATGTTTGTATTCGTTAAAAATTAAATGAATGAACACAAACATGACTTATTCGTGTTCGTTTGGTTCATTTACAGCCCTATAATTAAGTAAGTGATTTGTTTTTATTAACATCTTTTGCTTTAATTTCTTTGCTACCGAATTACTTGTAATTGTAGTTGGTGTTGTTGTTTACAAATTAAAGTACTTTTGATAATTAGTTGTCAAACTTATGTATTAGGCCTAAACATATATGTCATATATTATGGATGGTCTACCTTAAATAGATATATATTTTTTTGTTGAACTTATGTTGACTACTAAGCCTTGGCTTCTAATATTGCTAGTATGAGTACAATATTGCTAATATTGCTTTCATCATTTTGTTATTTTTGTATCATCATGCTACTTGTAATTACTCTTCATATCATATTTTCCTTTGAGATATTTTCAAATACCTTGTGATTACGGAAGTGTGGTAGGGTAGGTCTTAACCGCTCCAATCTATCTAAAAATGGGTAGAATATAAATGTGAAAAATGTTCATCCAACATATAATGAGTATAATGCTAGTTCAACGCCCAATATAGCGTGTTGGATGTGAAAATACCACCGATTGACATAGCTAGTTTGATTCGCCTTTAGTGCCATATCTTTTTCTTGCAAACAAGAAGGGGAACACTAGTTCCCTCTTCTTCCCCTTAAATTATATTGGCCAAAATTTATGTTTTATCCTTCAATTTTTCTAACTCAAGCGAGTTCATCCTTTAACTTTAACTCAGCGTGACTTAGTCTATCAACTATAAAAAATTGAGCAAGTTAGTCCTTCTTTCATTGCCACTGTCTGTTGCCCATTTTCTCCATCAAATCTAGCCATGCCCTTTACAATGGGCCTCTTCTTCATTGAGTCCTAGCCTGCACCTTAGCCTTTGGCCTCTTCTCTATTGAATCTGGTGTTGCCTCTTGCTGTTGACTTCTTCTCTTGCCTTTGCCCTTGCCATTGGCCGCTTGTTCTCTTCCCATCTCAAAATTATTATAACATATTCTATTTTTAACAATCTTAAATTTATGTAACATTTTCATATTTAATAAATTATTTCACTAAACAATTCTTCAAAATTATCATTTTGATTTTCACTTTTTTCAACTTTCTCAATTTATGTGCAAAAAGCTAAGGATAAAAGTGAAAATAATACATAAGCTTTTTTCTCATAAAGTTAGTGGTTCCATAGATATGACACAAAAAAACGTATGAGCTATAGACAACCTCATGATAACTAATCTGTGGGAAAAAAAAATACACTGATTCAGCGTCTCAAACCACACACTTATCCTAGGACTTTGGAAAATTTTGAATCAAACAATACATAAATTTATTTTCTATTATATATTACAGTTAACCTTCTTAACTTAAATTGATATTATTTTTATATAAATAAAGTTTGAAAATCTATAATTTTTCCTAGCCTTATTATATTATCTGATAATAACTTCTGAAGTTCTAATTTAAAATACTGATAATTGTACATTAATTTTAATTGGCCTAACATTTTCTTACAATTAAAAGACATTTTAAATATTTTTTTTTCTTTTTACAAATGTAAAATAATAACAACCCTTAAGGTTATATAACTGCAATACGAAACTAAGTTCAACGTTACCTGTAAAATACCATTTTATTTTGGCCAAAATGCGCATATGGTCCCTCAACTTGGTCAACTCTAACGAGTTAGTCCTTTATCTTTGACTCAGTGTGTGTTAGTCCCTCAACTTGGCAAAAATTTGCAAGTTAGTCCAAATTGGATTCGAGGCTTATGTTTTGCTGATGTGGCATGGCTGGGTTATATGTGTTGTTGATGTGGCATGGGGCGTGGGGGGGCTGAGCTGGGTTTGGTGAGAAACGGAGGGAACAAAAATGCCACGAACGGATTGGCTTTTGAGCCATTAGCTTGCTTTACGGTTTGTAGCCCTATCCTTCTGCACAGCACCTTGGCGCCGCAATCGAACATTACCACCAGCCACGTCGCTGACATCCCTGTCACTTCTTGATACACTACATTGCTGATCCCGTTGCCGAACATGTTGCCAGGGCAGCCAACGTTGTCTAATGGATGATTATCGGATTCTGTACATTCTTCCTCGCCGCGCTGACGGGTCTGCCCCTTGCACGAAGCTGCTATTGGGTCGGGCCCATGACTTGATCTAGAACCCATTTTGAATCCCTGAGGCTGAGAAGACGGTTCCCTTCACCGTCACGTTCTGCATGCCTTCTTCTCCCGCTTCTATTGCTCGCCGTCGCTCTTGCCTGTCCTGCCATCGTGTCGGTCTCGTCTCCCTTCTCCATCGGTCTCACATCTCTCGAATCGATGAATCGCCGAATCTCCCGTCTCCTATCAGTCTCGCATCTCCCAAATCGACGAATCGCCGTATCTCTTTCCCATCGGTCTCACATCTCCCAAATCACCGAATCACCGTCCTCTACTGAATTGATCCTTGCCGAATCACCACCCTCCGCCGCCCTCAACCACAAGGGTATGCCTCCATCACGCCGCCTCTGTCACCGATTTCTAGTTTCTTGCTTGATGACTTCGATGTGGCGGAGCTCACATCATTGAACTCGAATCCCTCCATTGCCACCGCCTCTGTTCATTTTTTTAATCCACCTATTCCTTAACAGACGACGTTAAGTCAGATAATCACTGAGCTGGATGCCTTCCATTAGAAGATGGACTAACTCGTTTAGTTTGGCAAACTTTATGGACTAAAATGCTACATCTGGAAAGTTAGAGGACTAACTTGCACTGAGTCAAACAAAAAGGACTAACTCACTCGAGTTTGTCAAGTTGAAGGACCATATGCGCATTTTGGCCTTTTCTTTTTTATCCGTTGGGGGGCATCCATCTATTAATATATATGAATGCAGGTAAATTGGCTGAAATGTCATTTCATATTATTTGAAAATTTGCAAAATTCTAGCCAATTGACAGGTGTATTTCTCAGCTTTGCATAAAATGACATCTGGCGATTTCCCGTTTTAACCCTTAAACAATACACGTGCTAGGTAAAGATTTGTCTGTAGTTTGAATTCATCCCATCTAATGCGCATATCACGATACTGCCACACCTTTTAGAAATAGGACACGTGTACATTACTTGAATTAAATTTCTCCTCATTATTCTATTTTCAAATTTTTTTTTTGTAATATTCTTTTTCACACATATGGTATCAGCTTTTTAGCCCACGTTCTCCTCCGTATAGTTAGCTTTTCAGTTTTTTTTTTCTTTAACCCAATTATGGGCCGCACAGTCAACTCACATCCCCACGTTTGGTTTCAGTTAACTTATATATCCCCTCCACCCACTACACCACTCATTGACAATCATGCCTCAGTTACAGAAATTAACTATATATTTCACGCACCATGTCATTTTTTTTTGCTTCCAAATATTTAAAGTTCATCCGCCCCTGTAACAGCAAACGCTGTGAACCAGTAGACATTTTGTGCTTCATAAGGCATCGCGCTTAACCACCACAATTTCCCATCCTTCAGGCATCCCCTGCACCAATAATAGGTTTTAATACCTCAACATAAATTCTTATTTTTGTAAGACCAACAACATATTTTACACATTTCGTACTCTCAGAAATTCATATTTTCAACTGACATAAGAAACTGCAACAAGAAGGAGGAAAGTATAGGAGCATCAGCAGGAAGGAGGAACAAATTTCAAACCATGTATTTTGCTTCCTCTTGATTTGTAATCAATATTTTCACTATTAGTTATTTAAAATGTTTTATTATGCATTCATGGTATGAGAATCAACATGCAATGACACCCAGCAGAAACAACAAGACATAGCAGTAAAACAAGCAGGTTCCAATATAATTGTCTTCATATGATGCACTATGTTTGACTACTCTATTACATCTATTGGTTGGTCTATGTATTGCAAACTTTATACTATTATTGATGGTGTTTGACGATTTCTACTTATTGTTAATAAATAACATGGTAGAAATGAGTAATTACTGATATTGTTGAGATCAATGGCAAATGGGTCCACCAGGTATGGGTGACAACAATGATGACGATGATAAGTTAAGGATGCATAACAAATTGGCAGAAAAGTTTGCAATTCCTAGGGGCGGTAAGAAGAATTTAACAGAGTAAAATTCTCTACATACGTGGAGAGACAGAGCAATCGTTTTGATGTCGTACTAATTTAGAGGTGACAAATTTGGTCCTTTTTTTATATCCTACTAATACAGGTGTAATTATATTTATATGATTTTTGAGATCTTAATTCATGGTTTTACCACTTTTTATTTTTTATTTTTTATGAGTGCAGAAATATAAGTTGGTAGAGCAATGTTGTACCACTTTTTAATGTTTCTTAGTGAGTGCGAAAAAGATAAGTTGGTCAACCTACATATTAATAGATTTTAATTTGACACAACTACCCGTCCGTTTGACGGGTTATAAAACTAGTTGTAATTGAAACCGGAATTTTCAGTTTTATTGATATTTTTTATTTAAAAATTGAACCGTAGCATGAGCGTCAAAACAATCCACAGTATTTTTCTATCACAATCACAAAATATCTTTAAATAGGATTTCGATACTTGTAGTATAGTTGAGTATGTAACGTCAGAGTATAGGAACTCCTCATGCATATGCAGGTGCAATATGCGGTAAAATATTAAATTTATTTTAACTTAAGTCAATTAATTTTAAAATAATTATTTAATTTTATTTTTATATATTTTTTTACCTAAAATTAATTTTAATTATTAATATTTTATAGCTACAATAATTCATTAAAAACACATTTTTTGTAATCTTAATAAATTTTTTTAGTTTTTTAGGCATTAAAAAAAAAAATTATAAAAATTTAACAACATCATAAAAATTTACTTTTAAATAAATTATTATATCTACATAATATTAATTTTTAAATAAAATTAATTTTAGATAAAAAAATATATAAATAAAAATATGTAAATTAATTTAAGTTAAAACGTGTTGACTATAAATTTCGTGCTAAGTGGAGTTTCATATTTGTTAAACGAAAAAAACTAGTAATAAATGTATGAAAGACGAAAGGATCCCAGGAGGATGATTAGCTGTACTTGCGGCTGCGATCGTTTCGGTGCAGATATATGAATCTGGATGAGAAAACAAATACGGCATTGAAACAGGACATGAAGCGTAGTTGCGTGCATTGCATTTACAGCAAAGAGAATCAGGAAAAAACCAATGACTCATAGTACCCCGCTCTTGTTTGTTTTCATATTCTTCAACAAGCATAAGACAAGGTGATCTGATAGAAGAGCGTCTAGAAGCGGGATGATTTGGAAAAAGGAACCTTAAATTTCTGAGAAGTGACAGGAAATTTTTGAAAAGGTAAGAAAGTTCAAATGGGCCAACCTTTAACTTGTTTAACTCGGAAATCAAGAGGGGGAGCGATGGTTGTTTTTGCATTTTGGAGTTCAAACGCTCATATGAACAGAATTATAGTCATGGACCCCAACTCAGGTTATGGCTCACAACAAACCAATAGAAACGACAGATCAATGAACTGTGTTCAGTTCTCGCCTACCAAAGAAACAAATCAAGAAGAAGAAGAAATGGATCTGCTTTTAAGTACGGTCCATTTTTATTCAGGAACATCAGAGTCCAAAATGACAGAAAAACAAGGTTCTATGAACAGAAAACCAAGTAATAAAGCTCTTAACATAATATAATATGGAAAGAGCCGGAGATCAACCCAGTCAGGTTATGAGTAATAAAGAGGTCGCCTGTACTCATCGAAGAATTGGTCGCGATCGATGAAGACGATGGCGTAGAGGGCGTATATTATTCCAGGAAGGTAACCCAGAAGAGTCAGTAGAAGGCAAATGCAGAACTCTACCTGCAAAATACCCAAAATTATACACACACACATCAATACCAAAAAATTGAATCAAAACGAAAGGGAACAAAAAAAAATTAGCGATCTGGGGAACCAATCAGAAGATCGAGAGGGAGGGAGGAAGGGATAGTTACAGTGCAGCAGCCATGGCGGAGGCAAACTCCCAGGGGAGGGAGCAGGATCGCGATGAGAATTTCGCAGAAGATCTCGCAACTGGTGGGCATTGTTGTATCGGCAGAGCAAGGCACAGATCAGATGCTGATGAGATTTGTGTGTGAAGATTGCTGTTAGGCTGCAGATGAATTGGAAGAAGTAATAGTATAATATTAATGGACTGCCTCTGCTCGGGAAGGAAGGAAGGAAGGAAGGAGACTTCTTAATAGAGAAGGAAGCAATCCGCTCTGATGGAGTCAGTGGACGCGATGTGCTGGCCCCTTGCGAACCGAAGGCACGGTGATCTACGGCCACGAGTTATTCACATGATTCACGACAATTGAGATGGACGGACGCTTGGACTTGGATGCAGATAATATTCATACTAATGAATAATGATAAATAAAACAACAAGACGGTCGTCATTTTTATCTCTTATCTTATTTTATGGTTTTTCATTTTTGGCCCTCCATTTATATACGTAGTTACAAATCTCAGAAATGTCTTTTGCGGTGGCTGACCTGCCTGCCTGTCCTGCCCGGTGCTAATCCAATTTCGCCAGTCGTATTGGTGTACACCTCTTACATCAAATCGTACACCCGCCCAAATTCATTGAATTGCTAAAACGTACTACTGGTATGAACCCTTTTTTCAGTTATTTGGGTTAAGAAAGGTAGATTTTAATGGGCCATTTTTTTTTTTTTGTTTTTAAGTGATGGGGTAAATATTAGTGGGGTTGATCTATGAGTGGTCTCTAATGTTGATAAGATTAGAAGTACGGCTCCTTCTAACAAGGCATTGGACGGGTGTGATGAGTTTGCATTGGCTATTTTAGAAAATTTTGATAAGGTAAATTTACTGTTAAAACATTTGGTGTTGAATTGTAAATTAAAAAGATTAAACTGACAGATCAAAATATCAGAAAAAAAAAAACCAACCAACAGTTTATTTTCCTCCTAAGATAGGGGCCATAGAGCAGTCGTCATTGGTTTCTAGGCATGGGTTTAGTTCTGGGCTTAAGTTCTATGCTAGGGTATTTGTTAGGATAATTTTTGTTGCTTGTGGTATGTTTTTGGGTTTTGAGGAGTTTGCTCCGTCACCTTTTTATCTAAGATAATATTTGTATCTCTATTTTATATGGTTACTTTTAATTAAAGTTGTGCATTGTTGATAAGAAAACGTACTACTAGTTTTCTATGCATGGCTAGTAATTGATAACTAATTCGTTTTAACTTAAGTCAGTTTCATATAAAATGACTTATTTTTATTTTTACTTCTTTTTTGTATTAAACTAATTTTATTTGAAAACTAATATTATATAGATATAGTAATAGATTTGAAAATAAATTTTCAAGCTGTTGTTAAATTTTTATAATTTCTTATATTTTCAGGCATTAAAAAGAAAAAAAATTCATAAAAATTTAATAATATCATAAAAAATTATTTTTAATGAAATATTACGTCTATATAATATTGAATTTTAAATGAAATTAGTTCTGAAAAAAATATATATTAAAATAAAAATAAACAATTTTTTATTAAAGTGACTTAAGTTAGAAATGAATTTTTTTTCTGATTTATTTTTACAAATGTTGTTAGAAATGAAATGGTGGCATCTCCGAAGATGGATGGACAAGCCAAAGCATGAAGATGATAATATAACGGCTTGGACCCAAATCTACGAAGTATCTCATTGTACAACTACAATCTGTGATCCAAGTCATCAAGGAAAAGAAAGAAAGAAAAAAAAAAAAAGGCACACTGGTTTTGACTCTGGGAGAGCAGCTGGCGATTAAAGCCTATTCATGTGATGTGGGCAGTTTAATTGGTGGCTGTCGAGTGCCTGATTGTGGCTGTGAAGTGAGTAATGATAAAGGATTACAAAAACTGTTATATTTTTTAGATGAAATGCACAGGAAGTTCATGATCCTCTCCACCCCAACCACGAGACGACTGCACCACCTCATATAGGTCCGGCCTTAAATCAGCGCCACTTCAAGTTTAAGTTTAACAGGCCCATGGCAGGGCAGATCTATGACTTGAATTCCATTGTTTGGATGTTGTTGCCGGACTGAAGCACAAGGCAGCAGTTGCTGGTGAACTTGCTTTCATTGCCCACAGAGAGAAGGCCCTCCGTTGGGGTGAAGTGATGCTCTCTGCGAAATCGGCTCCACTGACAATTGCTAGTGGGTGCCCAAAAGTTAAAGCAAGATTAAGATTGATGCATTAGACCAGCGGAGAGCTGAAGAATAACTAATCAGACATAGATTAGAGAGGACTTTTGGTAGAGCAAGATTAACCCCAAAAGTGTTTCTGTGACAAGTGAAATTCTTAGTGCATAGGGATGAATTTGGCTGAAATTGAATCTTCACTAGGACCTAAACCAAATGAGCATGCCCCTAAACCAATTTCAACCAGTTAAATTAAATCACCGGCCATATAACATGATCCGCAACCGTTATGGTTTATCTTATGAATACTACACGCTTCCCCTTCCTTTCTGCTTGTAAGAGTTCTGATTTCCCATCGACACTTGCCACGTAATATATACTCATCAGCATCAATTCTTGCAAATCTCGTGCAACCACAAACAAGTAAACCTCAATTTAACCGAAGACGAAAATCCCAGAAACAAAAACACCTACCATGTAACCTGGAATTCGAAACTTAACAAGATTGGTAACTGCCCATTCCTTCACATAAAAGAAAATAAGATACACTTGATTAATGGGAGTCATCTATATCATCTCTCATCTATGCAACTATTCATTTCTATACAGAAAACGTGAGCAAGATAAAGATAATATAACCAATTCATGTTCATGGCCGGCGAACAAGGGAAAGCCTATAGTGGATGGATTCCACTTTTTCTAGTAGATGCCCAACCCTATGGGGAGCTCTTCTACCGCTGATACAAGATTGAAACTTAACCAACTGGTGCTTTAGACATGTTTTCGCCACCGTAGCACGCTTAAAAGACCTTCATTGCACATAAAGGGATCAGACTCTTAAAGCCACAGGATCCTGCCATGTGATCTTTCTCTTACCAACCCGATTGGCTCCATTTCCTGTATTTCTACAAACAGATAATTTCATATCATTGAATTGCTCATCACTCCCACCTTTAACCAAACTTCTCTTGAAATCCTCTAGCCCTTTTGATGAATGGTTGTCAACCTCTAATTCATCCTCCTCAATCTGCAATGAAGTGCAAGAACGTGAGCATCTATTACAAATATATTTGAACATGGAATAGACATCGGACCAGGTCCAAAATAATTACCGAAATCTGGTTCAGGTCAAAAGTCGGTGTCATTCTTTGAGCAGTTGCTTCCATTCCAGCTAGGGCTCTTTCCTTTTGGTTGAGATCAATATTTGGCGAAGAACTTCTCACACCAACTTCCCTCGCATTGAAAGTCTTAAGTTGATTTTGGTTTAAATCAAACGAGGACGGGTTATGAAAGGAAGCCTCTTTTTTGTTGTAACTCTTCCCTTTTTTATTCAAATCAATACCAGCACTAGGTTGCAAAGCCTGCTCTTCCCTAACGTTACTCTTTGATTTCTTTGTGGATTTACTTTTCATTGTTGAGTTCTGTAGTCGGACAGCGTATGGCTTAACTGTAGAGCTCGGGGATTGGCTATCAGTTAGGAACTTGTATCGCCGTCTCAGAAATCTGCAGCGAAGGTTTGAAGATTAAGGAAACACATTTGTGATGGAACCATGCAAACCAACAAAATCATATGGCAGTACCTGACTTCAGCCAGCAACGTCAATTTTCTGTCCTTCATCATCTGCAATTTCCTCTTCATTGCTTCTGTGTCCTGAGGTATTAAAAAACATTAGCAAACTGTTTAAGGCAAGACAACAAGTTAGCAAAAGAAAGGTGTAAAGTCTTTGATAAATATTTCTCAGCTGCATTCTCTATTACATTTGGTGACAGAAAACAGAAACTATGGTTTGATCCACGCAAATCAGATAGAGAAAGAAGACATTAAAAAAGAGAACATATAATAAGAACCTAAGTTCATCCTTGTCAAGTCTTAACCACTCCCTAAATAGTACCATCGTTGTCCTTGCAATTCATATCGCCGAAAAAAAGGTATAAAATCAGACAACTGAAACTTAAAAAGAAAACTTCAAGGCAAGATCTGGCATGAACTCGTTGCTTAAGAACGCAGGATCTAGATAAGATGTCCAACCCTTAATCTCAAAAGAAAGAAATTTTCAATCAATCCAGCAGAATAAACCAAGCGAAGGAGACCCAACAATCCCAAGCAATTCCAGATATACATATCAGATCTAATGAAATCAAATCAAACAAATGAAGAGAACATAAAACCCTAAAGTTACCAGCTTTATTACCTTCTCCAGCTCCTCGTAGTCTTGCAGGAGGCTCTGGTGTTTGAGCCTCGCCTTCTGATCCTCATAGAGATGATACGGAGAACTGACCACACCAGCAGCCACCATGACCCCTTTCATCTTCTTCATCTTCAGATCACACAAATACAGACAAACCCACAAACCCAACAAACAGGGGCTATGTAAGGCAGAGAAGAAAAAGTCGGAAGGATTTGTTTCGATGATAATGGAAAAGAGGAAAGAGATATGGGCAAGAAATAATGGAACGATAGAATAAGTGTAGAGAGAGAGGAAGGTGAGAGAGAGAGACAGGAAGGTTCTTGCTTTCCTGTTTTCTCTGTGGAAAACTCTGACCGAGACAAAGAAAGAAAACCCAAAGAAGCCCACATAACTCGGTGAAAAAATAAAAGATTGTTCCTTTTGAGAGTTGAGCAGTGATGAAGATGGGAAAGATTGATTTTTTTGGGGGGTGGGTTGCAGAAGGGTAATTGTGGCATCATCGCCATAATTTTAAATGGTGTGTCTTGTGAGGGAGGTGGGTTTGGTTGGAGGACATTTGAAGACACCTATCTTCTCTCTTTTCTTGTTTTCTCGCCTCTCTTTTTTCGTTTTTCTTCCGCAAACATAAATTTTGGTCCAGCTGGGCCATTGGAGTGACAGAGAGAGACGGAGGAAAAAAGGGTTGGGTACTCTGTGGACTCTTCTTTGTTGTGGGTGCGTGGAGTTTCCTTGTTTCTTCTTTCTTCCTATTTGGCCTGTGTAGAGAGAGACAGAGAGAAAGATAGGATCTTTAGGGTTGATTTCCTAGAGAGAGAAATCTGGATTGATGTGGGAAAAGAGTTGGCCTGCAAAAACTCACCCAAAACAAAAAATAAAATAAAATAAAAGAAAAATAGCAGAAGATAAAAATGAGATGATGCTGTTTTCTGATGTGTTGTTATTGTTATTATTTGGTGCTGGTGACTTGCAGTTGTTGGTTGTACCTGATTTCTAGGCTTTGGATTGTGGTCTGCTGGTCTTCCCATGAGAGAGACCCTCCATGGTTTCATCTTCAACGAAATTTCAAAAGTACCCTTGTCTTTTCTTTGGCTTTTTTTTTTCGGTAATCGTCTTTTCTTTGGCTTGAAGTTTCAGTTTCTCTTCCAATTCATCCATGATGTTTCCTTATTCATATCATGTCTTCCTCCACAATCTTGGGTTTTTAACCTTTCCGGCTTCCACTATCTCCTAACTCATAACAAAAAATAAAAAATCCCAGCTAGGCTTCAGTTTTCCTGAGACCTGAGCAAGCTGTCAGACGCATGGAAATGGAGGGATGAAATCAAAAGGCCTTGATGAGGGTAAGTCTGTAATTATGCTTATACGCTCAATTGCTTTTGATCCAAACTCCAAGTGATAAGCTTTATTCGATGGAAGGGTAGACCTTGTCACCTACCCCAGGAATCTGGAGACCACATTAGGTCTGCCGTCTTCCGAGACCGGTATCCTTACCCTCTGAGCTCCTTAGAGATCATCGTCAAGTAATAAAGTACTAAAATTTTAAAGAGATAAAAATACATATTATATACCATATACTTATTCCATCCCAATTTTATTGTTTCACTTTCCTTTTGATTGTCTCAAAATTATTGTCCTATTTTATAAAATGAAAACATGTTTTCAATTATGTTATACTTTTTCAATTCTTGAACTTGGTACAACTTTTGTGAAACAATTTCAGGAAAAAATAGTAAAAACTACTCACTCTTTCCTAAGTTTTTTATAACATTCATTACTCAGCAATTAATATATTATTTTTTATTTTTAATATTTTAATATATAAATAAAAATATTTATATATAGATGATAATAAAGACCTATAATTTCTAATTTTATTTTTAAAATTTTTTTATAACAAACAATAATATGAATAAATTTAGGTAAAACTAGTAAAAAAAATCAAATGTTTCAAAAAATATGAGATGAAGGAAGTAAACAACTTTCTCAATCCTTGCGCATATTGAAATTAAGCAATAATAATAGAATAGAGGGAGTACTAAAAATTTTATGTAAAAAAAAAATTACAGCATCTAAATCCAGAACATAAGGGGAGATTATGCAACCCCTGTGATTTGGTTGATTTACACTTTGTCCCCCTTCATTTTTAAAACTCTGCACTTCGTATCTAATTTCCTTTGGGTTATCTAATATCAACTTCTGAAATTATATATTTAAATGATCTGGTAATTATATTCCAGCTTTTTTATATTTTTTATAGTTAATTGACATTTATTGATTAGCATTTATAGAAATGAAAATATATTCACAAAAAAGAGAATTTGGTAATTTAACACATATATTAATTGTAACCAAAATATTGAGGAGATTAAAATTAATAGAAGATGACTATTGAATATTTTAAATTAGGGTTTCAGAAGTTGTTCTCGAACAGTGTAGAAGAAATATGGTGCAAAGTGTAAGCTTTCAAAATACGGGGGTAAAATGGAGGTTAATTTAAACCAAATATGATTATTGTAAGTTTTCCTATAAAAAAATTGTTTGTATACCTACACTTACCAAGTACCAACCGACACAATGAGCAAAGAAGTCTTACAAGCAGTTTGGCTAGGATTAATATGCTTTAAGTTGAGGTTTTTTTTTGTTTCAACCAAGTCAAATACATCAATTGATGATAGACACATGGGTTTCTATATGTTTTTTCCTTCATTTTTGTACTCAAGTGTAGTTAAATTTGTTAGAACTTAGTGCTTTTTAAGTCTTATAGCTTACATTTCATATTTGGAGGACTAGAGTGGAAAATGAAGCATATTTAAGGCCAATTTGGACAAGGGAGCAAAGCTAGATGAGCTAGGAGCGAAATGAAACTACACAGAGGAAAAGTGTGGCTGTACTTTTAAAAGCACAATCGCACTTTTTCTAAAACGCACAAAAGTACAAAGTACAATTGCATTTCATATCCAAGCAAAAAGGGGATCACATTTTCTTAAAGGCATTCTCTGAGTTTAGGGGCCTACATTCTTTACTTACCAAGCATATTATTGGAGTATTTGGAGAAGATGAAAGAGGATAAGGCTGTTGTGAAACACAAGAATTTTAAATTTGTAAATCCCTATTCACCTGTAAGTGTATGATATTGTTGCATACAAGTGGTGAATATGAGTATCATCCCAACAGATAATTTGATTCCACAATGAACAACAAATCTTAACTACTCAAACAATGAAAAGAAAACAATAGCAAGTGTCTGTTGTTTTGGTTGAAATATGAGAGATATAAAGATGCAAGAATGGAAACAAAGTGCAATATGAATGAGAATGTGATCTACACTAACTTAAACCCACTTAAATTTAGACTAACTTATAAACTAAGCAATCCCCTTTGGATGGCACTAAATAACCTTGTTACCCAAATTAGATTAAGGAACTATGGTTGTTGCTACTTAATGTAGTGAAGGATTTTAAAATCAAGACCCCTTTTTCTCAAAACAAAGGTTTCCTTACTTATAATCTAATTATGAGTCTCCCCCAAACTCACTAGTTAAATTAAGATAGTTTAGACCCTAAGCCTTCAATTACACTTAATAGGAAGCTTGATTGTTTCTAATCTAACTAACACACTATGTCATTATCTAGTTCCACCAGTTTTTTCCTTTTATTAATACAAAGATATAACCAAATGATTGTATAAGGTGATCAATCACATACATGAATAAGCTCAATAAAAGAACAACACCAACGTAACTTCCATGAATAACCTCAAAATAGCATTAAGTAGCAAATGTCAATAACACATCTTAGAGAAATTAAGAAAACTATTCCATAATAAAACTAAGAACATCCATGAAAGTATGTAATATAACATCCATAGACATCTCAAATACAAAAAAGAAAAAAAAAGCTTTTTTGAAATTATTTTCCTAGCTCCTCAAGGAGTGCTCCCACACTCCTCCAAGAGGGATGACAATGGTGGCTCCTAAGAAAAATCAAGAAGAAGAGACTTAAACCCTAGCATTTGTTCTCCAATCCTAAAACTAGAGAATGACCTCCTATCTACTAGAAATCTTGTTTTTGTCTCGCCTAATTATTGGATAAAGTCTTCCCACCAATAGTAAACTAGAATTCAAACATAGGGGTGGGCTACCACAAAATCCGAGAGTAACAACACCGCATTGCCAAAACAAAGCATGATGTGCATATCATATCGCCAAGTCATTGAATAGCGGCGCTGCATTGCTGCCTATTGGCGACACTTCACCACAAACAATTTGCAGTCCCAAGACTTTATAACTTTGGTGGCAGGTCACCACAAGCTTTTTATAGCATTAACTTGTTCACATCTAAATTTTGTTCTGGTTGATCCTGCTTTGTTTTGGCTCATCCGTGGAACTCTTCAACCTACACAAAAGCGGAACAAAACAAGAAACAATGAGAAATGTGGTTTCGATTGATAGAAATTAATGATTAAAGTTGACAAAAAGTCAACTATTTTGGCCAACACATTATGCACTTATCAAATACTCAAGCTTTGTATTTGAATCATTTTTAGCCTAGGTTTTCATCATATTCTCTTATAGTATCCTTAAAGAGACTTAAAAGTTGTTCTTGAATATTCTTGTGTTCTTCATCTTGGAATTCTTGAATTTTGGAAAACGAGCTAAAAGTTGCCTTGGAGATCAAGTCATTAAGTCTACAAAGGGTTATTGGTTCCTTCATTCATTTTTTTTCCTTATTTTATGTGGTGAAAATTTGTAGAATCCAAGAATGATGTTTGTTCTCAGTCTAACCATGGAATAGTTTGTTTTACATTTTCTATGGTGCAATTGCTTGACAATGGTTTTGTTTAGTTGATAACATGAATGAATGTTCACATTTCCTCATCAATACTTGTTTATTTCTTAATATATTCTCAATTGTTACCTAATTGGTTGATGACCACAATCAATTGATGTTTTGGATTCCACTTTATACTTGGAAAAGTGAAAAAAAAAATTAGACCCATGCAAAAAAGGTAGCGATTATGGCATAGTTGGAAGACTTGAACCAATTGTTAAGGTATGGGAAAGAGTTCTTGTTAATGCCCCTTCTTAAGGTAGTATTAGAGATAGAAGTCCTTACTAGCTTAAGGTAAGAGAAAACATTTCTTAGTTTATGAGAGCAAGAAGTCAACTGAACATATCACCAACAAGTAAAAGGAGCTAAAACCTAGGATTGATTCACCAATTAAACCTAGTCAAGTAATAAAATCATAGAAAGTATGCCTACCTTTAATGTTAAGAAACCCTTTAATTAATGAGTGCTGCTTGTTCTAGTTTAGTTGGTAGGCATTTATTTTGGTCCTAAAAACTCTTGGTACTTTAGTTGAAGTAGTTTAATTGATTTAGGCAAAGTTATCATTTGTTTTTTGTCTAGCTAAAGTAGATTGTGAAGATAGTGATAGTTGTTCATTTTAATGCACAATTCTCATGGGATTAATATCCACTCTCTTATACTATAAAATGATTTGTGCATTAGTGGGTAGAGTTTGGCTTTAAAGCATATCATACACACACATTAGCTGGTCTGTAATTCAATCATATTTTCTACTTAATTTCAAAAATGTCATTATGATCCTCTATTCACTCTACAACCTCTATTGACCCTTCCCTACAAACCACAGTCACCTTCTTCATTACTTATCGAGCTCTCTAATTTTCCATTTCTTAACCCATATTACAATGTTACAGTGTAAAATGTGGCAAAAAGTCATCGTCAAAGTGGGCATCAAGCAAGTTTCACATATCCTTCCACTTTTCTCATAGTTATATTTATGCTATTTTATTTCTTCTGACATGGTCCGTATTTTGCTAGATAGATAGGATAAACCATTATCTTATTCACATCTAGGTTTTTATTATATGAAGTACATTACTTTCATCTCCATTTCCTGGTATGCCATCAGTTATTCTCATTCATTTGCCTGAAAACTTCATGAAATGCAATTCCCTGTATCTGTTAGGGGCAACCCAAATACTCAAACCTTTGTTTGTTATGAAGCATCCAAATATAGAGATCTCACTGAAGGTGATTGTACTTTAGCTCCTACATGTTCAAGTTATTGCATGTGTATGTAATAAGGATGCACATGTTTAATGTTGTTTTATTTTATTAACTACTTAGTAGTTACAACCTGGAAAATTGATGTGCTCAATGGGCAGAGAAGGAATTGAAAGTGGTCAGTGGGCAAGGCACGTGAGCTAACATGTGAATGGAGATTATAAGGGTTTGTGTGTGGGAAGGGTAGCATCGACATGCATAAGGAGTTAGGGCATAGATAAGTGTTAGATAGTTTTGAAATTCTAATGAAAGGGAAATGAATTATAAGCTAGCTGAAATATTTGACTTGGTAAAAAAAAAAACTCCTAGCTTAACATGTATTAATCCTAGTTGAATTAGGCATCATCTTTTTATGGATGTCTAATTTTTTTCTATTGTATAGATATCCTAGGAATAATATTCGTAAATTTGGAAATAATTTTTAAATTCATAAAAAGGAAATAGTTTTTACAAAAAATAAAATAAAACATATTTTTATTATTAACATAGATTGAAACAAGTACATATAACAAATGAGGCATGTCATTTAATGATGAGTGAGCATGGATGGGCGCCCAATGAGACTCCTACCATGCCCTTTCTCTTATGGACAATGAGAGTTAGAAAGGCTGATGATTGACTAGCCTTTCTTTTGTTTATTTTTTAAGATAGACAACTTCTCATTTCTCACTTATTGCACATTGAAAATTTAAGTCCTTCAACTCTAAGGATGTCAAATGTGAGGAAATTGGGTCAGTTGCCTCTAGCTAGGAATTTGGGGACCTTATAAGTAAAAGTCAAATACGGTCCTACAAATATCAATTTCCTTTAGTTTGTCCTAAAAATATGTGAAACATGTCCACTAATTTTAAGGCTTGAATAACATCATAAATAATGAATAGTTAAATCAAAAACCTAACCATAAACTTGTAATCAATGGAATTCATTCAGTTAGATTGGTTCGAAATTGATCCAAATTAAACAACTTGATTGGTTTTTAATATCTAAAAATTAACCTGAACCATTCAAATGATAATTTGCTTTTTTGTTTATTAGAATTGACCATATGGTAATCAAAAAAATAAAATAAAATATTAAAAAATATGATAGAATTCATAATATAACATTTCGTGCCTAAAGTTGATTAGTACCATCGAATCAAAAAATTAAAATGTCCTTATATATATGAAGTTAATAAAAATTATTAAAAAATATATATTACTTTTTAATTTATTTTATTTGTTCAATTTTAAGTTTGGAAACCAATAATCGATCTGATAATAAAATAAAAAAAATTGAACCGATCTGAACTAAATAACCAAATAAAGTGTCCCTTACTGATAAGTTGCATCTTAGTTACTTTGCCTGGTATTCTCTATTGAATTTAACATTGTGGTATGACTGTCAGGTTTTTCTACAAATAAAGTACCTATTTCCTTGTATGTTTAAATCCACTTCCATATTATCTTAAAAAAACACTTTACACAAGTATCAACACAAAAAATTTCTTTTTTTTTTTGTTATAGTTCATATTACCATGTCTAAATAACAAAACCATCACTTTTTGTTGATGTGGAAAACCATCCACTAGTCTGAGAATTATCAACCACCTAAATGCTCAAAAGCTTGTTATCAAACACCACAAGAGTTTGAGAAGATTAGACAAGTCTTAACCCCCTGATGAAAAAAGTAGATATGTAAATGAACTGAATGTTCAATGAACTGTTTGGAGGAGATCATTTATGTTCATTTATTTAGTTAAACACACTAACACAAATAGATTTTTTGTTTGATTAATTAAACAAATGAATATGAATACGGTCTTATTTGTTTATTTATGTGCATGAACAATTCAATTATTGTTCATTTATTTATTTGTTTATTTATGTCTATTTTTTATTTATATATTAGTTGTACATTATTTATATTATATATCTTATCTATCATATGTTTTTATTAGTGTCCACATATTTCATACACTTGTGATTATGGCCCAATCTTCCCAAATTAATCTAGTTTTTTTACCTATACATAAATCGGTCATTTCCTTTACAATGTGAACCTATCGGCGTACTAAGTCAAGCCTTATAGCCATAACTCATAATCTCTCCCATCATCACCTATTGCCTTGTTGGGTATTGCTAAACTCATTCTATTCAAATTGGTGGCAGCTATCAGTTTTAATTGTTCGTGTTCATATTCATGTTCATTAGTAATAAATTGAATGAACACGAATAAAGCAGTTATCATGTTTATATTCACTTTTGTTAAAAGTTAATGAAATGAACATGAACATGGCTTGTTTATTTTTGTTCGATACGTTTACAGCCCTAGAAAAAGGCCCACATTGGATTTGGTTATTGATTGATGGATAATAACTCATTAATTAACTAACTGGAGAAAGATAAATGTAGCTAGCTATACCAAACTACTTTGGGCTAACACTTGGTAAATCTAACAATATCGAAGGCATTACCATGAGTTATCAGACAGTTTATGTTAGAACCTAAAAATTGAAACCATATGAACAGATTTAATGGAAATCAATAGTACACACCGCAAATGTGAGCAAATAAAGTTTGAATGGACAATCTAAGCACCCCATATTGAACCTCAAATAGTAAGCTCAATAAGTTATGCATAGCACCCGGATGAATCTAATAGTGGTAACATGAGAAAGTGGGTGATCGAGATTCTTATATTAGAATAAACAATAAGACAAACCTGGCTTAGGATTAAAGGCAGCATTTGGTGAGACTGTTAATCTCCAACAACAGAAGGTCTTCACTTGCATAAGCCAATTTCTTCTCGAAGACAGTCTTAATGTCCAAGCACAAAGAGAATGCTTCCATGACTGTACCTTGTTTTACTATCTCAAAATACACAAATTATTAACAATAACAAAAAATCTTGATCCATAAAAGAACATGAACAAAAAACAACTAGCTCATCTCTTCTTCTTATTGCCTTGTTAAACACCTTATTGCTAAAAAAAACTCGCTCCAAATAGTTTTACCCAAATATCTGCCTATGACCACTTGAATCGATCATCTGTTCAACATTGAATCCAAAGGCACATAAAATAGAACATACTCAATGTTAATGACTCAAAATGGTATAAATTTACAAGTTCATTTCTCAAGAGTAATTTTGGCCAAATTCCAATTTAGAGGTATGGATGGTTGTGATTAAGTGGGTACCAATAGAAAGCCCGTATTTTAGATAATTCTCGCTCATATTCATAATGATAAGGTAACACTTTCATTCAAGTTAAGTAGTAGTACATTGGTTGTCATCCCAATTTAGTATTATTCCAAGAATGAATGTCATGGATACTATCCAAAAATTGTACCATTATGGCAAAACATTGGTAAATTGTCTTGTGTGTAAATAGGATCATTTGTGATATTTGATTTTACTCTCAAATGGTGGCAAATAAACTGGCAATCAATATATCTTATTTTAAGATATTAAAATATTGATCATTTTAATCTTAAAATGTTCTTAAACCAACATTGTTTGAGAAGGTAATATTTGTATCCACTTAATAATTATTTGAAGATGTTGTTTTCTATAAAAAAAAAATGATTTTGAGAATATAAAAAATTTAGAAAGTAATATTTTTTTAGAATAAAAAGTTTTAAAAGTAATATTAAAGCTTATCAAAGTATAGTATTTTAATTGCTTTAGAATCTAGGAAAAAAAAGTTTAGAAACAATCATTTTTACTTACATTTTAAAAAGGCAAAAATATCCCATCAGCCCTAAAATCAGTTTACCAGGACATTTACCCTCCTAAGCTTTAATTAAGGAGAACATAACCACACAACTTGCTTAAGTGGGTCAGTTAACCTATTTGACTAATACGTGTCTACCATGCGACTAACATCATTCGCTCATTTTTTGCTAATTGTGTTGACCTATTTTCCTTTGCCTTTTTCACCTATTTTCTAGTTAGTTTATCCTTTGCTTTAATATCCAGACCATTGAGTGGCTGGTGGATCATAAAGGGTTTTAGGAATTCTGCCCGTCTTAGTTGTAGCAACGACACTTGTGGCACCTACACCAATAACCCTTTTAACTCCATTTTATTATCCCATGGGATCACAAAAAATGCCAGGGTTCTTTGCTGAATTAATTTCATTGGCAAAGCTTCTAGGGTTTTCATTCACTTGCTCATTGCCAAAGTACATGAATGGTTTGCTCTTCAGCACTCAAAGCATTGTGGGCCTAAAATCCTAACTAATGGGCCTGATAGCCTATATCACTTGTATATTCAAGGCAAACAAAACTGTTTTTATTTACCTTCTTTCTTTAAAGAAAGACAGCCATTGATGTTTTGATTGACTTAATAGCCTCTACATCAAACCTATATCCCTAACATAGACATTTCTCATCTTTTTTCTCAAAAAATACTACTTGTAAAGAAATTCTTCATCGTAGTGAAATCAGCAAAGATATATGGCCAAGAAGTGGCATTAAATAACTTGTTGCTAAGAATCGACAAAGGCATAATTGGTTGGACAAAGCTGAGTATGGCGAACTTATGACCTATGTTACATCCGAAACTGTACAAGTCGATTATAGTGGGGTTTGTGAGGAAAGCTCTGGAATAAAAGCTAAAATGGGTGGTAATGTGAGGCCATTTAGAGTGTACTATGAGTAGACTGATATTGCTGATAATTGAGTTAGAGTTCGGAAGTGGAAGAAAGTAGATTATTTATAGGGTGAACTAGATGGTAAAAGAGAATGATAATGCTGCAAATGTAATGGTGGTAGAGGAGATGGATAATAGGATTATGGTGAGCCAAAATGGGTGAATGAACTTAGTGAACAGGGGTAACGACGTTAGTTACATAACGAGCACAAATTGGTCAAAGGGGTTGACTGACTTACTTAAGCAAGTTCAGGGGCTGAGTTGGCCTAAATTAAATTCAAGGAGGTAAATGTCTTGATCAATCAAGTTTATAGGCAAATAGGGTATTTTGGCCTTTTAAAAATTTCAATTAGTGTTTTAAATACCGTACCGTATCGGCTAGTATGTACTGGTACTAAAGCTAAAATGGTATGAGATGGTCCAGTATTGTTTTCATCTTGCGTATTGGGCTATACTGGTATATCTTAGGCGTACCAGTTTATATTGTTCCTAGGTGGTACATAGTTTAAAATGACACCATTTTCATTTGTTAAAATCCTAAAAAATAAAAAAGCTTAAAACCTAAATGTTTGCTATTTGAGATTTAAGATCAAAAGATGGGCCTATGGACAGAGGAAGAGAAGGAAGAGTCGATTGTGTCTGCACTGATGTCGAAGCCGATAGTGAGCCCTTGTTGGCTACCACTAATCCATCATCCGTCTCAATTATGGATGAATCACTTCACCATATCGAAGCTCCTACAACGTCATCGAAAAACAGCATTTGCGTCATTTTTTCACGGATAGGGGAAAACAGCTCTTTGGGACCTCGCCTAAAGGTATACGTACCTTTGCTTCATTTTTTCACTTTAAATTTGGTTTGGGTATTAAAGTTTAGTTTAGAAAATTAACCATGGTGTTTGTGTACCTTTGCTTCTGTATGTTAGTTTAGGGAATTGAAAAAAATCCATTTCCAATTTCAAGTAAAAATAGTTGTTGAGACTAATTAATTATTGTAAATTAGTTATTGCTTTTATATGTTATTAGTGAGTCCAAAGTAATAAATTAGTGAATGCAAATTAATTAATGCTATTGCCAAGTGTATATTATTGTTACTAAGACTAATTAGTGAATGCAAATTAGTTATTGCTTTTATGTGTTGTTGCTTCTGTATGTTATTGCTTTATTCAAATAAGTGAGTGTATGTTTATTTGACTCTTTAATTGAATGTATGTAATCATGTTTGTAATTTGTATAATCCAGCTTTTGTGTTCTATCATCTATGTGTACCTTAGTCCAATTATAACTATAAAACCATTTTTATATTTATTTTCTTTTAAGCAGATGGCTTGCAGTATCTAATAATACTACACCGAGTTTTGAGAATGCAACTCATACTCCAAATTCAAGTTCAACGTGAAATGATGATCTTCTTTGGCTTATTGTAAACATGTAGGAAGAAGGAGAAACCAATGCGTTTGTGTATACTGTCACAAGCTCATTAAAGGTGGAAGAATTACATCTTAATGAGCATTTAGCTGAAGTTGCATGAGATGTTTCAAAATGTCCTAAAATATTTAGGGATGTGTAATGGCAAAAAAAAACTCTTGGATAATATTAAATGAGAAAAAGGAAGATGAAGGACAATCGATAAAGAGATAAGAGGCCTAGTAATCCTTTAACTTAGTGATCAATCTTTGAGTAAAGATGATGAAAAAGACATTTTATTGAACCAACTAATAGTATGAGAAAAACAGGCGAGTAGTACTCAAGGTATGACTGATTCTTCAAAGAAAATGAAAGGAGTCAAGAGCTTTTTTGCTCTACGAGCAACTGTCGTTAGACAATCTACTATCAAAAGTACATTGCAATCCAACAACATTGTGCTTCGAGCTAAGCTAAGTATGGCTAGATGGTGGTATGATGCTAATATTGCTTTCAATGTTGCAAACTCAAAGTTTTATTAACTAATGATAGTATGAGAAGTGGTTTCAAAGCCCCAAATATCTATGAGCTTAGAGGTGTATGCTTCTTAGAGACTGTATGAATGAAGTTCAACAATATCTCTTTGATGTTAAAGCAACATAAAAAACTTATAGCTATTCTATTATGGCTGTTGGATGGACAAACCAAAGGCAATAACCAATTATTAATTTTTTGGTTTATAGCCCAAAATGTGCCATATTTTTTAAATTTACTAATACTTTTAAACTTACAAAGGATGTCAAGACTTTGTTTAAGATCTTTGATGAGGTTGTTCAGTGAGTTGATCCTAAAAAAGTTGTATAATTCATTACTAATAATGACGCATCATACAAATCTGCTAGAAAAAAAAAATTGTAACACAAGTATGGTATTTTCTTTTGGACTCCTTGAGCTGCAAATTGCATTGATTTGATGTTACAAAACTTTGCCAATCCGAATAGCTCCCCTGCATTAATGAGTGTGTACAAAAAGCTAAAAAAATCTCAAAGTTCATTTATTATCGTTCTTGGGTGCTTTAATAAGAAGAAAATATACATGTGGTAGATATCTTTATTGCCCTAGTATTACAAGGTTTGCCGCCACCAATTTTCTTAGCATATAGTGTATTTTAACAATCAATGGAGCATTATTTATGCAAATGTTTGCAAGTCCTACCTAGATGAACTCGAGATTTGCAAAAACTAATGAAGGAAGAAAGGTTTCATCAATTATTCTTGATGATAGAGATTTTGGATTATGTGTCAGAATATAGTAAAAGTAAGTGAACCACTTGTGAAAGTGTTTCAACTTGTTGATGGTGATGAAAAGCCAAGTATGAGTTATTTGTTTGAAATCATGGATAAAACAAAGGAGACAATTAAAAAAAAGTTTAAGAATTGAGGGTCTTCATACAAGCCATATAGAGATGTTATTGATGCAAGGTGGCATAAGCAAACACAATATCCATTACATGTAACCTGTTACTTTCTTAATCCTAAAATTTATTTCAAGCATGATTTTAACAGGAAGGCAAAGGTTTTTATAGGCTTTTTTAATTATGTATCAAAACTTATTCATGACTATACTGTTCAAAAGAAAATCAATATTCAACTTGAAGATTATAGGGATAATGTTAGTTAGTTTGGATCATCAATTGCTATTCATTTGAAACAAAGATTAAATTCAGGTATAACTTGTTCTTTATTTTATTTCTTTTGTTTATTATTTTTTTAGACATTTTAGTTTGTCAATAACCATGAATATTTTTGTTTGTTTACTTTCTTGATAAACAACTACATGATGATATTCATTTGGAAATGGAACTCCGAAGTTGTAAAGCTTTGCTAAACGCTAAATGACTACTTAGTTAATGTACAAGTGTAATGGGATGTGAGAGGAATTAGAGTGCATTCAAGTTCATTCATTCTAATTGCCGAAATAGACTGGAGCACAAAAAGTTAGATGATTTAGTTTTTGTTCATTAAAACTTTAAGCATTTCAATATACTACAATCTATACAACTTTTCAGGAATTTGCTTTTTTATTTATTATAATAATTTTATACTTATAGGATAATGAGTATGACCTCACGATTGTTGGATCTCATAAGCCTTGATAACGTTGATGTGATAGATGATTGGGTCACTGAAAAGCAATCATTGCTAAATAAGAATGTTGTTGATGTTGATTAGGTTAATTTGGAAGAGCCTCTTGCTAATTTAGGAACAACTAACATTAACTTTGAGATGAAAGCTTCTCCTCTTGATGAAAAAGAAGAGCCTGAAATTGAGCCTCAAAATGTGTTAGCAGGAGCATAATATGACTATATAGAATTTAATGATGGTTAAATCATTTGTTTTTCTATGTTGAACTTGAATTGGAAGTTAAGATATTTTAATATGTTAGTATGTTTTATGTGCTATTCAAGACCTTATAAGTTGAATATTGGGGCTTTTAATATATTAATGTATCATATGCTTTGATTTGTTCTATTTATATGTATGTGATTTTCACATATATATAAAATTTATTATAAATTGATACATATAAGATGTACCACCAAAACAATACTAGTATCTGAGGCCATACTGTACCATTGAAAATATTGTATAGCCTTTGGTATGAGATTTAAAATCTTAATTTCAACTAGAGAAATCAAATTGAAAATGGATCGAAAAACTGAAAAGAGAAAAAGATTGGATCCTTTGAGATCCACTATTTGAAAATTAACCAATTGTCCAGTGCAAGCCCAATAGGCCCAGATTAATCTGATTGCCCAATTTTTCAACGTCTCTTCAATTGCTCTATTTCCCAATCGGAAAAATATCCAGGGAGAAAATAAAAACGGAAAGTTCAGTCCGTAATCCAATCGGGGCTGTGAAATGGCGTCGACGAATTCGGTGACGGTTCGTGTGGCCAGTCTACCTGGAGCTGCTAATTTGAAGAAGCCCTTCGCTTCTTCGCTCCCTCTCGGTGAACCCACTTGCTGCTACTTTCCATCTCTCGTGTCTCGCTTTCCTAAACTGACGATTTTTTTGCAATTCGGCTCTTCTACTGTTCCGTGTCGAAATGGAAAATATCCTATAATTTTGGCTTAGCCTGGGATGCGTTGCTTATGCTTTGATTTGCTGATGCCTGGGATGATTTTTATTTGGTTAGAACTGAGAGATTGATGCTTAGATGCAGCTCGCTTTCATCTTGAACTCTTTAGGCAACTGAAAGTTAAAAATTGGTTTAAGAATTCTGTAGCCGTCTCTGCAAATAGTTGGTTGTGAATTGTAATGTTTTTTCTGCTGCCCTTTCAGGTAATTTAACTTTTGGCTCGAATTCAGGTGGTAAGCTGTTCTTATCTTCATCTATCTGTCAGAAATCGGGGCATAATTATAGGTCTCTCCGCGTTTATGGTCTCTTTGGAGGAAAGAAAGAAAACAATGAGAAGGGTGACGATGCTCCATCCAAGGTTAGTCATCTTTAACTGTCTTCTTGGTTCTCACTGGTGTTAGATTTCAGTGTGATGTTTGTAGGTTTAATGTTTGATCTCCACTTTGTGCATTCTCGATTGCTGTACTCAAAGTTTAAGGCTAAATATATTAAAAAGAAAAAAGAACCATTAATTCGTACTGGCTAAGTAGTACGCTAAGTCCAACCCATAGGTTAGGGCTTATCTTTGTGTGGTTTTTAATTGTTCATTTATTTAAATAGTTGATCGTATTTCCTTCGAGACTTAGACTTGTGCCTGAACTTTGTAGGCGGGAATTCTTGGAAACATGCAGAATCTGTATGAGACAGTGAAGAAAGCACAAATGGTTGTCCAGGTTGAAGCAGTGAGGGTGCAGAAGGAGCTTGCAGCGTATGGCTTAAATATAGCATACATAGACTAATATTTTTCAGGCCTTGTAATTTATATACCTGATTTCTTTTCATTCTCTCTTCCCCTTCCATTGCAGTGCAGAGTTTGATGGGTACTGTGAAGGTGAACTGATAAAGGTATTGTCTATGCATTTGCGTGTTTATTCTAGGGATTGCATGTGATGTCTGCTGAGTTGCTTTTGTAATCAACACACTTTCTATTTTAGTGCAAATTTATCTTGACCTTTAGCTGGACTTTCCCTACATCTGAGATCAAATGCTCTTTCCAGGCTACATTATCTGGGAACCAGCAGCCCGTACGCATAGAGATCACTGAGGCAGCAATGGAATTAGGTCCAGAGGTGTGTGGAAAATCCTCTTGCCTCTTTAATATCAGCTTGTGAAGGTTTTTCTTGTTGGTTTGCTTGTCCAGGCCATCTTAAGTAGCAAAACGAGGAATAATGAACAATTCACTTGTAAAGGTTTTCATCTGATTAATTTATTTGGCTAAAAAAGTGTCTTAGTATTAGTCTTCCTTTTCCATTCAGAAACTGTCTTTATTGGTGAACGAGGCATACAAGGATGCACATCAAAAAAGCGTCCAGGCAAGTATCTGTCATCTTTATCAGGATTTATGAGACCAAACATCTCCATTTTCTGCTGAGAAGTGACACGCTTACACACTTAATTCTCTTCAGGCTATGAAGGAGAGGATGAGTGATCTTGCTCAAAGCTTAGGAATGCCACAAGGACTTAGTGAGGGACTAAAACAATGAGAACGCTGTAGTGTTCATTTATTTGAAATTTTGAGTTTAAAGATTTGTTTCTTTAATGGTGCTGTTAAATTGAGAAGGATTGCAGTTTTATGTATCTGTGGTATTGCATTTTTTAGCTATTTAATTCCACCCTGAAATACATTCAGCGTCTCTGGTTCTGAACAGATCAACTCTTACATGGTCTCTGTGTAGAAACTTTATATTACAATGTAAAATGTCAACTCCAGTTGCATTTTGCAAGTAAAGTTTCTGTCCGGTATGTCTGACTGAACAATAATAGAAGTCTCGTCTCACAAAATTAAACCTAAAATCCTACACTAAATGAATCTTTTCTTTGGTACCAATCAATAATCGGCTAACAATTCTCTGGTGATCTGTTCATGAATGATGGATACAATTCAGATTCCCTGGTAAACGTGAGCCTAACAATTGATGCCTGTCAAGATTTTGGCAATTCTTTTCCAGCCAGGAAGGATTTGAAAAGAAGGAAAGCTCGCTTGGGCTGAAATAGTGGAACTTCGTGGCCTGCTCCTCTTATTGTTGCAAAGGTCAGTCCTTTGTAAACCTCTGTCCATCCTCCGACCTGTGAAATCACAGCTTAAGTTGGACCCATTTTTATTTGGAAAACAACAATTGCCTCGCCTTGTTTATCTCTTCTCTATCATTGAACAAATTAGGGCATTCTGTCTGGATTTATAATGGTGTCATTTTTCTACTGCATTTGACTTGACTCTCTCTCTCAAACTTTCGTGTCATTTCTCACAGTCAAAGTTTCCCTATTTGTGATCTTATTATATCTGTTTGAGCATTGCAACCATGTTAGGTTTGAAAGATGTAACAAAAGAATCACCTGATCCCCAGAGTACCAAGGATACCAGGGAGTTTTGATCCTGAGATTGAGGTGGCTAAGGGAAAATCTGGTAGCAGTCACAGGTACCACTGAATCTGTGTCTCCGCTGCATTTTTAACAGAAATAAAGGAATTAGATATTTTACATCTGGAAATCTACTGCTTTCTTATTTTAATTGTTACTGACAACTGTGTTGCCTCAACTCTTCAGTACTAGACTCTTAAGAAGTTTCCAAATGAATACAAGTATTTGGGCATCATACTTCTTGACAGATCAAATGTATTTATTCGAATTCAATTGCATGTGGATCCGTACTAGCATACAACAGAACTAACTTATTCTGCCAAGTTAACCAGTAGAGACTAGAAAGTTACACTTCCCTTCCTCCAGCATTCATGTGACTGAATAAGCTCCATTAACTTAGGTTTTCATAAATGCAGTCAAGCTCTCAACCAGCAAGACCATCAATTATAGAGCAAGAAACTTGGCTTGGCGACTTCAGAATTGGTACTGCTTACAAGTAAGGTTCTGTTTATTCCCATCCCAAAGGGGACATCAGACCCAAAGTCGTATAGATTATGTCTGTAGATGAGATGACTCTTCTACTATTTTTAAGAGTCTGAAGGGTGGTTGACGAAATGACCCCATGAACCAGATTTGGAAGGAAGCTGGTGTATTAACCGAGGCTTCTTCCGGGGTAGTTGAACATTTCAAATTGAACCATTAGTTATGACCACTGTCCTGATTTCCTATTTTTGAACCCATATATACATGATAGGGCTTTTCTTATTCTTGACAGTTGATTTCCATCCAGTCTTTAGATCCTTTATTAAATGGACAAGATATACCTGAAAACCCAGATTTTTAGCCCTGCTGAAATTAGTTCCTTGTACGTGGGTAACATGGAATCTGGAGAATCCTTCCAGTTCTTTATAAGAATGTCACTGCCAGAAAACATTAAAATCACTCATCACCTGCCCAAAATTTCCGAAACTGTTAGCACAAGTAGTTATATAACCTGCAAGCTGTCCATTTGTAAGGAATACTGGTTGTATTTGCATGCATAGCCTTCTGCACTTCTGGTCGATTGTAATATTTCTCGGCATAATTTTCAGTACATGGGTCATAGCCAGTAACACGCCTCCTCAGGAGAGTCTTTTTGAGCCTTAGATGCCTCTCAGTATTGTTCGGTGACTTCATACATGAAGGTGTATAGATGCTGTATTGATCAATATCCCCAAACTCATTGTTCATTGCATGATAAACAGCATCATCACAAGACTGTGTAGTGTTCTCCGCCTTAAAATCGCAATCCTTGAGGATGGTTTTGTATGTTTTATCCGATATCATTGCGTGGCTCCACCAAAATGCAACAGTTCCAACACTGTCATAGTAGGTGTCTGTCACAGCATTTCCGACCTGCATAGTTACAGTTTGTGGAGTTAGAGCCACGTCGTTCAAATGGGTACTTGTTTGTGAGTCATATGCTGCATTATAAATGTCTTCCAGTCCTTACAATAAATCCTTTAAGATTGATGATCGGGCGTGAGTAAGCCTTATTGTAGTCATGAATCCTCTTTGCCAACTGGGGAACGTAATGCCCTACATGGTAGATCAGGACGTGTGTGGTGAAGTTGAGTCTGATTGCTGGACATATTAAATACATATTTGTTCATAATGCTTTTTACCTGCGTAACTCTCTCCAGCTAAGTAGAATTCCCTGTATTTGTATTCTGGGAATCTTGACATCCATCGGACAATAAATACTAGAGCATCCTGAGCTGTGCCATCATTTGACTAGCATAAGGACTACATGACACAGGAACAGTTTGTAAGAATGAAAATTTGTGTTCAAATTATTTTTCCCATATTCTGATACCTGTTCTACTGTCTCCGGAATCTTTGAGGTCCGAGCTTGTATTAGTGTAAGAAAATCCAACCCCAGCTGGTGATTCCAGGAAGAGAAGATTTGCTTCTGCAGATGTTAACAAATCAATTTTGCTGAGTTTGATAGAATTTTGTCCACCGTTAGTTGGAATTCTTTTTCTTTTTAAAATTCCTTTGAGAAAAACTGGTTCAGTGTTGCACCATTTTCATACCTCTGTTCCAAGAGTACTTGCTAAGGTAAAGGGAAGAGCCGGTTTTGTTGATCCTAAATGGTCCGATCTCCTCTGATGCTCCATATGCCACTGATGAGCATCCTGGTCCTGAGAAGTGAGGCGGAGAGGAATTAAAAGAGAAGAGGAAAAAGCATAAAATGAACACTTTAAAATGTTTACTTGCATTGCTGATAAAAAGAAAATGTGTACTTTGCGTTAATCTCTGTTCAAAAGCCAGAGCCAGTCACTGGTAATGGAATAACAAATAGGAAATCCCATCGGGAAAAGAAACGACTTGGAAACAAGGAAAATTTCCCTGTTAAAATTTGATTTTGAGATTTGTACCTCTTAAAATTTGTGATTATAAACGCTTTTAAATTCTGATCAATGACTTAATTTCACATATCAGCATAGCAGAGTTTGAGGGTTCTCTTCTACTGAAGAAAAATAGTTTTAGTAGTAGTGATTTTCCATCAAACTTTTAGATATCATATCTGTCAAGATTACTACTTTGTATTTTTTTAAAAATATTTGAAAGTTCTCCATTAGAATACAAGTTGAAAAGAACTTATTGTACCATAAACTAAGGGTAAATGCACTAACAGTCCCAAATTTTTCATTGAAAATCAGTCTTTAATTTTCATTTTGTTGCAAATGGATCCCAAATCTTTATAATTTCTTATATAATGATCCGTTGGCAAGACTAAGTTGTTATAAAAACCAAATTTACGGAGATGAAAAATTGATAGTTTAAATAATCAATTAATTGTTAACAATTTATGTCTCAATTTGAACTTTTGAAAATAATGACCAAACAGTATTTGTTAACAACCAGTCTTCTTATAAATTTAATATATATATCATAATTTTTTCATAATTTTTGGACTATTTATATTACTCCCTCTGTCCCGATTTGTTTGAAACAAATTGGTTTGCACATGTAGCCTTGTTTTTGCACTTGTTTTCCTCTTTTGCCCGTTCTCTGTACCATACCCATATGCGTCTAAGCCTTCTTCTCCATCTTTGGCCTCTATTGCCACCTGGCCTGGCTTCCATCTCTGCCCTTGCTTTCGGCCTTTGTCACTGCCTGGCCCGGCTTCCGTCTCCTCCCTTGTCTTCGACCTTCCGTCACCACCTGGCGTAGCTTTTGCTTTGCCTCATCGCCTCTGATTCACCTTGTCTTTGTCGCCTCATCTTCATCGCCTCTGATTCGCCTCTTCCCCATCCCTCCATTCGTCACCTCGATTTGCCGATTTGCTCGAATCAAGCACCCAATCGATCACCTTTGATTCACCTTACCCCTGTCACTTTCGTCCATTGCCTCCGATTCGCCTCATCTTCATCATCTCTATCTGTCGCCTCGATCTGTTGAGTTGTTTGAATCAAGCACCCAATCGAGCACCCAATCTTCATCGCTTCTGATTCTCCATTGCACCAAATCAAGTACTTTTGTCGCCGCCAGCCAGGGACAAGAAAATCATCAAACACCAGGATCGGAGAACAAACATTGAGACCGGAGGAGATAACAAAATAGAGAAGTTGAATAGTGGGTTGAAAAAGGAATAGAGGAGTTGAGTGGTGAGAGAATGAGGGGTAAAATGGTAAAATTAAATGGTAAAAACTACTAAAATAGAAACGTTTCAAAGAATTTTGGACAACTTAAAATGAAAAGTGTTGCAAAAAATATTGGACAGAGGGAATATTAGATTTCTATCTTTATAAATTGAGTTTTTGTACAAAGTCAGTCTTATATAACGATAAAGACCAATAGGCAACAAATTATAAAGATCATGGTAAAAATGGAGATTAGGGACCAATTGTAATCACAATTAAATGCTTGGGCTAATGGTGCTATTTATCCGCAGACTACAACACCCAATCCATCTAATGCTAAATTGGTGCACCTGAGATAACTTTCCACCACTTGAAGAGTTAGAAACTTAATTAACTGATATAAGGCACCAAATCACCCATGCCAATTGGACTAGAGCTCATCAACCAAAACCAATACTTAATTAGTTAAACTAGTTGCACATTGTTGTTGTAATTTGTTGTTCAGGAGGTGGATCATAAGAAAGTAAAGTCTGAAGACTAGAGAAAAAAAAAAACAATAACTTAGGAGGTTAAATTTGGCAAATTGTGTGGAGATTAAATGACAAGCAGCAAAATTTGAGAACCAATAAAGTGCAGTACAAAATTTGAGAATTTTTTTTTTCAATTTAACCAATTTTATTTTCTAGACATTTTTCCGAGTTGGGTCATTATTGTTTCACAATAACAAAAATGTATATAGGTGACATAACTTTACCGGCAATGTTGGAAAATTGTCGGGGAAAACTAGAACATTGTTGACATATATTTGAAAAATGCAGGTAAAGATCTATTTAAGCCCGACGAATTTTAGAAAATGCAGCTAAATAACCATCTAAGTGTAACAGCTTTAAGAAAACGTAGCAAAAACCCCTTCTAAAGGTGACTTGTTTTGAAAAACGCAACTAAAATCCCTACCAAAGGCCAACTACTTTTTAAAAAATGCAGTTGAATTACCCCTTACGCCCGACTCTTTTGTAACAACGCAACTGAAGCCCTAAGCCCACAAACAAAGCTGAAACCCACCATACCCAACCCAACTAGTTTTGTAAAAAAAAAACCCAAAACGACTGACAGAAAACCTCTTTGCTCTTTTCCATCTTTGCTCATCCTTCCCTCACATACGAATTGTTCTCTTTGAATCAAAAGCAATCTCCACTCCCTATTTGCTCTTTTCTCTAAAATTAAAGTTCTAATTGCCAGCGTCACTCAGCTGTCAACCGCTGTTGATCGCTAACGATGAACGTCGTAGCTCAGCCTTTGGCAATTGCATATGTCCGTCAACTTGAATCCTTCCCCCGCAGCTCGTTTGTCACTTCTAATTTCATTCCAAGGTAAATAAAGAACCGACCCCGACTGTTGATCATCATTTTCAATTTTTGATTTAGCTGTTCTTATTCAATCAATTTCTAAATAAAAAAAAATATGGTACTATTATTAGGGAATAACTATCTGGAGGTGCATTACCTTGTTTCAAGGCTGCTGTGAGGTAAGCTTTGTTTCATTCCTATCCATGGGTTTAGCTGTTGTTTTTAATTAAAAAATGTCTTCATGTTTTGGGGGTTTGAAATCATTTTGCAGAAGTGTGAAGGATTTGGAAGTGTTGGAGATAGATTTGTCTGAGGAGGATGAGAAGAGTTATGAGAAGTAGGGGTGTTCATCCAACCCGCTCAACCCATAAAACCACACAAACCGAACCGAATCAACTCATTGATTATGCGAGTTGTGGTGCGATTTGGGTTCTAAAAACTAAAAACTGATGTATATGCGGTGTGGTTCGGGTTTTAATTTTGAAACCCGGTAAAATCGAACCAAACCCGCACCCTTAATAGTTTGGTAGAAACTTTAAGCCCATTAGCTCTTCCCCTTCCATTTTTCTAGTTTAAGCCTAAGTTTAACCTAGTTATATTAGGTCTGGGCCTCCCTTGTTAAGTGTTGACTGTTGCCACACGATTTGCCCAGCTACCAGTCCATAGTTCTATTCTCGCTTTCTTAGAATCTTAGCCTCCAAGCCCTCCACGCCTCTGCCGCATGCCCCACGTCCGCGTTGCATGCCCTTGCCATTCGTCTACTTTGTCTCAATCTCATGTCTACTTTTCCAGCCTCTTATTCTTTCACAATCAAGTCACAACCCCTCTCAGTCTGACCTTTTCTCTCTCAATCGCGCATGGGGGCGTCGGCACTCGTAGTCGTAGGTTGCAGCCTCATATCTTTCGGGTTTCGGCCTCTCTTCTTTTCCTTTTGTAACGGTTGCAAAATAGAAGCTTTTCTCAAGGTTCGTCCTATTAAGTACCCATTTCATGAAAATAATCAATTTTGTTTGGATGTTTTGGGGTATTTGAATTAACTCTTCTGGAAACAACTTAAGGTTGCTCAATTTATTTTTGATTGATGTTGTTTGATCACTGTTTGCTTGATTTGTGTTTTTAACTGGTGCCGCTTGAACATTTTCTGAGTTGATCAAATCTGAGTCTAGCACAATGATTTGGCAATAAGCCATGCCACTTGTCTATGCTCTCCCCATTTTTATGCTCATACCCTTTTTCAGCTGTAAGACGGAAACAAACATGCGGAGAAAAGGAGAGCCAATTGATCAAATGAAATGAATTGAACAGATTTGGGTAAAAGTAAACAAATTAGGCTATCTTGTGTTTGTAATGTTCTAAAGTACGGAATTGTTGATGTTTTATAAAACTATTTAGTTTTCAGAATAACGTATTAACATTAAAACAAGTGTTGTGAAGTAGCTTAAATTGTTTTACAGGATAGAAAAGATAAACTGGTCAAACCGAACCATATTTTGGTTTTCAATCAGAGTTTGTGGTAAACAGTACGGTTTGATTTTATAATATGTAAACTGGTCACATATATGGTGCGGTTTGGGTTTAGGGTGAAACCGGTTAAAACCGCACCGCAAACACCCCTAATGAGAATGTTCAAGAGATTGTTAAAGGTAGTGTAATTCTTTTTGTTAAAGTGAAAATAAGATAATCAAATAGGTATTGCTCTATTTCTCTAAATTTGATAAAAGGTTATTTTTGGGTATTATCTCAGTGTAAATTCAGCCTCTTAGGAGAAAGAGGTTTGAAAATTTTTATTCCATTGAAGAAGTTTGTTTGTGCTTGAGGTGTGAACAATGTTTTCCTGGCCATTATCTTATGGTAGCTGGGCAGTTGGAGAAGTTGAAAGTTGACCAGTGCAAGTTCTATTTGAGGAAGAACGGATTGAGATTGAGTGGCAATAAGGACACCCTTATTCAGCACATACAAGAGCATCTCGAGTAATTTGAATTAATTTCTCTTGCTTCTGTTAGTGTGTTTACACCTAAAGTTTACATTAAGGTAAGGTCTTGGGTTCTAATTAACTTCTTGGAATTGGTTGCTATTTTTCAGTAGCTTGAATGGTTTTTATCTTACTTATGATTTAGTAGTTGAAGGCTAAGAAGCAAGGGAGCCAAGTTTGATAATTGTTTCCTAATTGAAACAAAAAAAAAAAATTCCTGGGCCACAAAGTTGCCTAGTATACCAATCTTTGCATTTTATTTTTCAAACTATAAATTTGATTTTTGGGAAATAAAAAGACTTGATGTCTATAATCTACAATGTTGTTTAAGATGTAGCTGTTATGTCTGTTAGTGATAAATATGTGTATTCTGTTGTGCTTCCCTGCTTGGACATCATAAAAACTTTTGGAATCTTGGTTTGTTAATTAGTTATTGTCTGGTAGGTCTGGGGGTGTTCTATGGGTGGGAATGGTACTTCATTTCTGTTTATGGGTGCACCTGAGACAGATTAATACCATTCTTTGTACGAATTATCTTAATCTTTATAGAATCGTCTAGACTTACTGAGCCTCAGAATTTGAGACCTGGTGTGATCATTTCCAATGTCTGTCCAGGTGCATGCATCTTACATGTTTTTTTTTTCATTAACATAATTGCCAATGCAGTATTGATCACATAAAATAGGGACCTGTTAACCTATTTTTCATTAATAGCTAAGCCCTCAACATGTAAACAGGATCACTTAAGCTCTTTCGATAACATATGTTAACCAAGGCACTTGTTTTGGTGAATACTCAAAACAGAATACACATCAGCAGCAATCTTTTATCTGTTCGCTCAATTCTGTATCCTTCATTCTTTATCATTACTGATAAAGATTCACTATTACTTGAAATATTGCTATTACAATCATTCTATCATCACTTAACAGTCATTGGTTGGTTCTTTGACTTGTTAGTTACATTTGTGTGTGTGTGTGTGTGTGTGTGTGCCAAAATGTACTCAATAAGAACTCAGTTGGTGGGCATTGATGTCAGAACCTTCTAATTGCCTTTGTTGTTACTACAACAATGTGAAGTGTGATTTATTTCCTTGCTTTGCTTCCCCTTTTCAGCTTGCCATTGAATTACTTGGCAGATTTCTAATGTTGAAAGATCATGTTAGTTTCAAGGCTATTTATTTTCCTGATTGGCACCAGAAAGTTGATCTACCTGGTGATCTCAGCACCATAACTCTATCTATATGCTGTATTCTGATGCCCTGCATTCAATTTGTGTAATAACTTGGTAGCATTGAATTTATCATAGTGTGAATGCCAAGGGGCTTGATGGATATGTCTTGCTTAGCAGGGTAAGGGTTAATGATTAATATAAAGACGACACAAAAAAGATAAGTAAAATAAAGGAAGACCATGTTTAAAAGATTGCCTTATTTAGATTTGCATAGACTTAGGCTTTCAGATATAACATTTTTGTTGGTCCAAGTGCCTAGCTGAACCTTTGTCTTTGCTGTAGCTTACAAGTTAAGGTCTTTGCATATAATATTGTCTCAAAAAAAAATGGGGAAAAGAGTCCTCTTTATATTTTCTTCTTTTTATACTAGTTTTATTAATGACAAACTGCTACTTGATTTTGTCTGGATGCCTTTTTCTTAAGTTATATATAGATCATCTTTGTCTAATTTGCTGGATATGTCTGTTCAAAGATGGTCAAAGTCTAATCAATAATTAATGATAAATGGGGAAATGATTCTGGTTGAGCAGCTAAAAAGGATTATAGGTCAAATATGCTATTGTGATTAGCGGATGATTTTAATTGGTGAAGATAAATAGCACTGTGTTATATTCTGCAGATAAAGTGGTTGTGGTTTTTTATGAAATCTATATTACAAAATTACCTTTGTCTTTTCTATAAAATTTCACTTAATGTGTGAAACCCAGGGCTTGTGGTACTTATTTTTTTGTAATTTTTTGTTGATATTTGTTTAACAACCTCTATCATTATTGGTTTTGATCTATTTGCCTGACTCTTCTCAATATTTTTTGTAGATTTTGGGCATTGATGCAGTAGGAATTGATGAAGTACTTATAGAGCTTTTGGAGAAGAATGCGCACTTATGGAGCTCCAACTTTTAGTTTTAGTTTTACTTCTTTATACGTAGATGTATGGATGTAAGTTCTAAGGGCATGACTACAACAATGAAAAAAAATCATATTTTCATATCTAGAGTTTCTACTTGTTTGAATTTATTGCAATTTTTATTAATTAAAATTTTTCATTATTCAATATGAATTTTCTTGTAATTTTCATCGATGATAATAACATAGTATTTTGACCTCTTACTAAGAAATAAGTGGACAATGATAATATGCCAAGAGGGAAAATTAATATTTCAATTACTCTTTAATAGCAGCATTTTGTTACAAAAGTGCTGCAAAATTTCAACGTGACATGTACATTGCCAACATTTTTTTCAATAAAAATGCTACTGAATGTAATATATTAGTGGCATTTTATAGACAAAAAAACAACTAAACATAGTCATTTTACAGGCGTTTCTTATCCAAAATGTCACTAATGATTGTACTTTACCTGTGTTTTTAGCAGAGAAAAACCTGAAACTTTTACCAACGTGTTCATAGGTTGCGTATTTTTGTGGCATTAATTATAAAATTGTCGGAAAATGTCTTCCTACGTTTTAAAAATGCCAGTAAAGGTTTAAAAAATATATCACTAGTGACCTCTTTTGTTGTAGTGTTTATTTTTGGCTATTTCACTGTAATTCTACGGTGTTTTTTTAAAATGCTTGGAGCAACACTAAATAATTATAAGAAATGCTTTATACATAAAGGAATAAATGAAGTCCAAAGTATAATATTGTTCGATGACGGATTCGTCAATGGTTTGACTGTGATGTAGTAAAGCAAACCTACTTCAGAACATAGTTTAAGAACGTGTAGCTTTTGTTTTCTACTGAAATGTCAGCTTCTGCTATTAATTAGTGACCCAATTCTTAATTATTACAACCCCAGTTCCTTTGCTTTTTATCTAATGATTTTTTAGGGATTAAAAATCAAAACCCATCATTGTATTTTCTTCTTCGTTTCTAGATTGCACAAACGATCATCACCATCTCTAGAAAAATGTTTCCCTTCAAGGAGAAAACTCCTGCTACACCAATGTTAGAAATTCTAAACTACCCCATTTGGTTTGGAAATTTGTGATTATGAACGTTTTTTAATTTAATTCAATGGTTGAGTTTCACATATCCGGATATTAGAGTTCGGTAGTTCTCCCACTGGAGGAAAATAGTTTGACTTAGTGATTGTACATTATACTTTGGATATTATATTTGTCGAATTTACTACTACATCTATCTCAAAATATTGTCACTTTTCCAGTTTTTCATAAAATATGAATGTTGAAACACGTAAATATATTATACATTTTTTTCTAAATTATTTTGGACAGATAATAATACAGTAACCTTTGAATCATTTATGAAATTTTAGATACAAATGCGATAATTTGGGATGAGAAGTTCAAAATTTTGGTTCATAATGCACATTTTAAAAGCAAATTTTGAATAACATGGAAGCTTGAAATCAAATTCAAATTGTCATGTTTCTTCTCTACTATTTTAGAACAGCTTCATATATGCATAAATTCCTTAACAAAAAATGAAAAATTTAAAAGCAACTGTGTATAAATAGATAAATGTTTTAAACATTTGGGGAAATGAAAAAGTGGGAAAAGTGACAGATATTTTAGAAGAGAAGTAGGTAATTCTCTATCACATGGAGAATAGAACCTAAAGAACCCATGCCAATTGGATTAGAGCCCATCATCTAAAATTAGTACTAGCTAGGAGGTTTTTTTTATTTTGTACACAGAAACATCTTTACAAGTATTAGAGTAAAAGATGCTTATAGTATAGAGGAGGAGGAAAATGTCTGATTTTTTAAAATTTTAAAGACACTAAAACTGACTTAAAACGATATTGTCTGAGGAAATGACAAAAGTCAAGAGTCAAACTGGTTGGGACTAATAGCTAGGAGTTGATTGTGTGAGCTGAAGGGCTTGGGACAAAACTAAATTGGATAAAATACGCTTATACGTGGAACATTAAATAAGTGGACTCTAGAATTTATATATGGCTGGCTCGAGGGTTGGGGGATGCGTGCGTCAGTGCTTTGACTGTGATGTATTAAAGGAAACCTACCCCGGTTGATAAATGATAACACAGTTTAACAACAGTTTAATTTTGTTTTCCTCTGAAATGCCAACATCTGCTATTAATTCCCAGGACAGTGACCCAATTCCTAATTATTACAACCCCAGTTCCTTTGCTTTTTATCCAAATGACTTTTGAGGGATTAAAAATTAAAGCCCATCATTCTATTAATTTTGCTTCTTCTTTTCAAGATCACAATTGTTACAACCACCACCACCATCATCACCATCTCTAGAAAAATGGCCTGCTCTCTTGCTAGCTTTCATCTCAAGCATACTTGAACATTGAAGAACTTTTTCATTTTCTTTTTTCATTTTTTTAATAAAATAACTAAGCTGTACCTGATAGAACATGTGAAATATAGCGGAAAAGTATTTAAAACAAAGATAGACCCCAAAAAAAAAAAAAAAGAAAGAGTTGCTGAAGGAAGGCAGAGGAAGTTGGCTTGGCTTTGTGGTGCCTTTTTGGTGGTTTTTAAGCCTTTTTCTCTTAGGGTTTGTTTCGCCGGTTTAAGAAGCACATCACATGAATACAAAAAACAAAAACTGGGAGGAAAGTGACAAAATTTCCAACGAAAGGTAAGCTCTTTGAGGTGGTAGCTTATCCTATCTGCTCCAACAAACAAACAGGGGAATAAATTTCAGTTTCGGCAATGAATCAAATCAAACTTTTGAAAATGAATAGGGACGACAGAGAACTGGTCAAGAGGTCCCCATTTCTTATATATCTACCCTAATTTCACCACAATGAAATCCTTCACTCCCAACAGAATTTTAAAAACTGTTGAATCACATAATAAGATCCTGATTTTACTCTGACAATTCTTAGAATATATCTTAACTTGTGATGGAATGAGATCTTTATAACATCAAGGGCTAGCCAAGGAAATAGCATACTAGCAAAAAAAAAAAAGGAGAATAAAGCAACTTAACTAGGCTTTTAGTAATTTTGTCAATAGTTATATATGTATACTGTTTTATATTCTTTAAAAAGACTTTTATAATAATAATAAATAAAAAAAATTACAATTTGCGAAAGATCAATTAAATGTTTACGAAGAAAACAATTAACTTTATTCGACAATTTGTATATATATACAGCAATCTGTGAAATATTGGGTGAAATAAACTAAGCATGCGCAGCGCAGATGGTTAATTGGTGAGAAGAATTAAAGAGATGCCGACTCGCCGTAAGTACCGCGTGGCATCAAAGGCACAACGGCGCTTAAGTGGTGGCTTAGCCATGGGAGGCAATGGCACTTGCTCCAGATTTGTACACGTGCGGGTCGGCGACGTGCATGATAATGATATTTTATCTTAATTAATTATATTATATGTGCTTATGCATGTCCCCACACTACATATATGAAATGATCAATTTTAAATTTTTAATTACCCACCCCCAGGGCCAACATTTTGGAACCAATTTAACCTTCTCATAGCTCAAGAAAAATTATCGTATAAATCTCAATATGTACAATTAAATGAGTTCTTATAAAACCTATTTAAGCTTATCTTCCAGATTAAGTATATATATGTGCCATTCTAACCAAGTAAAAGATGATTAAACTCATTCTAGTTTAGTGTCCAACCATATATCTATGCGGAAATATCAATTCCATCTGCTAATTGGTTGATATTTCAGATGTGTATATATAGAAAAATAAAACTAAAAATGGAACGTAAACGGATATATAGACTTCCAAGAAGTTTGTTAAATTTATTGTTGTGGAAAATATTATTATCTTCTTAAGAAAACAAGAGAGAAGATATATGTAGCCGAACCATCAACTTAATTAGTTAAAAACAATAAAAGACGGGAAATTGTACATACTGACCTCCATTAAGCCAGAGGACAAGAGGCTTCTTCTCCGGGAGGGAGGCGGCTTCTGTCAGCCAATAGAAGAGGGCGCGGCCGTGGCTCTCGTTGACCGTAACATAGCCGGAGAACTGTGAGAATGTGACCGGTGGCTGACCGGGAAGGGCCGAAATCTTGTCCAGCTCTTGGCGCTTCGGCACGGTGGCCACAATGGCTCCGGCCCAACAGGCGTGTAGGAGCCACAAAAGTAGAAAAGAAGTGCTACCAGACTTGTTCCCCTGGCTTGGAGCCGCCGCCATTAATGGAAATGAACAACAGAAGGCGAAGAAGCTAGCTAGCTGCCTTAATATATTTATACGTACAGCTACTACACAACTAGCTAGTTTGGTCAAGAAGGTTTGCGCTGTTGCTGCATTTCTAAACTACTGTTATAGAATAGCTAGCTGGATTAGTGGTAGTAGTAGTTTAATTATTTGGAGAGAGAGAGAGAGAGAAATATATATTGAAGTAGGAAGATGGTCCTGTTCCTGGCGTGGGCAGCCGGCCAGGTGCAGGGCAGTGCCTAGTCCTACAATTTAGCTAAGGTCACAATAAATAGTAGAAATCTCTGGATCAGACACTAGCTTTGGATAAATGCTGGGGGCTGATGAAATCCAGAAGGGACACCATAGATGTTTCACAAGACTTTTATGCCCTCCTTCCCAATATATATTTAACACACGAACTTCTATTCCCTGCCTCATATCATATTAGTATATCTATCTATCTAACTACAAGAGTTTTGTTTATTTTAGCACCCCCGGGGCTGTAGTGGAGGGGGAAGTTTGGCTGCATTGAGATGCGGACTAGACAGAAGCAGATTGTCTTCAGGTTATAAATAAAGCTAACTATAAGGGCGCTTAGAAATTTTTCTTCATCTAGGAGCCCAATAGTATGTGAATTCATCCATGTTAGCTCAAAATGAACTGGGCCATAGTATATCTATTCCCCCCACAATTAATACTTAACATGCAACCTTAATAAATATCTAACGCTATCAATACAACCTTTTAACAAGTAATTGTTTACAAATCAAAACTTTAAATTAGAATTATATGGATTTCATTTCTGTCAACAACTCCGACAATTGATCGATATTGATATGGATGGGGCATATATGATGTCATTTAGATGTTAGTATGTAAATAAATGCAAATGATGCTAATTGCCGTGCTGGCCGTAAAATTTATTATATTAATTCACGTATATATTATATAGGTATGAGTCAAATATTGGACCGGAAATAATTAACTCACATCACGCATGTTTACCGGGATGAGATAATCTAAAAGATTATATACTTATGAGTCAAACTTTTGGTAGCACGTTAATTAAACATAAAGATGAGTATGATTACGGCTGCCTGCTGCCTGAAACTCATATATATGATGGAGCAGAATACATATATTAATTGAAATAGAAATTAAGGGTAAATTAAAGATTGGGAGAAAAGTATTTAAGTATACAATACATGAAAGTGTTGAACAAGTTGGGTGGCGAGAAGCTAATTAATGACTAGCTGGATGGGAGGGGGCACAAAAAGCCGAACCAGGATTAATATTGTTCAAAAGGTTTTGGTCGAAGCAGCTAGCCAGTTGCGTGCAGGTAGGTGAAGCCAAATTAAGGGCGGAGCCAGCCTGAGCCAGCCGCTCATAGAGTCCTGAGTTGTGTGGCCCTCTTCTGTGTCTTGCATCATCAAGGAATGTTATGTAGGGTTACGGTTGTTGTGGGCATCGGACATATGTACAAAGCCTAGCCCTAGCCAATGCAAACTAACAAACCAATCCTCATCACCCCTCATAATTATTTTTATTTCATTAAATTTAGGACCTTGCCCGCCCAAACCCTTATTATTATTATTATTATAACAAATTAAGTGAATGGTTCAGATATGTTTATGTGGGGTCGAGTGCTTTGTTTGAGAAATGATGATGCAAGAGAGGGAGAGGGAGAGGGAGAGGGAGAGGTTGGTTTGGTCGACCTTCCGAGGAATTTGTTAGATCTTCCCTCAACTTAACTCCCAACTTTCACTTTGATTTGATGGCAATTTAATTCTGATCAAGGCAAGGGAGTGGTTGTTAAAACCTCCACACCAAATAATTACATACCCCCCTGCTGCCCTGCACCTGTAGCCCACATCCATTTCAGAAGCCTCTAGCGTCAGTCAAGTACAGATGCGCACGCATATCAATCCAGTTCCTCCTAATTAACGTCCGCTGCAACAAACTAGCTAGCTAATCGGTAGTTAAGACTTCTGAGACTGAAGTAATTATAAATATATATATGTCTCACGCCAATTTCACCAAAACTGATCGATTAAGTAGACGTACACATCATAGCTAGCTCTAGATTGGGACTCCCTGTATACTCTCAGTCCCATAAATTTTGTTTCATTTTTTTCTAATAATCAATTTAAAATTTTTTATTTTTAATATTTTAATATATATATATAAATCTTTGTATATGAATAATAATTTAAAATATGTAATTTTTAAATATATATATTTTTTAATAAAAACTAATATAAATAAAATTAAATTAAAATATAATAAAAAATTAAATATATCAAAACTTCTAACATGAAGGAACTAGTATTTTAGCTTTTAGTTAATTCAAGTACTATATATATAGGTATTTGTTGGGTCTAAGTTAATGACGCCCGTCAAGTCATTTTCATATATACTGGATTTGACATATGTGCTAATCAATGCCTTCACCGAATATTTCACAAGCAAGTATTTATGTCTAAACCCGGCACCTAACTAGATAAATTTATTGAGGTTTTGGCTTTACAACTCTCAAGTTAAAGGTTTGAAACTTTTTCTTTTAACTTACATTGAAATGATAAGTTCTTATGATAAAAAATGTCCGACACCCTCTAGATTTTAAAAAATTAATAAATTCACTCCTAACTATTATAAATTCTCAAATATCTACTTATAAATTATTTGAATGCGAAAAAAAAAAACATTATTCGCGTCTGGTTAATTCCAAAATTTTGCCTCCTCCCAATTTTGCATCTCTCGTGCCTCTTCCTTAAATGTGACGGAATTCCCTCTAGGTCTGCGTAATGGTGTAAATAATTAGATTCCAGCCGACATCCAAAACACTAACACTCCTTTTCGGTTCAATAACCCTAATATTTGGTAGTTAAGCTGGACCCAACTAATACGGATTAAGTCGCGTTAAAGTTTGTTGTTTGATAAGACTCGAACTTGAGACATTGACTTGCTTAGTGAAAAATAAATTACTTTCCACTCCACTTCATAGGTGTTTGGTACTTTAAAAATACTCTGCACTCAACATTTTATTGGATATAAATTGCAATTGTCTGGATGGCTTAAGCCTTATTATAGGTAAGAAGAAGGTTTGACTTTGACTTGCACGGAGTAGCAAATATTTTTTTTGATAAATTTAATATTAAAATATATGTCAATAATAAATAACTAAAAAATTTTCACTTATAATTTTGTGTTAATCAATTAAAATTTTACTTTATTTAGTTTTGAGCTTAGTTTTTTATGTTATGTTCTTAACATTAACCTGATTAGTTATCAAAGCATAAAATTGTGAAATATAACACTATACGTGTTCCAAAATGATGTGTATTTTTTTCATTGAAAAATAATTCATTAAAAAAATTAATCTCTTATCAACTCAAAGAGAAATTTATTTAAAAAATTCACTTTCAATTTTAGCGATTATGAAGCAAATTGTACTTTCTTAAGCAATAGACCGTTTGAAGTAAATAACTCATGTTATAAACACAATTATCATTAACAAAAATATATGAGCAAAACACAAAAAATTGTTTTTAACTTATGTTAATCTATTTATGGTTTAAGCATTAAATTAACAAAGGAAAAAGAGACTATTACCTAGGAAAAAGTCAAAAAAAAAATGCCACATAATGTTGTTTAAGTATTGACACAAAAGTCAAAGAAAAATTTCTACATCAATGGAGCTACTTGAAATATTATAGGCAGTAAGGATTTACTTACTTTAAAATATAGTACATAAAAAATAAAAAAAAAATTGGAGACTAAGATAGCAAATAGAAAGAATATAATTAAATAGTTTTTAAGTTTGTAGACCAAGACAACAGAGGGATCAAGCTTAGGGGCTCAAATGGGACAAGGTAGAAATTCATGTACTGAAAACGTGTTATAACCCGAAAAACATGAAGTAGACAGAAATTGGAAACATCCAAGAAATCCTTCAAAAAGGTAATTTACATTGGGAAAATGGGAACTGAGCTTAGAAAGAGTCAATCATGTCCGAGAAAAAGTAAAAAAAAAAAGAAGAAGAATAAGAAGAAGAAGAAGAAGAAGAAGTGGCATTGTTCATAAACAGTACTCATGTGATTTTATTTTTAGTATGCAAAATAATACAATATAAATGATACAAGAGATATACTCTGCACTCTATTTCATCCAACCTAAGTTTACTCATTCATTGCAAAGAGAAGCAATCTCTAACACAAGTCAATATTTGAATCCTGATAGGTTACATAATGGTCTGCATGTCAATTGGATTAAGATCTAATTTGCCACATGTTTTAGAATAGTGATAATACTCATCTCTTTAATTATCCGGCTGTTTTTTGTCTAAACATCATAAACTTCTATTGTTAGACATTATATAAATAATTCTTTTTGAAGAAAAAAAAAAGAGAGAGAGAGAGAAAACGTTTTGCTTAAGGTTTTTGCTCATTTGAATTCTCCCAATATTATATCAATATTTTTTTTTAAAATAAAAAAAGGTCAAAAGAGAACGCTTTGCTTAAGGTTTGCTTGTTTGAATTCTCCCACTGAAGTCGGAGATTGAATAACTGGCAAGTAACGTGATCATTCCATTTGCAACGTTAACCCTCATGGAATTTGTACTTCCAACGCTAAAAAGAAAATGGTTTTCTAGCCACTTTTTTGTTTTCAGTATGATTGAAATCTATATATAAACTTCGGATAATGATCAAAATATTCAATTTTGAATTTAATTATAAAGTATGGATGTTGCTAGTAACATATATACTATAAACCCCTTATATCATATCACTTGACTTGATATGAAGTAGTTTGGACCTAATATGGTCAAATATTGAATACCAATAATTTTAAGTAAAAGAAAAAATTAAATGCATCTGATAGTTGAAAATTTTGATCTATGTCTAAGTTTGAAAGATCATTAAAAATCGATTTGTCGATCACACATGAGATACATTTTCCTACATATTATCACCTACTTGTTAATTTATGTTCATGTGTGCCCACATAGAAAGGGGTTAATTACACTGATGGTCTCTAATATGTTATTATTGTACTATTTTTTAATCCTAACCCAATTTATTGCATAGAAATTCCATAACCCTGAGAAAACATTTCAGTTTTGGTCATTTTGTTAACGGTAGGTATGTGTTAAGTTAGACACAAGAGATGGTGGAAAACTAATTTTAACCCCTAAAAATTTTCGCTGTCTTAGAAACTTTGACCTTTTCATCAAACAACCCAAATACTTTCTTCAAGTTGGTTGTCATGCTCTCGCCTTTCCCTAACCTCCAACGAGGCAAACAACAATCGATAGACCATAGTGTTACCAGAGCCCATCATCTAGTTGACCAATTCGAGGGTCTACCTGTTGAGGACGCATGTTTCTACAAGCCCTGGCTTAAGAGCTTCCTCTTACAAGTAATAAACCATTTTGGTGGCTTTCTGTTCGAGTGTTAGTGGCTCCCTGCCAAATTCAACTACTTCAACTCGGGGTTTCCACCTTGACACTACCATGTTCTTTGCCAAGCCCGTGCATCACTCTTCGTGTAGAGGTCTACACGAATTGGTTTGCATCGTCACTAGCAGGCAATTGCTCAACGATGTTTAGGACTTTTGTTGGACTTCAGTTTGGCTCAGCCATGGCACTATGCCTTTTAGAATGAGTGGATGATGGAAGTAAAGGTGCATAACACATTCCATTTAGTCCCCTGACTTTATTTTTAGAATTTGAAACAATAATTGTCTAACAAAAATATGAAATAGTTTCTTGGGCAACAAGGTTTAGTAAAAAAAAAATCATTGTCCAAATAAGAAGTGATATTGATTCTAATTTTAAATAGCAGAGTATTTAAAAAAATATTTTATTTTAATTTTTTTAAGAAAATAAAGTAGTGCAATGATTAGGTAATATATTTCATTATGATGAATGGTTAATCTAGCATTTGATTGTAGTTTGCATAAACAATGATCATCACCTTACAATTTTTCTCAAATCTTAATTGCTAGTACTACTGCTTTAAACATGCAAGCGTGTGTGAAACATCATACATTCACATGATGGCACGAAAATGGGGACATATCTGTGTACTAGTCATGTTTTTTTTTTCAACAATCACATTATAATAAAAAACTACAACAATGACAAAACCAATAATAATTCCTTGTTTCTCATTTATGAATAAAATTTTTGTGAAAAAAACCAAGAAATAAATTAGAATTATATACTCCGTTTCTTTTTTCAACTCCAAGTAATAATAGAGAAATAATCTTTTTTTTGTACGCTTCTTTTTTACTAATCCCCTATAGATTTGTTGTAGTTCAGTGGAGCAATGTCCATCGGTTAGCCTTTAACACCCTCAAGAAAGAAGTGGACTCCTAAGCTTCGGCCATCACGTTTTACCTTCACCTTTTCCATTCACCAATTATAGAAGGTGCAGGGCTAGACCAAGCTAAGCCGAAGTCCACAAACAACTAGAGCACAACCGAGCTTAACTTCCTCCCACTAATGCTGCAAGTCTGACTCATTTGACTGTATGGTCCTCCACATAAATAGTGATGGGCTTGGCAGAGAGCTAAAGGAGTGCGACAACGTTGAGGTGGAAAGTCAAGCAAAAATGGCTGAATCCAATGAAGGAGTTGGCAACACTCAAGCATAGAGGCAGTAGAGCGGTTTGTAAAGGGAAGCTTAAGCTGGAGCCTACGAAAACACGAAGTTGTGGACAAGTAGATTCCAGAGTGGGCTGACCAGACGTTGGCCTCTAGTAGCGCTCTGGCCTAGAGGCTGTTGGCTGCCTTGGTGGTGGCTGGAGAGGGACCAAAGTGTGACGGACATGAAGATGATTGTTTGATTGTTAGACAAAAAAGTTTCAAGGTTTATAAGGTAAATGAAAAATTTTCAGGGTTAAAACTATTTTTTTTCTTATTTATTCCATCCAACTTAACTTACTTAACACTTGCAGTCAAGAGCCAAAATAGAACATTTTCTCAAGATTGGGGATTTTGTATGCAACAAATTGAAGTTAAGTTAAAAAAATGGTACAAAAATAAAAATTTATGGACCATAGGTACAATTAACTACACAGATCAGAAAGATTCACAGGCAACACATGTATCTATATAATGCCACATGCAGAAAAAAATTTACAAAATTTTTTCACTAAATAACCTTTTATGAAGTACTTCACCCATCTTATAAGTTTTGCATCATATTTTTTTAGCTGTATCAAATTCATTACATCATTTCCTTCTTTAGTGATCTATCTTCTCTTAGCTTTCACTTTGATCCCTTCTTGTTTTTCAATTTTTTTTACTTCTTCTGCTAGAGGCCCACATAAGCACCTTGGTTCACTTATGGCTGTAGAAGCTTCTCACTTTGGTCAATAAAGAAGGACCCAGATCTCAAAAAAGCCTTATTGTAGAATCATTGATGGGTGGTCAACAATTGGCTCGATGATATCATTCTTTGATCCCCAAATAATTTTGCATGGAATTTTGGTGAAAATCACTGATTTTGGGTTGGCAAAGCTAGTAGAGGAGAAGTTAGAATAAAGTAGGGCCTAGATTTTAGGGGTGCTACTCTATATAGCACCGGAATTTGTGAATAAGAACGAGTACGAATCACTGATGGTTATTTGGGCCCTCAGGTGTGGGATTGTCAAGATGATCATCAAGAAAGTTTGTGTGGATTTTGATCACAAATCGAATGTTGTGGTCTTTTTTATCAAAGTTGCTGTTGGCAAAAAATTGCTTGTGATTTCGGTGGAATTGTTTGATGAAGGCAAGGATTTTCTATGCAAAACTTTTGTCAAGGACTTGAGAGAAAAATGGACAACGAATATGTTTTTGGGTTATCCATTCGTTACTGAGGAAAAGGGTGTAAGGCCAAATTTCAGTAAACAATTGTTAACATTTTCGAGTGGTCTTTTTTATTTTCTTAAATGGATTTGGGGTCAATCCACCTTGTTTACTCCATTTTCCCAATGACCTCAAGCTACATTTCTTCATTTCCTAGCTGATTCCATCAACCTTTGTTCAAATTTGATAAGTATTCTCCAACCAAAACCATAATTAGTCCATCTCTGATAACTGGGTCACGGCTTTATGAACAAAAAATTCAAAATCTAGCCATTTAAGGCACACTAAAACAAGTTGCAGTAAAAGAGGTGTGATTTTTCAAATTAGACTATTATGATTCAAAGGGCATAACAATGTTGGACGGATGAAGTAATAAGTAGTTCGAGTTCAAATAGGTTTACATTCACTTCAATCTTATGTGGCTTGAATTTTAGTGTAGTCCAGCTTAAATTTATGTAGCTAAATTAACATTGTTTTTGTTTTTTGCCATCTCCTTAATCTTGAAAAGCATTTTATCCAATTAGATGTGATGAAATACAACATAAACTTGAATGCATCTCCCCAAGTCTCGTGATACATATAGTTAGCCTAAGTGATTAACATAGTATTAACTATTATAGAAGAAAATTCTATTATGAGAAACTATCATTCTATCATGGTACATAATAGTATTAGGTGACTAATGGTATTTCTTTATTAAGTGAATAATGGTATTTCTTCTATCTTAATTTTTTGAAATATTTAGAATTGACACAAAAATTAAGAAAGATGAAAAATTTGTGTGTTGTTATACTTTTATCCTCCACTTTTTGCAAGTAAATTAAGAAAGATGAAAAAAAATAAATATTGCAATAATAATTTTAAGAGTAATATGGTAAAACAATTTAACAACTTTGAAAATATTGTAAATATTTAGAATGATTAAATGTTCCAAAAAATATATATGAGGGAATAAGTAATTAAATACTATTATTAACATAATGTCAGGCAGAAGAACAAAACCCATATGTAAACATAGTAATAGCTAAAGTGAATTAAATTAGAGTGGAGTAGATGGGATGTGATGGATTATTTGTTCAACACTCAAACAAGGACTAAGCCAGAGCTAATTATGTATGTATGTATGTATGTATGCATGTATGTCTGTATATGTGTGTGTATTGTATGAATGATGATCAATTATAATTCAAGCCCACTCATCTTACAGTACAAGAGGAAATCTGCCTATGATTTCCGATATGTTGTTTCTCCACTATTTCCTTTTTCCATTCACTTCTGCCTTCTCTTATGTGCCCGTTTTCATTATGTACTCCTTATACCTCTTCTTTTCTCATCTTGTTTAATTCAATACAAACTTATAGTCCACAGTTATTAAGTGCATGGTGACTGCCAATTTTCAACTAAATCTTGATAATGACCCCATCTTAGAACTATAAAATATGGATTTTACTGCCCTATCAAGGATTTTCACGGTTTCTTGATGTACTAGTCTTTATGTGGTAGTCTTAATGTGCTAGTCAAAATACGTTTTGATTTTACTGCCATTTTATATGTTTTTTAATGCACTATATGGTTCAGTAGTCTGAATGTACTAGTCGAAATATGTAGGTTCAAGTGCTAACTAGTGTGGTTTGAAGGAAACATATTTGATTTTCAAGTTTAAACCCATATCCTCCAATTCATAAAACTTTAAGTAGTAAAACAAGCTTGTTTGTTTTGATTGAAAAATATAGCCTAAAACTCTAAATGATTATTTATTCTAGATTTTCTAAGTTGATTTTCTACTAGTTTATGATAAGTATCATTTGATAGTCTGCAGCATCCTTACCCTGAGTGGGGTCCTCTTGAGAAGACCATGAATCGGAGTCCCACACTAGTTGTAGTTGACTATTTAATTACTTATCCTATTTAAAACTTTTCATGTGTCTATTTATTAACCTAATATGCACTATGCATGCAATTGCTTCGACTTGAATTTCACTTTTAGAAAGTAAATCAAAACATTACCGTAGTTCTTATAAAACATAAATAAACCACAAGTTAAAGCATAAAACATAAGTATATTTACTACAAGTAATAACCATGCATGTGATCATTACATAAATAAAGACTATGCACATGCCCAAAAGCAACTAATATATTACTCGACCTAGAGACATTGAAGGCTAAACTAGCAAATATACACATATTGAAGGACTACTACTGAAATTCATGATCCACTATGTCCTTCCTTGTGCCACTAGCCTTTGCAAGGCAGCAAGACAACTATAGTTAGCATAAACAACTTAACCAGTTAAACTTGAATCAATAAATAATTCACTAGGTGGTTACCTTCACGATTGTCCTAGCACAACAAACCTCAATGGTTGTTGCCTTCTTATAAATAATATCTGCACAACAACATTAAAGAGAGTGAAAATCTAAAGATTCTAAGTAAGAGATTTAAGTACCTGTAAAGAAAAATAAAACCTGCAAACAAAAACTTGAGGACACATACATATACATAATATATATAATTTACTACGGGCCCTATGTAGTATGAGGCTTAACAAATGCACATATATTCGAGTTCTTTAGAACCTTAACTCTTCCTAGTCTTCGCATGGACATCATTCCGTGCCTAATGAATTCTGGCCGCTAACTCACTCCTAACAAGCCTTGGCTTACTGACATCCTAGTGAGTTAAGCTCACTGAATATACTTCCCTTTGTTATTTCACAGGTGAATATGGTGGATGCACCTTGTTTGAGTTCCAAGAAACTCACTAAGTGTACTAGGCTTCCACATATTGCCTTGAGCCTTTTGGCTCACCTAGGTCACTATGGTACTAAGCCTCTACCCAACTAGGCACACTAGGCTCCCACTTGGTGTTTTAAGCTAATAAGCTGACCTAGATTACCAAAGTACTAAGCCTCACCTATTTAACTTACCAAGGATGCACTAAGCTTTCAATTCTATTTCAAGGCACAACTTGGTTAGGCCACAAATGCACTAACCTTCATCTATGGTGCTTCATTATCCACCATTACTTGGTTGACCCTATTATGATTAAACTTGCTATGGATAGACTCAGTTCTTTAGGTTCCAAAGAACTCAACATGTACACTAGAGTTCTTCATTAGCACCTCAAACCCTAAGGTTTCAACTAAACTACCAATGATACTAAACCACTTTAACCTTCCTCATGGCCTTATTGTAGCACTCAAAGCTCCATCTGGATTACCTTCCTTCATGCTTCCTTTGCACCCAAGATAACTTGACTAACAACCTAGTGCTTTGTGGAGTTATTGGGGGTACTAAGGTACCATTAGGCACTTTCCACCTAAGTCCCCTTAGGCACTCTTAGGCCCCTCCCTTTGGAAAAAAATTTAGAAAAACATAGGCTGATCTAGGCTTGGGTGAAAGCATGAAATTATTGCCCCTCCTCTTAGCTTCATGTGGAATATTGAATTGCCTCAATTGGACACATGAGCGAAAAGTTATGGCAAAAGTATTACAGCATGTCAATGTTGTCGGGTCTTGGCAACACGGCACCACATGAAATAACTCTCGGATTCCTAGAGCTCAAAACTTGCTTCATATCATGGTTGGGGGCATCCTAAGCCACCCAAACCTCCATACCACCCCTTCACAAGCTCCAGTTCATGATGACTACGACAATAGGCTGTGGATATACAAAACTAACCAAGTCATTGAGGCTTCAAACATGCCTCACTAGACCATGGTTTCACACTAGTTTATCATCAACAAATTCTCAGCATAACAATGTATATCTCACAAACCACTTGAAACCAACATTCAAGCAATTGTTGCATGCATTATAAGAGTATGTAAACTAAATTCCTTACCTTATCTTAGAAGAACAAGCAAGAATCAAGCATCCATAAGCAACAAAGGTTCCACTATGATGTTCCAATGGTTTCAAGCAAACATATAAGGCATAATTCAAGCTTAATTAAGCTAATCCCAAGCTCATACAGCCTCAAGAAACCAAGAACATCTCAAAAACAAAGAAGGCAAAATGTTACCTAAGCTCACCAAGCTTAAAAACGTGATCCAAGAGCTTCTACACCAAACCTATGCAAAAATAAACTCTTTCTTGCATAGATACCTTTTGAGATTTTGATTTCCTCCAAGAATTGATGATTTTGGTGAGATTTGGCCATGGAATTTGAGAGGAAATGGAGAGCTTTGAGTTTCCAAGATTATGGATGATGAATAATGAAATCTCAAATGTCCTAAATTGGCTTAAAATGTCTCTTTCTCCATTTAGTCCCATAACTTCTTTAATTTTTGTAAAAGAATCTCATACTCAAATAGTAATTGTGGCTTAGGCAAAATTGTTCCAAACTTTGATTTCTTGTCACCTAGATCCAATAAAACAACTTATAAGTTTGAAAACCAAACTTATCATCTTGGGGTGTAAAATGACCATTTTGCCCCCGGTGACACTTTGGTGCTACAATGACCTAGAAACCATGTAAACCTTTCTAAACTTGCTTGACTTACTAATTCAAACTAATTGAAGCATTTACCTAGGAATTTTGACTTAATTCAAACTCCTATCTGGCCTATGAGCCTGTTGCCTAGAAGGCTGTAACATAATCACTACAATATTCTAATAAGTATACATTATTCCAATTTTCTTGAATGTCCTGAAGGGATATAAGTATACATTCTAGACTCTTATCTACATTAAATAGAAATGCGCTCATATAGAACCGACTCGAACAATCTTTTGTGTATGTTAAGATTCTAGTTGGGATTTTTCTTATGCCGGTCAGGGAACTAGGATGCGGAACACAATTACAAAAATAGGCCAGGTCCAGTTTTACCAGAACTCGGTTATATCCGCCCGCAAACACCCAAGCTCCAAGAGCCCGTGTAGGGATCCGAATCTAACGGTAAAACTGTTAACACAGACTTGCTCCTTTCCATTTGGTTCATCTTTCAAAATCTCGAAGATTAGTGCTCAATCTTTGTTCCTTCTTTTTCCGCCTTTGCGGGTTTCGAATTGATCTGAGGAAATACAGGTAAATTTGTTTCTCGCGATTCAATTCTTGCGATAATGATGTCTCTACTCTTAAGTGTATAATTTTTCTCTGGGATTTGTTTACCTTAGAGTCTTACGTGTTTCTATCGATTTCGTATATCTGTTCATAGAAAATTTCGAATTCAAGCTCTTCCGTTCGATTTTGATTTTGAGTATCGTGGACGTTCATTTGTGTTTTCTTAGAAAGAGCATCTCAACAGCAGTAATTTTGATTGGATGGTTGGTTGATCGATTGTTTCTGCTGATGAATGACCATGCTTCGAAGCTATTGTCGTTTTCCCGATCTTGCAGATCATCTTGCCTCTGTATTTTCTTCTATTTTAATGCTTCTGATTATTTGCCCTTTGTTCTTTTATTTCTTTTTCTTGATTTGATTGCAGCTTATTCATTGATATCTTTCTTTTTCTTGATTTGATTGCAGCATATTCGTTAATATTAAATCATGTTAGAGCAGTTATTGATTTTTACAAGAGGAGGATTAATCCTCTGGACGTACAACCAACTTGGGAAGGCTCTTAGAGGGTCTCCGATAGATACACTGATCCGGTCTTGTCTTTTGGAGGAGAGGTCTGGTGCAGCATCGTATAATTATGATGCTCCAGGTGCTTCCTACACCCTGAAATGGACCTTCCATAATGAGCTTGGTCTTGTATTTGTTGCGGTCTATCAACGGTTTCTCAATCTCTTATATGTGGATGAATTGCTTGCACTGGTGAAGCAGGAGTTTGCTGATATCTATGATCCTAAAAAGACGGTCTATGATGATTTTGATGAAAAGTTTAGGCAGCTTAGTGAAGAGGCAAAAGCCAGGGCTGAAGAGTTGAAGAAGTTGAAGCAGGTTGATAGACCTGCAAGTAAGAAGACTGGGCAGGTGAAGAAGGCTGGTTCTGAAGGAGGAAATAAGAAGAAAGTTGGCGGAGGCTTGACATCTGATGGTGGAGATGGTGAAAATGCTAAAGGGCGTAAATTGGAGAATGGGCACTCCAATGGATTGGAGAGTGGGTACGCCAATGGTAACCACATTCACACTGAAAAGGGTAGAATGAATGGTGTTAATGGAAAAGGAAATACAGTTAGTGATTCTGGGGCTTTTGATGTAAACAAGCTCCAGAAATTAAGAAGCAAAGGTGGAAAGAAAACAGAAAATGTAACTACCAAGGGTTCACAGGTGGACCCAAAGAAAAAGATCACCAAACAGAATAGAAAGTGGGACGACTCGCCTCTAGAGTCAAAATTGGACTTCACAGATCCTGTGGATGGAAGTGACAATTTTGAGGTTGTTGCAGCAGATCAAGGTGAAAGTCTGATGGACAAAGAAGAGACTCTCAGTGATGATGAGAGTGGAGAAGAAGTACAAGCTGTGGGGAACGACAGCAAGCCTGAAAAGAAAGGGTGGTTATCCTCAGTGTTCCGGAGGTAATTTTGCACCTTTATGTGTTTCTTTGTTGGTACATTTAACTTTCTGTTTCTGCATGAATAATTAAATTTGCCTACTGATTTTCTTTCTCTGTTCTCTTTGTTTCCATTTCTTCACCTTTCCTGTTTTCCCTGAAATTCTGCAGCATAGTTAGATTGTAATGTATGTTACTTTTGTTGTGGCCCTGTTCTGCTTAAAGATCTAATGATATTGCTATGTTGAGTCATTAGATTTTAGCTTGCTTTATGTCTCAATCTTGAAATTAGTGGAATGAAAACCCTGTAATTTCAGGTGTTGGAGTGCATTGCTTCTAGACATGAGTTGTGGGGTTAACATCATTTCTAAGTGCCATTGTGGAAGTCAATTACATAAACTTTGGTTGCATGTTTTGTTGCTTCAGTATTGCAGGAAAGCCAAACTTAGAGAAGGTAGATCTGGAACCAGCTTTGAAGGTTCTCAAGGAGAAGCTCATGACCAAGAATGTGGTATGTATTTTGCTATTCTAGCTTTTCCCACTTGACTCTTTGCTGGAAATATATTTGATTCCCATGGCTTGTTATGATGTGCGTGAGCATAATATTTACAGGCTGAGGAGATTGCTGAGAAACTTTGTGAATCAGTAGGTGCTAGTCTTGAAGGAAAAAAGCAGGCATCATTCACCAGGATATCTTCAACTGTTCAGGTTTGAAATTCTCATCTTTGATGTCTTGACTTCTTTTTCCCTGCTGCCAAGTTTTGGGCCTTCAAATTATTAATCTAATTGTGTCTGCAGGCGGCAATGGAAGAGGCTCTAGTTCGAATTTTAACTCCCAGGCAGTCTATTGACATTCTGAGAGATGTGCATGCTGCCAAGGAACAGGGGAAACCCTATGTTATTGTGTTTGTTGGTGTCAATGGGGTTGGGAAGTCTACAAATCTGGCTAAGGTTTAGCGAAGATTCCTCTTATATATTTAGTCTTTCTGATTTCCAATTTGTAAAGTGGATATTATGTGTCATCATTACCCAAGATGACTTCAAATGTTTGTTTTAGGTTGCCTACTGGCTTCTTCAGCACAAGATTAGCGTTATGATGGCTGCTTGTGATACATTTCGGTCTGGAGCCGTTGAGCAGCTTAGGACCCATGCACGTAGACTCCAGGTATTGCGTTCGTGACTTTGTCTGCACTGAGATAGTGATAGTTATTGACTCAGTTACTTATGTACTGGGCCAGATTGATATATTTGAGAAGGGGTATGAGAAAGATCCTGCAGCCGTTGCAAAGGATGCAATTCAGGAAGCCACTCGGAAAGGTTTAGATGTGGTCCTTGTTGATACCGCTGGTCGGATGCAGGTATGCTGTAGTTTGTTCTGTTTTCTCCTATGCAAGCGAGATGCTACTTGTGTTTTTTTCTTGATGTTGCAATGCTCCTGAATACTGGGAAGCAGTTTTTTTTGGTCAATGAAGTGTCACAATCCATGAGCGCCTCAATGGTTTTCCTAACAATTATGAGATATGAAGCTGTTTTCTTCTGGGTCAGATTGGGAGCCCTTGCTTATAATTCTTGGTAATTGTCTCCTAGGGAAATGAACCATTAATGCGAGCTCTCGCGAAGCTTATCGACCTCAACAATCCTAATCTAGTCTTGTTTGTTGGGGAAGCACTGGTTGGGAATGATGGTGTTGATCAGCTGTCAACATTCAACCAGGTATGTTTTCATAACTTATCTGATTCGTCTTGTTCAGCTTTATTCGTCTGTCAAGTGCGTGTAAAAGAGTTGGCTACCTATGCAGAAATTGGCTGATCTGTCAACATCCCCAAATCCAAGACTGATAGATGGCATTTTGCTCACCAAGTTTGACACCATTGATGACAAGGTAACTTAAAACTCATTGATGACAAGCACAAAGTTGACCTGGGGCAGTTTCTTTGAATGATTGTAATTTTGGCTTATGATCTTGTTACTGGTGCAGGTCGGAGCAGCTTTATCAATGGTCTACATATCAGGATCTCCGGTTATGTTTGTTGGTTGTGGGCAATCATACACAGACCTCAAGAAACTGAATGTCAAGTTGATTGCAAAGACCCTGTTAAAATGAGTGTTTGCTGTCTCACCCTCCTTGTGATGCATGCTAAGCTGCATGAGTCTCTCTCTATGTCGTCAGAGCTCTTTTATATTTGTCTCTGTTGCTGCGACCTTGTGACCTTGACGGAGGTGAAAGTCCCTTGCCGTTCTATACTAGTTTCTGTGAACTTTTGCTTTGGGTTTCAAATTTGTGCTTTTTCTATGTGCATTTCCCATACTTGCTCCTCTTTTTAATCGATCAAAGTCCCGTTTTCCAATTTTATGACCCATATGCTGGACGAACGATGCGAATGCGTTTTAGTTTTGCAGCAAGGGACATCTGTTTTGCAGAAAAAGGAGAAAAGTTCGTTTCGGCCATGTATTTGTTAGTGTGAACGCTGTTGCATCTTTAACCGTGAGGGCGCGTAGAATAATCATTTCATTCGCTAAGAGCATTTTCAACAATTTTTCCATTTTAGAGATTGTATTTTAGAGATTTTATATGTTTATGGAGGATATTGGGCTCTTTTTACCTCCAACAGTTTCTCTATCCCATTTCCTAAATAGAGATTTAGATGAAGGAGAAAATTTTATTCCCCATATTTGCAGAAACGCTAAAAGTTTTAGGGAATGAAAATTTTTTCACGTTCTCCAACATGCTATTCTCCCCAATTCTCCTCCATTTTTTATTCCTTCGTTTGCTCGAATTTTCTCGGCGACCTAGATGCAGGGTCTGCATATCACGTGTAAGAAAATCAGCATTAGCCATGACGGTGACGAGAACCCATTCTGTCCAATTTTCATTTTCCGACTGAGAAATGAAGTTTTTTGGGGTTCTTCGTTGGGTCTAGCTCGCGTCCATGCTTCATTTCCGACCCCCATTTCGCCAAATCCAATACCGTCAAACTCTATGCTCTCCGTTGCTTCTTCGCCAGCGCTCAATTCCCAAACCCTCTTTGACGAGTTCTTCCAATCCCAGCCAAGGGGATACGGTTTGGTGTGGAATACGGCTCTAGAAGGGGCCTTGGATGGGGAAGAGGGAGGAGGTTACGGTGGTCGCCGAATACAATAGTAGTGGCGGTAATGGCGGTGGCTATGATTGTGGTCGTCGCAACTATGGGGTTGTGGTAGAATATACATAAGTTTAATCTCTTTTATAGCTATTTAATTATATAACAATTAAACTAGTAACTAATTTGAATTTGGTTTAGATTCTTAATATTTAATTGTTATGTAATAAATGTAAAATTCTATAAAATAGGGAAGCTGTTGGAGTTAAAGGTAAAAAATTATAGAGATTTTATATTTTACTTCCTTATTTTATAGAAATTTTAGAGAAACTATTGGAGATACTCTAAGTCGTGAGGCGATGCAAGCTCGAGTATATATATGCTTAAACGCCTAATATAGTGTTAACGTCTATCTTGTTTGATTAAAATTTACACTTTGCGTCCATAGTTTTCGAATCTTTCACTCAATACCCTATTCTAAAGTTTGATGTTTAGATGGGCATGAAGAAAAATATTCGGTTGCATTCGACCAATATTATTGACAAATGCTTATTACTGATATATCTTTTACTATTGATTATTTAATAAATTTCTATACAAATTGAAACCATACATTTTAAGAAGTCTCAAAAAAACTTTCAAAGCATTTTATTTTTTGAAAAGAAAATATTTTTATTAATTTTTCTTTTTCTTTAAGTGAGGCAAGCAAAAATTTTTAAAGTATTAATTTTTTCAAAACAATGTTCAGAGTGATTATTATATAAAAAAAAGTATTAACTTTCAAATTATATTGGCTCTAGGTAAAAATGAAGCAAAAGGATAGAGCGAGGATCAAAGTCCATATTCACAAATTCTAGTGTCCCACTTTTTATTTTTTACATGTACAGTTATCCCCTACTCATATACTAATGGTTGATGCTTTTTAAAATTGTTACATTTCAAATAAAAAGAACATATATAATATGTTTATGTAACTTAATTAACATCCTTAACAGGTATAAAACAAGGATAAAGCCTATCCTTTGAGACAAAGAGAATTAAAAAAAAAAAACAACAGGTGTGTGTGTGTCTATATATATATATATATATATATATATATATACACACACACACACACACATAGATTAGCAGAAAAAACTGACATGGGGGAGAAGGATCAACGTAATTGAGCAGATACACTTCTAGTGTAGAAGCAGATTTAGCTAGATTTTGGTTTATCATCATCAACTAACTCACAGATGTGTGTGAGTCATCCATGAAGTTCTCTCTGTCTCTCTCTCTCTATATATATGGGGAACAGAAACACAAACACATCAGTGTAATTAATATATTATATCTCGTGCTCCTGCAGATTTTAAATAAAAATAACATATATAATATGTTAATGTAACTTAATTAGCATCCTTAACAGGTATAAAACAAGGATAAAGCCAATCCTTTGGGACAGAGAATTAAAAAAAAAAAACAGCAGGTGTGTGTGTGTCTATATATATATATATATATTTAAATATATATATATATATATACACACATAGATTAGTATAAAAAGCTGACATGGGGGAGAAGGATCAACGTAACTGAGCAGATACACTTTTGGTGCAGAAGTAGATTTAGCTAGATTTTGGTTTATCTTCATCAACTAACTTACAGATATGTATGTGAGTTATTCATGAAGCTTTCTCTATCTCTCTCTCTCTATATATAAGGAATAGAAACACAAACACATCATTGTAATCAATATATTATACCTTGCGCTCCTGCAGATTTAATTCAGTTGGCGATGGCTTCTATGAGAAATTTGTTCCTTCCATTTTCAGCCTTTATTCTTTTTATTACTTTGTTTTCTTCATGTGAAGGCAGGGAATATTTGGTCGGAGGCAGCCCAACTGCCTGGTCAATTCCTCACGATAACTCTACTGCTTCTGACGATCTCAATCGCTGGGCTAAGCAAAACCGTTTCCAAGTCGGCGATTTCCTCAGTAATACTAATTATTTTGCTAATTAATTATCAAATTTATCACTTTAATTTCGAATATCCTTATTATATTTTAATATGTCTCTTAATTAGAATATATATTGTAGAGTAACTTTTTTTCTACTGACCGTTGTAGTTTGGAAATACAACGCGAAGGTGGACTCGGTCCTTGAAGTGACGGAGGAGGACTACAAGAAGTGCAATTCCCGGAATGCGACCAAGAAATACGACGACGGGAACACCAAGGTGGAGCTGCTGCGACCGGGTCCCTACTACTTCATTAGCGGCGCCTCCGGCCACTGCCTCAAGGGTGAGAAACTTCAAGTCGTCGTGTTGTCCAAAAACCACTCCGACCATGGCAGGAGCCCATCTCCGGCGCCGGCCCCTTCCAAGGCTCACGAGACCACAACATCGGGTGCTGCTTCTAATTCCCAAGAGCGCCTCTTAGCCGCGGTTACAGGGTTAGGGCTCCTTCATTTGCTAGCTAGGGCTTAGGCTTTTGGTTTAATTTATAAGAAATAAATCAGTACTATCGTTAGGTTATTTCAGTTATTGTTGAGCTAGCTTGAGATTTGTACGTTTCTAATCAACTATTTTGTTCATCTGAGGGGTTTCGTGGATGAGATAAGCTTTGAAACTACGAACCCGGCCCTCCAATATAACGACTTTGAAAATACGAACCCGGCCCTCCAATATAACGACTAAGGCCCTGTTTGGTATTAGCGTCAGCGATTAGCGTTAGAGTTTTAAAAAAGCTATCCAATGGTAGCTTTTAGCTTTTAGCTTCAGCGTTTTTATCACAACCGTTAAATAAATTATCTAAAACTCTAACGCTGATTACAAAAGCTGTTCCCAAACAGGGCCTAACAGTTTTTTTCCCCTGTGACATAAATATAACACCCCTCATCAGTTTTCCGTGATTAGACGAACAAAAGAAAATTGGTATTAATACCCTAAAAGTCACGTGGTAATTCTCTAAAACAATAAGTCATATAATATTGCAGTGTCGATAAACGTATAACAATATTTACAATCCAAAAGCATATATAAGATGGTTAGAAGATTTGCAAGAACAAAAGTACAAGTTAATGCATGAACTAATTATCCCAAGAGGGCAAAAGAACCATATCTTCCACCATGAAGCTCAAATCATCCATTCAAAATTTAAATGCAAAGTTACTTGTAGAAAAGAAAATAAAAGATCGAATGGCAACAATATAGTTATTTTTTTAGTACTAAAAATCATGTATGAAGGATAGTTTATAGTATTTAAGAAAAGTAATAATGTCGGCTTCTTCGGGATAAAAGAACCATATTCCCACCATAGCCCAAATCATCCATTCAAAATTTAAATGCAAAGTTACTTCTAGTATAGAAAATAAAGGATCAAATGACAATAACATAGTTAACTTTTTTTATTTATTCAAAATCAGGTTCAAAAGAGGTAGTTTATAGTATTTAAGAATAGGAACGTTGGCTTGTTTGGGGCAACTAAATCAATAGACTAAATAATATTTTATTGAGTTAGGGGCCTTGGGAAAGGGGGCCTGACCATGGCTGGGGAGGTGTACCATCTAGTGGTGGAACCATGATTTTTAGCTAGGGTAGAGGAGGAGGTGGATGGTGATCGGCTAACAGGTGAGGAGACAAGATCGAGCGTGAGAGGTGCAACAAAGCTGTGGAGTGGAGGATGCATGTAGATTCCTGAGAGCGGCCACAGCCCCGCCTGTAGTAGTTCTGCTATTGGTCTCATGGCACTACTTTGCTGAGGGCTCAAGAGAATAGCAGAGTTATTGAAACAGTACTGCCTTCACAATCAATTGAAGCAAACTTATCTACTTTGGGTTTGATGGTGAAGTCTTCCTTCTATAACACTACACCAATTCATTGGGTAATTACTAGCTTGCAATCGATGGCTGGAGGTAGCTTGGAGGCAAAAAAGCTTTCGACACTTAAGGAGAATTATTGGGATATAAAGAAGCTAGGCTAACCCCAAGCCTACTAAGCTCGAGCTCGGCCTCCTAAACTATTTTTACTATTTGGGGTTCGAGTTCAAATTACTTGAATCCAAATTTTGAGGCTCGAGCTTGGTCCAAAAGCCTGATAGGCTCAAATGAAAGACCTTTTACAGAACTTATTATATTTAATTAACAGTTTAAACTAATAAATTTTTGATGAAATAGATAATTAAAGTAGTATATATGTTATTATTGAAGACCCATTAGGCCCCATAACAAAAGAGATTGGAGACTTATAAGCTTGAACTTGGCCTTTTAAGTTATCGAACTTATTTTCAAGCTCCAGCTTAAACTTGAAGATGATAAGGTTCAGCTTGATAAACCTCAAATTGAGCTTGAACTTAAGCTACTTGATAATGGTCCGACCCATTTACACCTCTATCTAAAACCCGCTTTATACTCTTTTGTAGTTAGGGTTGTTGATGGGTAAGATTTGGATCGAATGAGCCTATTCCCACATTTAACCTGTCATGATCATACCTATATTGTACCTATCACCTATTGGGTGGACAATTTTCACATTCATATTCTACCTAATTTTAAGTGGGTTGGGTCGAATAAAATTTATCTTCACCAATCACACTTCCACAATGACAAGTATTTTGAAATATTTCAATGAAAAATATCACCTCAAGAGTATTTAATGCAATCGAACCATACAGAATAACCAAATCTTAAAAGCAATACTAGCAATACATATTACTTCACCTTCAAGCCAAGGCTTAATAGTCAACATAAGTTTAACAAAAGAAAATATTTAAGGTAGACCATATGTTGAGATTGCTTAGAAGTCTGTATTGCAATCTCATGTTAGGGAACTTAAAGAATGACCAGTGTTAGTTAAAAAGGAGGTAATATCACATGATGATTTCATATTTTAGCAATAAAATATTCTGTAATGTTTGGATGAGACAAGAAAAAGATTTAAGAAGAGAACAAAAAGTGACTTTATTTTCCCTTTAATGTTGTTTAATTTTTGAAATAGAAATAAGAAAGATCCCCAAAAGAGTTGTATCTGGAAAGTGAGCTTGAGCAATCCTTTTAGGAGCTCAAAGCCAAGAACAAAGCAACAGTTTCTTTGTAAGCAAGTCAAAGAACTGGAGCAGAAATTGCAAGTGGCTAATCCTAAATTAAAAGTTGCTGTCGGTTATATAATTTAGAACTCATTAATTAACTAGGCAGATTTTAATTTCGGATCCTGATAACCAGTGAACATGCCAATGATTCAATCCCTTAAAATGAATCCATAGTTAACCTGGACGTTCATTCTCACGTCTGCTGTGTTTTATGGAGTAAGTCTAATGTGCATCATATCCTTTATGTCTATATATATTTATATTTCAATACTGTCTTTCATAGCTAAAAATAAGTGTAAACACAATAAATTTCACATTTGCCCTAAAATTGAAAATATGTATAAACTAGATACTAGATATATACAAACTTGATGTATGAAGAAAGTGAGAGATATGATATGTATAAATAATATATGATATACGTATAAACGAGATCGTGAATATGTTTTCTGTAGTACATACGGGTTCAACTTCTAGTAAAAAAATATGTGTGAATGTATCAAATCCTGCTTCCCACCAAAATTAGAGATATGTACAAATTTGATGACAAATATATATATGAAACTCAGTGTATAAAGCAGGTGACGGATATGTATAAAACATGTGACATATATGTACCATGATATCAAAGATATGTTACAGATATGTTACATTTATTCAATTATTAGAACAAAAATAAGAAGTCTTATATGAGTACGATGTCAATATCCAGTATAAAGGAGAAAAAAATAGGTTTCTAATTTTTAGGGCCCTATTGTAAATTTTAGATAAAATTAAGGTGATATGTGTAGTTTGGCAAAAAAAGAAAACAAAATTAGATATGTTTGTGTTCCTGTTCAACTTTCCCCTCTACCGCTTCACGCCTCACACTGTCATAGCAGTAGCATCATCCAAATGCTATCATCATCATAACCTCGTCATCTAGAGGCCTTTGTCCTAACCTCTCTCGATTTCACTCACCCAGATGAAGATGAGCCAGTGGTTTTTAGCATTAATATCACCGTTACCACCATGAACCAGTTCACGATTACCATTGTCGGTGGCTAGCAACAGCCGAAAGAGATGATGTAGCCTGATAACATTGATGGTAGTAGAAAAGACGATGCTGTGATAGCGGCTGACGGTGGTAGTGGAGAAGATGATGTGATGGTAGTCTGATTGGGAGGGAAAGGATATGGTGGGAATTAACGAATAGGATTAAGGGCAGAAAGATGATTGGATGGTAAGGCACACGCAGAATAAGACGTAAATCAGACTCGTCCATTTTTTGGTGTTATCAAGCATATGAGGGAATTTACTATAAAACCAAGTTTATAAAACCAAGCTATCCAATCAGATGTAATTGATTCTCGTCTGGTTAAATGTCTGTTGACATTCCCTATTTGTAGTGCTTTTGAGATTTAGATGAAATTATAATTTATCACAATTTATTTCAAAAATATAAACTTCACCTCTATTTTTTTCACACTTTTGAAATCTTAGTTTAAATTATATGTTAATTATTTTTTAGTAATTTATATCCTTATGACATTTTTTTTACAGTTAATTGACATTTTAAAAGTTACAATTTTATATTTATAGAGGAAGAGTAACTAAAAATGTCCATTAATTAACTCCTTAAAAAATTACTGAATATATTGAAATTATTGGAAGATGGATTTAGCATTTCAAAAGCTACTCATGGTTAATGTAAAAAAGTAGGGGCAAAGTGCATATTTATGGAATAGGAGAGGTGAAATGTAATTTTACTTAAACCTCGAGACGAAAAAACTATAATTAGCCCAATAAGAAATGAAGAAAAAGAGGGTGGGGTCATGTAGCCGCTGTATAAGCTGATGAGCCTATTTGGCCCTAGAGTCTACGTTTAACATGGTGTGGTGGGTTTAAGCCACAGATTGAAAGGAAACAGGCCAGTAAATTGAGCGGAAACGCCGGGAAGACAAGCAGCCTGTTGAGTGCGATTTCGCTTATGCTTTCGCATATTATCAAGAAAACCAAAGTTTGTGACGTTCCCACAATCAAATTGCAACCCTGAAGGTGAAGATTGGATTGAACTGCACGCTTTCATTCATGGGAATCGCTTCTTGTTCTTCCCTCTCCCCTCTCCCTCTCTGTATGCGATCCTTTTCCTTCTTCCTTTCTGTTTTCCTCCGCCACCATTTCTGAATTACTTTGTAAAAGTTCTGATCTTTTTGTTCTTTTCTGAAAGGTTATCGAAGACCCAGGAGTTCCGTTACGTTGTCCTTGATGCAGGTAATCCTTCTCTTCCTTGCAGATTTTCTTCCTAGTCCTGTTGGCATGTTTCTGGGTTTTCTCATTTTTCTTTTTGTTCCCAAGGGCTGGGCACTCGTGTTTATGATCAGCTTTTTTCGAAGATTTTGTTATTGTTCACGGAGAAATTATGGAGATGTCAAGCCTCAACTGCTAGGATAGTTCCCTTGCTGTGAAGAAGTAACGGATTGATTTAGTCACTCCCTGTTACTAAAATGGATACTCACTTATCAATCTTGTGAACCCCTGACAGCCATAAGATATTGTAGGTCAAACTTAGGCATTTCTTTTCTTGCTGCACCCGGAAACACCTGGGATTGGGTTTCCATAAGCCCAGCTTGCACTGGTTGAATCTTGCTGGTTGTCTTCAAAATGACAGAATTAAATCAATTATGCCTTGGGCCTTTTAGACATTTCTTTGTCACCAACGGAAAAACTGAACCTTCATCTATCACGTGTTACAGGCAGCTGAAGGTAAAAGATCTCATACAGGCTGCTCTCCATGCATCCAGGCAAATTTGAGATACTTGTACAATTGTAAGTTCTGTGGTGCAATTTTAGGTTTGTTGTTAGTGAGACCTTGTTACATTTGTGCTGAACTCAGCAATTACTGGATTTTTGCTACAGACGAATTTAGGCTGACCATTAAGTCCTTCTATAGCAAGAAAACATAGAAGTGTATAAATCATAATATTGATGTGAAGATTTTGTGAGCCAGTTGTTGTTAGATTCTCTTAGGATACCTGCTTCTTATTTGTAACATATAAAATTCTCCCTGCCCCAATTTAGTGTACCATCTTCCTTTTTTCAGCTATTCCAAATTATAGTTCCATTTCCTTAAATAGCATTTTTTTTTGTATCTAGTTTTTCAGATTGCCCTTTTATGATGTCATATTTTTATTTGATCTGAATTGATGAAATATGGATGTGAAAACTAGATTTGTCCGCCTGAGGTTTGTGATTCTCTAGACTTTTTTCCGTTATTTTTCATTTGACTTGATTTATTCGGTGTGCCAACTTTAAAACCTTCCCTTTATTACTCCAAGTTCAACTGAAAATCAGAGCTGAAGATTCTGTTCATAAAAAGGGGTTGACTTTGGGCAAATATGGAAACTAATTATACAAGAAGCTCATTCTTTAAATTTTGTGCACCAACAAATCGTCCAATAAATCAGCCAGAGGGAGTATATAGCTTTGAACATAGCATTCTTATTTGTGTATGCTATTTGTGATTACTTAGTGCTGAACCCTGATTGGGTTTTGACATTCTACATGAACTTGATGTCTTGAATCCTTAGACTTTTTGCTCCTTTCTTTTGTAGTTCGTAAAAATGGCAGTTTATATCTGTCACTGAAGCATGATGATCTATCTCAGAGCTCTTTTTCGAACAAGAAGTTGAATAGGTTGTTCTTGACCAAGGAATTGCATAACCAGAACAAATGTTCTAGATGCTTAGTTGTGAAATCTGAACTGGCTGGGCCTGCAAGTGCAAGTTTTGAGTACCCTCAATCAGGTTTTACTGAGTTCTTATCAATCACTTTGTGCCATATTTTTGTTCAATTTTTTGACTCTAGTATCCAACACCTTTTTCATATGTCCTGTAATGGTTAAATGCAGAGGTTAAACTGGCTTCAAGAATTAGAGGAATATGCTTCTATACCATCACTGCTATTGCTGCCATGTTTCTGTTTGTGCTGATGGTGGTTGCACACCCTTTCGTACTTTTCTGGGATCCATATAGGAGAAAAGCTCATCATTTTGTTGCCAAACTTTGGGCTATTTTAACTGTTACCTTATTCTTTAAAATGGAGTGCGAAGGACTAGAAAATCTGCCTCCAGCAGATACTCCTGCGGTTTATGTTTCCAATCATCAGAGCTTCTTAGACATCTATGCTCTTCTTACTCTTGGAAGAAGCTTTAAGTTCATCAGCAAGACTGGGATATTCTTTTATCCTATCATTGGATGGGCAATGTCATTTATGGGTGTCATTCCTTTGAAGCGCTTGGATAACAGGAGCCAGCTGGTATTTCCTTTTCTTTCCACTCAATCATCATTGCTCTACTTGTGCCCCGTGCCTGCTATAACTATAATTGTGCTTGGTACAGAATCACATTATTTTGTTGTGGTTGCAAATTGTAATTACTTTTGTCCATAATTCAGCTTGTATGTTTTCTGGTACTGGAAATATTGAAACCCTATTTTTGTGATCAATATGTAGGAGTGTCTTAAAAGATGCATGGATCTGACCAAGAAAGGAGCCTCAGTCTTTTTCTTTCCTGAAGGAACTCGGAGTAAAGATGGCAAACTAGGTGCTTTCAAGGTGAGATCTTGATGCGTCTGAAAAAATAAGTGATGTAACTTGTCACTACAAGCTCAGTTTCTTGTTCTAGGTACTTGGGCATTGATGAATATATTTCTGCATTCCTCTTGATTTTTATTGAATTGTAGATCCCAGTGTGAGTTTGACATGATCTATGTTCTTTTTCTTTTTTTCTTTTTTTATTTTAAGGTTTTACTGTATAGTTTGTAAATAAAAAGTCCTATTATCTACATTGTTTTGAGCTGTTTTCCGTGCTTACCGCTTTGGCTAACCCATGTTATTGACATGCAGAAAGGTGCATTTAGCGTTGCAGCAAAAACTGGGGTACCAGTAGTCCCAATGACCATAATGGGCACAGGCAATATCATGCCTGCAGGGATGGAAGGCATCATAAATTCGGGGGCTGTTAAAGTTGTTATTCATAAGCCAATTAAAGGAAGTGATCCTGATGCGATGTGCACTGAAGCCAGAAGTCAAATTGCAGGGGAATTTGATTGTCAAAGATAAGAGATATGCTGACAGACATCTTTTCCCAATTTATTCCTCATTGCTTAATCCCCTGCTACAGAATGAGAGAGAACAAAGAAGAGGTAACCATTGCTTCCGTTATAATGCATTTATTGCCCTTATTGAAACTGAGATGAGTTTCTATGAGTACCAACTACCAAGTGTCAGTTAGGACTATGTTGTCATTTCAGGCTTCCATTTATGATTTAAACTTAAAAAGCTATATTTCACAATAATCTTGTTAGAAGTTTTTGTGTTATGCATCTGTGTCTAATTCCTGCTTGTTGAGATATTGTTGGATCTAATTTGTGTAAACTTACGAGTTAGCATAACAGTTTTAGCCGTTAGCAATAAGAGTAACTGGAGGGGATAAGGGGAACCCACTTTTTGCTCGCTTCTGTCTGAAATGAATCACTAGAATGAATTGTAATTCCAGTATATTTCAAGCATGTCACAAGTGTTCAAGTTAGCGTGGATTTTTTGCTGTCCAGTTGCCAGTGGTCAGCAACAATTACATATACCAGTGCATGGAGTCTTTATTTAATGGAATGCATGGCGACTTACTGCTTCAACCCTTTGGGAACTATGTATATCTTAAAGCCTTATTGCTCAGAGACTGGCTTACTAAAACATATGCTTGTTGCAACAGGTGTTACCAATCTGACAATGTGAGGCCTTCCTCTTCTGTGCAGGTTTTTAGTTTGTAGATGCGGCACCATCCAGCATGTCAATCAGAAAACAGGTGTAGCTCAACTTCAACAGCTCTTGATTGAGTTGGCATGCCAGTTTAGACTCTCCAAGGGGCTGTTAGGCTGTCGGTTTTTTCCCTGGGACCATTCAGGTCATATACTCGTGTTCGGTAGTATTTTATGGAATCCTACAAACAGGGCAGCCAAGCTACTGGATTTTGGCATGATCATCATAGCAAATAATAATAGCATGATCTTTCCAAGTCTCATTTTGCTGAATTGATTGGTAGTTGTTGGTTGTAAGGAGAACGAATTACACTGCCCAGTAATAGAAGACAGGATACAATGCTTTTCATCTTGTGAACGAGGATGATGTTAGGATGCGGTCCGCACCTTGTCGTAAGTGGATTAAGGAAAATATAATTTTTTTTTCATACGGATTATAACTGAAGGGGAAAAAAAGTATTAAAAAAAGTTATAAATGATTAAATCAAAGTCAAGATATGATCAATTGAAACATTTCAAAAAATTAGAAGTTTTAAGCTGTTGCTGACCAATATGAAAATAGAAAACATGACATAAGACCAAGGTGGTGTTTTGGTATTTCATCACAAATTGGACTCTTAATTGTAACTCATGAAAGTTTTAGGGTAAAAAATGCAAAAGCCAAAATAATTATGACACCTTTGGTTATTATTGGGTTAGTGCAAAAATATCTGATTAAGAAGTTTGAGAACCAAATGATATAGTTACACAGAGATTGCGGACTAATATGTAGTTTTCTCCTTTTCCTAGTCCAAATTGCCTAAGGGGTGTTTTAATAATAGGGCTAAGTGCCTAGAGATCCGAGACTCCGCACTTATGTGCACAAAGACATACTTCACATCATTTCTTCCCCTATATATATATCCTAAGGTTGTTAGCTCCAATTTTTTTTTCCCAATAGTCGTTCATATTCTCATCCCATTTTCCTATTATATTTTTTATTGTGCCAAAAAACTCTTACATCTTTCCATCTAGTGCAATTAAAGCAGCTTTGAAATCGCACAATAGATCTATGCACATACCCAAACAATGGACGAGCCAAATTATAGAGGATCGAAATGGTTTATGAAGCAAGTACTGCAAATAGCAGTGGTTCAAACATCAATTCCGGCAAGATTTAGCAAGCAAGGAAGGGCAAGAGAGCATTGTTCGATCGGTGTTCTATCGCGAGTTAATCGAGTTCGGCGAATCATCCAGAGGCGGTGTGAAATACAACTGGAGCAGAGAGCGGCAAACAATGGTGGTTCACAATTCGCAAAGAGGCAAAGCATACAAAACGGTTTCGGTACTATACAAATTGACATTCGTGAAAGAAGAGAAAAGGTGATATCAAAATGATTTTTTTTTGTGTGTTTTTGTCACAGATATGTATGGATTTAAGGGTATGGAGAATTGTTATGTCCAATTTTTGTCTAGGTATGCCCAATTTGCATGGGTATTACCGATTTGTTGGAAGCAGGGTAAAAAAAGAGAAGTTTATAAAGTTTATGCATTACTTTGTTATAAGACAGTTATTTGTATGCAACTGTGACTGATATGTACTAAACTATGTTATGTATATATGAAACTATTACATTTTTGTATTTAATTGTGATTAATTTATGTGGAACTGTATTATAATTGTATTTAACTGTGATTGATTTGTGTGAAACTATTACTTTGCCAAACTTTGTTCCTACGAGCCTTAAAACCATTATCTATGCCATGCCTACGGAAGAGTGCAAAACCAATGCATTCCAATGAAAACATCTTCAACGGCATCAGATCAAGGAATGAATAATATAATCAATAATAGTAACATACATAATTGAGATGAAAAAATACATATTAAAATTTATAACACACATAGGGCAAATGTGGAGAAACAACAGTAAACAACCAACTAATACAATAAATCAACAGTTTCATACATAATTCGTATAGAAAAATACATAATAAACACCAAAACACATATGAGGCAAATATACACAAACATCGTTTAATAAAAAAAATATAAAATACACAAACATTGTTTAATAAAAAAAATACAAACAAAAATAGTTCAATACCATGTAAGTATGTGCTAAGGAGAGTTATTCATGGCAATCAATTATTTTGGGAATTACGTTGTTGGATTTGAACCTCTGACACCTTGATTGTCATAAATTAAAAAAAATGAAACTTAAAAAATTATTAAATTATTATCTAAATAAATATTAACTCCACCCAATTAATATTTTCCAAACTCAACCCATAACTAACAGAATCGTACTCTTAACTAACGACATCTATTATGTGTACATTCACATTGGTGTACACCAGAATTCTCGAAGTGGATAATACTTATTTTGGCACTTGACAGTATCAAAAGGAAATTAATAAATGAATACAGGTTGCCTTCATCCTACATATTTTTTTGGTTTGTTTGACGATCCTTTATAAAAAAAAAAAAACAAACAAGGGAATTGCGTCTCCAAAATTTTTTTTGTCTTACTTTTCAAGTTACCAGGCAAATACAGTAGTGGAAGAAAAGGGCTGGGAATTGTATGAACGTTAACAGGAGAAATTAGTAATAACTTGTCTAAGATTGTTTCTAAAAGCTTAAGATCGTAGAGGCCGTTGATATAGCGGAGAAACAAATTACTAGATTTAATCAAGGTTACTAAAATCTCAATCAGCCTCATAGGATCATGCAATTCTGTGATTCTAATAAGGAAAACCTTGTCAAAATGTTGAATGATTGAAGGTATGATACGATCGTGAGTTCGCAACTAGAATCATAGGGTATTGATTTTTGTTGAAGCTAAATTACATGGATGATTCCTAATCTTTAATTATGATTTTGTTTTCATCCCCTGTCTATTAATTGTTTTGCTTTGATCCTAAAGTTATTAAAAACGTTCTATTTTGGTTCTAAGTCTATTCAAAACATTTCATTCTAGTCCCCAATTAAATGAAATTTAAAAACTCAAAATAACTGTCTAATAGAAACTTTTTAGATCATAATTTAAATTATTTAGTAACTGTTTTACAGTAAATTTAATATGTAAAATAATCCTTTTTACAGTCAATGAACATTCAAATTACTAGTTTTCCCTCTTTGTAAGTTAAATTTATTTCATTCAGGAAAAAGAAACTACTAATTTAAATTATCTGTTGACTATCAAAAAATTATTATATATTTTAAATATACTAGAAGATAATTACTGAATATTTAAAATAGAATTTCTTAAACTTATGTTAGATTGTTTTTTTGAGATAATGGATTTCATCTTATGAGGGCTAAAGCAAAACAATTTTAATAAATTTAGTACCAAAACAAAATATTCAATATGTTGAGAAAAAATTATGGACATTGTACTTTCTTTTATTTGTCAATGATGTATTCGTTTATGAATTTTTTTGAGACTTATGTTGATTATTGTGTTGATTATATTAATGTATGTTTTGCTAAAGCTTAAACTTTATTGTATTTTATCAATAATTGTATCATACCATTACTATGACACTTAAACTTTACTTGAGTTTCCAATATAATTAGTCTTTTACATGAATTATATTATTTGGATAAGAAATTTTGAGTTTTTAATAGGATCTTACAATCTACAATCCAATCTTGCAATCCTAATTTTACATGATGAAAAATCATCCTAGATAGGATTCCAATATTAACAACCTTGGATTTAATATATTTTTCTAACTGCAGCATAAACTACATGTTAAATACAAGAAATTGTCCTTACGATGGAAGGAAAAATCTAACATACAAAAGAACAGCACGTGTGCTGGGCAAGAAAAAGAATGAACAAATTAAAAGAACAGCAAAATGAATTGTAATGAAGGCCAAGGATAAAAACATCTGTGGCCAGGATTTATATAGGAACCAAAACGGAGAATCTATATGCTTCATTCTCAAGTAAGATGAGCATCCTTACCACGCAATTCACTAATTTCAGTGCCGAGATCAATCAATCAATCTTTACCGATGAATAGATGAGCCTTGTAAACCAGAGGCAAGCATAGAAACCAATCGTTCCGGTCAGCACGAAGAAAGCATATGAGACGATCAACATGTACCCAAAATACAGAACCCCAGACACCGGCTTTGTGATCTCAAGCTTTGTGAAGAAATAGAAGGCAGCATAGAGGAATAAGTATAAAGCAGAGGAGCCCGAGGTCAAGTATGATCTCCACCACCAAAGGTAGTCCTCACTGCACAGCTGGAAGTAGCACAGCACAATGGTAATCTCAGCACAGGTGACAATAAGGATGAGGAAGACGATGAAGAGAAACCCAAATATGTAATAGAATTGATGCAACCATATAGAAGTGAGGATGAAAAACAATTCAATGAAGACGGCACCAAATGGAAGTATGCCTCCTATCAAGACCGAGAAGACTGGATTCATGTACCAAGCCTGTTCTGGAATTTGCCTAGGAATTTTGTTAGTTTTCACTGGATCTTCAGGTGCTGTCTTCCTGGAACCAATATAAGCTCCCACAAACACCAATGGTACTGAGATACCAAACCACAGGGCCACAAGAGCAAACATTGTCCCAAATGGCACTGCCCCAGAAGATTTCTCGCCCCATATCAGAGCATTCAAGACAAAGAAAATGGCAAAGACCGTTGCTGGAAACATAAAAGCTGTTTTCAGAGTGTTCTTTTTCCACTCTGTTCCTTTGAACATCTTGTAAAGCCGAGAAGAAGCATAACCAGCAAACAATCCCATGAAGACCCATAATAGAAGCATTGCAGTCATCAGACCACCTCGATTTGAAGGCGACAGGAAACCAAGAACAGCAAAGATCATGGTGACCAGAATCATTCCGAAAAATTGAACACCAGTTCCCACATAAACACAAAGCAAGTCTGAATTTGTTGGGGGCCTGAAAACATCCCCATGGACCAATTTCCACCCAGTCTCTTCTTGGGCTTCTTCTTGGGTTTCTAGTTGGTTGTATTTAGAGATATCCCTGTACAGGGTCCTCAACATTATCATAGCCACCATCCCGGAGAGGAAAAGAACAATCATCAGTGAATTCACAATAGAGAACCAGTGAATTTGATCATCAGCCATCAGGAGATAAGAATCCCAGCGAGAAGCCCATTTTATGTCACTTTCCTGCAAGTTGAGAACAACGAAGCATAAATTACAAATCAACTGCTACCGTGGCCCTAGCTCAAAGCTGCAACTAGATGGCTTCCTATCCTGACAAAAGCCAAATTAGACCAACCTGGAATTCTACATCATATGTAAATATAATCTCTTTCTTTTCTTCAACTTCTTGGGGAGAATCAGAACTCGTGACTGCTTTTTTTGCATGGGGATCACAGGTAGTTAGACGGGTTTTCTCATTCCAATTTCCGTCATACTCATGTTTGACACTGGATAATGAATCATATCAGCATAGATTACATGAAACTCCAAAGAATAAAACTAAATCCGACAAAATGGGCTGAGATGAACAATGATAACATTCAACCTGAATGGTTTGACCTCAAACCCCACAATTCTTGCAGAATCTGTCTCTAGGTCTTTGTGATATTTGACAGTGAATGTTAAGTGATTGTGGATAAAATGTTTGGGTTCCTTATTCTGCAAGTCAAATGTGAGAGTAAGATCAAGATAAGTTCACTAAGCATCAGGAAAAATGCCCACTGGAACCAAATTGTATATGTGCTTTTCTCACTTGTGCAGCAAGTTACATGTTATTTGAGAAGAAGAAGCAGGATCCATCTAACACTTACTCCAGAATATTGTCCTCTTAGCCCAACATGGAATCCATACTGATACACTATAGAATTTTCCTGATCTGTTCTCCTTAGGGGAACAACTAGAGGAAGGTTATCCAATATCCTGTCAAGAAGACACTATATATCAGAGTCTTAGACAAGTCATTCCACTAAGCATTATATTAATTTCCAGACACTTAAAATTAGATGCAATTCTGAATTCTAGGAATAAGTGCCTTACATATTAACTCGATACTCATCATTAATCTTTTCCTTGAATGCACTTGTCACTTTCTTATCCAGTATTATCCGACAAACAACCTTGCACATTTGTGGTTCTCTCATTTTGAACTGTATCAAACAAATTAAGTCAGCAACCTTCTGACCAAATACCAAGAATGCTAGAACATATGAGGACCGGTAACTTTCTTAACACTAGAACTAACCACATAAGGGGAATTTTCAATGCGATCACCACGCAGGACTTCGCCAAGATTCTCCGTAGTATCAACTATATGCTGAGGACGACAGTAAGGTAGAGAATAGTAAGAATAAGGAAGTTGGGTTTTTGTTGAGGTCAACTTGTTCACTTTCACGATCAATGGATCACCCTGCAAAGAGGCAAAACATTGACACTCAGGAAAAGACAAAGAAAAGGAATAAGTCGTGAATCCACAAGTCATTCCACTCTTGTTACAGCTGAGGACACTGTTCCATTCTGTAGCAAAGAACAGCAGCAAAGACACACCTTGGGTAAGCTATAATATGCACGTTCACCATATGCACAAAAATTTATCACCAAAAAAGTTCAAACTGAACGAGATGGTATCAAGATGATTGCAGGCCTTGGCAAATTGGATGGGTCTGAGTTGGGGTGAAATTGTTGTGCTTTATAGTTCAGAAATATTGAATTTCAATTTAACGCACGCTTAACCCAATAACTAAACTTGTCTTGAGGGCTCAACTGACTAAGATTAAGAATTTTCAAAGATAGCCTGTATGTCTTACAGACACTAGTTGAATTGCAGAACAAGCAAATTAATCTGGATTCTAGCCCATCTGCCACCTGCCCCAGGGATTACCAGATGGACTCTCAATTTTACCACCCTGCGAGAAGTTGAGTCTCCCAAATCTAACCGTCATCCTCGCAACCCTCCAGACAGAAAACTTTGGAGACTGAAAATAATAAACCATAGAGCAAAATCATGTGCCATGGAACCCCTACTATTCTCATTGAATCATAAATTTTAACAGGACTAAAACTACTAGGTACCTGTAAATGCAAACATAATGAATTCACTGGTGAGAAGAAAATAAATTTACCAGACATGAATACTTGATCACAGAATCTCGCTTTCCCCAAACATCATATCGTTCATTTGACAATGTATCTCTACTTACTATCACTATCACACACACAAATAAGAATGAAATCACAGGAACCAAACCAGCCGACGCAACATTTTCTCATCGTAAATTAACGAAAACATAAAAAGAGAAAATTGAACAGTGAAACGGCAATCGGACACAGATGTGAGAATAATTCAGCTACTAGGATGACGAAGATGGCTCAATCCAGCCGAGATTCAGACCGAACACATGCACATTGTGAAGATTAGAGTGAGTATACGAATGCGGACAAAACCAACCTTCTGGAAATCTTCAGGGGCGACGCCAGGGAGATAGAAGGATTGGACATGGAGAGAGAGAAGAGCCAACAAGACGAAGATCCATATGAAGCGAAATGGACGACCTGCCATGGATTGTCCGGATCTGTATCAGATACGATAAAAAAACCAGAACGTCGTTCTAGCTCCGCAAAGTAAAAAAATCTTGCCGCCGGTAATGGAGGAGGAGGAGATTTGGAAGAATTTCACGTCTCTAAAACAACCGAACCATAACGGCCATGAAATGCTCCTCCTCGCGTTTGGATTAGAATTTTGCCTAAACCACATTTACCCCCCAAACGTTTTTGTCTCAAACAATTAACGCCTCAAACAATGATTCAATGTGACTCACCCCTCAAACTTAATGAAGAAGCGGGACACATAACACCATCTGGCAAAATCACTGTCCCATGTGAACATGGCCACTATGAACATATGTCTAGTTAGATATAGTGGATGATTTCCCAAATTTACCCCTAACTATCCTAGGTAATTTCCATCATATCTCTACCTTAAATCACATTTGGTTTTCTCAAACCGATGGTTTCTATATATTGCAATCCTTCACATTCTTAGCACCATCATGATCCTCCATGTGCTTCAACTACAATCAGCTCCAAATGATGTGTCTGGCAAGGTTGAGACCATCGCACCAAAAGAATCTATAAATCTAAGCCATTGTCCAGGTTAGATTTGGAGAAGTAACCACATCTCCACACTCCATCGTTGAATCACGATCAATTTTCAATTGTCATCTGCCGGCACCGGCTCCACTGTTGAATTCTGATCAAGATCGATGGTTACCATTGCATATAATTTCAGGCTATGCACAACTGATTTTACCACCAAATTCTTAAAAATCAAGGAAGAGATGGCGAATCGGCGACATGTCATGCCAAAAAATAAAGTCAAAATTCAATTTGGACACATTTAGAAATGTGTCTAAAGGGATATGAAGGAGTGTCTAAAAAGCTATCTATATGTGTTTAAAGGACTATAAAGATGTGTCCAAAGGTTTATAAAGATACAAAAATTGGCAATGACATGAAACTCGTATTCTTTTCGATACTTTTATATATTTGTTTAGATACTTTTACATATTCATTTTCGACCCATTTAGAAACATGCCCAAAGGGCTATGAAAACGTGTCTAAAAAGCTGTCTATATGTGTTCAACGGATTATAAAGATGCAAAAATTGGCAATGACATGGAACTCATATTCATTCAGATAGAAACATGCCAAAAGGGTTATGAAAACGTTTCTAAAAAGCTGTCTATATGTGTTCAACGGATTATAAGGGTGCAAAAATTGGCAATGACATGGAACTCATATTCATTCAGATACTTTTATATTTTTTTAGATATTTTTATATATTCATTTAGATACTTTGGCTTATTTTTCTCAGACACTTTTATATTTAAAGATAACGATTTTTTTTTGTATATTATTGTAGTCACTTTTACAAATTATGTCAAACAAGTTTACATAGTTAATTAGAAAATTTTGTTTATTGTTTCAAAGAATTTTATTTTTTGAAGATAACAAATTATTTACATATTATCTTAGACACTTTTACATATTATTTTAGATGCTTTAAGATATGTACTCAAACAATCTGCACTTTTACATACACCATTCCATTTTACATGTCATTTTGGAAGAGAGCAAATGGTTTGCATATTGTCTGAAAAGAACAAATTGTTTTCTTATTAGTTTAGACACTTGTACATATTTATTCAAATACTTTTTCCAATTATTTCGAACACTTTGCATCTTTGTATTTGACAGTCTTGAAATATCACCTTGTTATATACTCCCGTCGTCCTGAATTGTTTGAAACATTTCGATTTTGCGCAAAGTTTTAGGCGGGATGCATTTTTGCGCTAAACTTCCTGTTTTGCCCTTTGTCTTCATCTTCGGCTTCCGCCTTATATCTCCCTCATCGTTTCCTCTTTGGCTTCTATCCAGACCTCATCGTTTCCATCCAGTTGCTTCGTCCGATCGTTGTGCTTAGTCGTACCGTTGCCTCATCTGGTCGCGTCGTCTTCGGCTCTCACTCGCTTCCATCCTCACTCTTGTCACTTTAGTCCCTGACGCACCGATTGTCATCCCCGATGTGTCGATTGTCTTACTTGTCGGGTCAATTACTTTCCTCGTTGCATAGATTGCCGTCTCCAACGTGTCAACTGCATCCTCGTCTTCATCCAGTTGATTGCTGCCCCCTCCTTCGCGTTGATTCGTGCATAAACCGGTAGTGGACGTACAACAGCAACCACCGTCAAGTCATTCTGAGCCGAATGAAAGGAAAAGTGGTTGCAAAGTGATATGGTGAGAGAGAAAAAGTGTGCTGGTTGGTTAGGAAGGGGAAAAAGGGTTAAAATGAAGTTATAATGGTAAATTGTATGGGAAAAGTTTACTAAATAAGGAAATGTTTCAAAGAATTTGGGACGACCTAAAAAAAAGTGTTTCAAATAATATGGGACAGAGGGAGTGTAGCGGAATAAGGCCCCAGTGCCTTAAATTGCTAAAAATGGTAGGCTTTTTGGGAACTCTGATCCCACTTAGGTTATAATTGGCTAGTTATTAATCTTGAAATATCTTAAATCATTACGTGCAACTAGCTACTTAGCCTACCTTGCATAGGAAATATGCATGCATTGTCCTGGTTATGCAATAACAATTAAATTAAAACATCATTGAAAACAGTGCCACGGCAGTTAACAAAAATATAATTCAAAACAAGCCAAGACATAAACCTTTAGTTGCTTTAACTTCAAGTAACAACTATGTGCATATATCTCCAACTTATATGAACCCAAATGTAACTCTAGTGTTATACACATCAATGGACACTAGTAGAGGTAATCTCTTGTATGAAAATACCATACATTTAAAAGAAGCCACTTATATCTACTAAGATCCATTCTTAGCTCTTCACCTGAGCAAGCCAGCTTTAAGTGATGGGCCACATTTTCCTTGTACTCACATAGGCTCAACTGTAAGGTAAACACTTTGGTCAGTACTAACTTATGCCACAAGTAACTTAGAAATGTAAAATTTCCTATTTAGAGAATACCTTTAAACCAATAAAACTTAGCTTTAACAGTTGCCCCTTGCCAACTGTTAAGCCCAACTAGCCCGCTTAAACCTGCACAACACTTAAAGGGTGAGTACTCTAAAGTACTCAGTAAGGGATTCGGTACCTACAGGGGGAAAGATATACAAGCATACAAAACACAACAAGTATATGTACATAGCATACAAACCAAAACAAGCAACCAACTACACAACCAAAGTCAAGAATAAAATAACAAACAATGCAAATAATGGATGGATGGATGAATGAATGAAATATGCACATGCAAATATACTTAGGACTTTCTTACACCTGTAGGTGCTAGACTTATCATGAGCTTATACGACTGAGGTACTTGGATATTGGCCCTCGTATCCTATGTTAGCACTTAACTAACCCCATGAAGTTCTATTACGGGCGCCTTAGAGTAAATCGCCACTTACTCAAACCTTGCTTACCTTGACGGGCTACTTAGAGTAAGTCACCACTTACTCCTTCCATACCCATCTCTTTCATTAACTTATTGTGCAGAGTAGCGGCCTTATGTGTTTTAACTTACCAAGCTTTTTGACCTTAGCTCAAGGCTCCTTAGTAGCTTACTTACCAAACCATAAAGTTTGGTTGGGATTCTCTTAGGTTTCATTTTCATTGCCTGAAGGTCTAAGATCTCCCACTTAGGCCAAAAAAGAGTCTGAAACCCGCCTTAATCCCCTTAGTGCTCACTTGGCAACTTAAGCACTTTAACCCCCTTAGCCACTATTAATTACCCTAACTTAACCACACCACTTAGCTACTACCTAAATAATGCATAATTCCCAACTTAAGAATGAGTTCTTCACCTAACCGAGGTTACAGAACATCTTAAATTAGCCTAGGGATGATAATCTAGAGTTTGAGACATTCTTAGGATGCCTCGAGCTTAAAAGACTAATGCCTTGGCAACGCCATCGGTGACATGTCACCAAAGGCATCAACGCTCTGGAATCCTGACGTCTAATAGCGATGCATCTCCAATTCACGTCGTCAAATGGCGTCGCCAATACATTACAACACTGAGCAACAACGTGCGAACTTGCACAAAACTTGCTCAAACTTTCTTATCCCAAGTTCAAATTCACATGGGTCTTATTTTTACTTTATTCCCACTCATAATACTACATTTTTATGCATTATTTGAGTTGAATTAACTTACCTCAAATCATCTTGAAAGCAAGAAACAAGCAATGAGCACATTCAAGCTCCAATGAGTTCCTTTGAGTTCCAAACTTGAAATCAACCAAATTGGACACTAAGAGCACGAAGCTAAGACCATTTCTAACCATTTAACAAGCTTAGAACTAACCCACAATGATCAAAGTCGTTTACCTTTGGGTTTGAACTAAAAACTTGCAAGAACAACTCCAAATACATTAATTCCACCAAACATGAGCTAAAGGCTTGTTGTGATAGCTTTGAAACCTTCAATTTTCATGAAATTTTGGCTAGAATGGGAGCTTTGAAGGTGGAGATCTATGGAGGAGAGAGAGGCACGAAAATGGCAAATGGGGAAGATGATGAATAGTGTCATCTCCTCCACTTATATAACCAACCTATTTTCCATTTGACACTTTGGCCCTCAAACTTAACTTTGCATCACTTAGGCCACTTAAACTCTTCCCACACCATTACTCCTTGGTCCCAAAGAAAGGTTTTTCTTACCCAAACATTTTGTCCTTAGGCCACTTAAGCCATTATAAGACATAATAGCTTAATTTTTCACTTAGTGCATTTTTCACCCTTAGCTTTTGCTTTTTGGTTCAAATGGCTATAAATACTTATGGTCTTAAATAAATTAGCTTGAAACACTTGCATTGATCTAATTTTACTGAAATTGCGGCCATGCCTCTAACTTGGGCCAAAAATGTCATTTTGCCCTACTTGCCCTTTAGGTGCTAATTACACTTTGAAACTCAATTTAACGTTATTTAGCTTGCTTTCCTTGCTTAATAAAATTTATTTGAGGGAAATAACTTGGGATTTACTTACCTCAACATTTAATGTAGAGAAAATACTAGGAGAGCTTTTACAGGGAGTATTTAATTGTAGAATAGCAAACTAGAAAAAAAAATTCAAATCACTCTTAGCATAGAGAGTGAAAAGTTATATCTTTCTTCAACACTTAGCATTTGTATGGAGAGAGTACTGCCATTTTGAAAAGGTTTCATGAGAGTTTATATGTGTCTCTTCTTTACCTGGACCCATAATTTTTTTAAGAAAAAAATCATCAAGACAACCTATCTCCAACAAACTATACAAATAGTTTCTGCGTACAATTTAATGGCAGAGGCAAGAAAGGAGTGGCATAGTCATAGCCTAAAAGGACGATAATGACTGAGGTGAATGGAGGACGATGACCAATACATAGTCTCTTTGTGTTTAGAGTTTTGGTTGTACCTTTTGCATCAAAGTACACTATACAATTCGAATAATAATACTCTTTTCTCATCTTCTCTTTTGTCTCTTTATACTTAACATGGCGTTAGAGCAGATTTTACGATAGGAAGTTTACTCTAAAAAACAGCTTTTTGGGATTGATCATTTGTTTCTTCATTTTGTTCATCTGGTTCGTTATTTTCCTTTTCTACAATTTGGTATCCCATTTCCCTTTTTTTTGGTTATGGCTACTAAAAAGACTATTGTGCCCTTAATATCCTAAGGCTTAAAATAGTGGAAACAATGCCTGCTCAAAATCTACACTGATTCACTTCCCCCGTTGACCCATCTAATTCCTCCGTTCAATTGCTACACAAATTCATCAACTCATTCCTTCACTAGCAAAAGTAAAGATGTTAATGGGTTGAATCTGGGTCAAATAAGGATATTCTCGTATCCAACCTGTTACATTTGATGCCTTACCTACGTCTTATCCATCACTTGTCAGGTGGATAATTTCCACATTCATGGCCACAAGTACCTAGTTGAAACTATTCCACTTACTTGATCTGATAATAGCTAAATAGCAGTAAGAGACAAAATAGGAACAAATATATCTGTGAAGCATTTATCTTCTTAGGTTTGGTACTAACAGAATTAACTTTGGCTTATGTCTTCTGTGCCTTGTTTTATCTTCTATGTTATTTTCACATGTTGTGGCTACAAGCTATTTCTTATATTGAGTAACACAGACATGGTTGAATAAATTGAAGAAAAAATGTAGAATTATTGTTTTTAAATTTTCATACCATAAAGCAATTAACCGAACACACATATACACACATCGTTAGATGTAGGGCAGGTGAACCCCAAACCTACATCCTACCCAAATCTAGCGGATGAAACAACAAAAAAAAAACCCACATCTAACCTAAACCCCTTTCAATTCTAAAAATAAAAAAAAAACTAACCCATCAGCTTGGATGCAACCGGATTCTTGTTGGATAGAATGTCCATTGACATCCCTGAGTAAGAAGCCTCTCCCAAGCTTTGCCATTCCCCCAACTCTAACAGCTATGATCTCTCTTCCTTCCATGTTGCTACAGCCGTCAATTTCACATTTACTACTTATCCCTGGTGTCTTCAGCAGCAAAAACACCATCATTCTATAGAGGAAGGTACGCTACTTGATTAGGCTTCACATGTAAGAAGGTGCTATCAAAGACGAACAATGCGATAAAGTTGGTTAAGAAGGTGCTATCAAAGACGAACAATGCGATAAAGTTGGTTAAAGATGAAAATGAAGGATTGGGAATCTGTTATCAATTATCAAGATTTTTTTTTTCTTCAATCGAAATTGAACTAGAGTATATGACTTTGTGAATGAAGAAGTTAACAGAAAAAGTTGGGTTGTATTGTATGACCTTGGTTGGCATCAGAGATGGACGAAGAAAGCTTAGGGTTGGTTCGGATGAACACAAACGATTGTTAATTTTTTAGTTTAATGACTACTCACGCAATTGTCGGTTTACTATTTTTTTCTTAAAAAAAACATAGTAATTGCATTAAGAATCAATTTCTAGAGCATCTGTTAAGCTTTGAGGTAAAGAAAGATCTCACCCCACTTGACCAGATTGATCTTTTAGCAAGCTTATAAGAGTATAGCCAATAGTGTTGCCAAATCGAAGGACATGTTCAAAATGACAAGAAATAAACAATTACGCTAGCTCCATAATGTCATCGACTACTACACCATATGCACAAAGAGATGGTTTGGTCTAGTTAAAAAAAGTCAGCACAATCACCTTGCAATTTGATTGTATGGTGATATTTTTCCATCCTTTTGAGCGAGCTTCGAAAAGCACTTTTGAGATCTCCAAGGTCTCTAGGTAGGTAATATCACTGACATACGAAAGGCATAAGACACAACCAAGAGAATTGTTAGTGACGAGTCTCTCAATATTGATGTCAACACCTGCCGAGCCATGTTGGGCAAATAATCCAGCATCTACATTAAGAACAATTATGTTATCTTGAGGTAAAACTAGCATGCAATAGAGTGCGACAATGGAGTATGATGATCTACATTTTTCCTAGGAAGCCTTTCTAGTAAAGCTCGCCACTAAAAATTCATTAACTTTGGGGGAAGCTGCAAGCACCAGAAAGACTTCCAGCAATTCTGTTTGGAAGGTGGAATACCTAGGTTAGAATGAAGAAGACTATAATGAATATGATAATTGAAATAAATCGTAAAAACTCCTTTTTGATTCAGCTCCTAAGTGAATATATATATAGAACATTACAAGCACTAAGAGGAATTTGAATCATATTTGAGACATAAGCAGGATGAAACATAAAGGTGAGAAGGTCAAGGTTCCATTCAGATGCAGCAAGTCTCCATAGTCCAGTGTTCAACGTTAAGAGTAAGAATGGTAATGAGAGAACATAGTGGTGTGGATGACACCCATCAATCATACAAAACACTTATAAATGTACCATCTCCAACCCTTCATAATCCTCTCACCTAAAGAAGTGAGCACCTTTCAACTATAACCTGCCAAACGTAAGAAAAGCCCTGGATATCAAAATAGTATTACAGTGACAAAGGTCTTGGATGATATGGTCCCATCATAACCCAAGAAACCAAAGAATCAAGGTGATGCAAAACGGCACTAACAATGCTTGGCCAGAAGAACAACATTAAAGGCCTGTAAATTATGAAACCCACGGCCCCCCATGCATTTTTCATCTATTCATTATCATCCATGAACACTAATGAATCCCTCATTGGTCCAACTTATGACGCTAGAAGAAATTTGCCATCATGGAGTGCAGGTTTTGTATAACTATTTTCAAAATAAGTGGACAACTCGTTACAAAAATAGGGATGGCCTGAAGGACAAATTTCAACAATGCCTCTCTTCCTGCCTATAATAAGATGCAATTTTTCTAGGTTTGCAACTTCTTGCGAACCTTATCACACAAAAATTCAAAAGTTTGGACACTCTTACGGCCTAGAATAGTAAGGATACCCAAGTACCTGTCCTTTAACAATTTGACTGAGATATCAACAATTTGCTTTCATCAAGTCACATTATTGCACAAGCATAACAGAAATAAAAAATATGGATGACATGGAATTATTTACAAGCGGGCTTGAGGCTTATTGGTATTGCTCCAAAATAGCTAATAAAAGTCTACCTTCATCCTCTAGAGTGCAAGTGAATAAGAGCAAGTCATTAGCAAAAAGAATATAAGTTAACCCTATACCATTTAGCCAATTAGGCTAATTATACATTATTGGGTCACTTTTTATAGCAGAGCAGAGTTAACATAGTTATATTATAGATTTATATGTGCTATTTTGCAAAGTTGAAGGGTGAGTTCAATCGGGTTAAAATTAAACATGTTATGTATTTGAATTGAAAAAATTCAATGGTTAAATATGGATTTGACTAAATTGCACTGTTTGTCCCTAGACTATAAATCAATTCGTTTTAACTTAAGTCAAATGAATTATTTTAACTTTTATATTTTTTTATCTGAAACCAATTTTATTTGAAAGTCAATATTATGTAAATACAATAATCCATTTGAAAGTGAATTTTCATGATTTTGTTAAATTTTTATAAATTTTTCTTTTTTAATGCCTTAAACGAAAAAAATTCATAAAAATTTAGTAAGATTACAAAAATTATATTTTCAATGGATTATTATAAGTATATAATATTGGTTTTTAATTAAAATTAGTTCCGGGTAAAAAAAATGTAATAATTAAAAAAATCATTTGAAGTCAATTGACTTAAGTTAAAACGAATTTAGTGTATATCTCTTGCAAATTTATTTCTGAAGTAATGAGTATAGTAAATCTATCCTTAAAAGTAACATTTCATTGCAAAAATGTCCTTCCGTTTGCAAATTTTTTTGAGCTGTCAAACTAGTAAACGTAAAAATTCATATTTTTCATTTATCATATATTTTTTCTAATCTATATTAGTTTTTTTAGTTGAAATGTATTTTAACTGCTATCACAATATTAAATCTGATAATATTAATAGCCTGTCCAACAATAAGCAGATTTTGAAAATTTAGTAAGTAAATTAATTTTGTAAAAAATTCTACATTCATTTGTTTATGTTTCCTTTTTTTGTTTCCTTTCGAGTTAGTAGTCTATTTGAACTATTTACATTTGTCAATTGGATGCCTAACAAAGGTGCGTCCACGGAAGGACACTTTTGTAATTAATGGTTTAGTTCTGGTCCTTTTTTTTTCTTGAGGTTTGATACTAAATACATAATTGCCCCATATTTGAAAACTTGGTTTTAAATTTGGTTTTCTATTTCTTCAGTATAAGCATTAGTAACAGTATGACTCCAATGAGAGGGAAAAGAAAGTGAAAATGAAATTAAGGTACAATTGTGTTCCGCAAGCTTTCGTGTTGATACATTTGTTTTTACCTTAAATATACGGAATTTATTACCGAAAATTTGGGAGGCTCGGTATTGAATTGGCTAAAGTGCACCAGCAGCCCTCCAACTTAGATAACTTGCACGAGCTAGTCCCTCAACTCCAAATCAGTATATTCAAGTCCTCCAACTTTGAGAAATGGTTCAAGTTAGGCCAAGGCACCACATGGTGTTGGAGAAAAAATTCACACATGATCATTAATGTCTTTTTTGTCCAAACATAGGTAATTATATTTCATTTTCAATTTTTTTAGTCCATGTACATGTTAAATTTATTTAGTTTCATCTATGTTTGTTGTTTGTGTAGTAGGTATTATATGACTGATAATATTTTATAGAAACACTTCAAGATTTATTACAACTAAATAGACATAAAATAATAAAAATTATTATCATTAATTGGAAAATAAAAAAAAAAAGAGTAAACCATTTGATTTTAAATATAATTAGCTAATCAGTTTCACACTCATTATGTTGTTATTATAATAAATATTATTTAAAATTTTTTGTTTGAGTAATTATTATATTATTGGTAATATTTTTACAAGATTTTGAAGACTAATTATTATAAATTATGAAAATAGATAGAAAATTAGTCACAATATAATGATTTAGTTTGAGAGATATTCATAATTAGATAAGTCCTTTTCATAGCATGGACAAAAAACTATCTTTTTTATAAAAGAAAATAAATTTAAGCTTTTTTATATGAATTGCATATGATAATGCAATGTAAAATAAGGATAATTTGGCCAATTATATTGGAACACTCAGGATAATACCAAAAATTTTAAAAATATGGAGATAAAGGCACTAAAAGTCTTAAATTTGGTATGATCAATTTGTTTATTCATAAAAAACTGTTGAAAATAGGTAAAAAGTACTTTTGCACCCAAAATTAAAACTAAAGTAACTTTAAAATATATTATTTTTCACTTTTGAAAGATTATATATACATCATGTAACATTAAAAGTATAAGTGTGTGTGTGTGTGTGTAACATTAAAACTATAAGTGTGTGTGTGTGTGTGTGTGTGCGTATAAATTTTTGGTAAATCAGTACATATAAAAATAAAAACTTTTAATTATATCTTAAAAATCTCCACCAAGCATACCATAAGCTAGTTTTAATCTATATTCTATAGAAAGATTATTTAATAATAATAGAAATAGCATGTACATAAATAAATTGTATCTATTTATGGACTAGATCAATCTAAAATAAATTAAAAATACCTAAACATGAATAATAATAAAAACATTAAGGATCAACTTCAATTTTTTTCCATAACACCATGAGTTGGCATGGACCAACTTGTGTTATTTCTCAAAGTTTGGGGACTTTAATATACCAATTCTAAGTTGAGAGACTAACTTGTGCGATTTAACAAAGTTAGAGGGCTAATGGCAGACTTAGGCCTTTTGAATTTTGAATATGTCGTGTAGTTTGTAGAGGTGAGCATGGGTTGGGTAAACCCGAAACTTAACCCGAATCAACTCCATTGGGTTAGGTTGGGTTGAGTAAAAAAGAACCATGGTTCCCAAGTTGGTTTCACATATAAGAGAATTGACGGCTTTTTTATTGATTCTGGTTCCATATAGAACTAACTCAAGGTGAAACCGAACTTGAAATATATATATACAATTATATAATAAAAATTATAGTATTACTAATATATCTATATATATGTATTTATTTGAAGAATTAAAATGATCACCTTGTGTTTTTATATTAAATTGTTTCAGCATAGAAGTTGTGGGATCATTTATGAAATTTCTCCATATTCACTTAAATCACTTCGTTTCTTAGACCGATTACTCCTGAGTCATTTTGTTTTCAATCTCTCTATTACAAACTACTTTCTACAACACAATTCTCATGTTTTTTCATTTACGAATCATGCAAAACTAGAAATTCATGATATCAATATATTTTAGGTTTTGATACTGAAGAAGATAGTCTTAAAAGTTTAGCTTTTCATATTGAATATCGTGTAAATGTTGAAATTACTGGAGGAAAGTAAATTAATTAAGATAGAAGATACTCCACAAGTAATTTTTTTAAACCATTTTGGTAATAATAGCATTTTAAACTCTTTTGAATGTATTTCAGTACATGTATTTAAATATTAATTTAATTTTATATTATGTTAAATATTTCATAAAATTGGTTATAAAAGCAATTTTATTGAATTTTAGTATTGTTATAGGTATATGGTATAAACCAAAAAAACCTAGAACTATTGTTTTTGTTTTATTCAGTTCTCAATTTTTGGATTGAGTAGAAAAATTTTAAAACCAAGGTCATTTCAAATTGGTTCGGTTCCATCATAAATGTAAATCAACCTAAACGACGTCCTTGTGTGCCTACATTGAACATCGGCATGTGCGAGGAAGGAAAATGACGCAGCCTCCTATGGTACGTCGATGCCATTTCGATATTTGCAATTATATAAATGAATTTTGCGCAATTTGATGGGGGCATTTGATTGCTAATTATAGAGTTAAATACTGCGATACATTGCTTATACATGATACAAATTTTTTCACATTTTGTTATTTTATTGTGTAATATACCGTGGTATTTTGTGATATTTTACATACTACTTATTTTTTGTATACATTTTGTCTGAAAATCACGGTATACCGCAAATACCACGATGTACGTATCGCAGTATTTTTATTTTTTGAGGATGCGTTTGAAATGTTTTTTTTTTGTCATTTTATATCAAAATATCATAAATATATAAAATATTAATATATAATTAATACACATATCATAAAATAAATATTTACTTTTATTCTTTTGGTTACTTTTGTTAGTTAATATAAAATTTTAATTAATACTTTAAGTCACCAAAAAACTTAATATTGTATTAGAAAATGTATTGTTATTATTAAAGTATTATTTTTTCTCTTATATCAATAAATTAGTTTCTTTCCGAGTATTATTTATTTTTCTCTCTCTCTATATATATAACATTTTTTTTATTTTTTTTGTATTAAAAAAATATATTCTATCATATATATTTTATTCATATTTGACAAATTATAAAGAGAAAAATTAAAATACATACAAAATGTGCAAAAGAATTATTGAATTTATATAATCTTAAAATAATATTCTAACATTTATTTTTTTACAAAAACGGTAATACTATATAACACTACATACAATGAGATATACCTTAAAAATTTGGGTTATAATATATCTAGCGATAACAGTATTTAACACTTTACTATTAATTTGACATTTTGAACTTAGATGCTAAACTTTGGCCAAAAAATAAACATAACTTAGATGCTAAACCCCGGAGAAGTCTACAAGGAAAAGAGTTTTTTTTTTTTTCCCCTTCACAGATTATAAATCAATTCGAGTGAGAATGAGCACACTGAAAGTTTGCTCTGACAAGCATACTAGTTACAAATTCATTGTTAATGTCCAATGGATCCCTGTAGTTATGTTGAATTCTGATGGTTCTTGTCAAAATGAGTCGTGTAGATCAGGGGGTTTCTCCAGGTCCTTGGAGGAAGCTAATGCCAAAAAGTATGATTGCTGAGTTTTGTGCCCCTAATGAGGGACTCGAACTTGCAATTCACACACACAAACTCCTTTTTCCTTATTAAGTTGGATTCTCAAGTGGTGGCTCAACTCAGTGTGCTTACCAACCCCTGTAAGCTCATGATACACAGAAGCAACCTTCTCTAGCTGCTGCATGTCCTTCGGGAAGCAAATTGGCAGCAGACTTGATGGGCAAGAGGACCACTTTTGACTGAGGAAGAAACCATCATGTACTGGAAATGTCTAAACTTCCTATCTACTGTTTTAATCTCAGATGCCCTGGGGACTACTACTTTTCCCCGCCACTGCAATTCCCGTGTTCTAGATCCGGGCTAGTCTCTTTCTTGAGTTTAGGCTCTTGTTTCGTATTGAAATTTTTCTCCTTAATAAATTGCCTCACTTACCCCCAGAAAAAAAATTACTGCGGAATAATTACAACCTTAAGAAGATGGAACGAAAAGGCTAATTGCAATAGATATTTTCCGTTTCATAAAAGAAATTAATTTTTTTATATCTTTTAAGTTAGAAAGGTAAACCGTTTATTTAAGTGAAAAAATTAAAGAAAACTTAATCACTAACTCAGGATGAAAAATATTTCAAGTGATAACTGAACGTGCAAAAAAACTCTATTTGCCATTATTTTCTATTAATTTTTCTTTTATATGCTTGTAAAGGGAACCAAAAAGAAAAAGTAGTAAAATTTAATTATCTTTTAAAAGAATATTATTCAAATGATTATTAAACTTAAACCTATATAATATTAGCGTTTGAGTAACGTTGTATGTAGAGGAAAAATAAGTAACGCAGGTAAAAATGCATTTTTGAAAATGAGAAAGGAACTCTCCACCTTCCTCTCTTTTTTATCATCAACCTAAAGACTTGGTTTGATTGAGGCTCTTGGCCAATCATGACGTAGAGCTATTTCTTCATCAAAAAATCCGAGAAATTCCACACACACACACAAGCAAACCAAAATCGAATTCCCTCAGTTCAGTTCCTTGTCCTTTCCTCCTTTCCTTTTTGGACAAAACAGGACAGCTGCATTCACTAATACATAATCAACAAATACTAGCCTAATCAATCGTAAAATACAACAGAATTATATAGCAGCCAAACCAAACCCTTCTAAAACCACAACAGAATTCATGGCCAGAGCACATCTATATATATGGAGGAAAAATATGTCCCAGAAAAGTCCTCCATATGTCCCAGAAAAGAACCCCAAAAAAAAAGGAAGGAAAGTGAAAAGGTTATGCATGCTAGTTTTCTACCCGTGTATCAGTCGGTGGCTCAATCATTCTCACATTTCGTGGTAATAGATATTCGGCAAATATTGGATAATGAGAGGATGGATAATAACCATCAATATTATCACTCACCACTTCGCATAAAACAGGTACCAGAGATCTACCTCGAAAAAGAATCCAATCTATGTGAAGATCCTGAGTTTGACGGTCCCAGCAGAGGCAGAGTGCTCTAAATATCAATTTCAGGAACTCAAGTGCTCCCTGCTTGTCACCTAACCAAACCAACCAACATTTAAGGCCATCATCATAATCTATGAAGCCAGAAAATCACCATCCGGAAGCAAAAGTTATACCTTTGAATCCATGGTAAGTTCTTATCAGTGACACATTTTTCCTCACCCGCGCACTCGGCCACACATCCCTCATGTCTCCCACCACACCATGCTCTCTGTGCGTTTGTAATTGTGAAGGGGTGGCAGTATTTTAAGTTAGTTGAATGTGAGAAAGTCCTAATAGCATGGTTACTGTGCAAGTAAAACACAATCATGAAAGTTGAAGGCAAGGAAAATAGTAAGATAATGAGGGGACAATATCAAACTCAGAATGCAGATGATGAGAAGGCAAAGAGAATTGATGAATTCTATTTATTCCCTTCTGAAGCTCATGCCATTTATGTGGAAATGCTCGATCAAGTGTATTACTTTTGGATACATTTACTCTTGTGGTTTCATGTAATTAATTCATGGGAGTGAAATAAAGCATGAAACAGAAATTTAAAGCCTCTCCTAACAAAAGCGGCAATTGACTAACTGCATTTCCAATGCAGATAATAACTGCTGATACAGCTGAAAGGAGCAAACCATAGCTTGAACATTAGATGAAATAAGTTTAGGAAAATATATTTTGCATGAGGTGAAAAGTTGAAAATTTGACTCCTGCTGAGCATATACCTTGATCTTCCCAGGAGAAAGCGCCCTGTAGTTGACTCCTTTTGTGTGTTGAATCCTCCACAATAGATGACAGGCAGACTAGGAGGTAAGGATGCAATATGTTGCCATGTAAGTAAGGCACTTCTTCTACGAGCTCGTGGACTGAACTGATCCATGCAAGTATTTACTACCTGAAATGAAAACCCTGGTGGCTCGACTCCTTTAAGTTGGAATGTGTGGACATCAGGTCAAAGAAAACAAGCAGAATGGTTTGATATATCTTGTATGTATCACTGTGAAGCAATTATATGTATGAAATAAATAAAGAAGGATATTGCCCATGTTGCAATACATGGAACTACAGAACCCCATGACATGCTTCCAGGTACAGAAGGAGATTCAGATAACCAAAAAGTTCCACCTTCCAGAAACTCTACCTTCATTTGAAAATAAGAGAGTGGAGAGATAAATAAATAAATAAATAAATCAGATGTCATTATCAACAAATGTGATTCCATATCACATTAAAATACCTTCTCCTTGTCGTAGAAGATGGTGCAATGTTCATCAGTAGTGTCCTGAGCTCCTTTTCGTGAAATTCCAAATTGATCATAAACTACAGAACGAATGAAGAGAAAAATTCAGGATTACTACGATTAGCATTAGATCGGGAGGGTTCACGGAATACAATTCGATTCAATATGCCCTTGCATGCCATCATTTTGTAACTTCTTGAAATAGTACTTTTAACTCAAAAGGGATGTACTAATTTCAATAACAATTGATACCTGTGCCAACAAGAGCAAGATCAAGGATGGAAATCTGATGTATACAGAGAGAGATTCATTTCACAATTACATTGATGCGGCAATTAACATTGATCCAACACAAGCACAAAATTTATCCAACACAAGCACAAAATCTACACTCCAATGATCTACCTAGAGCGTGAGAAATGGCATAAGCAGATGCACTCTGCAAGACTACCTCTTACCAATGTTTGAACGTTTGCTACTTGTATTTCTAAGTATCAATTATAAAATCTGGGACAAGTCCCCAAGCGAAATGAAACCAGTAGATTAGCCAATCATTCGGTTGATGCTACTTGGTTTCCATAATCATAGCACTGAAGAGAATCACCATAAAGAGAAAGCACATCAGGTTTCGTCATCCTGAATGTTAGCCAAAGCTAATCCTAGTTATTGGCATGGCAGTGTGATTACAAGAACATCTACCAAATCGTACTATCAATAGAGAAGCTGAAAAGATCCTACCTGGCAAGCCCTGCTGAAGATAATCCAACTGCGATTTGACTCCTGAATTCAGAAACCACAAGCAAGAGCTGACATGAATGAGCCATTGAAACCAAATAACAAAAGACACAGTGACCAACATGAGCAAGAGCCAGCGACGTTTCTATGAAGCATGCAAGCATGTGTAACTGGATGTCATCCAAAAAGAAGAAGAATAGAATCGTTGAAAGCTAAATCTAAGAATGCCCAAAAGTCCCAACCAAGAAGTAGAAAAAGAGCTGATGCTCGAAACGGAGATCAAATGGCTTCGAAAGAGAGGAAGAGTTAAAGCCGGTACCTTGTTGGGTGCACAGAATCAACGGGGAGTAACTGGTGATGACGCTGATGCACAAATCTCTCCTCTTCTCCCAGCAATCCGGGCTTCCTTCCGGTTGATCTTCGTGGAGATTAAAGGTCATCACAGTCAAAGAAACACTCATTTTGGCACCCAAATAGTCAATCTCTCGCTCTCAATCGTCTCGTGTCACTCGAAATCTGCATGATCGTTGACCGGATAAAGCGAGGAGAAGCAGCTAACAAGGCTTTGTAGATTCCAAATCCATGCTTGCGACATTAGTTGCTGCTTACAACTTAAAGTTAATGTGATTTGGAGTTGGGAAGCGTGACAGAGAGGCAAGAGAGAGAGAGAGAGAGAGAGAGCGTCAATTATGTTGAAGCAGAGACCAGCGTACTCTGTACGATGATTATTGATTATTTAACAGAGGGGAAAGTGAAAGTGAGCTTAGCTTAATTCAAAGTCAGTATAATTGGACGGATGAATACCTTTTCTCACCGCTGCTTTTTGTATTTTCACATAGGCAAAAATCACAATAACTAACCTCTGTCTATGACTCGGTCCCAATTGGTCAGCATATTTTTTGCTGTTTCAAATAAATCACTACTATAGTACTATTATCATATATGCCACACAACAACTTAGCATAAAGAAAATCATGGATGTCCACTTCACCTATTGCAATTTCCTAAAATAGATACGGTTTGCTCAAAGAAATTTAAATATGTTATCTTTATTGTTAAATAGTTTGATCTTTATTCATTACTAAAGATAATCTTTACCTCAACTTTCCCACCATGACTCAAATCAAATACAAGAGGACTCAAGAAGAAAATGCATCACCTGTCAATATCCTCAAGCAACCTACTGTATAGCCGTATTTGTTATTATTGAGTCAATTTACTATCCCAAAGTCGCTCAAACCATCAACAATCACCCCAAGCATTTGTTTTCAATTTAAGCGACACTCATTAAGGTGTTTTCTTGTGTAGGGCAACAGATTTGATATAGGGTTAAGTTTTTTGAACTTCTTTATCCCTAAAATTGTGTTACTTTACACAGTTATCTTAATCCCAGTTTTCTATCATGTCTTTGACCCATCTTCAACCACTCTTCCTACCAACCCTAATGACCACCTGTTCACTTTCTCCCCTAACCATGCATTGGACTTCCCTTGTTTTGTGACCCCTCCCACATCCCACGTCCCCCCAAGCCACTTTGATCGACCACCCCAACTATTACACTACTTCTTTATTTGGATGAGGTGTTATTTATTTGAAACTCCAATTTCATATATAGTCTCATTGGGCACTATTAAGAGTGTTTTACCATATGTTTTTTAATTCTAAATCCAATTTCATTGCAACTTCAATAGGCATTGTTGCTTGTGGAGATCGGGTGTCACTAGTTTATTGATGATTACTGTTGATTACAATAACCAGCTGATAATGTAACCACAACTTTAACTACTGATGGCATGATAACAGCTTACAATAGGGGATGATGGTCAATGGAGGTGTGAGTTTCTCATGATTTTAAAAGACAGGGCTAGTTGTAATTGTAAATTGGACACCACATAAGTTGCATCCTTTACACAAAAGGCAAATTACTAAAACTGCCTAAAGGTTTGCTCAAACCTATAGTTTTGTCTCCCTATTTTCAAAGACTTACACTTACCCCTCTAACATTAACACCATTAATGACCATTTTTAAAGAAAAGAAAAAATACTTGACTTTGACCTCCTTGATTTTTTTTTTCTTTCAAACTTTGCCCTCTTAGTTTGTAATGATCTTAATTGCACTTCTCCCACTTGTTTGCTTTCTTTGAAACCCTAGTTGTTTCCATTCACCTTCCCATGCACCGCGGCCCTCCTCCCTCCTTCCTTCTCTTCCCTGCCACCCTCCTACTCCTCCCCTCCTCCTCCCTCTGCCCTCCTCTCCTCCTTGCCTTCGTTTCTCGGTCTCTCCTCCTCCCTCCTTGCCTTCATTTCTCGCCATCTCTCCGTTTTCTCTGTTCTCTCATCCGTCTCGCTAGACAAGATTTTTTCGGTTCCTAATCAAGCAGCGAATCTGGGCAAACTAATCAGACTCGATCGCACAACCCCACCGTCTGTCGTGACCCTCATCAATCGAACATTCGCCGGATCTCCGTTCCCCATCTCCAACTCTTAGACAATCGAACCCTCCTTTCGGTCGAACAAATCAGCCAAAGCAACGAAGGGAGAGATGAGCGAAAGGCATCGATTGCGACCGCTGCTGGAAGAGAAAGGCACTTGGCCAAAAGGAATTGAGATCTCTGACGCCCCTCGATCTTGCTATGGTGGCGATGGTGGAGAGCAGAGAAGGGAGCGGAGGGATGAAGGGAGATGAGGGCACGCGAGGGGGACTGGGGGAGAAAGGGATCAGAGGAAAATGAGAGCACGCCGGAGGAATCACGAAAGGCTGCCACTAAGGGCGGCGGCGACGAACTTGGTTAGATCTGGTTTAGTTAGGAAGGGATGAGGTAAATTATTAAATGTAGAAGTTGGGCACCAAAATTTTCATGGAAGAATGTCAGAGGGGGTTAGGTCAGGTGTTTTTCCTTTTTTGTGGTAACGGTCATTAACGAAGCTAATGTTAAAGGGGGATAAGTGTATGTATTTGAAAAGAGTATGACAAAACTGTGTGTTCGAGCAAATCTCATGGGAGGTTTTAGTAATTTTCCCTACACAAAAATACGTTGATTTGATCGATTTAAAACCAAACAAATTAAGCTAATTTGTGTGTGTGTGTGTGTGATGTTTATTTTTAATATTTTGGGAAATTTAGTAAAACTCCCTGCCGTTTACCTTAATCTACATTTACTCCCTCTTTTGCTAATTTTGCCAGCAATTAAGGAAAATGGAGAAAACACATGGACTACCCCATCTATCTTTTTTGTCTTGAGGTTAAGCACCCAAAACTTTTGAATCTAACAAAACTAGCATATTCTCCAATTAATTCACATGAAACAAAAATGTGTAATTTGAAGCAATCAATTTGGGAGATCTACGCCGGGGGCCCCATGGCCAAGTACCTCTTCAAGTTCATTTGATCCTTAAACATGTCCTGCAAACACACTGACGAGAACCCTCTGCCATCTATCGGTTCCCATTACATTGTTAATCTCAACAATGATGATAAACAAGACAAGCAAAAGATCAGTCGAAACCGGAACAATCGAAGCACTGATTTGACTAAATACCTGGACTTGGAAAATCATTGCCACGATCATTAAGGTAATGATTATAACTAGTATGAGAAGCATCATTTTCCTCAATTAGTGACATCTAAAATAAGAATCAATGCATGCATTGTTGGTGATTTGAAATAGATAGGCTATAGTGTAGGAACCAAAGAGCCAATGAGTTGTAGACAAAAAATGGCGAGGGTTTATCCAAGTGGGATCATTAAGTCGCTCAAGACAATGAAGACTTGCACCTTTGAAGCCAAAACATTAAGGAGATCAAGAAAGCGAAGTAGGGAATGAACTACTTCAGACTAGCGGGGATGATCTCACTGCAAAAGATGAAGTTCATCCTGATTTCATGTGAAGTAGAACAACATGAACCTAAAATCAGTGATGAATCCAAAATACTTTGGTATTTAGATGATTCCATTTCCAGTAATATGTTAAGGATTAGGTGAATTGTCCAAGTGCATAGGATTGAGCAGTCATTAAGGTTCTATGAATTTAAAGCAATCAATGCAACCAAGCTATTATGTTTTGGGTACCAAACATTAATCCATCAATTCAATGCTTCAAGCAACAAGTAGTGCTAAGTTAAATCCTAGTTATAAATCTTGCACTTAAATCCTCAAGAAATTGATTCTTCTAGGATTTTATGAATTAACCAAAAATTGTTTCGAAACATGACTCCATAAAGAATGACTAATCAAAGCCCATGGGAATGGTAGAAGATGCTAATTTTGTTCCATCCTAAAGTTTTGTGTTCTTAGGCACAGGAAAAAAAAAAGTAGAAGAGTTGTTTATGCATTTTCTCATTTTCTTTTAACTGATGAGCTGATAAAAGTAGCAAAAGATGAGGGTAAGTATAGGTTTTTAAATATATAGGAGGATGAGTGTAAATTAGGCTAATGACAAGGAGTTTTTGCAAGTTTTCCTAATATTTCAAATCCCTATGGGCCGTGACCTTCAAATGGTAGGTCCGATTTGCCTTCGGCTTTGCCAATTTCAAGCCTTATACCTATGCATGTACTTTTATTTGACCTTGAATTCTTAGGTAGTAAATCGAAAGCCTACTATATTTAGCAATAGCATACCCTAAACATTGACTCGCAAATACTTTTGGAGAAAAAAAAAAAGAAAGATAGACACATCTTAAGTCTTAAAATAATTTGCAAACCAATCATTTATCCCAAATTACTACTAGAGTTTTTGTTATATCTTATTTTCATCCCAATTAAAAACAGTATACTAGTATATTAGTCATGAAATAGTTAGTACGAGATATGAAAGGCCCGCACGTTGTGGTGGTGATATAATGTCATAATATTAAATAAAATAACAATGAAGAAAAACAACAAAATTAGTTTAGGGATCAAAAGAGAAAATGTAAAAACTTTATGTATTAAAAGTTTAACAATTGCCTTAGGAAAAGTTAAGAAAAAAAGGTCTTATTTCACAAAAAAAACAAAACATAAACCATGATGACCAATGTTTTAGTTTAGAAAACAATACATCATAAAAAAAAAAACTAAGAGATTAAACAAAAACACTATAATTAAGTAGTTTTTAAGTTCGGGGTCCAAAATATTAAGACAGTCAAACTCAAGGTCTAATATCAGAAACAGACATAATATAGGGACTGAAAACGTGTTTCATAAAAGATAAAAGTGTAAGTGGGAGAATAGCAAGACCGACCCTAAAAAAAAAATTTCATTTGAAAATTTCAGCAACCTTTCAAAAGAAGCAACCCAACTCAACATCAAAAAATAAAACAAGGAAACGACAGGCGACAGAGAGGGCTACAACCCAACCCAACACTGAGAGGCAAAAGTAGAAAGATACTATAATTTACTATAGATAAAGCGATAATTAGAATATAGTGAGGTTTTTTTTGCCATACTTTGCAGCGGACATTTTTTTTTAATAAATTTTAACATTAAAACAAATGCCAATAATAAATAATTAAAAATTCTCATTCATAAATGGATGTTAATCAGTTAAATTTTGCTTCATTTTAATTTTGGGTTGGGTTTTCTTTATGTTATATTCTTATCATTAGAATGATTAATTGTGATCAAAACATAACTCTATAAAACATAACACTACATGTACTTCGAAATGATACATATTTTTTGTCATAAAAAAATAATTTACTAAAAAATTTCATTTGTTATTAATTTAAAATTTAATTTTTAATATTAATAAGAAATATATTTTGCAAAATTTACTCAAAAGCTTTATAGTTTAATAAAGTAATTGGATCCATTGATCCATAATTGTTAAAATTGAAAATGAAAATGAAACATAACATTGTATATGTTTTGAAATGATGGATAAAATTTTTCATTAAAAAATAATTCAATAAAAAATTACATCTCCTATTAACTTAAATTCCAATTTTTAATATTCTTTATAAATTTATTTAGAAAAATCCATCTTCAATTCTAGCAATTATGGATCAAAGTACTTTATTGAACCATGGAACTTTTAAAACAAATAACTAATTCTAAAATCCTTAATAATCAATAATGAAAAAATATGATCAAAATAAAATATTATGTTTAATTTATGCTAATTAATCAAAGTTTCAATCATTAACTTAATAAAGATAAAAAAAATAAAAAGGAAAAAATTGACTAAACGGTTTGGAAACTATGATATATTTGATTTTGAGTTAAACCATTTCTATTTTTAACCTTTAAACTTTATTAAGTCAATTGTTAAAACCTTAATGTCTAAAATTTTTTCATTATGCCAAATAAATAAACCACGGTTACCAAATTTTTACTTTAGAAGACAATAAATAAAAAATAGTAAAAAAAATTAGAGATAAAAAGAACAAATTATGATAACTAATGTCTTATCTTAGAAAATAGTAAATAAAACAATAACTAAAAAAACACTTAAGGACCAAAAGAGCAAATAGAAGACCTAGACTAATAGTTATAAAATGAATTTTTTAATTTTGACAATTATGGACCAAAGTACTTTATTGAACCATGGAGCTTTTAAACTAAATAACTCATTAGAAAAATCTCAATCATCAATAATGAGAAAATATAACCGAAATACAATATTATGTTTAATTTATTTTAATTAACCAAAGGTTCAATCATTAACTTAATAAAGATAAAAAAAGAAAAGGTAAAAAATCAATAGTTATAAAATTTGGGGATCAAGAGAGAAATTAAAAGAGCTAGATTAGTAGTTATAAAATTTGGAGACCAAAATATAACACTAATATAAACTTGAGCCTAAAATGGAAGCATTAGAAAATTAGGGACTGAAACCGTGTTTTCATCAAAGCAACACATGAAACAGATTGAACGCTACACAGGTCCTCAGGAACTTCAGCGCCTTGCACAAAGAAGATCAAGCTCAAAAAAGAGGAAATTGTATCCTGAAAAACAAAAAAAAAATGACAAACACAAAAAAAAAATGATTAAGGGACAAAACGGTAAAGATACTGTATTTTACTGTAATTCAAACAGTAGCAACCTCATAACTTTTAGAATATAGTGTAATTTCATTCTCTTGGACCTCATTCAACACCAATTAGACTCTGCCTATGGCTTGGCACATTTCAGTTCTTGAGATCCTCCGGCTTTGTTCACTCAATATATATATATATATATATATATATATATATGCAAGTGTATAATTATACGGGCGGATGAATACATGTAAACCGAAATAGTGCTTGGCAATTACTGAAGTGCTAGCAAAAATATGTTCTTCCGTATATATCATATATCCTCCCCAAGTTTACCAAAATTGGGATTTAACCTAAAATTATTATTATTATTTTATAAATAGTAAATCACGAAATGGAATGTAACCGTAAGATTTTATGAAAATATTCTGAAAAATGTTGAAAAGATATGATTGTGTCATAAACTTTAAAATTTAACAAATTTACATTCTTTTAACAAAATAGTCGAGATTATTAAATCACGTATGAATTTGGAATTTTTGACCAAATTGATGAGTGACAACTATTGACTTATAAGAATGAATTTGAAATCTAATGTTTAAGTTATAATGAAAAGATTTGAAATAAACATAATTAAGAAGTGAAATGATTATCAAATTTATGAACACTAATCAGTGTTTTAAGTCATTTCTTATATGTAATCACTTATAACCATAATTAAATACCTAAAAAATTGTTTGCATTTTATTAAATAAATATAGAATATGACACAAATATATATATATATATATATATATATACACACACACAGACACACACAGACACACACACACACACACATCAATTGCACAAAAGTATATTCAAACATAAGGTTTTCAATTGTACGTATTAAGCATTTAGCATAATAATTTTAGCTAATCACTGCAATAATTTACTATTAAGTGTCTAATTTAATCTAAAATTAAATAAGTTTAATTAAACATGAAAATCTATTTTTTACTCAATAATGTGTTATCGTAAAGTTCTTGAGATTCTAGATATTTTAGAAGTTGAATCGAAATTTTAGAAGATTCTAGACAAATACAATTTTACCTTGAATCAAATTGATTTCTAATTATGCATAATAAAATCGTAAATATTCTAAATTTTTAATAGGAATTTTGTCAACTTTGATCCTCCCGCACAGTAATATCCTATTGCAAAGGATGGGAAAGAAGCCAGAGTTAAAATCTAGTTTAAGATTGGCTGAAACTGATATCTCTCGATCAATGATACATTAACCGTGATAGCTATCCGTAGGTTATTTCATCTTAAACCATCATTACTATCAACCTGTTAAATAACTTGAAAATACACTTCTATTCGTAAAACCTTACAATTCCCACTTGCAAAAAAGATAAAAAAAAATAAAAAACAATTAGCCAACTAATTAACTTGATTCTATTAATTGACTTTATTGAATTACTATAACAATTAACTAGTTAATTCATTTTGTAATTTGATGATATTTATGAAATTTATACATTTAATAATTGAAAGGTTTTAAATCATCAAATACTTGCACCAAAATATTTTTATCATTTTGCAAGAAAGATTATTTTTATTTGTTTCCTACAAATATTAATGCAAGAAAGAAAAGTCAATGAGAAAAATTAAGGCCTAACTGTACAATTAGCCCATAAACTTTGTCAATTCAAGTAAGTTGGTAAAAAACTCACTATTTACTAAAACTTGGTCCTTGAATTTTGAAAAATTACGCAACTCAATCAAATTGCTACAATAACTAACGGACGACACTTAGGGGGGTGATGTGGCAATAGATGGCTGAGGTGGAGAAATCATCGACAACAATCATATCTCAAACAGAAAAGCTTTGTGAGGCAATAAAGGAGGAAAAATTAGATTAAAAAAAAAAAGAAAGGACAAAATTTGGAGAAAAAAAAACACGATATCACAAGAATAACGAAAGGCAAAATCACAAGAATAGCAGCTAAAACACCACCACGAACCTAGAATCTAACGATCCGACCACTGAGCCAGGGGCTGAGTTCCACTACTCGTCAACCATGACATCATTGAGTGCATTGATGTTTTTGAACAATGCTTTTCTTAGTTACGGAGGAGTTGCAACAAAAGAGGAAGAGAGGGCAAGATAAAGACTTTTTGGCTAAATCCTCTGATGGCCCAACTTGCTTGATTTCACCTTCACCTCTCAATTAAACCGTTGAATTGGTCTCGATTTCAGACCCCTGTTGTGATTGGCTCTGTTCTTGCTGAAATTGATTTCACAATTGAATTGATTTTGATTTCGCCTTCGCCTCTCAATTTTGCCTTTCACCCAATTGACTCTCAAACGATGCCATAATCATCAAAATGAATGGTGATTTTTGTTTCTCCATCCCCTCCTGAAGCGACTACACTGATGATGTACTTGTTGGTAGCGAAGGGCAAGTTATGGGTGGCTTGGTTGCTATTTTTCATTTTCAACTCCACCTTAGCCATTTAGGTAAATTGCACCCGTAGCCCCTAACATTTTATTATTGTTCTATTTTGGACCATAACCTCAAAACCTTACATGAGTAGTCCTCAATCTCAATTTTTTGTTCTATTTTAAATTTTTGGAAAACGGAAACTATTAGAATAGACGGAACTGGCCACGTGGCATGTCAACGTAGACAATTTGCCATGATGGCACTATGAATCACCAGCTATATATGATGTGGAAAATAAAAAAATACTCATTTCATCCCAGCCAATTTGCTCCATTTGCTTTTGCACGAATATTAAGAAAATCACTATTTGACCCACCATTTTCCAAATTTGCCCTTGTCTTCATCTCTCTAACTCTCCGCCTCCTACAGACTTTCTACCTCCTTCTATCGCCGTCCCTCCCTCACCACAACTGGCTCATCGAGGTCCTTCCCTCACCGTTGCTCCTCATCTTACCATTGCTCCTCACCTTGTTGCCGCTTCTTGTCGTTCCTCACCATGGCCTGATTGCTTATCACCTCACTATTGTTGTCATCTTGCCTCACTTCAATTTCACCTCACCTTGCCTTTCTTCGATCTCGCTTCGCCTTGCTTGCTTTGCTCTGATCTCGCTCAATTCTCGTGTCTCTCACCGATCTCACCTGATTATGGCATCTCTCTCCGATCTCACCTCACTGTGCCATGCTTCGCTTCGACCCCGCATGATTCTTGCGCCTCTCTCCAACTCGCTTCGCTTACATTTTCTTGCATTACTGCCGCTGGCAACACCACTGCTACTCGCCGCCACTGGTTCATCAGCTTAAGCGACTCGTTGAGAAAGAAGAAAGTGGGGATAGATAGTGGCGAGTAAGGGGCATAAAAAGTAAGTTAAGCGAGTGAGGGTAATGTGGTAAATTGACAGTAAAAATTTACTAAAATGGGAAATTGTGCAAAGTTATGAGACTACCTAAAAAGGAAAATGGAGCAAAATATATAGGATGGAGGGAGTAATAAAAAAGGATATGAAAAATAGGGGGAAAAATGGCTAGTTGCTTCACCGCCCCTCTCCCCATTCGCCTAATGCCTCTTTGTTCCTCTTTTCAGAAGCCCCTCCTATTGTCCGCCCAACACATCTTTGTTGCCGTCCTCCACTATTAATCGCACCTTTGCTCAAAGTCAAATCATGCCTTTGCTTGCTGTCGAATCGCGCCTCTTGTGCTTTCCATCAAATTAGGATGAATAGATGGCCAATCAAGCAGCCAAAAAGGAAGATCGGTAGACGATGAATCCCCAGAACCTTTGATTTCACCATAAGGGGGATCGGAAGTGTTCGTGCTAGAGGATGTGAAAGCTTTCAATTTCACTAAGCTAGTTGCAACGTCGCTGGAGGATGCGGAAGTTGCCGCTGTCTAGGTTTCGACAATTGGAATGATGCGTGGGAGGACGATGGACGTGCGACTCTTCCTCTATCTGTTCACGCCAAAATCGAATGCCCCTCCACCTCTGTTTGAATGCCTCCCTACTTTCGTCCATTCGAATTCATCCGATTGGCCTCGAATTCATCTGATTGGCCTCGATTGCAACACCTCAGAATCTTTGACCTGAGTTTGCTTTTGTTTATGATGTTTGTATGGTTGTCGGTGTTCCGCACAAACAGAGCCTTCGCCTAATTGCCTCGATGGACACCCTCTTTCTCTGAAATTCAAACGTAGCAAGGTTAGAGCAACGCGGTGGGGGAGGGAGGAGGAAGGAGAGATATAGGCTAACCCCAAATAGGCCTTAATTTTCTTCATTTTTTGTAACATAAGCGTTAAATTTTTTATGTAGCCAATTCATTGTCTCACGGGGCCAATTGCCTTAAGTTAGCATGCCACGTGTCAAGTTCCGTTATTTTTAACACTTTTCATCCTCCAAATGTCTAAAATAAAACAAAAAAATTAATGTTGATGACGGCCCATACGAGATTTTGAGGTTAGGGTTCAAAATAGGATAATAATAAAAGGTTAGGGGCTACGGGTGCAATTTACCCTTAGCCATCCATTGCCACCTCACCCTCCCCCTAAACGTCATCCATTAGTTATTGTAACAATTGGACTAATTGGCTCGTATAGTTTTTCAAAATTCAAGGGCCAAGTTTTAGTGAGTAGTGAGTTTTGAACCAACTCGCTCAAGTTAGCAAAGTTCAAGGGTCAATTGTGTAGTTAGGCCAAAATTAAAGGATTGAAAGCCACGGTCACCAACTTCTTAAAAGTGTTACATAAGGTTCCTACATATAATAGAAAAGTAAATTTGTTATTTATTATTTAGATATCAATTCTATAGTTAACTTTACTTGTATGATAATTCTCTTATTATATATAAAGGCAAAGAGAGTCTTGTATTATTATCAATCCCTCTATTTCTCCCTTTTATATTGGTTAACAAAAAGAAACCCAACTTTGATCCATGGGCTTTTTTTTATGAATGCTAGACTCAGTATCCTAGACTTAAACCTCGCCGCGTTCACCTCCTTAACCCTGCCATAGAAATCGACCCTTCAGCTGCCTCCGTGCCCCCGCAGCTGCAATTGCCTCCGTCAGCCCCTAGTCATCGCTCCTTCCTGTCCAGATAATGTCATCGAATCACTGTGGAGGAGCCAAATCTGAAATGAACCAACAACATCGCTGCCAAAATCTGCCTCGTCATTTGTCCCGAGCCTAACTGATACACGGAAACACCGAAAGTCAAGCCACCACACCTTCACCAGCTTGCCCAACCCTGGATCAACATCATCATGCCTCATCAATGTCACCCCTGCCAAAGCTACCTTAATCCTGTCATGAATTGGGCACTAGACGATTAGAGTGCACCAATCAATTTTGTTAGGAAGCTCGAGTGGAAAATGTGTAGACATAGAAGGATCCTATTTGAATTTCTCCTCCATCATCCTCACCATTCACCAGTTCCTCTAATTAAGACAAACGCCATTTCCAATTCTGTCATGAGAGGAACCAACTCGCACAATTTTAGAAAGTTAAAGAATTGAGTCATAATGATCAAACTCAAGGGATGAACTCACGCGAGTTGCCGAAGTTAGGGGACCAATAGTACCTTTTGGCCAGCCATAGAACACGGCAGGAAATTTAGAAGAAAGATGCATCTAAAAACATTGTCAGTTTAGACTCTGTATTGGGACCAATCTGACATCTCATTTCTCATTCTATAAATCTCTCCCAGGAGGAGGAGCCATGCATTTTTTTTCTTCTTTCCCACATGTTTTATTCACCAATACAAACTTAGAGGAACCAATCCAGATATCCATATCTTTTTCATACCCGCCCACCGTCCTTGCACAGAGAGGACAGTTATAAGCTCTGACCAATCTAGGAAGAGTTCTTCAGAACCCATTCCACCAGGGTCGCAATGCCAAATCCTGTTGCACTTCGCTTTTTGTCGTCCCAGACAGGACCAGCCATGTCAATGTGCATCCATTGAACTTTCTCATCAACAAACTGCACAATACCAGCCACGCTTTAGCAACTCCATGATAAGCTTACCATCGCGATTTTTCATCAATAATTCTTTGTGCAGCTAAGTAACATAAAATCAATGGGAAAATGTGTCCAACTAATCCCATTGCACCACTTAATTTGATGTCCAAAACCATGAAGCAACTGACACTGTATAATACTGCATCAAACTTGCACCAATGCAGGGGAAGTTGGGGAAATGGGAAGCAACTAAGTGAAGCCAAGACTACTGAATACAATAAGTACCTGTTTCAAGAACAATGCTGCAGTGATGGCACCACCCTGACGACCACCTGTGTTTACCATATCAGCAACTCCTGATTTCATTGATTCCCAGTATTTCTCCTCCAGAGGCATCCTCCATAGTTTCTCACCGCTGACCTCTGAAGCTTCAAATACCTCTTTTGCCAAGTCATCACTAGGAGTAAAGACACCTAAACAATGACAGCCGCAAAAATATCGAGTGAATAATGGACTCGATCATCAATACCAACAAATATAGAGTTGAAGTCAAAAGCTCTAGTTGAAGAACTAAAGTATTGGTACAAGTGAGGACAAAATGTAATTCTATGTAAATCCATTTACCATAACTATCAAGTCATCTCACTGCTGCAGATGCAGCCAATAAGTTATGTTTAAAAAAATAAGAAAAAAAAGTTCTCGAGCAAAATATGAGAGAGAGGGGATGCACATCATCAACAACTTTTGTGATCAGAAAAAGCAAATTCCCACTGCTCTTACCAGCCAAACGTTATCAGACTTATGTTAAAATGGTGAAGAAAACAATTACCTGCAATAGAGGGACCAAGGGCAACAACACAAGCTCCAGTTAATGTTGCCAGGTCAATCACCTGCCAAAACACAATCTTTTAATACCAGGTTCATGACTGCACTTGTACAAGGGGTATCAGCAGAACACAAATTTCAAATTTAAACACTCGCCTCCAGGCAAGGACAGGAGCCAAATAAAAGATTCAGGAGGGAAGATTTCAAAGTGCTCCATTTTAGTCAGTCTTGTAATGGAACCAAGAAAGAAGCTTCCAAGAAGAAAATTTCATACTTCACTTGTAACAATACCCAAACACAAACATCACTTGTAGAACCCTGAATAAATCATATATCATCAAGGAAAAGATCTGAACTTGGTGGAAGATTGTAAAAGAAACAGCTCCTTTATTCTAATTTACCAAGAAAAGAACAACTTTTAGGCCCATATGAAGCATCACAAATCCTAACAAGAAACCAAGAAGACAAAGGAAGTACCTTCTCTGCACCTTGGTTACAAGTATATACCAGAGCATCTGCAAGTGTGAGCCTGCCTTCTGCATCAGTGTTATTGACCTGCAACAAGCAAGGCAGAAATATAGTATTCTTAAATTTGCGAGAGCAGACAAAGAAGCTCAATTTCTAAAACCAAATATCTAAATATGTACTAAACATAAGCATTCTAATGGGTTCTCAGTGCCTGATATTTAAAAAGCAAATTTACATTCCACCCTCAAAGCAAGAAGGTGATTATCAACAATAATCTATGCATTACTAATGAACCATAAGTTATCAGTATGATTCCATCCTTTTATTCTGACAAATAGGATGGGATCCTCTTTTGGATTTCCAGCAGACTTTGTGAACTTGATCATGCAATGTGCGACTTCCCCTTTGTTTTCATTGTGCATCAATGGATCGCTGCATGGGTTCTTTAAGGGGGAGAGACATTTGAGGCAGTAGGATCACCTCTCACCATACCTCTTTGTTTTGGCAATAGAAGTTTTGCCCAGACACTTGCAGGAGTTGGTTGGAAATAGGAAGTTCAGTTACCATCCAAGCTGCCACAAGCTCAAGTTGAATCACTTGGCATTTGCAGATGATCTGCTTCTATTTTGCAGAGGGGACCTGAGTCCGATCCATGAGATACGGAAAATCTTTCTGGCCTTTTCCCCAGTCCTGAGAAGACTAGAATCTTTTCTGGAGGTGTGGAGGATGCAGTTAAGGCTGAAATGTTAGGCAACCTTGGCTTTCAACAAGGTAATTTTCCATTTACATATCTGGGAATACTCCAGACCTAAGATTAGAGATGTTGCTCCCATTATTCATAAGATGACAGCCAGGCTTGATGCTTGGAGCTCAAGTATCTCAAGCAGGGCGAGTTCAGCTGTTAAATCAGTAGCCCTTAATGTCCAAACTTACTGGGTGGCTGTTTTTGCATTCCCTGTAGCTGTATTGAACAAAATTGAAACAAAGTGCAGACACTTTATCTGGGGGAAAGAGGTGATGAGAACAACAAAATGATCCCATTCGCTTGGAAAAAAGTAACTGTACCAAAGACTGAGGGAGGCCTGGGGATTATCCAGCTCAAGGTTTGGAATCAATCAATGATCTTGAAGCTTTTATAGGCCATTCAGAAGCAGAAACAGACACTACGGGTTCAATGGGTCCATAGTTATCATGTGAAGCATAACAATATCTGGGAAGTACCATGCATGGGTGTGGCAAAGTATTTTAGGAGCCCAAGCTCAAGTGGCGCAGAAATCTTCAATTAGAAGCTTGATGGAGTCTGTTAATAGAGATAGTCAATGTCGTAAGAGTTTTTATGAGGCCCTGTGATAAGGCAAAGAAGACGCAAGTGGAAGAGAGTTTCCTGGGAATTATCAGCTATTCAGGAACACAAATACACTGCCAGGCTTGCTCTCAATGGAGGCCTGGAAACACTGAATAAATTGAAGGCATGGGGCTTTGGACTGGTGAACACATGTGTACTTTGTGAAGCCAGTGAGGAGCCGTTGGCCACTAGTTCTTTTCATGTCAGTAGTTGGCACAAGTTTTGGATGAGCGTTTTTAAGTGGCTAGTTATTTGGCAGTTATGCTTGGATTTTCATGAGAGGCAAGATGGCTTACAAAAAAATGTAAAAGGAAGGAAGGTTGCCAGCAGGATTAAATGGGTGGCATGTACTTTCGTACTTCTTTGATGGTAATATAACACCAAGAAGCTGTTATCTTTCCAAATTCAGATCATGTGGCCATTGGCACTCAACACTTCAGTGATCAAAGATCACAAATCAAAATGGAATTCAGGCATCATGCATAAGAAATACAGATTACAGCTCTGAGCAAGTTGGCCTCATGAATGCCCAAAACTAACAGCACAGTACACCAGTCTGCTTAAGTTTGCAATGAAACAAACAGCCAAACAGCAATCAGTGCCAAAATCTACTGAAATAAGGTATTTCTATGGTAAATGTCAGCAGCACAAAACTTTTTCCCCCCTGCTGGAGGGGTGGGGTGATGGGGGAACTATACCTCAATAGTCTTTCCATTGGAAGCAGTGACAATATCCCCAGGCCGCATACCTGTTCCACTGATCATATTCTCACAAGCAGCAACAATAAAGTGAACCTGCAAGTCCAGAGCATTATCAAGTTACAGAACTTGACGTAGATCAGCTTGGTCTGATATTCAAACATACAACATGTAATGGTAATGTATAACAGATCAACAAGTGAAAAATATTTCTTTGATTAAAAACAGGGATAATGCAGAAAGGGTGTTTAACACAGTGTACCTCTACACCAGGAGGTTTGATCTGACCGATGGCTTTGGCTGCACCAAGAACTGCTGCTGAACCTCCCATATCAAATTTCATGAGTTCAATTGAGCATCCAGGTCCAGTCTTGATGTTGTAGCCACCACTGTAGTAAAGCACCATCATTTAAACATGCAACAAGCAGATAGCATGGAGACAGAAACATAAAAGGTTGCCCTCCAAGAATCGTTATAGTAGTAATTTTGGTACCAGTACCAGATGATGAGTAAATATGCATTAACAACTCTAAAACAATCTGCACCTGGTGAAAGGTGGGAAAAAGAAAAAGCCCAAATCTCCAATTTGGCAAGTGATACATTAATAATTTGAGTTGGTATGAAATTATAAGCCACTGCTAGGTGTTTTTCAAGTTATGGTCACAAACTTACCATGCCACAAAAAGACCTGTTTAAAAGAAAAATAACACATTTTCTCAAATCACACAAATTAATAAACATCTTTGCATCGTAGGCAAAATTATTTTTGTGAGTAACCAAACTAGGTGTTACTGACCCTCCTATCCCATTTGTTGCTTAGCTTAACATTCAAATACACAAGCATCTCACCCCTCTCTTCATGCTAAGATCAACTTGCAAAAAGAAATATAAAGACTATAATCACCTGTCAAAGGTCAACCCTTTTCCAACTAATCCCAGCTTAGCTTTAACAGGACCAGTTGTGGGTTTATAGCACAAATGAATAAAATGAGGGGGGTTTGCAGATGCTGCAGCAACTCCTAGATAGGAACCCATTTTCAACTCTTTGCACTGCTCCGCAGTCAAGATGTTTGCGGATATAACATCACTGTATTGAGAAGCCAATTTTGAAGCCTCTGCTGCCAGTACCGCTGCAACATAAAAAAGTCAAAAGTTCAGTTTTTCTCATCTAGCCATAAACTCATTTTTCAGGGAATCGTATAAACAATGATTCAGTGACATGATTTTCTTCGGGCATGAGGAATAAGAAAAGGTAGTAAAAACTTGTACAAACCTGGTGTGAGCACATTGGCTGGTGAATTTACGAGCTCCCTTCCAAAAATTACAGCCAAGGAAACATCTTCTGCGTACTTTAGCTTCTTGTCCAACTCAGGCCCAGTTCCAAGACCAAGAATATCAACAGATTTAAGCTGTGGTTTCTTTGACTCTGACTTGTACCTGTTGTCTTCATATATCCCCATTACCGTCCCTATCACAATCAAACAGAGATTAAATAGCTCTTTCCTCGACTTAGCCCCATGTGGCAATCATCATAGTGACAATCAAATGAGAAGTACCAGCAGCTATGGCAGTAGCAGTATTTAGCTTTGAATCCTCTGACAGCCCGTCTGAACATGCAAGCACAATAGCAACATTACTGGCCTGGGAAGCTTTTGCAGCAGCAGCTGCAGCCTCACCAAGACCATGGAAAGCTGCTGTTGATGATGCAGACTGCCCAAGCCCAAACAAGCCAACCCTTTTAGAGCCAAAGCCAGTAAGCCTGAGGATTGTTGACTGCCCAGTTTTCCCAGTGAAATCCTCCTCGGAAGAGGCCTCAGCCAATAGACCACCCAACTGAGCATCTAACTTTTTCAGAATCGAGTTTTCAAACTTGGAGTTCTCATCCTTGGCTAGGTCTTTCTCAGTAACCCCCACCGCAAGAATGTCCCCTTTCCACTCCACCACATCAACTGCCTTTGCGGCAAAAGAGACCTGTTTGTGCATATTCACGAACACGAAAGACGCGTCAGCATTTATCCAACATGAACAAACCACCACCATAACAGAACCAGCCTCAAACGTAAACCAAATCTGAAAATGGAAGACTAAGTGTACAATAATTAAGAACAGCAAACTCAAAATTGAAGAATCTGACGACAAAAGCCGATCAATCATGTTATCTTATCGAAACAGATCAACTGGTCAGAACATACAAACCCACAAGCAAAAGAAAAAAAAAAAGTCAAACCACGTCCGCATTCCAGTGGTGAAAAACGAATCCAGATTCCGGAAAAGCGAAACTTGCTCAATTACAAAGAGAGAGAGAGAGAGAGAGTCGCACCTTGGGGTGTTCGATGGCGACAGGCTCAGTGAGGCCGAGGGTGGCGCGAGCGAGAGTGTGGGCCATGCGCCTGGCTTTAGGAGAGCTCAAGGGTGCGATTGCGAGAGAATATCTGAGCCCGAGCGGCGACCGAAATCGAAATTTGGCCAAGAAGAACGAAGAAGAAGATGGGACTGAGGAAGAGAAGAGAGAAGTGGCGAGGGACGCGGCGACAGAGGCGGACATCTGTGAGCTGTTGGGAGTGTGCGTATTTATAGTACTAGTACTTGAAGTGTTCGACAAAATTTCCAAATGAAAATCCCAATGCCAAAGCGTCTACGACTCTACGCTACGCTGGTGGATTTGTGCATCGGCATCGACCTTGTTTGCTGTCACTATCCTGCGACTCTCCTCTGACCAGCAATCGATCTTTAGACTTCATAAATTACAGCCGAGATAACTGAGGCTTAAGAATATCCGGTAAAAATTAGGAATTTTTGAGCACTATCTTCATCAATCTCTCCATGAATATCGCATATCCTGGTTTGGATCGGATTTCAGAAAAACAGACATCCATGTAAACTTTAACACATATAAATCACTCCCCATTTAGGATGCAAATTTTGGTCATCATCATAGCTTCTCTACGTGCCGTTTCATTGAGGAGATAAGTTAAGCGGCATTGACCTGTGGATATCATAGAACTAAGGGAAAGTTTGGAGAGCGATGAAGCGGGTTACGGGCAATCCACGAGTTGATTCAAATTGATTGTATGCTTGTTCGAACTTGGACTCATTCAAGCTTTTATCAACTTAAATTCAAACTTGAATCAGAATATTAATTTGATTTTTATCGAGAAGGGCCATGAAACTTTAATGTTCAAGCTCGAACTTTATTGAGCTTTTAATAATTCGTATGTCAAAAGTACACATCTTCAATTTTTGATATAATTATACTTACCCATTTAGCTTTCAAATTTTACAATTACCTACATAGTAAGGTGATACCATACTAGGCTTAGACCTACTCTCCTAATAGCCTATTGGAGATATCTCATGGGCTTGGCCTATTTTGAGATATTATCTTAGATAAATTAGATACTAATTACGATATTGGTGATTGGATTGGAAAATGAATAAAATTTTTGAAACTACGGAATTATGTACAAGAAAGCAAGGGTTTCTTCCCTTAGTAAATACGTCATCTAGTTTATAACAGGTTCATCATGGAAATCCCCTGATATGTTGATGCTCTACGGATTTCCTTATATTCCTCTTAAGCTATTATTGACTTAAGTATCAGATGGTTTTCTCGAACACATAACTTTCGAATCCATAACCTTGTCTTTTTTCAGGTCCCACACATAGCGATGATCGTTGGCCTAAACATCTACGCTTAACATCACAAGGAACCATTAAATATAAAGTTAGTTCTACTTACCTCTAAAGGTTACTGCTAATGACAGATATCATTCTCAACTTTTAGCATGTACACTTTGTTTGAGCTTATTAAGCCTTTGAACTAAGCTCAAGAACATATTCTAGGGCTTGTCAAGATGAGTCACCCCAAATGAATTGAATTAAGCTTGAGCCATGGAGTTCGAGCTCATCCCAGTTCATTTACATTCTTACCCTCCTACACTGAAATGATTAACCCAATTTAAGGCTTTTCATGTCCCTTAACAAAATTGACATTTATCATATGTTTATATCATCTCAAATTAATGTAATACAAGTACAATTTCATTATGTGGCATGACATTCATGATTTTCCAAACATAGAAAGTTCGCCAATCATTTTTGGACATATGAAGTATGAAATAGTTAACATCAATAGATATAAATTTACCGATAGATGATAGTTTTATAGCAACTGGACTATTTAAATTGAGACATATTAGCAATTTTCTTTCGTTGTGACTTAAAAAAAATTAGAGATTAATGTGAATCTTGAGAAAGAAAAGAATGAGGAGGAAGAAGAAGAGGTAACAAAAAAGTATAAATAAATTGTCCATAAACTATCAAACAAATTATATGACAAGTTACACTTACAAAATTTACCAATTTCTCTATTAAGACATAACAAAAATAATAATGAAGGAATGATATGAAATTTATCTATATGTTGTTAAATTAGACTAGTCATTCAATTGCAATCAATTTTGGGCCTATTTGGCATCCACGTTTTCGAACCCAGACGATGTGGAAATCATTGAAAGCTATCCCCTGCATGTTTGTTTCCCATGCAGTGAGTCATGTTTGTTTCCCATGCAGTGAGTCTTCTGTGAACGCTAATCTGAAAACACCGAGATCGTCGGACAGCTAAATGCATGACACTCATCCCCCTAGCATTCTCTCAGCGAGGACGGCGTTAGGAGCTAGCTTCTCGAAAATACCCATGAGAATTTTCAGTAATCAAAGCAAAAGATTGAGAGATTTTCTCGTCAAGATAGCTTCATAAATCGAGCAAGAAAATGCAAAGAAGCTAGGAAAAACAGAGCAATTCAGTGAGGGAAAAAAACATATAAGGGAAGCCGATGGAAGAATTAACAAGAGTAAGTGGTTTTTAGTCTCATTAATCAATTAATTTTTCTTTTGTTGTTCTGCAATTCATGACCGTAGCAATTCCAGAATTTCTTGTCTCCAATTCGTTGTTTTGTTGTTGTTGGGTCTCTGATTCTTTGTTTCCAATTCTTTGTTTTGCTATTGTCTCTGATTCCTCATTTTGCTTCTGTTAGTCCACTGGCTTGAAGCTTTGGCCCCTTACTGTTGGGTTTCGGGAGCCAAACAGCGCAGCGGAATTTAACCGAAACCCTCCAGGATCCAAGTGAAACGGGGTAAATCGGGTGTTTGAAAATTTTCATACCTAATTTTCGGTTGAGATCTCTCACTCAACTGTAAAGTCGAATCACAAACCTGAACAGTTGACGTATTCAAGCTCTCTATGGTATTCACACGAGCCTCTCGGGATCACCACGCTTCCACCACGTCCCGGCAGATGCGTTTCTCTTGCGCTCGCAGTGCTAGCTTGTGTCTTCCAAGCAATTGCAAGAGAAGAGTGCGGCTGTCCTTTTTGGAGGCTAGGGCAAGGAGACCTACGAATTTCTCACTTAAAAGTTGTATTTATAATAAGACTCAACTTCCAGGCCTAATAGGTTTCAAAGCCTTAATCCAATTAGGATTTAATTTCGGGCTTAATAATGGCTCAACTTTTAGGCCCATTATTAATACGAAATTAAAGTGAAACCATAACCCAAATAATTAGCTCATGCACTCTAATGATCTAAATTGCTCTATGTGTGCGACTCAATAGGCTCTTATCACGTTGGCAATGATTATAATTATAAGCAATGAGCGGTGTCTAGCAACACATCATTGCTACCCAAGTGACAAGATTGTCGATGATTCGACTATACCTTTATGATCATCACCGATATATGCCATTGTCCCTTTGTCCAAGATATCAAGACTAAGCACGAGACATGGAATGTGTCACTCTCGTATAGCCCAATCTTTGGTTTCTTGATTACCGAGTAGACTAACTTAAACTGATGACATTGATATCGCATATCAACTCATCCGAGCATGGCCATGCATTTTCTAAGTCTCACTCTATCAAGGGGCCCGAAGATATCGCTCCCGTTACATAGGAGGGACAAATCCCATCTTGATCATACAAATCCCTCCGCATGATATGTGACATACCCAATGACCTCCTTCAAGTTCACTCAGTTACGAGCAACAAAGGAAAGTATCAAAGTATGTGACTCACATGTAGGGAACCTTGATGATCTTAGGTCGAAGGACTACATATACCATGATCACTATGAGAATCACTTATGACACTCATATAACGATCCATGTAGTGTTCTCATGGTGGGTCGGTCCAGTACACAAGTTCTCCAACTTGTACCCATATGTAGACTACATATCTCATATTAGTCTCCACATATGCTAGTCGTTATGTATTATTGCAACCCGCTCCACAATAATACTAGACTAGGGACGTTTAAGAATATCATTATTCTAGGGTTACAATTATGTTTGTTAAGTTACGCAGAAACAAAACAACAAACATAATTGCTGGATTAATGCCTTAATAAAATATCATGACTCAATGTGCAAAAAATACAATCATCTCATGATTGGCTTTTTGGGCACAACACTAACAATCTCCCACTTGCACTAAAAGCCAATCATCCATGTATCTAATACCGATGGACCTAGAATGGCTATCATGCTTTTGCTGCATAAGGGGCTTTGTCAGTGGATCAGCAATGTTGCTATCTGTCGAAGTCCTGCATATCCTTACATCACCCCTCTCGATGATCTCCCTGATGAGATGATAGCGTCGGAGTATGTGTTTGGATCGCTGGTGAGATCGAGGTTCCTTAGCCTGTGCGATTGCTCCATTGTTGTCACAATAGAGCTCTATCGGGTCGGCAATGCTTGGAACCACTCCAAGTTCAGTGATGAACTTCTTGATCCAAACTGCCTCCTTCGCAGCATCAGAGGCGGCAATGTACTCAGATTCTGTTGTAGAGTCAGCTACTGTCTCTTGCTTTGAACTCTTCCAGCTCACAGCACCACCACCAATACAAAACACATAACCAGATTGCGATCTAAAATCATCCTTATCGGATTGGAAGCTTGCATCGGTGTAACCCCTTACAATGAGCTCATCTTCACCTCCAAAGACCAAGAATGCATCCTTAGTCCTTCGTAAGTACTTAAGGATGTTTTTAACAGCTGTCCAATGACTCTCACCGGGGTTCGATTGGTACCTACTCATCATGCTCAAAGCATATGAGACATCGGGACGAGTACATATCATGGCATACATGATAGATCCAATTGCTGAGGCATATGGAATCTTACTCATGCGCTCTCTCTCCTAAGTTGTACTCGGACACTGAGATCTAGAAAGAGTGATACCATGTGACATGGGCAAGAATCCTTTCTTGGAATCTTGCATGCTAAACCTCTTTAGCACCTTGTCAATATATGTACTTTGACTTAGGCCAAGAAGCTTTCTAGATCTATCTCTATAGATCCTGATGCCTAACACATAGGCTGCTTCACCCAAGTCCTTCATAGAGAAACATTTCCCTAGCCAAGTCTTCACAGACTGTAGCTCAGGAATGTCATTCCCGATGAGTAGTATGTCATCTACATACAACACCAAGAAGACAATAGCGCTCCCACTAACCTTCTTGTAGACACAAGGTTCATCTTCATTTTTGATAAAACCAAACTCTTTGATTGCATCATCAAAACGAAGATTCCAACTTCGAGAAGCTTGCTTCAGTCCATAAATGGACCTTTGCAACTTGCACACTTTATTGGCATTCTCAGGAGTGACAAAACCCTCAGGTTGTGTCATGTACACATCCTCAAGTAGCTTTCCATTTAGGAATGCAGTTTTGACATCCATTTGCCATATCTCATAATCATAGTGTGCAGCAATAGCAAACAAAATTCGGATGGATTTAAGCATAGCAACTGGTGAAAAAGTTTCATCATAGTCAATACCATGAATTTGCTTGAAACCTTTTGCAACCAATCGTCCCTTAAAGGTAATCACATTACCATCCATGTCAGTTTTCTTCTTGAAAACCCATTTGCACCCTATGGGTTTTACCCCTTCAGGTGGGTCAACCAAAGTCCATACTTGGTTTTCATACATGGATTCCATCTCGGATTTCATGGCCACTAGCCACTTCTCAGAGTCAGGCCCTGACATAGCTTGTTGGTAGGTTGTGGGCTCATCCTGATCCATGAGCATCACATCACTGGTGTGAGTCACAAGAAATCCATATCTCTCGGGCTCACGCCGAATCCTACTAGACCTACGTGGGCTCTGTGCTACAGGAACAGACTCTTGAACAACATCTTGCGGTGTCTGTTCAGGTTCCATTTCAGGTTCGATGTCTCCTTGTTGTTCTTGAATTTCTTCAAGTTCTACTTTCCTCCCACTAGTTTCTTTAGAGATAAACTCTTTCTCTAAAAAGACACCAGTTCGAGCAACAAACACTTTTTGCTCAGAAGGATTGTAGAAATAGTAACCCTTTGTTTCTTTGGGATACCCAACAAAAAGGCATTTTTGAGATTTGGGCCCTAGTTTGTCAGAGGATTGATGTTTCACATAAGCGTCACAGCCCCAAATCTTCATAAAAGACAAATTGGGACGCCTCCCACTCCATATCTCATATGGTGTCTTTTGAACCGATTTAGATGGAACTCGGTTTAGTGTAAAAGCGGCTGTCTCTAGAGCATGTCCCCAAAAGGAGTTTGGAAGGTCAGCTTGACTCATCATAGAGCGAACCATGTCTAACAGAGTTCGATTTCTCCTTTCAGATACACCATTCCATTGAGGTGTACCTGGTGGAGTGAGTTGTGATACTATACCACACTCCTTCAGATAGTCAAGGAATTCTCGATCCAAGTACTCTCCACCTCGATCTGATCGAAGCACTTTAATACTTTTCCCGAGTTGATTCTCTACTTCATTCTTGAATTCTTTGAACTTTTCAAAGGATTCTGACTTGTGTCTCATGAGATACACATAGCCATATCTGCTAGAGTCATCAGTGAAAGTAATGAAGTATTGGAAACCTCCTCTAGCTTGTGTAGACATAGGGCCACATACATCACTATGTATGAGTCCTAGTAAGTCATTAGCCCTTTCACTTTGCCCTGTGAATGGGGCTTTGGTCATCTTGCCCAACAAACATGACTCACATGTCTCATATGATTCAAAATCAAATGAGTCCAAGAGTCCATCCTTATGGAGCTTGGATATGCGGGTCTCATTTATATGGCCCAAGCGACAGTGCCAGAGATAGGTCGGGTTTGAATCATTTAATCTGACCTTCTTGGTATTCACATTATAGATTGGATCTTCGAGGTCTAGAACATACAACCCATTGCTAAGTTGAGCACTACCATAAAAGATTTCATTCAAATAAATAGAACAACATTTGTCCTTTATTATAAATGAAAAACCTTTCTTGTCCAAACAAGAAACAGAAATCAAATTTCTACTAATAGTAGGCACAAAGTAGCAGTTGTCTAATTCTAAAACTAATCCACTAGGTAAAGTGAGAACATAAGTCCCTACGGCTAAGGCAGCAACCCTTGCTCCATTTCCAACACGTAGGTCCACTTCACCTCGGGCCAATCTTCTACTTCTACTTAGATCCTGCACATTTGCACAAATGTGAGATCCACATCCAGTATCCAATACCCAAGATGAGGAAGTAGAAAAGTTAGCCTCTATAACAAGAATACCTGAAGTGGAAGTCTTACTTCCTTTTTCCTTAGCAAGTTCTTCAAGATAGAGCTTGCAGTTGCGCTTCCAGTGTCCAGGTTGCTTACAATGGAAGCACTCCCCTTCCTTTGCCACACCACCCTTTGGTTTCAGTGCAGCTGAAGAAGAACTAGCATTGGACTTTCCATTAGCTTTATCCTTCTTCTTGTTGGCTTTTCCTTTTCCCTTGCCCTTTTGAACCATCAAAATGGGCTTAGCCTTCTTAAGGTTTTGCTCAGCAGTTCTCAACATGTTGAGCAATTCAGGGAGGGACTTGTCAAGGTCGTTCATGTTATAGTTCATGACGAACTGACTGTAGCTTTCAGGCAACGATTGCAAGACTACATCGATAGCCAACTCTTTTTGAAGAGCAAATCCCAAATTCTCAAGATTCTCAATGTACCCAATCATCTTGAGCACATGAGGACCCACGGGACTTCCCTCAGACATCTTGCACTGAAACAATGCCTTAGAGGTCTCAAACCTCTCATGCCTAGCTTGCTCTTGGAAAAGCATTTTGAGATGTTCGATCATATCGAACGCCCCCATGTTCTCATGTTGCTTCTGAAGCTCAGATTCCATGGTAATAAGCATGAGGCATGCAACATCCAAAGCATCATCAGAATGCCTCTTGTGAGCATCCCTTTCAGCTCTTGGAGCAGTGGCAGCAGGCTCATTCGGAATGGGCTGCTCTAGGACATAAGCCTTTCTCTCTTGCTTGAGGACTATCCTCAAGTTTCGGTACCATTTGAGAAAGTTGGTCCCATTCAGTTTTTCCTTCTCAAGGATCGATCGCAACGAAAGTGTCGATGTGTTTTGTGCCATGGTTATCTACAACAGTAAATATGCAGTGTAAGAGTCATGTATTTTAATTCATTTAATAAGGACTTTTATTAAACGATACTCCCACTATTTTCCTCAAAATAATAACCCTCGATATTATTTCGGAACACCTCGGCGCTAAGGTATTCTAGTGGGCCAAGATCCATATTTGACCACAACCTGAGTCAGCTTTGGCTTTTCTCTCAAGTTACAGCTATTTAGGTAGGCAACTCCTTGCCAATTGCATCTTATGCAACTCTTGGATAGTTGGGTGAACAACACTTGTCCAAGCTCATCTCATGAACTTAAGCCCAACTCTATGCCTCTAAGTCCCTAATCCTATTAGGATGACTTAGTTAAGTCGAACCCAAAGTTAGCAGTTTGGATATCACTATTATCCCATCGCGCCTTACCAAGATGAACATAGGTGCTTTGCTTTGGCAAACCCACCTAATGTTGATCAAAGTCTTGACGAGTGCCAACATTTGGAAGGCATCACATTTAATGACTTAATATTTGTTTGAGGGATTTTTCTTTTGATCTCACCAATTTGTTATCTCCGGTTGTTTTATACATGCATCACATACAAATATAAAACATGCATCTCATGCTTACAAGAAAATAAACGTGACATGGTTATAGCCCAAACTATGCGATATTCTCAAGCCAATGAGAATATCATAAAAGCCTAAGAAAAGAAAAGAGTCTTCACAAGCTCCTTATCTTCCTTTCTTGGCTGCCCTTTTGTTGTCATCTCCTTGGACATGCCTCCTTGGATGATCCTTAGACATACAACCTTGGATGATCCCATAATGCACCATTACATCAATAATAGAAACCTCGAGTTACATTCGAGGGGAGTAAGGTGAGAAGAGAATGTACAATGAGAGTGATAAGAAAAGGCACGACTCGCAGGCCGTATTTACAAGTACAACCAATCAAGGGCTATAACCATGCACCATGCTTCAAACACCAATCAGCATATCATGTCAAATCTCATTCAACAAAGATGCATGCCAATTTTTGCGCGTTGATTAACCAGTTTTTATTTATGTGGCGCTTCGCATACGGCGGTCCCGCTGGCCTGTCAGTGGGCGGTGGTTCCGCTGACCGGTCAGCGGACGAGGTCAAGGGGAGCCGCCCTTGCGGGGGGCGTGGGGGGCAGCGCCCCCCTGCGCAAAAAATTTTCTTACAATTGCTTAGCCCGAAATCTTCTATTTCGAGCAAGTAGGCACCCGAGACTCCTCCATTCGAGCCACCAAAAATACCTTACTTTCGGTGCCCGAACAGGCCGAATCCGAACAAAGCTAGGGTTTTTGCAACTATTGCAAGAATCCTAATCCATATAGGTATCTCATACCATTCAATTTCGGGTTAATCTCATTAACCAATTAGTGTCGTTTCTTCATATATCTCATATGTTCATTACGAGTTCCGGTTTCATGCATCATGAATCAATCTAATTAATCATGGCCGAAAAGCAACCGAACACATAGCATCATGCGATTCAACACTCAATCCCGATTTAGGGTTTCACCAGTAGCTCTGATACCACTGTTGGGTTTCGGGAGCCAAACAGTGCAGCGGAATTTAACCGAAACCCTCCAGGATCCAAGTGAAACGGGGTAAACCGGGTGTTTGAAAATTTTCATACCTAATTTTCAGTTGAGATCTCTCACTCAACTGTAGAGTCGAATCACAAAACCTGAACAGTTGACGTGTTCAAGCTCTCTATGGTATCCACACGAGCCTCTCGGGATCACCACGCTTCCACCACGTCCCGACAGATGTGTTTCTCTTGCGCTCGCAGTGCTAGCTTGCGTCCTCCAAGGAATTGCAAGAGAAGAGTGTGGCTGTCCTTTTTGGAGGCTAGGGCAAGGAGACCTGCGAATTTCTCACTTAAAAGTTGTATTTATAGTGAAACTCAACTTCCAGGCCTAATGGGTTTCAAAGCCCTAATCCAATTAGGCTTTAATTTCGGGCTTAATAATGGCTCAACTCTTGGGCCCATTATTAATACGAAATTAAAGTGAAACCATAACCCAAATAATTAGCCCATGCACTCTAATGATCCAAATAGCTCTATGTGTGCGACCCAATAGGCTCTTACCACGTTGGCAATGATCATAAATCACATTTATGATCATAAGCAATGAGCGGTGTCTAGCAACACATCATTGCTACCCAAGTGACAAGATTGTCGATGATTCGACTAAACCTTTATGATCATCACCGATATATGCCATTGTCCCTTTGTCCAAGATATCAAGACTAAGCACGAGACATGGAATGTGTCACTCTCGTATAGCCCAATCTTTGGTTTCTTGATTACCGAGTAGACCAACTTAAACTGATGACATTGATATCGTATATCAACTCATCCGAGCATGGCCATGCATTTTCTAAGTCTCACTCTATCAAGGGGCCCGAAGATATCACTCCCGTTACATAGGAGGGACAAATCCCATCTTGATCATACAAATCCCTCCGCATGATATGTGACATACCCAATGACCTCCTTCAAGTTCACTCAGTTACGAGCAACAAAGGAAAGTATCAAAGTATGTGACTCACATGTAGGGAACCTTGATGATCTTAGGTCGAAGGACAACATATACCCTGATCACTATGGGAATCACTTATGACACTCATATAACGATCCATGTAGTGTTCTCATGGCGGGTCGGTCCAGTACACAAGTTCTCCAACTTGTACCCATATGTAGACTACATATCTCATATTAGTCTCCACATATGCTAGTCGTTATGTATTATTGCAACCCGCTCCATAGTAATACTAGACTAGGGACTTTTAAGAATATCATTATTCTAGGGTTACAATTATATTTGTTAAGTTACGCAGGAACAAAACAACAAACATAATTGCTGGATTAATGCCTTAATAAAATATCATGACTCAATGTGCAAAAATACAATCATCTCATGATTGGCTTTTGGGCACAACACTAACACTTATATGCTTTTTTCTTCAAACGAGTCTAGTCTGTTATTGTTCTCCTTGATCGGATTTTGGTGTTCATGGCACTGGCATGTGTACAGCAGATGAGCCCTAGACCTCTATTTAGTCTCCTTGATGAATCCTGTCCCGATACCATTACGCTGATCCCTTACCCCTGCCTAATCTTTTAGCAAGTTCTTTGCTTTTGCCTGTCCCAATACCGGTGCTCATGGTATTGATTTTTCAGTGTCCTAAATCGTTGGGCTAGGAAAGTGGCCATCTTCATGGTTTTTTTTTCTCTGCCTAGATATTTGATAAGTGTTTATGGCCACAGTGCTCTTGGTTTTGTTAGTTAATTCTTTAGTGTAATCTTTTGAGTATGTCTTCTTGTTTTCTCGTCTTCTTCCACCATCCGTTTCTGGTAATATGATGTTAAATTCAATCATATATAAATGTTTCCTTCTAGCGATGAAATGGTGTCACTTTTAGTTCAAAAAGATCAAGTGTGAATTGGAATAAGATAAAATTAGTGATGATACTTGGTATGTACAAGGGTTTTGTTGCTTATTGTATTGATGTTTCAGAGTCCTCCCTCTTATTGTCTGCTTTGTTTATGGCGTATCAATGATATTTTGGTTACTTGACACTATCAAAATTATGGAATGCTAGGGGAGGTTTAGTGGTGGCAAGGTGCATTTAGTTTCTTTGAAACATGGTCTGAGCGGAAACCAAACAAAATACCTTTATTGTCCTGTTTATAGCCCTCCCTCTTATTGCCTGCTTTGTTTATAGGTTCATTACACTTCTCTAGTTTATTCTGAATGATATACCATTCAGAAAAATGCTTAGGTTGATCCTATTTTTTAAGTGTATATTCTATTAACAAACTTAAATTGTATTGTTTACCTTGTTTGATGGAAATTAGTTCACTTATATTTTGTTATTTAATGTTAGATGGAAAATTGCACTTTTGAAACTACTAACACTCAAAATCAATGTGCCAACACAAAAGGTAGAGCACAATGGGCTAAAACTCAAGTGATTATATTTTGTGACATATGCAAAAAAGAGTTTGGTGATGGTCATAAGCAAGGTGGTAATCTAAGGAAATTTTCATGGAAGACAATAGTGAATAAATTCAAAAATGAGACTGATATGAGTTACACTGATAACCAAATGAAGAATAAGTGGGATGAACTCAAGAAGGATTGGAAGAATTGAAGGACACTTAAGAGGCTTGCAACAGGATTGGGATGGAACTCACAGAAAGGCACAATCGACGTATCAAATGATTGGTGGGACAAAAGTATAAAGGCTTGATTCTGTAAAAAAAAGTTGATACCTGTGTATATATATGTATTATTATCATGTATATTCTTATTATTCTATTTTCTTGTTGTTGCATAGGCTAACCCAGAAAATAGCTAAGTTCAGAACCAAAGGCATAGATCCAGAGTTAGAAGAGAAGTATGATGAGCTATTTTTTGGTGTAGTTGCTAAAAGTGATGATATGTGGGCTGCATTAGGTGGTCATCCTCCAGAAAGATTTTTTAATGGTTCTGCCACTCCAAAAATGTTGTCTAGTGATTTACTTGATGGTAGTGGTAATTGTGAAAATGAGGGTGTTGAAGTGGTCAATTCATGTGTTGCTTAAGAAGCTAAAAGAAATGTAAGCAAAAAATGACAAAAAATTTCATTCACAACACAACAAAATAAGCAAGTCTATAAGGCAAAAGAATGAGCTTCTATGCTATCCACAAAAATAGATGACATCAAAAAGGCATTGAGAGTCACAAAAATGCTATAATGGCTAGAGTTAGCAAAATACCTCCTACTATCATTGATGCAGTTGAAGTTTAACCTTCATGGAGGATGATGTGCCACAATTTAGTCCACTTTATCGATTTGCTACAAAGCTCCTGTTGAACAAAGAAAAGCGTGAGATGTTTATGACATTAAAGAGCTATTCTACAAGGTTGTGGTACTTGAAAGCCGAAAAAGTTGATGCAAAAACAAGTGAAGCACGTAGCTTTAGTAGTCTGTTTGGAAATAATGAGTTAAAGTTTCTTTTCACTAAATGGTGTTTTATAGTTTTCACTAAATAAGTAGTAGAAGGCATACGTAATATTGATTTAACAGGTGCGGCTCTTTGATTGACCTCTTGCATGTTTTTGGGAGAAAATTACATTGATAATATATTATAAAAATTATGTTCTTCACAGGTGTTTGTCTTAAAGAGATTGATGATTATGGGTTAGAGAATTGCTATAAGGGCATGATAGAAGATTTTATGATCAATTTAGAATGACCAAGGGAATGTTTTTTAGTTTGCTTTGCACTTTGGAAAATAATTATAGATTAAGTGAGTGTGTTAACATGTCTACAATGGAGGCACTTGAAATTTTTATAAATATATTAGGACACGGTGACTTTAATCGGAAAACACATGAGCGCTTTCAAATGTCAGGGAAAATAATCAGCAGGTACTTTACTATAGTATTAGAAAGTGTCATCCATATGGCACCTGATGTCATTAAGCCTTGTGAAAATACTATAGTATTTTACCCGGAGACCAAAGCAAATAAGAAAGAATCGTCGGTACATGCCTTATTTTAAGGTAATTAAGCTTTGTGAAAAACCTTATTCATTTTATCAAGCACTTTTGTCTTTTACTTCTTGTATGATTTTGTAGGACTGCATTGGTGCCATTGATGGCATACATATCCCAGCATCCATCCTAGTCACTAATCAAATTCTATATATTGGACGGAAAAGTGTACTGACACAAAATGTCATGGCAGCATGCGACTTTAATCTGTGTTTCACTTTTGTCCTTGCTGGCTATGAAGGATCTGTTCATGATGCGAATGTATTTAAAAGGACTCTATATCAAGAGTAATGGAACTTCCCCCATCATCCTTCTAGTAAACTATTAGATGATTTATAAGTGTGGAATTCGCTATTGTTATTAATCTATATTTTAACTAAATGTGATAAGATTATGCAGGCAAGTATTACATAGTGGATGTAGGGTACCTATAAATTCCAGGTTACTTAGGATCTTATAGAGGATAAAGATATCATCTATCTGATTTTTGTCAAGGAAGACCACCATCAGGAAAAAAAGAGATATTTAACAAAATGCATTCTTTGTTGTAAAGTGTTATTGAAAGAGCATTTGGAGTCTTGAAAATGAAATAAGATATCCTGAAACATATGTCCAATTATCCTTTTGTGAAGCAAGTCTTGATTATAATAGTAGTCATGACTCTACATAATTACATACAAAGGCATGCAGGTAGCAATGATTCAAATTTTCATAGGGCTGTGAATGAGAATGAAGAATTTGAAAACGATAATGATGAGGATGATAGTTGTGAAAGTGAGAGAAGAAATATCAACGAATCGAAAATGTCTCAACTAAGAGAAAAAAGTTGCTAATAGTTTACTATCAAAGTACTAGATTAAGGGCTTTCATTTTAAAAATTAGATGAATTGCACTTTAATTTAGAAAATTTTCAGTTTTTTTTTTATTGCGAAGATACCTTGTTAGATTTATTTATATATTTGATTGATTTAGAGCTTCAAATTGCTGCTTTACATACTATACCACCAAATAATAAAATTTTATGTTATATAGGTAGAATTCATATTCAAATTTTGTCACTATAGGTGATACGTGGTGATTGTCATGTTACTAACTCACTGGATGAATAAATGTTCCTAATACAGAGAGCCAAAAAAATTTGTGGCTGGTGGAGAAAAACTTATGTTTTTTTTTTGTTACTAGAAATATGTTGCAATTTAAACTTGGATGTTTTACATAAATTTACTACATTGTAGCTTTTTTAAAAAGTTAGTCTGCCAAACACTATAAACTTTAAACAAAAATCACTAACTCTAATCTTAATAGCTAATCACTAAAGCTAATCTTTAACGCTAATTATTAATGCTAAACGTTAACGCTATTCCTAAACAAGGCATTTATAATACATTATTGACGCTAACACCCAATTTATTTTAACTTAAGTCAATTGACTTCAAAATGACTTTTTTTTTTGTTCTTACATTTTTTACCCAAAAATAATTTTATTTAAAAGATAATATTATGTAGTTGTAATACCCATTGAAAATACAATTTTTTGTAATTTTACTAAATTTTTATGAATTTTCTTATTTTAAGGCATTAAAAAATAAAAATCGATAAAAATTTAACAACATCATGAAAATTTATTTCCAAATAAATTATTGCTTCTACATAATATAGACTTTCAAATGAAATTAATTTCAAGCAAAAAAGATGTAAAAATAAAAATAAGTCAGTTAACTTGTGTGTGTGTGTTCACAAGTACTATAAAATGATTTTCATTACTAAATCTGCAAATAATGTCTAGTATTAGTTTAAAGATGATGCTTTGCCTAAAATTTCTTTAGACCAAATGTCGAGTTTTGTGTATACACCTAGCACAATTGCCATGCCAAAAGCAGAGTAATTTGCCTCTTTGGTAAAGCAAGGCTTCAAGTGAAATGAGATGTGTTAATTTGGACCAACCATCATGTACCATACTAGCCCTTATATGTACCATCGGTTTAATTGCAAATTGCACCATAAGGTTTAGATGAAATTACAATTTGCTCTTCTTATTTTTTAATTATACACTTTGCCCATTTCTTTTTTAATATAATTTGACAACAACTTCTGAAATTTTAATTTAAATATTATGACAGTTATTTTTGATAATTTCAATCTATATGGTATTTTTTATAGTTAATTAATATTTTAAATTATTAGATTTTTCTTTTTGAAAATAAAATATAGTATTTTTTAAATATCAATTAACTGTAAAAAATGTACCATGTAGATTCAAATGAATTGAATATAAGTACTATATAATCTACATTAAGATTTCAAAAATTGCTATTAGATTATATTGAAAATGCAAAGGCTATAGTGTATAGTTCTGAAATGGGAAAAGTGTGATTTCGCATAAAACTCAGTGGATAAATTACAATTATCCTATAATATTTGCCTTTCATAAAGCATAGGGTTATTTACATTTACATTTACCTCTTAGACTTTCATGGATATTATAGCATTGTGAGGTTTGAAAATATATATTTTCCCTTACTTTTCTTTATACTATTCCAGGAAAAAAAATTATGAAATTCAAATTTAGATTGTACTATACCCATCATTTAGTAATTTAATTATATTTGGTATTTTTTTTAGTTATTTGATATTTAAAAGCTATTTTTTAACATTTACATAAAATTAAATACAAAAAAGATAACTTGAAGTGCCTATTTACTATAAAAAAAATATCAAAAAAATTAAAATTACTAAAGGATGAGGATCATACAGTTCAAACTAGGATTTCATAAGGTTTTTTTAGATAATGTAAAAAAAAATAGGGGAAAGTGTATATTTCTAAACATTATGGGAGCAACTATAATATCAACTAAAATTTAGGATAACTGTAATTATCTTAAACATATAATAGCCCGAGTTTACTAATTAATATGACTCGTGGATGACCACAATGATGTAATCCAATCAAAAAGCCAGGTTAGGAATTTCAGTAAGACCAAACTCAAGATTGGGTTGTCAATCATCTATCGGAAGTACATTTTCTCAACCTAACACCATTGACTTAACATTTATTTATAATAATTTATCAAACTTTGAGATATATTTTTCTAATTTTGAAATGAATTTATCTAGTTATATATTTAATTGACTACAATAAATATCATTTTGTTTGGACATGAGATATATTTATTTTGTTTTAATTGTACATTTAGTTATGAGATTTATTTGTTTGGTTCTAAGATGCATTTATCAAGGAGGTTATATTGTTTACATTTGAGATACAATTGTCTCTTTAATTGTATATCTATTGTTGAGATCTACTTGTCTACTTCTAATATGCATTTTTCTAGTTCTATTAATCATTTGTCTATATTTGAGATACCTTTGTTTCCTTTCGTTGTATATATATTTCTAAGGTTCATTTATCTAGTTATGAGATGCATTTCTTTAGTTCTAGTATACATTTGTCTCATTCTAATAAGTATTTGTCAATGATTGAGATTATTTTATTTAGATCTTAGATACATTTGTTTCATTTTAATTATATGCCTAGTTCTGAGTTTCTTATATGTATTTCTCTATAATCAAAATCATCTTCTCTATATTTCAGATACAATTTTTTTCATTTTGATTGTATGTTTAGTTCTAATATGCTCTTGTCTAAAATTTATATTATCTTTAATGATTTTTGTTAGTACGAGGACAAACTCCTAAAAGTAATGGTGTTCAGTAAGCTTACCCAACCTGCGACAATTTGGGTCGGGCTGGTGAGGGCTTGGGCTAGGTTTTTCTTTAAAAGAAAAGAAAATTTATTTAATTAGTTCCACATTACTATGTTTTTTAGAGGAAAACACCACAACCATACTAGATTTTATTAATTGAAAAATTAAACAACACTTATAAAAACTAGAACTTGTAATACATGAGGAAATTACGAAACATTCCAACAATTGTTAGGTTACAAAAACAATAACGTGTAAGACATGAGGAAATGAGAAAACTAGAATGCTTGCATATTTTGGACATTGCATCATTCTTAAAGTGAAATAAGAATTTTGGCTACACTCAATTTAGCCTTCCCCCATATTTTACAACTTCAATGTGTATGCATTTGTTAGTCGGATAAATTTTATTACAGAAAAAAAAAATCAATTCCAATGGTGCAAGATGAGGAGTCCATCACACTCTTATCCTTTTCCTTTCCTCTTGATGTCACTAGTGAGAGAATAATAAAGGAGATAATGAAATTTGAAAGAGAGATTACAGATATTGGTGTGAAAAAAGTATAGGAAATAAGTCTTTCTATTTATAGATTATGCCATATTTTTTGATCAAAAAACCACTAAAAACTAATTGTTACTAGTTGTTTGAGTGTGTAAAATGGTAATTTGAGATTAAAAAAAAAAGTAAGTTAGAGCTGTTTGAGGGCTTTAGGGTATAATTTGCCCACTTTTTTACAGAATTTAAAATTTGCTGTTCAGACTAAGCCAACCATGCTCGGCCCAAGCCTGGGCTCCATTGCAGGTTGGGCCAAGCTGGGTCGATGCAACACCAATCCTCCCCTAAACCCATAACAATCCACCTTCTCTTGTACCTCTCCCCGGACTTGGGCAAGTTTGACCCCGAATTGGGCCAGAGCTAGGCCAGTCAGCCTGGCTCACTAAACACCTTTACATGACAGGCATGATACAATTTACTCAAGATAGGGTATAGAAATGTTACTAAAAAAAAAGTTAAAAAATTTTATTTTTAAACCTTTTGTTAATTGAGTTGCCAGCTCGTGCTTTAAAAAAAAAAGTCAAATAAATTGCTTCTATGATTAAAAACATCATAAACTAGTTTTATATAGAAGTTAGCAGACAGTTCCTAAATTGACTTCCACGAGAAACCAATCCATTCTCGAAATTGGTTACACCTGACAAGTTGTAATCGGATAATTTATATTAGTGTTAACCCACAATACATAATACAAAATAATAATAATAATAATAATAATAATAATAATAATAATAATTATTATTATTATTATTATTATTATTATTATTATTATTTCCACTAATTTATGTTTGAAGTAGTTGTTTGATATAAAGTTGAGTAACATGATAATTTGTCATATCATTTTCATATAAAATTTATAGAATACCATAAAGGAAAACAAATAGAAACGTTAAGCAGTATTCTTTATCTGATAATTTTCATTATTAAAAAGAACAATAGTTAATTTGACCAAATTTTAGGTGGCTAGGTGTATTGTAGGTTTAGTAATATTTTGGTCCATTACACACCACCCACAAAAAAAAATATTATTTTGCATTTATAAGGAGAAAAGGTTAATAATTTAAATTATTATTTTATTATAAGAATATTTTGCCTTATTGAAAAATAGTTAATATGAAATTTAAATTACAATTACCAAGGCTGACATTAGACAGTGCTAAAAAATGTAGAAGGAAGAGTGCATGTAAGTTGTAACCTTCGCCTTTTCTTTTCAAGTATTTTACTTACCCTTTGATTGGGGGGTCACTTTTTTTTGTTGTTTGTTGTTTGTTGTTTGTTTTTTTTTTTGTGGGTAAAGCATAGGTCAAACTAAAGGGTTATTAGGCCGAACCAAGCCTAAAAACCTTTAAGCTTGAGCTCGACTTGTGTTTTGTGGAAAAAGGTGTTTGAGGTCGAGCTTGACGAGTTTGTTGTATTGCGGCTCAAGTTTGGCTCGAACAAATGTTTGAGTTTGAGTCGAATGTTCATTAGGCCTAGCATATGTTTGGAAGGCTTGATGGAAGGGGCTTGGTTTGAACTCGATAAGGCATACTTGAGTGCTCAAGCTTAATTGAAACATCATGCAATTATACATAAATGTAGTAGTTTCTACCTTTGTACAATCTGTTGAAGTAAAGCCTAACAAACACAAACAACAAAAATACATACAACCCTTAGCAAACACATAATTATATCAGCAGAGTCCAACAAAGAGTGACTAGGGAACTGACTCTTGTAAGTATCATATGCATAAATACAAAATAATCTTGAAAAGGGCTATACGAAGAATATTAACCAAATTCCCTTTCCAAAAACCTTTTAACCTTTCCAAAGCCACAATTCTCTTAACTAAATCAAAAAGGTTGCTAAGAGTTGTATATGTAAGAAGGAAAGACAAATGTTATTAACATTTATGTAGCTAGCTAAGGCTGGAAAATCATTTGATTGATTGACAAAAGAGGGATTTTACCTCAATGATTTGAGAAATTACTCCAAGGATAAGATGTCTCCACAAATGAAATATAAGAAAGGTAAAGAGGTGAATTAGCAGTTGCCTAAGTTGAATGTTAGTCAATAATTAAATCCATTACAGTCCTGAGTAAGGAAAAAAAATCAAACTAGAAGAAAGAACCAACACAAGTATTATATTTTCCATAACAATGTGGACAAGTTTGACTAAATAGGTTTTAAGGCAACAACTAGATGAGATTTATCATTCTCAATCATACACAAAGGAACAAAAAAAATTAGAAAATAACTCGTCAAATGGCCTCCACCTATGGTATTGATAAAGTGTATAGATTGCCTAAAGCATAAATGAGTAAACAAAAGAAAAAATAATGGTTAAAAAGACACATAAACTACTACTCAAATAACTCAAGGTTATGAAGGAGTTACCAATCCTCAAAAAAGAAGAAACAAGATGTAGGACATTTATGTGATATAAAACTTTATGAATCTCATCCTCTGATTAAGTAACCAATATTGTTCAAAATGAAAATGAAAACTCCTTAGACACCTACATGCAAATTTCTAAGCTACAATTGGGAATTAACAAGTTGCAAACATTTTATAAGTTTGTGTATAAGTCTTGGTAACTAAATACCTCTAGGACCAAAACTAAGCCAGTTGACTTCTTGCCACAACTAAACTGAAGCAAAAGCAAGTTTGTGTATTTTGAGGGAACATTTTGTCTACAAATTTATTTTGGCAACTTGCACCAAAAGCACAAGAAAGGAATCATCCTTAGCAAACAATATCATCAATTTGTTCAAGAAACCAACAACGAAGAAGCAATTACCTAAAGTGCATGATTCAAGCTACATGACAATGATGATTAGGATGATATTGAATGTGTGATTTTGCCGAGTTGTTGTAAACTCCAAGACAATGAGGGACTGAGAGAGGTTAGGTGTTGGGGCTCTTAAGAAAACTCGCGCTCGATTATCGTTGACTGGTAAAGGACTTACCAACAATGACAAACTTTAGAGAGATTGGGGCTTTTTGTCAGTTTCATTTGAAATGAGACTAAGTTATTGGAGAGGGAAATGGAGGACTGTAATTAGGAACTAAAGATTTAGGGGATAAGAAATCTAATAAATTGAAAATAACTATATTTAATATATTTATATTAATATTATATATGGTTCAATATGTTCAAAAACCTATCTAACTGAGTATTAACCTATTCAGGCTGAGTTCGATAGAGGATTCGAGCCCTAAAATTGGCTCAAACTCGAGTTCAAAGTTCGATAAGTTTAGTTCGTTAAGCTTGAGCTCAAATAGCTTAATAAATGCTCAATTTTTTACCAACCCTACGTCAAACTCAAAATCACCATTTTCATTTAGGAAAATTATATAAACTCCATATAGTTTGATCTGACTTACACTTTGTCCCTTTATTTTAAAAAACCTACACTTTCTCCTTACTTCCTTTATGGTATCCAACAACAATTTCTAAAACTCTAATTTAAACTAATATGGTAACTATGTTTCAATAATTTTAAAATTTTTATATTTCTTTCATAGTTAAACGGCTTTTAAAAAAATATTGATATACATTTAGAGAAAGAAAAATGCTTTTATAGAGAAGAAAAAACTGACAATTTATAATATCTATTAACTATAACAAAAAATTGAAGAAATTGAAATTACTGAAAGATGACTATCGTACAATTTAAGTTATAGTTTAAAAAATTTTATTGAACAGTGTGAAAAAAAAAACAAAGAGAAAATTGTAGATTTTTAAAAATAAGGGGACAAAGTATAGATTATGGCAAATCTAGGGGTAATTGTAAATTTCTGGAAATTATTACAAACTTTGCCTTCAAAATTACTTGAAGTCCGCAAGCACTTGGTCTAACTATTAAGAGCTAAGGTGCTCATGACCTCAACCAGGGATCAAATTCTACCAGATGTATTGTACACTATCACTACTAAATTATGATTTGACGCCCTCTAAGTTTTAAGAAGCAGATAGATTTTTCTCATAACTCTCACAAGTAATCATTTGTACTATAATATACTTGTAACAAAATGCTTCTAAATAAAAAAAAAATTATATATACTTGAAGTGAATTATACCGAATTCCAAATACTCTTCTTTCAAAATGAATATTATCTAGACTCATGTTACACCGAAGAAATATTTATATAACTTAACTTATAAACTTATATGTTTTAATTATTATTGGATAGCTTAAATTTAAACTGACTATCATCACAAGTATATTTCAATTATTATCTTGCACATCAATTTATAGTCATTTTTATACAACTTTTTGTTGGTTTAGTTTTAGTTAAATATTCATATCATATAAACTTATGGAACATAACTCATGTGCCATTAGAGAAATATAGCGTTATCATCAATTATTGTCAGGACATGAATATAATTATATTGAATTTGTGACAATATTGTCAGACGGTTACAATGACAAATGGTGATGATAACAAATATTTATAGAAAATAAAAATATACATATGAATCTGAAAAGAATAACAAGTTTGCGCTTGCAATGCAAAGTATTTCAATTTTTTGAAATTTATTTTGAATTATAAAGTAGTAGTAGTAGTAGTAGTTGGTACCATCCGACATCCCAATCATTGAATCTGTTGCAAGTGAGTCTGGCGGTTTTGTCTATTCCAGAACAAAAAAAACACCAAGAATTTTAAAAGTCCAAATACCTAACTGTTTCAACAGTTTCCATTTTTCTTGTACAAGATGTGCACTTATCAACTAATGTACTGTTAACAAAAACGTTTGAGAAAAATGTTGAACCACCTAAAATTTCATTAGGAATAGTCAACCTATATTTTGAAGCTTTTTGAAATTCTAAAACATTGAGATGTTAATTTTTCATTTTCTTCCTTTTTTTTTTAATCAACCTTATCATTTAAAGGCAACAAACATATAATTTTTTTTCTCATACATTGGAACATCTTTATAATAATTAAATAATATGAGATACTTTATATTAAGGAGAGTAGCTGAATGTTTGTATTTTCAAGATCTAAAAGGTCACAGAACTAACATTATTAATATTTATAGGAAATTAGGCAGAGATGTGATTAAAACTCTCACATTCATCTTAATGTTCTTATGTTTCAATTACTTGAACTGAGACTTTGAACAATTGTTTTTTTTCCCCTATTCTAATGCATAGGAAGGAGGTTAAATGAGAAGTGACATATTGATCATTGGACTGTATTGTTATGATAATAACTATTAACTATTAACCATTAGATTTGTTAAAATTAAAAGGCTTCTTGAGATTACAACAGACACGTATTTCTTAATAAAGTTCTCAAATTGGAAAAGGGAAAAATTAATTAAAAAACTATTTGACCAACAATTGAAAAAGGAAAAAAAAAATGTTCAACCATAATATTATCAATCTGCATTTTTAATTAAAAAAAATATTTTCGACAAATAAATAGCATAAATTTTACAACAAAGATTGTAAATATAGCTGTGTATTCTCAGACTTTAAATTTCTAAATAGTGCTCTCAGACAACAAAAATTGTATTCTTGAAGAATAGCAAATTAATTATTCGATGACATGTTGGTTCAATTTTATGATATGAGTTAAGAAAAATAATTTCATTAGACTCGATGATTACAATTTACAATATTAATTCTAACCTAGGTCTAACAACACGATTCATAAAAAATAAAACCTAATTTCATTCTTTAATTTCAATTTTGACAACATTAACTTTGAAAAGGGCTCGGTGATCTCATGGATTAAAACAAGAACGCTGGATAACTATTTTTGGAAATAAACGAATTATCTGAATCTATTACTGTTCTGTTGAGAACAGAATTACCTGAAAGGTAATTATATTAAAAAAGTTTACAGAAGGATTTCACCAAAAAGGAAAAAGAAAAAAGAAAAAATTACAGAGGGACAAAAAAAAAAGAAAAGAAACCGGTAACCGGGCACAGCCAGTTTTCAAAAACGAAATTCCTCTGAATGAACCCATCTTCACCTCCCCCTCTTCTTCAGTCATTCGCTACTTCAGAGATCCTCAAGGCGATGAATTTAAGCCATTATCTCATTTTCCCGATCTTTTCCTTGCTACATCACTGCATTTTCTCGTAGATTTTCTCTTCCATTTTGGGAGGAAAATCAGATTTTCTTAGTGAGAAAAAGAGAAAGAATGGAATTTGGCAGAAAATGTGTCAGCTTTTTCTAGCAGTGTTGATGGAAGCACAGCTTTGCTTTTGAGGTAACTTCTCCTTCCTTCTCTCGATTTTGTTTTCTTGATGCACAATGGAGTCTCTGCATTTCGAGGCTCCTTTGATTTTGAATGTTTCGACTGAAAGCTCCGCTCATGTAAAAAGGTCTCTTTTTTCGTTTTTAATCCCCCACGGTTAATTACTCTTATTTTTTATGTTGTCCATGCTATGGTTCAATTCTGGCTTGTGCTAGGGAAACAATTTCATTTTATTAATTTCGCTACATTGCTGATTCTTAGGGTTTTTCAAGCACTTTTGCTGCGTTAAGAGCATGAGAAGCGAGGGTTTAGTGGCATTTCCGACGCAGATTTTGGGTGCTGGTAGGACTCAGCTAACTGGGCTCCGGGAATGAAGTCTAGCAAATAGCTTGCATTGGAATTTCTGTTTTCTATTTGGGGGACTGGAGAGGCAGAGATCTTTTCCGGAGCTTCGAGGGCCTGACTGATGAATGTTGTTCATTGTTGACATAATTTTTGTTGTGTGGATTTTTTGAAGTGGTGTTAGTTCCATTGAGAAGGGAAAATGGGGGTTTGAATGGTTAGTTAATTTGGCGATGCTGTTTGATTGAATTACCGCCTAATATACCTGGAGAATTTGGGTTATTGAGTTCAAAAGGGGCTCTGAGTATCTTCAAGAAGTTTCTTATGATGTCCGGTGCTCCTAAATTGAGGCCAACGAATGTGAGCGACTCTGAAGCCAGGCCTGTACTGGGACCTGCTGGGAACAAGGCTGGCTCATTGACTGCTAGAAAACCTGGTTTAAAGCCTTTAATAAAAGTTGAGAAGTCTCTTCTAGAGATCACTTCTGCAGAAGGGAAGAAAGAGGAACCATCATCTGCAGTTGCTGCCTTGTCATCAAAACAGCATTCCATGAAAGCTACTTCAGTACTTCGTCGCCATGAGCAGTTACTGCACTCTAATTTGTCGCTAAATGCTTCATGTTCTTCTGATGCTTCCACAGATTCATTTCATAGTCGAGCATCAACTGGCAAATTGACTCGGTCATATAGTGTTGGTAGTAGGAGAAAGCCATTTCCATCAAGACCAAGAAGTGTTGCATCTGATGGTGCTTTGGATTCTCCTCCTTGTAATTCACTATACAAGAAAAAGTGCGCATGGGTGACGGCAAATACAGGTTCCATTCTCTTACACAATTTTGATTGCATTTTCAATGATTGAGTTGGAGTGCATTTGAATTTTGGTGGTTCCTGGGAAGACAACACATCTTCTATTTGGTTTTACTTCTAGTTCATGAGAAAAAGCTTCTTCAATAGTTCTGTGACTGACATTGTCTCTTTGTTTTCTACCTAAAGCCTCTGAGAGAAACCTTTAAACATTTTGTTCAATGATTATAGACCTTTTAGAACGTTTAGCAAAAGGGTTTTCAAGCCTGACTTCTTTAAATAGTGGAATAGTTGTAAAGTATAAACATTTGTGATGCAGGAGTCCTACATCAGTTGATTGAAAGTTACATAAGCCAGTCAGTAATCTATCAGGTTTTGGGTTTTTTGAATTCATTTCCCTCATATATTTCCATTGGCTACTAGTACTCCCATTGGTTTTTGGTTTCCTTAAGATTATAGCTTAAATTTGTTTCCTTCTTTCTTATTTCTCCTCAGTCCGTCAGAAATAGCTTGGGTTTGGTCTACCCTCTATTTCTGCTTGGGAACTTCTGTGCTCTAGATACCCTCCGGCAGTTTGCCAGTAGCTTCCCTTGAATTTGATGTATGCAGCTAATCATTTGACTGGTCCAAATAGCTAATCTATTGCATTTAATTTACTCATGGTTTGAGCATGGAAATTATCTGAACAGTTATCTTTACTATCATCAGATCGAAGTGTTGGCTAATAAAGATAGTGAAATAATTTATTAAATTTAAGATGATTTTGTGTGGTGCCTAGCAGTTGTTTTTTCGTAGTAGTTAATTGAATCAGAACCTTTTTAGTTTTTGTCCTTGATTATGTTCACTCAGCTTCTTGTGATTCATTCTGAAACTTGTTATCACCAAGTGCACAGCTGGCAGTGTAATCACTGAGACCCATCACCTACAAATAAGTGTTAGAATTCCTGGCCAGATTTTTCTTTTTCATAATTTCTTCAGCCTACATATGCCGCACTGCTTCATAAGTGTTGTGCGTCAAGTTTGTTTATCTCATACTTTAGTGCTTCTTTCAACTACCTTTCTCTACATGGAGTATTATCTTCTAGAAATCCAAATGAGATGGCACCATATTCTTACTAGTTTATTATTTGTTGAGATCAGACCCTCTTTATGCTGCTTTCCACGATGAAGAATGGGGAGTTCCGACACATAATGACAAGTGAGTGTCTGAAACATTGTCTTTTGTTCTTACACTTGTCTACTGATTAGGTGGACTCTATTGCCAAAATAAAATTGTACATTACATAACACATTGCTCAATTGTTCTTTGATGCACACAGGAAATTGTTTGAGCTCCTCATACTTTCGAGTGCCTTAGCTGAACTTACCTGGCCTGCTATTCTAAGCAAAAGACACTTGTTTAGGTATTGTTCCTGCAACCTCATAACTTGGGTTTGTTGCAGTTGTATCTACTCTGTGGGTGTGTGTGTGTGTGTTGGGGGGGGGTGGTGGTGGCGGGGTGCGGGGGTGGGTGTTTGGTGGTAGTCGTGGATTGAATCTTGGATTTCTTGATAACAGCCAAAGCTTAATTGGTATGCTAAGGCTTGGATGTTCAGAAATGCATAAATGTCCACTGCACTACTCGAACTCCTTACTTGCCACCTAACACCTGATGAGTCTGCCATTGCTATGAAATAATGAAATATTCTCCTAACCATGTTTGTTAGGCAGTCTTTCAACATATGTTCCTTTATTTGAGAAATGCAGGGAAGTATTTGCCGATTTTGATCCTGTTGCTGTGTCAAAGTTGAATGAGAAAAGATTAACTGCTCCTGGAAGTAAAGCAACCTCTTTGTTATCAGAAGTAAAGCTGCGCGCTGTTGTTGAAAATGCCCGCCAAGTATCTAAGGTGGAGTTATATACTTATATTGTCCCCCTCCTATTCTTTGCAATGCTTCTTTACTTATCAGTGGTGGATTGGACCTGTCAAGGCAAGGCTCACTTGCCTGAGGTCTTTGAGCAAAAGTTTCTAGATTAGATTCTAGGCTACATCTTCTATATGGTCTCCTTCAGTGTTTCATTGGTAAATTTCTTTTGTGGAGCTTGAACTGTTTTTTCTTTTCTGCTGGTATTTATGATGTGCAAGGTGCTTAGTCATATTTGCTGTTGTTGTCAAGTGAAAAGGTTAGGTGCAATTGTTTCACACATATCTTTTGATGATTTAAGGCAAACCATAAGTCAACAATCTTATTGTTTGACCTATAAACTATTTCTTAAAAAGTTTACTGCAATCTGTCCAGTTATGTTAGATGCAGATTGCAAAAATGATAAGGCCCCAAAGGCATCTATCTCATACGTTTTGCTTCATTAACCATTTGCTGTTCATGTGAGCACAACTAATTGCATGTCTTGGTTGCTTTGTTAGCGAGTGCAACTAACATTTTCCTGGTTTTTCTAATGCCAGGTCATTGGTGAGTTTGGGTCATTTGACAAGTATATTTGGAGCTTTGTCAACCACACACCTGTGGTTAGTCGATTCCGATATCCTCGCCAGGTTCCAGTCAAGACTCCAAAGGCAGATGTGATAAGTAAGGACCTTGTGAGAAGAGGGTTCCGCGGTGTTGGCCCCACTGTTGTATACTCATTCATGCAAGCAGCCGGAATAATGAATGACCACCTAACAAGCTGCTTCAGATTTGAAGAGTGTATAGCAGCATCAGAGGAAAAAGCAGATAGCAACAACAAGCTTGAAGATACAAAAGCGGATGGTACGATAGAATCAGAATTATCCTTAAGCATTGACGAGCTGAGCCTCTCATCAGAGTGATGTCTTGTGGCAGAAGCCAATGGAGCAACAGGATCATCCATTCCACAAAACGCAGCCACTTACATCTGTCTGGTAATTAAGGTGGTTATGTATAAAAGTTGAAACACTAAGCATATCTGTCATGGACCATCAGATTGTAGATTTGTTGTAGTATATGAAAATTGACTGTTTATTATGCTACTACTGGTTGTTTTTGAGACCTTGGGTATACAGCATGCTGTAGTGTGTTGTGAGGGCATGACGATGAGCTCACCTTTCTTGGCAGACGCAGGCAAGATGGGTTGAAGTAGAGAGGTGCTTGTCATCCTTCCTGGGTTGGAGAAATCTTCTCTCGACCCTACGCCGCTATGCTAGGGTGACTCGACTCATTGCAAGTAAAAGGTCGCACCCAAAAAGTTCCTAAAAAGCAAAACCTTGCATGGCATTGTCTGCCCTAGTAGAGGGTGGCCGTTAAAGACCCTCCTAGTCATTCCCTGGCGTCCATATAGGGATGTCAATGGAAATTCTAGCTGTGGTGGAAGGGATCCATGGGTCCCAGAACCGGTGGGCGGGGATTCTAGTAGGATGCGGACTTTCTTTTCTCATAGAAATACCCATCGACAGCAGGGAGGATACACAAATATAAACATAATTTTAAAATGTTTTCTTAATTTTCGAATTCATTTAAAACTCTTCATATTACTGTAGCGCTGAATTTCTACACTTTCACCTCTTTTGATGCTTTTGCTTGCATCAGACCTTGTATTTGATCCTCGATGATGAATATAGTGATCTCAGTTTGCTTCGCCCAAAAAATAAATTTCTACATTTTCAAGAGGAATACTTGTTGATTGTTCCTTTTATAGATGAGTTCTAAATAATAGACTTCATTTTCGTTTTTCTTTTTGCTGGGTGAAGTTGTATGTAATGTAACAAATAAGCGGGTGAAACCCGCAGACCCTTCACGTCTACTGACGGATAGGATACGGGTTGACAAATTCTACAGACCATGGATAATTAATACGATACAAAAAATTAAAATATTTAACATCCCATCCCATGTCCGCACCAAAATATTTTTTCTGATGAGTATGCACTTCAAAACCCATTCTCAAGTCAGCGGCGGAGCTCAACTCAACTCTACATCGATCGGTACCATTGCAGCACTCAGAATTTCAACAAGAGGGAATATGAGAGCAAATATACAACTGCCCGCTAAACAACTACACAGGAAGATCAGAAACCAAAAACAAAAATGATGTGTAAAATAAGGAAGCTTAAGAATCAAACCTAGGAATGAATACTTATTCGGAGACAAACCGTACTTTTCACATGATGCAGGCCCTTTCAACAAGGCTTGATCTCAAATCCAATGCTCAAAAGAGTTCGGGCAGATTCTATTGCCTTCTCACCCCCAAGCTCACGGGCCTCGCCAGTCAATTCCCCCTCGGTACCAAAAGTCCATTGAGTTGATGTAACTTGGCTCTGACCCGCTTCAGATTTCTTGGCTTGCAAGTTGTTCATACCAGCAGCAGCAGCAGCTGCAACGAGTGGAGCACTTGGCGGGCCATGTCGCTTCTTTGGTACAGGCATGTCATGGTCATGTACACCTTTGTATGCTATGATGACGGCATTTGTATTATCTACAGCTGTCTCGATGTGTTTTCGGACAGGACACCCAGCGGATGTGCATCTGTAATAGTTCCTGAAAATTTATTCAAGTTCAGTAAGTCATAATTAAATGACAGGAGATACTGAATATGAAGCCAGATTTAAATAAAATGAACGAATTGATCAAAGAAATAGACGGTTTTAGATAAACCAAGTTTATACTCCTTATCACCCCCAAAAGAAATGAAAAGTGAATTTCTACAAGCAAGACCATTTTACTCTATATCTCTTTTACTGAGGTGAGTTGGGAAAACACTAGAAACCAGAATCTGCATGCTAAGGTTGTTAAAATTGACTCTGCCCTAGTTATAAACCAAAATATCAACAAGTACCATTGTATCTCTGCAGCTTTAAATCATAAATTCAACTAACAAACAAAGGTCTAAGGATCCACCTGGGGTTAGGGTTTCCCTTTACCATTTTCTGTCCATATTTGCGCCACCGATATCCATCAGCAGATATGCCCACATCACCAGCCGTATGGACAACAAATTTAGGCTTCTTCCCAGGTTTGAAAGCAGAATCAGAACAAGATACATCATTTTTCTTTGCCCTGGTAATTTCGGGAGGGCCAGAAAAGACAAGAAAAAGCGGCTATTAACAGCACATTCATAAACATGGAGTCATCCAAATATTAAATACATGTTAAAAATTGTTAAAGCATCCAACCCAAGCCCAATTGGCAACGCATGGAGAGGCCTCACCACAATATAAAAGCCTTAAGTAACCCTTGTGCAGACCAGTGAGATGAACAAGAATTGGGCCTCCCACATGGACCATTGACAATGACTGGGCCTGAGACTTGATAGACAGCGTTGTGACAACCTTTTGGCTCTAATACCATAATAAAGCCTCCAAACCAAAACCATTTGGCAATTGATGGAGAGGCCTCACCAAAATACAAAGCCTTAACTAACCCATCTACTTAACCATATTGGATTTTCCCACTTAATAAAAGTAATTAAAGGGATGGTTTAGACAAACAAACATACCTCCCTTTTACCACAGCTTCACTTGATACCTCTTCCTTAACCGGTGTCTCACGACCCCCATCAGGGCTGCTTGGACATAGCCGTTTTCTTTCCTGAGGCAAAGCTGCTTCCTGCACACATTCTTTTGAAGATGTTGATGGATCTGAATCATTCATTGGTTTACTGGCCTGATTAGTCCCAGTATTTAACGAAAGAGGCAAAGGAGATGCTACAGCCCTGCTAGTTCTTATACGGTCATCTTTCCCAGGTGGATCATGATCGTGTAAACCTCTAGTGACAATCTCCACAATGTGACCTGTATCATCAGAGACTTCTAGCTTCTTTGCCTGACATGAATAATGTGTGCACTTGAAATAACTTCGAAATCCTTTTGGCCTCTTCACTTGCTTCTGACCATATTTTCGCCAGTTGTAGCCATCAGAAATAGGTCTCTTCACAACAGAAGTAACAGTTGAATTTACAAGTTTCAAAGAATTTTGAGGCTTGGTTTCTGGCACTGAAGGGCTATTAACTATTTCCGCTGACAAGCTTTGCCCCTGCACTGTTGGACTGGCAGCAGATGATATACATTTTGAAATAGAATTTGTTGATAGTTGTGATGAAGGCAGGCCTGGAGATGTCCGATCATGCAGCTGAGTTTCAGTGACCGGAACTGTTACAGTTGGCGAAGTTTCCGGGTCAAAGTCATAAGACACAACAACCTCCTGGCAAGGATTATTGACATTATGTGATTATATAGATAATGATCTGAAGCGTTCCTATTTGCATCACTCAGTATGTGTATCATAAGTGCAGAATTAACATTTTCATTTATTTTCAATTTCAATGCACCAATTTATCAGTTTTTACTACATATAAATCCATAAGGTTGACGTCTTGCAAAAGCTTACCTGAAATACAACAAAAATCCACATAATTCTTCCAATTCTTATTTTTTGTCCCTCAAAAGTAAACTTTTAAATTTGAAAAATATTTCCACCTTTTCAACTTAAGACACATATACATTCAGAAGTGGAAAAGGCCGATAGCTGCTTGGGAAATAGAATTCTGTTCTTTTCTCTTTGTTTTCTTTAGGCATAGATATTATGTTCTTTTATATAGAAAATAAATTTCATTTGAAATGTTAACATCTCCAAAAAAGAGAAAAGGATGCTACTTCTGCTTCTAGTTTTATTGTTTTTGCTTCTCTTTGTTTTACTTAGACCTCATTTGAGAACAGCTTCTATGATTAGCACTAAGAGATCTGGATAATTTATTAATAGGGGAGATTATTTTTTAAATTGATGAGATTAAAACAAAAGCTAATTGGCTTGTTAAACTGATAAAGTTAAAAAAAGCTCCACTGCATAGCTTTTCTGTACACTCATCATGCTAACTGCTAATGTTGTTGCCAACTAGAGCTTTAATTTTTTTCCCTTTTGTTGGGGGGGAGTCACTGAGAATGACAGCATACAATAAAACATGGGCAATCCAGATATGATATAAGGATCTATAAAAAAAAAAAAATAGATATGCTACACTTACAAGTATTACAGAGGGAAATTGAGTTTGAAACAAAAATTACAAAAGAAGAAGAAGATTGAAGGACTGCAAGACATGCAACTGGACATATCCAACTTGAGGCCCAACGGGTAGAGGGTTAGAGCACTCAATCTGATGCGGTCTTTCAACCAAAGCAATTGAAAATTGAGGGGGAGGAGGGGAGGGTGGGGGGGAATTTTTTTTTCATATAGTTTATTTAAGTGTACGAGAGGGGCACCAACTCATGAATTTGACAACTTTACTCCTGGTTAGCTAATGCCCATGAGTATGTATTGGAATAAATCCTCTCAAATCATGATCTTAGCAGAACTTCAGATTCGCTTCATTTTCACTAGAGAAGTCTCCCCCTCTCAACCTTACTTTCTTTCCTAGGATATTGACTAAGCACAAAAGATATTAGTGGAATTGATATTTCATAAACTAAATGAAATAAAAGAGCTGGATGCATATTCCAGTCGCAACCTAACTTTAACAAATAATTAAGATTGGTTTTCAATTTAAAAGAGGACTTCATTATAATCTAATAGGCTCAGGAGAACCTTTGCCTTAACACTGCAGTTCATGATCATGCCCTGTGTAAGAGGCTTATCAGGTCATTGTCAGCACTAAGTTGATTGCTCCATTAGCATGGCATCCAAAGATTATGCCATTATAAGAAAAAAATATCCATCATAGAGCCATCCTTTGTTTTAGCTCATTCTATACAAGTATACGCCATTCAAGCATATAAACTGGAACACAAAGCATCCACATTCCTTAAAGCCATTTGACAGCCACATGCATCCAGCTTATAGCCAATTCACAATATTTGAATTTCAAGTGATTGCAGAGGACATGAACTTTTCGTATTTTTTATTTCAAGCTATAGAATAAATTAGATTCTCTGGTCTGGGATTAAGTTTCCGACATATTTGTGGGCTTCAGAAGATGATTCATTTAAGGTAATGTCACTCCGATTCTCAAAGGGATTGTGTGGCAACACATGGCATTAGAAAGTTCTATAATCTAAAAGACCTAATGAATAACAGCATTTTATACACACACGAAGTGCCCAACCCTAAGGACTTGAAACAAAATCTAGCCATGGGGATACAAAATTCCTGCCTTTTCTTCTTCGAAAGAACAAGGTTTCCCACTTGACTATTCATGAGAAAGAAATCTGAAGGCACAAGGAGCATTACAGTCTCGCCTAATGGAAGATTAATCAAGCGAAAAACAATGAAAATCTAGAAATGAAGTCAGTGAAGTAAGTCCAACTCTAACCTTCAATTCAGCTTGTCCCTGTGAGTCCAGAGCAGTAGTCGCCTGCAACCCTATGAGATCACTCCCCTGTTACAACAATCTCATTCCAAGAGCATATAAACAAACCAAAGCTGCAAACTAAACGATTCTTATTTGTTTAAAAGGGAAATTCTTCCCCAAAATACGAAATCGTAAAGAACGTAAAAACGAACACTTGAATTACCCGCACATCGATTTTTCTCCGCTAGCTCCACCTTTAGGGTTTCCAAAAGCGTCTCTCTCGACTCAGCTACAGCTCCACTTGTCGGCTCATCGGCTAGAACCTCGCTGAGTCCACTCACTCCTCCCTCCTCGTCCTCCAGCTCGTCTTCCTCCTCATCCTGTTTCTCTTCTCCCACGTCGCGGATGGCTTCTTCCTCTTCGACAGGTGGGAAGCTTGGGTTTTCAGCCATGGCGGATTCAGAGAGAGAGAGAGAGAGAGAGAGAGCGAGAGTAAAGCATCAAACAACTTCGAGCTTTTCCCGATTTCTAGTGTCCGAGAGAAAAGAAAAACAACAAACAAAAAAGGAAATATGGTGCATAAGACACTAATGGTTTAAGTTTGATCAAATTGGACACTAATAGTTTTACCTTGCCGAACAAACAATCAATGTTACTGAGTGAGTCCGATTCTGCCGTTATTGTTAAGTCTAGCACTCGTGGACAATAGAAAGTTAGAAACCCTTGTCCGACCTCAACACCGCCGTCGGTGTCTGCACCATCTGTCCTCGGGAACACCTCCTTGGCGTCATCCTCCACCAAGCCAAAGCCCATTCTGGCTCCGCCCCTATAATTCCCCCTCTCTGCCTCTCCTAACGTTAATCGAAAAAGATAGTATCTACTACTGCACTAACCCAAACTTGAAGATGCTGGCATTCAGCGCAAAAATTGAACTCAGCATCAGTCCTGCTTCTCCCAGTTCCAGGTTTTGCTGTTGCTATTTTAGCAAACCACATAAGCAAATTGGAGGCCCAAACAGAACAAAAACCTTATTCTTAATTGAGAAACAAAACAGCTTCAAATGGTACATAAGATTGCACCGCAACCCAGCCCTTCCGTGCTGACAGACCAGCAAGCTGCAGGTTTTTCTCCAATTCATTGTGACGGACTTAACTTTAGTTTTCTATCTAATCTAGGTGTTTAATAAAAAACAAGATGCTGGTTTTGAGGGTTTGGTTCGAATTGCACGAAATCGGGGAATGTCGCCGGCCGGAGGAGGTATCGGCTCGGATATTGATATTAACTCTTCACGGAATATTCCAATTCAAATGGTATGTCCGACATATAAATGGCATCCTTGGGCGAATTTTCAAACATTAAAGGTTTGTCGGCCAAAAGAAAACCTAAGTTGCAGATTTTGGACCAACTCGAAAATAATAGTGGTCTATATGTCATTTTCTCCAAAATAAAAAAGGGCAAAAGCGACTGAACACGTGTCGTTTAAATTACGTTGATGGATGAAACGACGTCGGGCTTTCGCGATCAGAATGGAATTGATGAGAGGGAGAAAGACAGTGTGTGTTGCTCTGGAGGGTGTAAATGTCATTGACGAATTGACTCAGGTGGTTTCTGTGTGTAACTAAAACGTCGTCAAACGATCCGTTGGGAACGCCGATGGCCGATCTTGTCTTTTCCTCAGTTGACGGTTTCCTAGCTTTGACGACGTCTATGTGTTGTATGGTTACTGACTGGACTGAACTGTTGACCACGACCAATTAGCCCTCCTATTCTTGGGATTTGTTTTGATGGTTAAGCTTTGGTTTTGGAGGATTATTCATAAATTCCTGTCGCAGGTTTGTAATAAATTAGAGCAGATAATAATATCTGATCTGTGCAGCCACTTTATCTTTTGAGAAAATGACAAAAACCTTCCTGGGGTATAGCGAAACCTACAATCTTGTCCCATATTTCAAATACCTACAATTACTCCATAGTAAGTTAGCTCCATTAGGGGTGTACACAATTTGACTGAAACCGAAAAAACCGAAGAATCGAATTGATTCAATTTTTCAGTTTGGTTTTTTGGTTCAATTTCAGTTAAAACCAAATTGTTAAAAATCGATTTCAGTTCGATTTCGGTTGAAGGGATCAGTTTATTCGGTTACCGAATTAACCCTTTTTTTTTTTTTTGCATTTTGGGCTTCTAACTGCTACGGTGCTACTACTACCCATAGTTCTCTGTCCCTCATTGTTCAGTTGTTTAGCCAAAAAATATGGCCCAAGTGAGAAGTGACCAAATCTAAGTTAGACTGTCCAACAACTCCAACCCAACTCGGCAACTCTTAATCTCCTAGTCTGATCTCAGTCTCTGTAAATGTAACGTAAGAAACAAAACAAAGCCACTGCATCGCGAACAGGCGAACGAACACGACTCATTGCTCTCTTTGTCTTTGAGTTCTTGCCTAGTTGCCCTAATGTGAATCAACAATCGAGCTCCTTTCCTTGCCTAGTTCGTGCTGTCGCCGTGTCGCACTCACTCTGTTCACCAATCCCACTACCGATTCATCGAACGGAGACACAACAACATACCGTTGAACTTCATAGCCCGCTGCCACAGCCTATAGCTCGACCACCAAGACTTTCTTCTTCGTTTAGCCCATCATTCTTGATTCTGAGTCGATGAACAGCCAACAAGTCTGAGAGGAGAAAGCTTTTTTGCAACTCGATAGCTGAGTGTTGATCTGGTATGTAAATTTGTAATGTGTTGCTACAATTAAATTGATTTTTTTTTTGTTTTGCTTGCTTCGTGTTGATCTGTGGTGTGTTACTGTTTGGCATTTCAGATTTGGTGGCATTTTTTTTTTAGCATACATGGCATCTGTGGTCCTGTGAAGTGTCGATTTGGTCATATTTTTGCATTTATAGCAATTGTATTTGTAGCATTCTAAATAAGTAGCGTGTGTTGAACAATAAATATAACCTTAATTTAATATTGGCAAGGAGCACTTAAAATTCTCAGGTCTAATTCTTACATTCAAAGAATTGTGTGTTGAACAATAGATATAATTGTGTAGGCCAATTTTCACTTGTATTTTAGTGGTTCCATGAGTGGTTGCAACTTGTGTAGCCACTTTGCTGCAAGTTTTCTTTTACTGGAACTAAGCTAATTTAAGTGCTAAATTACATGAATTTTGGGAGTAAAACATACTGAAGTTTTTTAGTTTCTAGTGGAGTAATTTTTCCTTGTTGTTTTTTGAATTAAGTCTTTTAGTTTTGTCATTCTTGTTGGTAGGCTTAAGTCGTGTTTACTGTTTATGGTTTTTCTTTGTACTTATCTTTGTTAATAATATTATTATATCTTAAAAAAAAAGGCAACTGAAGTTAATTTTCCTTTTTGTTGCAGTGTTTGGAAGTTATTTGAGGTGTTAAATTAATTATTCAAGACAGCTTCAACAAAACAATCAGGCAATGTAAGGTTTTAAAATTTTTAATGATTGTCAATAACATTATTTACTCAATCACTAATTATTTACTCATTGTAGATGACAATTGAGGTTACTAATTTGGATTCTCAAAAGGAAAGTTCAGCATCACTGGCTTCTAGTCCTTCTCACTCTCTAATGAGGATGTTTTTCCCACGGTTGCTCCGTCTTATTCAAAATCTTCAAAAGCCCATGTAAAGAAGCGAGCAGCAAAAATGAAAGTAATGAATCCGAGATCATCTGTGTGGAAGCACTTCACTAAATTTGTCACAGCGAATGGCCACAAAAAATGCAAGTGTAATTATTGTGGCAAAGAATATGCTGCTGATCCAAGAAACAACGGGACAAGTTCAGCACGAGCTCATATTTAAAAATGTCAGAAAAATCCGGAGGTAAAATCAGCACAAACTTATCTTTATGCTGCAAATAATGATGAGGAAGGAGTCCTTGGTTGTTGGAGGTTTGATGAGGATGCCATTAGAAAGACTTTGACTTTCATGATTATTGTGGATGAACTGCCATTTAAATTTATAGAGAATGAAGGGTTTAAGCATATGATGTCTATTGCATGCCCTAGGTTTCACATTCCTTCTCGTTATATTATTGCTAGGGATTACTTTTTCTTTTATTCTAATGAAAGAACTAGTTTGAAGAATTATTTCAAGACTAGTTGTCAGAGGGTTTTTCTCACCACAAATACTTGGACTTCTATACAAAGGGTCAACTATTTGTGTCCTATTGATCACTACATAGATGACCATTGGGTATTGCAAAAAAAAATCTTGAATTTTTGTCCCATTACTAGTTATAAAGGTCTTGATATTAGTATAGTTGTGGAGAATTGTTTACGTGATTGAGAACTGTATCGGGTTTTAACTATTACTGTTGATAATGCTAGTTCCAATGATCTTGATGTTGATTATTTGAGAATGCAAATTCTTAATTGGAAAAGTGGAATTGTTGGATGTAAACACCTTCATATGAGATGCATTGCACATATTGTGAATTTGGTTATTACTGATGGCTTGAAAGAATTTAATACATCTGTTGCTCGAGTGAGAGATGCAGTGAGGTTTGTTAAATAATCTCCTGCTAGATTGTCAACTTTAAAAAATTGTGTTCAAATTAAAGGAATTGAGAGCAAGGCCTTGTTGTGTCTTGATGTGAGTATGAGATGGAACTCAACTTACATGACGTTAGAAACAGCACAAAAATTTGAGGGAGCCTTTGAAAGATTTGGTAGGCAAGATCCAGTATATATGAGTGAGCTTGAATCCAATCATGGAGTTCCTATAGAGGAGAATTAGAATAATGTTAGGTCACTAGTATGTTTTTTTAAGAACTTTTATGAGCTCACTTGTAGGATATCTAATTCTTTATATGAGACTTGCAATAGGTTTTTCCATGAAATTTGTGAAGTTGAAGGGTTGTTGCAACAATGGCAAAACTATGACAATGAGACATTTGCTTCAATGGCCAAGAAAATGAAAGCAAAGTATGATAAATATTGGGAAAATGTGGAGAAAATGAACATGTTAATTTATGTTGCAATTGTCCTTGACTCTCAGTACAAGCTAGCCTATGTTGAATTTGCTGTAGAAGATCTGTATGTGGGAAATGAGAATGTTGGAGCTGCCTTAAAAAAAATGAGAGATTCTACTCAAGAATTATTTGATGATTATAAAATAATTATTCAACCTGAGTTTGGTGAGTCATGTTTGAGAACTGAAGTGCCAGTTGAGTTAGAAAGTCAAAGAGAAAGAAAGTACACAGTTACAAAGGATAGAGTAAAGAAGTTTGAAAATGCCACTGGAAGTGTAGAAAATAAAACAAAGCTAGAAAGGTATCTAGTTGAACCAAGAGAAATAGTTTCTCCAAAGTTTAATGTGTTAATGTGGTAGAACATAAATTGTCACCGTTATCTGGTAATTGGAGCAATGGCACCTGACATACTTGCTCTTCCTATTTCTACTGTTGCATCAGAGTCTGCATTTAGTACTGGTAGTTGAGTTCTTGATCCATTTAGAAACTCTTTAACCCTTCGGACAGTACAAACACTTATCTGTGCACAAGACTAGCTTAGGAGGACTCAATGTGTTAATGTGGAGAAGGACTTGGAGAAGCTTGAAAAAATTGAATCTGGTATTGTTTATACTTTCATTATGATTTTACATTTTTTTGTTCATTATCTACAGTCTATCATCTCTTTAAGTATCTTTTGTTTTCATGTTTCTAATTATTTCAGATATGTCTAGTATAAGCTCGGGAATTCAATGATTGGTATCTAGATAGACATTAGATGGTTTGAAAGTAAGTATGAATATTCATTTCAAACATATGTTATCTTTGTTATATTCCATATCATCAGCTAATCATTTTTTAATTGGCTTTTATTGGCAAAAATGTGTAGGTTTAATGAAATTTGATTGGTGATGGAGGCATTGAGCCATTGGAAGTGGATTAAAATGAAATGGCCCAAATGGTGATGTGAAAGTTGGAGCTCAACAGCACTCTTTAGTGATGTTCTCACTATGTAGAAAACTTTTTCATTAATTAGGATTGTACTAGAATATAAAGATTTAAGTTCAAATGCTTGCTTGGTGACTTGTGAAATTGTCTATTTAGGATTTTTCAAACTTGGATGGATGACTACTTTATATTTTGTTGAACTATTATTTTGAATTTCTTATCTAGCACATTGTTTCATGGAAGTAATAAAGGTTACTGAATTTCAGTTATTTCGGTCAAAAACCGAACTGAATAATAAAAATTCGGTTTGGTTCTGATCGGTCTTCATTCTTGATTTAGTTAATTCGGTTTCTAATAGTTAAAAACTAAAAATCAACTTACCCAACTAATTCTGTTCGGTTCAAACCAAAATAACCAAATACGCATGTCTAAGCTCCATTATTCACCATTAGCTGAGAAAAGGGAAAACAGCTGACTTTGCCTCTTAACCTTCACCCACTTGACCCTCAACTCCTGCATCTTAACAAAAACAAAACACAACCCCAGAAAACCTAAGTCACCTCTACCGCCGCCCCTTGTCTCTCTTGTTCCTAACCTTCTTCTGCTACACTCACTTCACCGCCCTCCACTCTCCCGTACGCCATCTTAACCGCTTGCTTCGCCACCCCATCTTCACTAATTTGGAGGGAAAGAATCGGAGAAATGGCAAGGACAGGTCGGCGGAAAATCAAAGAATCAGAGAAACGGTGAGGACAGGTCGGCGGAGAATCGGAGCAGGCACAATGGTGGGGCAGCGAGGAGAGAGGGGATCGCGTCAAAATCAGGCAGGTCCGGAAGGGGCAGTGGCGACCTAATCGCTGGTGGGGCAGCAAGGAGTGCCCGGGGCAGCTGCTGGTGGGGCTCTGCTGGGATGACTAAAGAAGCTGTCAGAAAATGAATTGACAAAGAAACTGTGGCAAAAAATCCGGCAAAGGAGCTAATTGAAGCAGCCAGCAGTGTGGCGATTTGAGAAGTCATAAAATATAATACAGACAATCAATAAATAAAAACCAATCAATAGCACTTGAGCTTGAAAAGAAAGAGATTTAAGAAGAAAGGTAAAGTACAATACTGAAGTCTGAGATGACAGAATAAAACATTTGTGCGTTAAGGGTGCAACATGAGGTAGAAGAATATTCTTCTTTCGTTACAAGTTTGGGCTTGTGCCGTCAAGTGTGTAGGCCTGGCAAGCCCTCAGGTGAACCATGGATTGATGGTGATAAGTCAATTCACGTCGAAATGTTGTTCTAATTCGACCTTTGCCATATTCACCACCAAATCCTTATCTTTTCAAATAAAACCTTTTTTATTTGGATTATTTCCTAGACAGTGAGAAACGAAAAATTGATCACATGAACACTTCCAAAGTGAAAAGTTCAAGGAATTGCAAATCTGTACCCCCCTAGCTTTAAGTAGACATAGTTGCAATGATGGAATAACTAGCCAAGAGGTCCAAAATGCTCACGGCATCGGTTTTTCTCAGCCCTCGCTGAATTCCTAACACGCTATAACAGATACACAACCCCTTTGTCCAAGATGCTAGAATTACTTGGCTATAACATCAATCTCAGATAGGTTTTGTATTCCCAACTCACACATAATAGATTAGATAAACCTCCTGTTACAGAACAATGCGGATTTAGGTCATCGCTACAGCAGAATACATTCAGTTCTTGGGTCCAATGTCCTTGAGGCCGCAAATCTGCTCCTCTCCCATTGCAGACATGACCGACACGACAAGATCCTTTCCTTCAGCAAACCCATCTTTAATCTACAGAAAGTAAATAACAAATTCAAACTCAAGCACAGGATGCAACAAGAAATTTCCTTTCCCACGGTTAGGGTGGTTGGGCTGGAGATTGCGCGTAATCATCGAAAGCTGCTGAGACCGCTGTGGAAAAGCAAGAAGAACATTTAAGACAACAACGTTCTGAAATACCTGGGTGAGCAGACTGTCATCAGTAGGAAGCCTCAGATCATCCTTGGTGTTCCCATTCTCAGTTAGAAGGCTCACCTGTAACCAGCACCAGTTAGTAACATTACCCTGCTATACTATGGATGAAACAATGGAGAACCGACCAGGTTTTGAAACGCAGGCAGAAGGCAAGGTGACTTACAAAACCATCTTCAGAAATATCAATCAGCTGATAGTCTGTGCGGCTAACATGGGGAACCTGTGGAAAATGCAAAGATAAACATAGCCAATATGCAATACACATGCGATCCTAATTCTAAAGCAGCTGGAATGAAAGTTTTGCCTACTAGAAGAGAACAGGACATTACATCACAGTTATGGGATGAAGGAACAATATCTTCCAGTTTCTTCCCGTTGAATATATCAATTCCCACAAAGTGGCACTTGGCATGCCCATGTTTCCCAGTCTTTGAGGTTGAAACCTCCACCACCTGGATCGACAGAAAACAAGCATATTACAAAGTCTATCCCACAAGCTGCAAAGCTTGATCATACATGACATATACCGCAAGAAAGAAAGACATGGAAAAAAATTTGACATTGGACTGTTACAAGTGAGCCAACTTGCATAGAGTAGTAAGATCCGAGACAATAACCAGACCAGGGACATAGAAGATAATTGATTAGTTCAGATACTACAATTAGGAGCAAACGGGTGTTTTACGTGTCTGTGTGTTGGAATCGGATGGCATTTGGCGAACAGATACTAATTTTCTTCACTATCTAACTAATATAATGCGTCTGCTCTGCTCTTCTTCAATCTAAAATATTTAACAGGCCAACAAGAGAAGGAGAGCATCTAAGATTTACATAAATAAAAATCCCAAGAGCTAGAGCAGATGATTAAAAAAAATCTGTCCCCTAAACATGCAAGGAATAGATCATCAACAGAAGCTAAATGAACTACTCCTATGGAAGATCTGAAATAATTAAAAACTAAACGAACCCATTAACAGATAGATATCGGAATATGTAGAGATCAAATCAGACGGGTACGAATCAGCAGCAGAATCCAATTCGAGCCAAAGGGAAAAGAACCTTGCAAGGGCGGCCTTTGATAACGATGTAGCCGTTCTTGCGGATGGTTCCAGCTTGCTGGGGATAAGTCTTGGAGGCCCCGGCGTCGGCCTTCGATTCGAAGTGATGCTCCTCGTCTGACATGGCTCTTGGTTTCTCCCTCTAAGTCTAGTCTCTTCCTCTACCCTTACTTCTCTCTCCCCACTCCCCTGATCCTGATGCAAAACAAAGGCGACGACTCACTGAGCTCACCACACCATTTCTTATGCGAGTGGCTGCTTGCTTCCATTCAACCATGCGATGCTTCACTCTCCGATTCATTCTTGGCCGTCGGATCCTTTTGCTCTCCGAGCGACGCGTCATCGCCGTCCCAGGGGTCGTGTTGCTCGTAAAACCGACATGTGTATGCGCACCGGCCGTACGGAACCACTTTCGCCCGAGATTGACCCTTAACGATTTAAGCTTCTTAAAAAGCAATTATAGTACTATTACATTCAAACCACTTTTTTCCTTTTGCTTACGAATCTAAATTTATACGTTTTCTTACGTGATTAATAAGTTTAAAAAGTAATCAAAAGTATTAGTTTTGTATAAAAGTTATTTTCCATGTTTTATATTAAAGAATCCAATGAACACTTTTTTTTTAAATAATTTCTTTAATGGCATTAATGATTACCATAATATATATATAATGTCAGTCAACTAATCCGGAAAGAAGATTATTGAAATAAACCCTTCCAACTAGCATGTAGGATGCCCTGGTTAAACGATGAGCAATCATATTACACCGTTCATTCTTATACATGAAAACAACTGAATTAGAGGAATAAACTAATGTTAGAATATCATCTAAAATTACCTAAAAGGGAACAAGAAAACTGTAATGCCCAAGCAAAGAGCAAAAACCAGAGGTTCGAGAGTCCGACTAAAAAATAATCAATGTCTATTAATGTGATCGTGTCTCAAGCAAAGCATGATAGATAACAAGTGCTTCCACCTACAAAACACTATCATAAAACCAACTCCTAGGACAGAAGCAATAATGACTTGTCATGCATGATCTCATGCAACAACCCCAATTCTAGTAGATGCATGTGGTTGAAAGATAACAGCATCCTTATTAAGTTTGACCACACCTATAGCAGGGACCTCTCTATTAAAATGAACCCTTAAGCTCAAAGCACCACTCAAGGAAAACAAATTCCTTGAGGAAACCCACATTGGGTAATCTTGTGCTTGTGTCACCAAAGCCAAGGACTGATTGCACAGGGAATTGAAGAAGCACCTATTTCAATTCCACCACAGCTCCACAGCTTCCACCAAGTGATGATCATCAATTGACCTTTTTAAGCATTCCGAGCAAATGTGGACTCTAAGAAGCCCTGAACATGAATCACAGGAGGATAACTAAAACCAAGAGAGCCCCATATTTGACAAGACAAAGGACAATTGGAAAATAAGTGAAGCAAAATATCATCCTCCCCACCATACACAACACATATGCTAGGAACATTCATACCTTGATAATGCAAGTTATCACGTGACAGTAAAACGTTAGTCAATGCACACCACAAAAAATTTAATAGCTTTAGGGGGTAGTGATAGATTCCATAGTCAAGATAAAAAACTTTTGGTTGTTAGAAGCAACTTCTGAATGCATCCCCAAAAAGGACCAAAGCTAAATGATAAGTGGATTTCATAGTAAACTTATCATTTCATGGAATTTGACCCAAACGAATCTAGGTAATGTGGAACACATTATAGGGGTGAAACATAACTTGTAGGTTTACCTCTTTCCAAACACGACTATCTGCACCAATAAAATCACTAATACTAAGTAGCTTCAGAGATGGGATAACTATCGTGGTTAACCTTACTGAACGACTTGAAAAAAGTCAGTTATCAAATTAAATAAAGATGATTTGAACATCTCCTATCTGCCATGGACCGTGATTATGTCACGGATGACAAACTTCATGGATGGATTTAGGCCGTCCATGGCTGTGGGTCCCACAGCCATTGACGCCTCAGATCAATTCATGACGTTTGTCATCCGTGACATACGAATTTTCCTACCCGCCATACATCACCAATAGCCAGCATTGCCTGACTCACCACCAAACTCCATGAATAGGATGGCGGCATCCTCAATTATGCATTATTTATAAATTTGTCTCATTATGGTAATTGAAAAGAAAGAACAGTGGCTTATCTTGTGTTTTTTAACAATGATGGGCGGCCAGTCTTGACCCACAGCCACGGACAGCCCAAATCAATCCATAACGTCTGTCATCCATGACATATGGATTTTCCTACCTGCCATATGTCGCCAACAGCTAGCATTGCCTGACCCGTCACCAAACTCCATGAATAGGATGGCGACATCCCTAGTTATGCATTATTTATCAATTTGTCCCATTTATAGTAATTGAAAAGGAAGAACAGTGGCTTATCTTGTGTTTTTAAACAATCATGGGCTAGTCTCGAATTAAAGCAATTTTACTATTTGTCAATGGTAGCTTATTCCAAATTTTGTCTAAAAATAGATCGATTTTCAGATTCAAAAGCAGTTGTAGCCCATCTTTGTTCCAAAATGCAGCCCAAACATTGCTCCATCTCTAACACCCTAAACATAGTGGCTAGCCACATAAATATGTCAAAATCACTTTTTAACATTCTTTGTTTTTTCTTTTGGAGAAAACCATTACACTCAAACATTGTCCATATCCCTTTGCTTGCACATTGTCATTTCTGTCCTGTATTATAGACAAATTATTGCAATTAATATTTGCAAGTGTAAATGTGATTTCTAAAAGTATAAACTTCTTTGTAAACTTTTAAAAGGGGAAAAATTAGTGATCGTGCCACTTAGACTTGAGTGGAGAATTGCCCATATTTTATTTTGAGAAAATTACATATATTAGACATAAAATTATGATATTTGAGTATTTTGACCCCATGATTTTGTAAAATATGCAATTATTTGCCCTCATAATTTTTCATAAATAATTATTGTCTCACTCAAGAAATTTTCTAGCTCCACCTAGCAAAACCCTAATGAGTTATTATATAGTGCAATAATTTTCAATGATTCGTCTAGTACAAAGTGTGGCATTTTAGTAAGACTTTGCCAACACAATGATAAATCTTGCAAAGAAGATGACCCTAAGAAGTAAGGGCTGTGATAATTTTGTGCCGACAATTTTATCGCCCACCATAAATTTCACAACACAAAGCATCTATAGTCCACATACACCATCATGATCTGACACCCATACCTCTGCTCTGAAATTCTTGCACACACATATAATTGTCACTCAGCAGCTTTTCATACCCAACCCTTTCGAAATACGCTGATGTGTTTCGGAAGGACTATTAACTAAGGTAGTGTGAAGGAATCTCTGATTGTTGTATTGAGTTGCCTTCTTGTTGTAAAATAAAATCACTGCCAAGAAGTTCGTGTTTTAATCGATCGAGCGAAACATGACTTGGTGCCCATCGCAAAAACATGATGGGCAACCAAATTAGCTGAGCCTCTTTAAGAAATTATCACCATCAGGGCGAAGTTGTTTCATTTGGGGAAATAGCAATGTAATGGTGACGGTCATGGACTGTCACAGGGGCAATGTACTTTAAATTATATTCTTTTGTTAGTTTTTATGATGAAAATATTGGTAAAATTATATTCGTTTAATCAACCCTCCAACACAATGGCTTAAATGTTTTAGTACATAGGAAAGTAGGAAGTCGTAACACAACCTTACTTTGTGTGAGAGGTAAGGTAGAGACCTTATATATAGGTACAGTACCATTCTGGGTGTGGGGAATTTCATGGCAGTATAACTTTTCAAATGATTTTTTTTTCTTTAATCAGAGGCATGTATAAGTATATATTTAAGGTGTCGAGTTGTATTTAGATAATTTGTTGGTAAATTTGTCTTTGAGAGTGCCTCTACTACACCTTACACCTAAGCCTCAACTGGAGTAGTGTCTTGCAATTACCAACTGAGCCGGTGATGAGAACACAAAATGAAAACCTTTCTAAATGCATCTCTTCTTCTCATAATTGGAGTGAGGAAAAAGAGGGGATAGGAAAAAAGAAAAGCCGTTAGGCCCGTTACCGTCCAATTAACTTTGACTAAAAGTGGTTATAAAATTCACTTCTTCAACACTTTGACAAGGAAAGCGTTTATCTGTTACGTTAGCAACATGTGCCACAATCATCGAAGGAATCTCCATCCTATTCCCTGGACATATATAATTTAGTACCCCAAAGTCCTGACCTGGTAGCTTAACCGAGCCTGTCTTTGACCATTCCAATCAGCAAAGTAGAAAATAGATTTGTTTATATTTTAACAGTGAAGCAGCAAATCCTTAAAGAAGAAGCAAGCATCATATCCTAACTTTATAAACCAATCATGATGTACAAGAGCTCCATAATCTGTCACCAGCAAAATTTCACTAACCCTATACCCATTAAATATTATGTTCATGACCAAATATGAGAATCCATTTTGAGGACATAAAGAAAGAAAGTGGAAATAACATTATGTGTGTATAAGCTAAAACTTGATGCCATCAACAAGTGGAAAATGGTGGAAACAAAAGAGTGAAGGTCCAAAACACAAGCTAAGACTTGCTGTACAATAATCCTACCATGGTAGCAAAATCAAACACATCAGAAGAAATTAATTTTCTCAACTGAAGCAAATAACAGATAACTTCATGTCATGTGTGCTTTTGATCTCAGTGATCAGCTCTAGCCTCTGGGTTCAATGTCTTTGAGAAGTCCCACGATTTGTTGCATGCTTGGTCGCTTTGAAGGAAGATCAGCTGTGCACAGATATCCAATCTTGAGGGCCTCTTCCACTTGATCATCTGACCCCGTATCTCGGATTTTAGGATCAATAGCCCTTGATCCATGGTTTCTCTTTACCAGGCTCCTCACCCAGCTCACCAAGTTTGAGTCTTTCTCATCAGGATAATCATCTCCTACTGGCTTCTTGCCAGTGATTAGCTCGAAGAGAACAACGCCAAAGCAGTACACATCAGACCTGGGTGTTGGGGAATCGAATTCAGGTTGAGAAAATTCTGGAGGCAGGTAACCGGGTGAACCACGAGCGATTTCTTCATCCAGACCATTTCCAAATACCTTGGCCAGTCCAAAGTCTGATATTCTTGGCTCCAAGTTGAAATCAAGATAAATGCTGCTTGCCTTAACGTCCCTGTGGATCATGGGAGGAGAGCAGCCATGATGAAGAAAGGCCAATGCTCGTGCTGTGCCAAGGGCTATCTTGTGTCGGAATCTCCAACTAGTTAATAGCCCTTCAGAGCCTGGATTTTGAATTCCATTGTTTTCTTCTTCCCACGTATCTGTACTCCAGTCATCCGGTGTCTGAACACTGAGAGGCAAGTCATGTAACAAATTCTGCAGGTTCCCGTTCTCCATGTAATCATATATAGCAATCCGTTGATCACCAGCCAAGCAATATCCCGTTAAGGGAACAAGATTCGAGTGCCTTATCCGACCAAGGTACTCAAGCTCTCTTGCAGCTTCTTGGTCAGTTAATGTTGATCCATGGACCAACACTTTCACAGCTACATGAATTCCACCAGGCAGAAACCCTCTATACACGGGCCCAAACTTACCCTCTGCTAGAAGAGTGCCTCGATCAAAATTCGAAGTTGCCGATAGGAGGTCCGCAAATGTGACATTCAACAATGGTTTCTCAAAGATCACTACCTGGACTGAGTTAGCTTGCTTAACATCAGCCATCCATGTTGTTGAATCAGTCTGGAAAGTGAAGGGACCAGAAATGGATGGCTCTTCCTTGAATGATACTGTTTGCTTTACGGCCCAGGTTCTTGGCTTCCTTTTACAACCTACAGCTAGAAAAGCAAGTAACCCGGCGAGCAAGCACACCATTGAAATGGTTAAGCCCAGAGCAAGCTTGTAGCCCTTGTGTTTATTTGCTTTCCTCCTAAAAAGATCAGGATTTGCAGCAATTGGACAACTGTTAACAGAGCCACAGAAGGCTGTCTGGAAGGTCTCAGGGGAGAACCTTGAAGCACATAGGGTTAAGTTATTGTAAGAGAAGTTATATTTCTCCATCAATGGGAGATCATCTAACAGAGAAACAGGGATTTCTCCGCTCAAATTGTTGCGTGAAACATCAAGAACTTTTAAATTCCCTTTACTCAAAGGCGGAATTCGGCCAGTCAGGTGGTTTTCTGAAAGATCAAGAGTGTGCAAACCATTCATCATAGAGATTTCAGCAGGAATGTGACCAGTTAAAGCGGTTCTCGACAGGTTAAGATACTCTAAACCCAGGAGCTTTTCAACCTGAGGAAACTCCTGCCTGCTAAATCTATTGCATGCAAGATTAACATGTCTAAGATTCTGGGCTTGGCTGGTGTTAGCAAAAATGTCTCCACTAAGCTGATTTTCAGACAAGTCCAGAAAAACCAATCGAGACAAATTGAATACCTGAGAAATGTGACCCTGAAACTGGTTCTTGCTCAGGTCAATCACCTCCAGCTGCTTCTGAAACAAACCCAAAACTGAACCCTGAAATGCATTCCCAGAAATGTTGATGCTTGTGAGAGATGTCAACTCCACAAAATCCTTACCTCGACCAGGAATTTGATTTCCTGCAAGGTTTAAGGATTTGAGACTGGGAAATGCAGCTGCAAAACCATCTGGCAAGGACGCATTCAACTGATTTGAAGAGATATCAAGTGAAATCAAAGACTGGCAGTTAAGCCCTGAAGGGATGCTTCCCAGAAACCTATTCCTGTCAAGCTTGAGTGTCTTCAACTTACCAAGAGAGCTTATGCTTGCTGGAATTTCCCCAAAAAAATCATTCCCAGATAGATCAATCGACTCAAGAGACCCGAAATTGCCAATGTTACTAGAAAGTGCCCCGGAAATCTGGTTGTAGGAGAGATTGAGAGACCTGAGTGAGTTGAGGTTCCAGAAATCTGAAGGAAAAGCCGTGATTTTGTTGTGGCTGAGATCCAAAACCTGAAGACTGGAGAGCTTTCCAATGGTATTTTCAGGTATAGGACCAGAAAGGCCTAAACCTGAAAGACCCAACTTTGTAACTTTACCCGCATCGCAATAAACTCCTTTCCACGAACAGACGGAACCAGAAAATCCGCGAGAAGCTAAACCCATGTTCTTCAAGAACTCAGACACGAAGAAATCATCTGTGTTGGGGTCTTGACAAGCCAAGTGCTTCAACAACAGTGAGAGAACAAGTATAGAACGAAGAAAACTGAAACCCATTTCAGTAAAAAAGGTCAAATATTGGTAAAAAGTTACACCTCTGAGCTTCGGTAGGAGTGAGAGTTGAAGAGCTATAAATTGTACAGGATAGCTATTTTTCCTTACCGAACTTGTGGGGGAATTTCGATTTTTGATGATTGCAAAAGAAAAGACCTACAAAAGTGCTGGGAGCAAAACAACAAAGCAGAAAGGTACAGTTGAGAGAAACAAGCTGTTTCTGTGCTCGAAAATGTTTAGGAGAAACGATGAGAGCTTTTGAGGTTCACAAGAGAAGGAATGTGAGCTCGACTTGTCGGATTTGCAGCGCCAGAAAAGCCAATCAAATAGGCAACCTGAGTTAAGAAGCACTTTTGTCTCTTCACACACCATAACCATGAGAGAGAATACCAGAACACCAAAAAAGAAAAAAAAAAGCTTTGCTTAGCTCTCTGTAAGTTCTAATGGTTCCTTTTAGAGATGAATTAAAAAAACAGGCATGGTTCTGAAAGAAGGACTTGTGGGAGGGAGGTGCAGAGGGAGGGGCATAAATGAAACAACAGTGGAGAGCTTGGAATTTCACAGGATTTGGGCATCATAAATGAAAGGAAATGGAGAAGATTTTCAATAAGGTTGGTGGATTTTCTCGGTGCTTGTTGGTTGGAATTCAATGATTCTTCGTCAAGTGCTGCTTTTATTTATTTCTACTAAGGTGTTTCTTTGCCTTCCATTTCTAAACTACCATGGGTTTTCTTTAATACTAGCATTATATGGTATAAATGAAAGGGTTATAAATTTCTTTTTCCAGGTGGGAATTATATTTACCTAGTACAACTAACAATTTATGGGGTTCTTTTTTATTTTACGGAGTACAATTACAAAAGCATTGATGGCGTATAGAGTATAAATAAAAGACTCCAGGAACTTTAACAAAATACAACAGAATTTACAGCTAATATCAAATTATAAAATTACCTAGAACAACTAGTATAAAAAAGTAATTATAGTATAAAATTATTTTCAATTAATAATAAATTGAGTGAATAATGATTATATATAAAAATAATTATTTACAATCACTTTCAGAAAAAATCTCCAGGTACATCCTTATTCAAAACATCTGCCTGAAAATACAAAACAAATACTGATAGAAAGGAAGTGTTCAACATTTTACGTTTTTCATGGTATTAACAGAGAGAACAAAAATACACGAGATGAATGAGGGCGTTGGGTTTGGGTTTTTCTTTTCCCTGTCCACTGTAAAGTTGGTGGGAAAAGGTTTTTTTTTTTTTTTTTGGCCTTTTTTATTCAGGGAGCTTTCTGAAGGCTTTTTCGTATCCTCTCTCTCTCTTTTTCCCGGGGGGTGCTTCATTTGCACAACAGTTTATTCAGTTACTGGGTTAGAGAGATGGACTAATGTCCTACTTTATTGTGCGACTTTTTCTTGTCTTTTTTACTTGTTCTTGTATAATCTAATTAATTAGATCCGCTGTGCAAGCACATGGGCTTTAAGCTTGTTATCGGACGCCCAACAAGTCTTCCTGTTTTCAACCATTTTTTTTTTCTGGGTAATCAGGCCTAATTTGTTAAAAATTGATTCAACTCTGCATTTTCTTACGTTTTTTTGTTATACGTTTTTTTGTTAAAAATTTCCCCCCTCACCTGCATATTAGTTATACGTTTTTTTGTTAATTATTAATTTGTTTCACTAGTCCAAGTATGTCGGATCCAACAAAAGAGTTCAATTTGAACGCAAGGTGTCGTTGGAGCATAGTCATATAATCCAGATATGAATTTAAGTTAGGTTTTATGGAATACTTTTTGGCTGATCGTTTATAATGAAGGGAAAGTTACAATTAACCTGAGGTTTACCTTAACCTATAGTTTGTTCCCTTTATTTTTTTAAACCTACACTTTACCTTTAAATTTTTTATATTGTCTTCTAACAATATATGAAACTGTAATTTAAATTGTACGATAGTTATCTTGCAGTAATTTTGATCTCTACAATATTGTTTTTATAGTTAATAGACATTTAAATTATCAATTTTTTTCTTTCTGTAAATATATTTTTCTTCGTATAGATGAATATCAATATTTTTTAAATATCAGTTAGCTAAGAAAAAAAATAAAAAATCTCAAAATTACTTAAATATGGTTATCAAATAGTCTAATTTAGAGTTTCAAAAATTGTTGTTGGATACTATAAAAAAGGGATAAAATGTAGGTTAAATCAAATCCCATGGGACTTTTGTAATTTATCCTATAATAAATTAGTAATATATTTCAAAATGTCTGTTGAATTTTTATTTTAAATTGAATTGAAATATTTTATGTTCCAAATGATGAGTCAGAGAAAAAAATGGTGAGACTAGTAGCAGTAGGACCAGGAGGCAGCAGCATGAGATAAACAAGTGGACTGGACACTTGTATTTCTTGACCCCTTTTAACTCCTGCTGAAGCTTCCTGCCTCTTTGCTTCGAGTGTGTGAGTGGAATGGATACAGAGTGTCGATCAAGCGATGATATTACCATGTTCTTGCTAATAATTCTCTCCCACTCACATCGTGCTGCCACAAACACACACTCAAAGGAAATACGGTAAGCCCTTAAAACGATGAGTAATCATAAAAAATAGTGACATGTCATACAAATGAGCATGTTAAATAATCATTAATTTTAATGATGACAAATGTATTGTTTTAGTGTACTTAATATTACTTTATTGGATCAAACTAAATTTGTCAAAGTTTTATTTTATTTTTAAGTATTACATGTGTTATTTCAAAAGATATAGTTTAAGTTTGTTGAGAATACTTGTTTTTTAAGATAAATTAGTAGGTTATCAAAATATGTTAGTGTTTGAATCGAATTTGATTTTCAAATGATAACTTTTTGGTAAAATCTAATTTTGGTTCCTTAGCTTTATGACTCATTTTAAAATGGTTCCTTAACTTTAAAAGTGACTATTAAAGTCCCTAAACTCTTCTCGTGTGTCCTATTTTGATCCTTACTATCAGTTCAACCGTTATTTCTAAAAAAAAATGCTTATATGGCACCCAAAGTGTCACATGGCATCCTATTTTATAATAATAAATGGCTATATTGGAAGGATATAAACTTTCATGTTAAAATTGGCACAAACTAATAATCTTAGGGACCTAATTGTACATTAGCCAACAATTCTTCTTCTTCCCCAAATCTCTCAAAATTCTCTCATCTTTCTGAATATTCTTCTTCTTCTTCTTCTTCTTCTTCTTCTTCTTCAAATCTTCTATGTTCTTCATTCATGAAACCCTTGTCACGCCTTGTCCTTATCCCTACCACCGATGACACAAAAAATGAGAAAAGGAACCGTTGACGAAAAACCTCACTGCACAAGTACTTGTTTCCACCTTAGTCCTTCAATTTTGCCATCGATCCAGCCACCTAACATTTGCCGTCTCTGTTGCTCGCCTTTTTGGCCTTTTAATGTTGCTTCCAACTGACCCAGCCCACCGTCAACTCTAATCAGCTGCCCCCATTCTGAATTGGTCCAAATCGGTGTTGACTCTTCTCACTAGTTTCATCATAACAATCAAAGATGAAGTTTAGTGATAGAGTATTTGTCAGTGGAAAGCTTTGAGGATAGGTAAGTGTCAGTGGAAAGCTTTGAGCTCAACATGCTAAATCGATGAAGTTCAAGGATGGATATATGATTTCTTATGGCTATTCTGTTAATGAATATTTTGATTTTGCTGTTAGACATGTTCTATTGAGATTGGGTGTTCTTGGTATGAAGGTCAAGGTCATGCTCGATTAGGATCCCCAGTGCAATCATAGTTCCAAAACTCCATTACCAGATCTTGTTATGATCCACCTTCCATAGTTCATTCTCGGTATCAAGGTGGTACTATTGCTTCCTACTAGTGTAGAGTGAAAATAGAAAAGGAATGATTTTTTTGCCTGTGATTGGTGCTTAGTCGTTGACTTGTCATCAAGTCAAAATCTTTGTTTTGACTATTTTTTTTCCATGATATGAGTGGAACAAAAGAGGAGATGGAACCCTTACAAGTCTTCACACTATAATTTGGGTTATCGCATGATGCATCATCGATGATTTTTCCGGCTATTGGGGTTATCAAGCAACAATCGATTCCACCATTGATAGGTCAACTTAGGTTCAACTGGAGAAAGAGATTTTGATTTTGATTGGAGAAATAGAGAAGTTCAGTTGGAAATAGGGTCGAAGGCGAGTGAAGCCAAACTTTGGTTAACTTCTGCAAGTAAAGAATCAGGGAAGAAGAAGAATTATTGGCTAATGTATGATTAAGTCCCAAAGATTATTAGTTTATGTCAATTTTAACTTGAAAATTTGTATGCTTCCAATATAGTCACTTGCTGTTATGCAATAGGCTGTCATGTGACATTTAGGGTGCCAAATAGGCATTTTCCATAAGAAATAACTATTGAACTAATAGTAGAGACCAAAATAGGATACGCGAGTAAAGTTAGGAGACTTTAATAGTCACTTTTAAAGTTAAGGGACCACTTTAAAATGATCCTTAAAGTTAGGGGATCAAATTTGGATTTTACCTGACAACTTTTTCTAAGTTGTTTGGAGTTTAATCCATAAAAAAAAAATAGTTTAACATGTTTCTTTCACAACCTAAGTCTGCTTAGCTCCCAACTTTGTATTTTAATCCGTTAAACTATTTTAATTCGAAGTCTGGAACTGCTATTTCTTTTTAGGGTAAATTTTACTAGTCTTCCATAAACTATATCTAATATTACTTATTTGTCTCTAAATTATCAAATGTTGCTTAATCATCCTTAAACTATATCTAGTGTTACTTAATCGTCTTGCTGTCTATCATACCGTTAAAGATGGATGGAAAAGTGATGTCACATCAGCAGCCACGTCATTTTTCCTTTTCATATCAGTAGCCACATTATTTTTCTATCCATCCTTAACAGCTGTTATAGATAACATGACGATCAAGCAACATTGGACATAAATTAAGGATAATTAAACAACATTTGATAGTTTAGGGATATATAAACAATATTGGATATAGTTTAGGGACGATCTATGGAGTTTACCATTCTTTTTTAGATATCAGATAACGCATTAAACTTTGAGTTTAATCTATTAACTGAGTGATTGAAAATTTTCACACAATTCTCTCAATTGACACGATTTGAGCCCGAAAGCCAAATTCATTTCAAACAAATCAAAGGATGCCACTTGGACAGTTGGATAGAGCATGGGCTGTTTCTAGCCATTTTTTACCGTTGACTAATGAAATTGAATTTAACGTGTTAAACTAAGAATTTAACATGAAAACTGGAGCCTTTCTTGCATACAAAACAAGGCAACGGTCGCCAGTTTTTAAGGAGCTTTCTCAGGTGTGTCTACCAGGTATCCAACAGTCTTATTGCCCATAAATGAGTATAAATTTATGAATAAATATTTTGGGAATGACTCTTGGCCATAAGATAAAATATTCATCATCAAATACTCATTAAAGTGTTCGTAATTTAAGAAAAGATCCAAGATTTAAGCTTTCACTTGTAGATCTAGCAAGAGTGCTATTTTGTAAGCTTATGAGCTGGTAAACACTTCAAGTTTTACTGGCGATTTGTTTATAGTTAATGTATTACGGTTAACATGTTATTGTTGACCCATTTTTAACAAAATTGAAATTGTCCCTCAAGGACACAAAAATTATGCATCATATCATTATGCCATGCCATACTACTAGCCCACCATTCAACCACCACTGCTTGCTGATCTAATGACCCCACCTAGCAGATGCCCAAAGAGTTTGAAACTGACTAATTCAAAGCAAACCTTCAAATTGAATAAGAAATGTAGTAACTAATTTGATCCCTTGAACCAAGCCATCAAATTAAAAATGAAAATAGAAGCTACTTTAAAAACAATCAATTCAAACAAAAAAAACAAGTTCAAAATAATAAAGAAAAACTGCTAGATCAGGCCATCTCCATCTGCGACAAAAATTCGGTTCCAATTGGCATGATTCACATGAAAAGGCACAGAGGCAGGCATGGTTCAAAAATGCTGTTGCATGATCCAATCATTATGTGATCCAATCAGCATGATTCGATAGCTGCCATATGATCCAAGCAGACAATAAGTGCAAGATTTATTCTCCGTGTTAACAAGTTGGGAGCAATAGAGGCAGGCGTGGAAAAGGCAGAAGGGTGACGCCGTGGTTTTAATAGCAAAGGGGGGTTATGGTATGATCCATAATTTTATGTGCTTTTAAAGACTTTTCATCATGTTGTAAGCAGCCTAACTTGTTTCACCCATATAATACGTTAATTTGAATGAATTAATTCCAAACGAACTAGCCATTAGAATTTCTTGAGTGTGAAGTGGTTTCTAGTGAGCCTTGAAAAAAACTAGAAAATAGTTTCTAGTTAGCCTTAGAGAAAACTAGAGATTTGTTTTGTGTGAATTTTGTAGAAAACCTCAGTGTAATCTTGATCAAGAGGTAATGGGGAAACTTTCAAGTGACTAGGCTTGAGGAGAAAACATAGACTTTAGTTAGTAGAGTTAAACCTCTATAAATCCCGGTATACTCTTTTCCTTATCTCCTTTTATATTTTGCCCATACTTGCTTGGTTTTTTTTCTTAATATTTGGTTAAATGAATTTGGTTGTAAATTTTGATTTTGCCAAAAAATTTTAAAGCAACCAATTCACCTCATTTTTGGTGAATTAGTTGCACTTAGGCCAACAATTAGTATCAAAGCTTGGTAATTTTTTTTTTTAAATCTTACAGTTCTAAAATAAAAAAATTCATAGCAACCACTAGTTTTATGTATCTTAAAGGGTGAAATTCATCTAGGCTATTAATATTTGATTTTATAAATTTTAATTGGTGGAAAACTAGGATGAAGATTCATATTAAAAATATTGATTATGTTTTATGGAGATTTACCAGTGTGGTCTTAATATTTCTTTGAAAGTAGTTGATGGTAAACAAGTGCTAAAAAATTCAAAGAAAAAAAAAATCAAAACAGAGGATGATGCTATGTGCACTATGAATTCTAGGGTTATGAATGTTATATATTATACACTAACTTCCGATGTGCTTAATTTATTCTCTTATTGTAAAAATGTTAAAGAAATATGGAATATGTTATTAGTGACATATGAAGGAACTTTACAAAACAAGGACACTAGGATACACATGCTGGTTAAAGTATATAAACTTTTCACCATAAAGTCAAGAAAGAGCATTCAAGACATGTTCAAAAAGTTTAATGAAATCTTTACACTACTTAAATTGTTTGGAAAGGAGTATACAAATGAGAAGTTTGTGAGAAAAATCTTGTGAAGCTTGCTTTTTTTATGGAAAAGTATAGTTGATGTTATAAATGAAAGAGGGAGCATCAAGATCATGCATATTGATGAGCTATTTATAAAGTTGTTGACATATAAGATAAATGAGCAAGAGGAAGAAAGACTAAACAACAATAGTAAGTCAATGGCCTTTAAAATTAAACAAGATGATTCATCTTTATCTTCCTCAAATAAAGATGGTTTAGGTGATATAGCAATCTTGATCAAGAAGTTGGAAAAGATTCTCAATAGGTCAAAGAATAAGAGTTTTGAAGGCAAAAAAATGAAATCACTTATTACAAGTGTAAGGAATCCAGACATTTATAATTTAATTATTCATTGAACAAGCAAAAGAAGCATAAAAAGAATAAAAAAGGAAACAAGAAGAAACTTAAAGCTATGGTGGCATAGAGTGATAGTTGTTCACCCTATAGTGAAAGCTCATAGTCATCAAATGACACAAGTGATTAAGCCAATCTTTGCTTGATGATTAAATAAGATGAAACCTCTTCAAGTCAAAGTTACCCCAACTTGTGTCTCATGACAATAGAGAAGATGAGATAATAAGTACTTATTTTAGTAACTCATCATTATCATGTTCTTCTAGTTACTTATATGAAGAATTAATAAATGTCTTTCATGAGCTTTTTAAAAATTTGAAAAGAATTGCCAAAAAATTGATGAATTGAAAGCTTTAAATGATTCTTTAACAAAAGAAAAAGATGACTTGAAAAATGGAAACTTGGATATTAGCTTATCTTTGAGACAATAAATATATGAATTGAAAAAAGATAATTTTGATCTTAGTTAATCTTTATGTAGATTTGTCAATGGTAAAGAAAAACTTGATTTGTTGCTTGGTACTTAAAATAGAGACTATGACAAAGCAAGAATTAGTTTTAATTCATTAACAAAGAAAAAAAATAGGAAAATTTCGTTGGTGTATCATTATTATCATCATTTATAAGTATCTCATTTGTAACATGCTATACTTGTGATAGAAAATGTCGTTATTCATATGAATGCAAGTTCAATATAGGAAAAGTTTCTATTGGCTATAAATTGATATGAGTTCATAAAGGAACCAAAATTATTGGGGTTAACCCTTATAGACCCAAAGAGATTTACGTACCATATATCAAAGCTTAAAAATTGATGTAAAATGCTAGAGCATGGAGCAAGAATTAAAAGCTTATACATGAAGTTCTAAATACAAAGAAATTGGGAATTTGAAGCATAATGACAAATGCTTAAGATTAAAGCTCAAATTTAGTAACATTATAGATTTTCATAGGTTAGTGATGATTATCATTGCTTTGAATTATTTGGTTATAATATGTTGTTTTTTTTATAAGTGTGAGTTGATAATTATTCTTTGAAGATACGTGTTGTGCTTGATGTTATAATGATTATTGTGGTTTTGTTCCAATATTTTGATGATATGAACTTGTATGAAAAATATTATGTTATTAGCCTATAAGTTGATACTTTGCTACTTTGTTGATTTGGAAAGAATGAAAAATGTTTTATATGCTTGAACCAAGGGAAAACATGTTTTCTTATAAAAGTATTTTAGAGTTTGTATACCTTATTAAGGGAAAGCTTGTTGCATGTTACGGTAACCATACTTGAGAATTTTCAAGATTTATTTTGATGATTTATATATCTTTTTTATAATGCAAAGGGGGGAAAGACAGAATTGAAGATTGTTGAATTTGTTCGAGGCAAAATATTAATTTTGATGATGACAAGTGCATTATTTTAGTGTGCTTAATCTTACTTTATTGGGTCAAACTAGATTTTTTGAGGTTGTGTTTAATTTCCAAGTATTTCATGTGTTATTTCAAAAGATATGTTTTAAGTTTATTGAAAAAACTTGTTTTTGAAGAGAAGTTAGTAGATCATCAAAATATATTAGTGTTTGAATCAAGTTTGATTTTGAAATGACAAGCTTTTCTAAGTTTTTTTTTTCTAGTTTAATCCATCAAAGAAATAATTTAACATATCTCTTTCATAACCTAAGTCTGCTCAACTCCCAAGTTTGTGTTTTAATTAGTTAAGCTACGTTAATTCAAAGTTTGGAGCTACCGCTTCTTTTTGAAATACCAGGCAACGTATTAAATTCTAAGTTTAATTTGTTAACTTAGAGATTGAAGAGTTCCACACAATTCTTTCAATTGATACAATTTGAGCCTACAAGTCAAATTGATTATGGACAAATCAGAAGGTGGCGCTTAGACAGTTGGACAGAGCATTTAATGGGCTGCTTCTAGCCATTTTTTACCATTGAATGATGAAATTTAACATAAAAATAGGGCAATAATCATTGGTTTTTAAGGATTTTTTTCAAGTATTTCCAGTAGGTATCCAACAGTCTTCTTGCCCTCAAATGAGTATAAACTCATAAAGAAACACTTTGGGCAGGACTCTTGGCTATAAAATCAACGATTCATCATCAAATATTCATTAAAGTGTTCATTATTTAAGAAAAAAGCTAAGATTTGTATGTTTACTTGTATATCTAGTGAGAGTACTATTGTGTGAGATTGTTAGCATGTAAATACTTCAAGTCTTAGAATCTCTTGAGTGTAGACTGATTTTCTAGTGAGCTTTGAAAAAAATTAGAAAGTGGTTTCTGGTTAGCTTTAGAGAAAACTAGGGATTGATTTGGTGTGAGCATTATAAAAGTCACAATTATAATCTTGATCAAGAGATAATGAAGAAACTCTAAAGTGGACAAGTTTGAGGAGAGGATGTAAACTCCAATTGATAGAGTTGAACTTCTATAAATTCTGATGCATTCTTTTTCTTATCTCTCTTTTCATTTTAATCATACTTGTTTGATTTGTTTTTAATCTTTAATTGAGTGAATTTGGTTATATAATTTGATTTTGCCAAAATTTTTCAAAGCAACCAATTCACCCCCACTTGGTTGCACTTGGGCCAATATAGCCAACATTCAATAAGTGGGTCAATGACACTTAGTTGGCTTTTTTTTTTTTTTTTAATTAGAATCATCTATACAATGTTTGTATAAGAGTTACGAGGCACTTATATATAAAGGAATAGAGAGATGTTAGCTGTTTCATGTTATGAGGTACTCATATATAATGTAATAGGAGAATGCACATTTTTCTGGAGCCTAGAAAGTTTATGAATTGACATTATGGTATTATATGGGGTAATGAGGAGGTTGGGTTCAAATTTTTGGCCTCTCTTAAATCCTTTTGGCTCTTAATCACTAGGCCAAAGAATTGAGGATTTCTTTGATTATGTGTGTATAAAAACACAAGTTAGCATAAAACTGCTAATAAAAAAGATTCATTATATTAACCAATTGTCTAAGGGAGACACTATTCATATATGAATAGTGTTCACCCTACTACTAAGTTTTTTTTTGTCCAAATTATGTTTTTTGTTGTTTTTGTTTAGGGAGAATAAAATGATAAATTACACACTTGATCCTTTGTTTACTTATGGTGATGTCTTTTGATCCTCAAATTTAAAAGCAAGCAATTTTGCCACTTTGTCGTGGTTAAGGTTTTTTTTAATTGAAAAGATGGTAAATTCCACAATTGTTACTATGCATATATGCATTGATGTCCTTTGGTTTTCAAATTTTGAAAGCATGCATTTTACCATTTGGCCCTAAACTTTTTTTTTTTTATGTTTTAGGCTCCTGAACTTTTATGAGCAACAATTAAGGCCCGACTTGTTATGAAATCCCAATTCATTATATTAGTCTTGTGTCGTACATTTTATATGTACCAAATTTGTTATCAACACATTTCAAATGTTTAATTTTCATTGTTACCAGATCCTTTGATTTGATTATAACTTATTTTTTAATTCAAAACTTTTCCTCTATAAGTATGATAGGCATGAAAATTTGTATTTTCGTTGGTCACCCCCAACGAAGTGTGGGTTGCAATCTAATAATATAGTCTAAAACTTCATTGTAGTGTACTAAAGGAAATCATATTATCTTGTCAAATATTCCAAAATCCATTGCAAAATCAATGATATATTTTGCTACTGTTTCTAAATATATATAAATGTTACTTTAGTTAAAACATGCCTATTTCATGTATTGTAATTTTATAATACTCACATCATATATATATATATATGTGATGGACCAGTCTAACGGAATGGGTTTACGTTAGCCACAGTACAAAATAACAATGCAAACAAAATGTTAGTTGTCTTATTATTATATCAAATAGAAAGGTTGATAAAATAAGTGAGTTGTTGGGTGGTAGTCCAACTCCAGGGTATATAATCATATTTCCTCATCCCAAATTATTGCCTTTACACCCTTCCCTTTGGGATAATCATGAGACATTGGTGTTTCCTTTTGGGTGCTCTTAATGTCTCTCCCCCTCCCTAATCTTTTTCCATTTTGGCAAATTAGTATATCTCTAACTTCTTGTTTATTCTTTGTCAACCATAGCCCACGAGTCTATTTAGAACTGTCATCGACATTTTCTACAAAACAATTGGTAGATTGCAATAATTAGACTAGGTTTTAGTTATGGTTAAATGATTCTTGTTCATTTTTTACCCCTTCCAACAAGCCAATGTTTTAATCTTTTCTTCTTCTATTTATTTTCCCAATTATCACTTTTATGCCTTAAAAAAATTTCATGCGAAAGTGTGATATCGCTTAATCTATTAATAGATATGAAAGCAGGAAGAGTGACGACATAGACATTTAAAGTTTTCATAAAGTTATTTAGATTCTTGAATGCATGATACCTACTGTTCCCTTAATTTTTTTTTTCATATTTACGCCACATATGACAAGTCATCCATATATATATTTTCTATTTTACTTTTTTTTCCCAACAAAAAGTTATTTTTTAAGATTTTCTATGAACTACCCGCTAACCCAATTTGGTTTGAGAAAATTACAATTTGTCCTCTGAGATTTAGGTACAATTACACTTTGCCCCCTGTCTATTTAATACAATCCAATTGTAACTTTTGAAATCTTAATTTGGTCATTATGGTAGCCATCTTCCAGTAAATTTAATCTATATAGTATTTTTTTCACAGTAAATGGACATTTTAAATTATTAGTTTTTTTTTGTATTTCTTTCAGTTTTTAAAACTGTATTTTTTAAATGTCAATTAATTTTTGAAAAAAATACCATATAGATTGAAATTACTTGAAAATGAATACTGTATAGTTTAAATTAAGATTTCAGAAGTTACTGTCGGGCTGTATTAAAAAGGGAGGGGCAAAGTGTGTATTTTTGAAATAGGAGGGGCAAAGTGTAATTTCACATAAACCTTAGAGGGCAAATTGTAATTTACCCATTTGGTTATGCCGGTCTCCATTTTTTGCATTTTTTTTTTTCTCTTTCTCGTACCACATTTTGTAACTTCCTCCTCTTTATTCGCTACCGAGTTCTACTGCACCATTCCACTAACTAACCCCTCCACGATCCCCAATTACTACGCTCACACACACACCACACCCATAATCCCGCAGTTTCTAATGGATAAAAATGCCAGTGGGAACCTCCCATCTCTGCCCCTAGGCTTCATTGTGAAGCTTCTCGGTCGCCAGAAAGGAATTATTGCCTCCTCCTGGAACCTCCGCAAGAAGCGTGAAAGGCTTTGCCGATGAATTTTTCATGTTAAAACAAAAGAAAAGCTCATTGTTCGGGCCCACAGTGGAATCATGGCCTCTCTCCAGCCTCCTGGTCCTATTGCCCTCCGTCAAATCTGCCATCCGAAGGAATTCACTTGGTCTGGATGCAAAGGTATATGTAGAAATTTATTCTTGAAAATCTGCTTTTGTTACTCTCTTTAGCTCCTAAAGATGGCGTGATGCAGAGCTCTGTATTTTCTAAATGGGAAATTAGATTTAAGGGTTAAATTGCACAAATGGTGTAAGTTAACTTTCCTTCAGAGAGGGGGAAAAAAAAGAAACTAACCAACCACAAGGTTATTATAGCATAAACAATTCCATAACGTGATGACCCATTTTTCCTCTTTATGCAATAGTTAGAGATTGTAAGAGCACTGTTCGATATCCTTGGATGTTTGCTTGAAAATGATTGATTGACTTCTGTTATCTGGCTTGTGAATTCTAACAGAAATCGAACTCGAAATATCCTATGCTTGCTGGAAGTGAACAATCTCTTTATGTTCCATTGTGCATCTTGTGTTCTAAATTTTGCTACTTATAAACTAATTCCCCATATCCCAGGAAGGTCTCAGAGGCAGGTGAACATTTTAGTGTTGGACAAAGGCAACTGTTGAGTCTTGCTCCTGCTTTATTGCGTCGATCTAAGATACTTGCACTTGATGAAGCAATTGCAGCAGTTGATGTTAGAATAGATGCTCTCATTCAGAAAACCATCCGAGAAGAATTCAGAACCTGTACTATGATCATTGCTCACCTGCTCAATACCATCATTGACTGTAACAGGATCCTTCTGCTAGATTCTGGACGGGTATGCAATTGGGCATCGTCTTGTGTTTTCTTCACTGTCTATTCTGCTTGCTGGATGATTTGTGAATTGTCAATGGTGTTCTTTGTACAGGTCCGTGAATTTGATACTACAGAGGCAGTGCTATTGAATGGAGAGAGTGCTTTCTCCCGAGATGATTCAAAAGTACAGGCCCTGCCAGTTCATAATACTTGCATAGTTTGGTACTCGAAGCAACATGAGAAAGTAACATGGAAGAAGATGAGAAGCAGCAGCTAGATGGACGCAGTTGCCACGTTGTATCAATTAATTAATGGGTAATTTTAATTTTATCGGATCCTACACAAAATTCTGCATCCAATTATTTTTTAACTTTTCACCTCTCTTTCTCTCTCTATTGCTCAGGCAGGGACGAATCCTGACGTGTCACCCAGTCAACCCCCTGGTCAACCTGAAATTACCAATGCCATTAATTTTTCTCCACTCGCTCCTCTGTTCCCCACTGGTCACACTGCTCACGCTCGCTCGCCCGGGACTGTTTTTGTTACCAGGTGTCTAATGCTTGTTTCTAAATCCTTCTCCTTTTCTTTAACTTTCCATTTTTTTTCGAGGGAATAACACATATTTCTCACGATTTCCATAGAAAAGGGATATCTTATTAGTAATGAAAGTTCTAGATTAGTGCACTTATTTTTTTTTTAAATTTTGATATTTTTAGATAGAAATGTCAATAAATTAGATGATAATATTTTCATATCTAACTCACTATATTGGACACCCAACCTGCATTTTTTCCACCAATTATTAGATAAACAATTTTTATATTTATATTCTACCAATTTTTATATGTGTTAGGTCAGATAAAACTTATTTACTTACCACATATTCACAATCACAAGTATTTGAAAATATTTAAATGAAAAATATCACATTAAAAATAATTACAAGTAGCCCAATAATAAGGAATAGCTAAATCATGAAAGCAATACTAGCAACAATTTACTCATACTAGCAATACTAGAATCCAAGGCTTAATAGTCAACATAAGTAAAAAAAATGTTTAATGTATACCATACATAATATATGGCATAAATGTCTGGGTCTAATACATAAGTTTAACAAATAATTACCAAAAGTACTAATTTATGTTCTAATACATGACACATGCACAATAAACTTATGTATACTAATACATACATATATACATATACATGAAGTAGGTGAACCCTAAATCCGTATCTTACCAAAACCCGGCAATTACGGAAAAAAAAAGAGAAAAACCCATATTAGACCCAAATCCGTTCAATCGCACAAAAAAAAAAACTGCCCTATTGGGTCAGATGTAACTGAATCCTTGTTGGTTTGGATGTCCGTTGATATCCCTATATTTAAAAGCATTTGCATAATGTATAGGGTATTGAAGTACTGGAAGGTTAAAAAGCTGAAAAGCTACCAAGTCAATGCTAACAAATATTGAATGAAAAGTTTGAAGGGTAATATAGTAAAGTAATTTACTAAATATGTTAATGCTGCAAATATTTAAAGCTGTTCAAAATAAAATATGTTGTAAAGGTTTTGAAGCAAAGTGAGTAAAAATCAACATAAGAAACCAACATGCACCGACGAAAATCTAAGCAAAGTGATATACTATATAGTTACAACAAACAAGTTCGTTTAAAAGAAATGATCATTTCTATGATTATATATCAACAGGGCATTAGGAAACTAGTTTGTAACAAAGGTGCTAAGTTTTGTGATGAAGCTCAGATTCAGAGTTACTGGGCTAGTGTCAAATGGGCATCCCAAGGTGGACCGGATTGGCCTCTGAGCAGGTGGTATACCCGCAATCTAAATAAGATTTTCTAATGCTTGAGTGGGCAAAGGAAAATAAATAGTACGATGAAACTTAGTAAAAACCAACCTTAATTGATCCAGAGGAAGGTTCTTGGGCTCTTTAAGCAACATGTCCATGAGTTGAATGGGGATTGTGAATGAAAAGTGCTATACTGGGGAGGAGAAAAAAGAACTTAACATAGCTAATCCCTAACTAATCCCTCATTTCACACTGTAATTAAGAACTTAACATAGCCATCTAATCACTCATGCACAGATTGGGCTCTTGAAATGCCTGCCCTGCCCTGCTATTCTGGGCCTGTGGGAAAGCTTTTTAAGACCTCATTAGCCCATTTTTCGCAGTTTCCACAAAATAACAATCAGGACAAACAAGATGAATTTCCCTTTAGATTTTCTACTAGGAAAATACGAGTTTCAATATTTTTTTTTAACCACTGTGACAGTTATATTTTCTGATATCAAATGGGATTCTGAATAGTTTAACAAATTTCAAAGCTTTGTGAAAATATTTTTATTATCTTGAAGGTTGAGAGTAATCGTGGGCACAAGTGATCTGAGAATTTTGAGGGAGCCTAGATCAACGTCAAGCTCATGTTTGGAAAATGTCACCCAAGATTTTTTAGTTCTATTGTTTGGGTCACCTTGGCCCATGTATGATGGATCACATAACACTCCATTATTTTTTTTTTGTTTTTGTTTTAAAAAAAGTGAAACACGTAAACGTGATGTTGCAAATTAACAGCCAGCTTGGTATAATTTAACATGCCCAAATTAACTTGTTTTTAGACCTCAATGGTTCCAGATGTGAGACCAATCACTATTTACCCTTAAAGTTGCCAAATATTACAAGGTAGAAGAGTGACTCTATCTGACATTCGTGTTTAGAAAAAATCAACAAGGAAAATACATTAACTCTTATAATTTAACTCTATCTGAACGAACAATAGGTGCTGCCATTTGACAACCGAAAGTATCTCGGAGGAGGGATTAGTTTTCATGAATTGAACGGGTACTCGTAGTTATAAAGAATTTGGGAAGCCGACGAGGGAAATATCCAACAAATACACATTTTTCTAATATGTGTAGGGATTTGCTGACTCCTGCATGTGCTGGGTGGCCAGTGCTCGATTTTGGGTCCATCCAGAATTTAGCACATAGGTCACTGGACATCGACATAAATGATTAAGAACGTTGATTTATTTTTTGCTATAATTTATATGTTATATTCTTATATCAGCAATTTTTCTAAAAATTTTAAAGAATCTATAGACGCCTACAAGGTGAAGGTAATATGATATTTTATACTTCCTCCATCCCATCAGTTTTGCTACATTTTTTTATTAGATTGTCTTAATTCTTTACAATATTTTCATATTTAATAATTTACTTTATTTTACTACCATTTAAATTATTATTTTGATATTTACTTTTTCTAACTTCCTAGATTTATAAATAAAAAGTTAAGGACAAAAGTAAAAATAATATATAAGTTTTTTTCCACTTTCTTAATCCCTATATCAAAACAAATGAAGCAGTATTGGTAAATAAAAATATTTGTACAAACCTACAAAAGTAGAAGGTACTGTATAATACAAAAAATGAAGAATGTCTGGGTTTTTTAGCCTCGTAAAGCTACCAAGCCAATAATGTTGACAATTTTTCATTTCTAGTCCAACAGGGGACGAACTTCGCTTCCTTTTTTTTTTTTTTTTTTTTAATTTTTCCCCCGACTGGTTGGCATTATATTTATATATCCTCTCCCAATATGGCAGTGAAAAAGAGAAGTGATTTTGTGATCATCTACTTATCTCTTATCTAATCAGCAGCAACTTGCAAGTGCCATCTCCTATCCTATCTAGAATTAAAAAGAAGAAAGAAAGGGATAAGTGAAGAACCACAAGTGCAAGTGACTGACAGTAACATGCGAGCTAATGAGACATAAAACTAAAAAAATTTAGCAATTGACAATATTACTTTGCAGTTTCATTTCTGTCACGCGACTTCTTCTAATGGCTCGCTCTTTACGCGTTTCGAACAGTCAATTAAACTTGATTACCACTTGACACACCAATCAGCCCCCTTTTCCACGTTAATCGATCAGTTGCCTATTTTTTGTCCACATCCCTACCCAACTATTTCTGTTGAGGCCTTTCTTTTCTTTCTTTTTTTATTTTTTTTATGTCAATGCTGCTAATTAATACAAGGTCAACGATCGCACTAATTTTTTTGACACAGAAAAACATATATATCTAAGCATAAACAAGTGTTATTAAACATATTTTTGAATATTCCACGAGTGCTAATCTATTAGATTACCCACATGAGTGCCTTGGAAGCATGACTAAAACTAATGTAAACTCAGGTGCCGTCCATGGCACGCAACGCTAGAGCCGCCAGGAATTGCGTTGGTCAAATAAATATTACCAATAGTTGTAGTGCAACCAAACCAAAGGCATGATCAAGTTTTGAATTTCAAATTGATGTCAATATGAAAACCAATATATCGCCTATCTTATTTCAGCACATATGATATGAATCTGATACGAGTCAACCGCGGGTCACTGGTGCTTTTCCTTCTTTTGAGTTTTTTCCCTCTCACTAATTTTCATGGAATAATAATAGATTTAGGACTCGAATTTAAGGTCAACAGCCGTTGGTCTGTGGATTTTTCTTTTCCACATTGAATTGGTATGTGAGAACCTTGTCATTTCCATTTCGACTTTTTCGGGGAAACCGGTTTTCGGGTATCTAGGCATTTTTTTTTGTCTATAGCCCTTCATGTTAAACTTTCTACTAATGATTATCCTCTTAATATAATATGTGGATCCTATAGTGGCGGACACAGCAAATTTAAAAGGTGTGGTCTACTGATTATATATAAATATTATAGTTATATAATACTTCCTTCGTTCAATGTCCTTTGATTCATTTGACTTTTTTAATAGTTTGTCTTGAATTTTTTTTATATTAATGTTTGTTGAAAAATTACAAAAATATATTTAAAAATTATAAATCATTATTTATTATTTATATATAAAATTTTTTCATTTACTTCTTCCGTTTTGTAAAAGATGACTATTTTACATTTTTTTACTAAAATTTAACTTAAATATATTTATATTAATTTATATTAAATTTTTTTAAAAAAATTATATTTATAAATTAGAGTCTTTAAGATATCATTTTCATATAAAAAGTTTATTTTTTATAAGAAATTTTGAAAGAAAGAAAATTTTGAATTGATTGTTGTGAATAGTAAAAAGACAAGTTTTGCAAGACAGAAAGAGTATATACTAAATATTGAAAAAAAACTATGAATTAATTGTTAAATAGTGAATGTTATAAATAACTTTGAACGAAAGGAGTATTGATGAGTAGATTTTAGGAAATAGTGAGGTCAAATGGGCCCTCATTTGATGTAAATAGATACATTTAGATAATGTATGTAACATATGAGCTATATGAGTTGAAAATCAGGTTCTTCTTTTATTTATCTCCCTTATTAGTATGGAGAGCTTTCATTTTATCATTTTTCACTTTTTTCATACCTTGGCACTAAATTTTTTACTATAATCACCTTATTAAGATCCCTTAGATTGTCTTGATCTTATACAGTGTGCTCGTCAATTAGTTAAATTTTTTTTGCTGAACTAGTTGATCAAATACTTTTTTTTTTGTTTTTTTGCATTGTTTGTTTGTTTTTTGTTTGTAAGTGGGAGAAGATGATGAAAGTATTGGTTTGAATTGGAAGTAAACGGAGCAAAAATTTGATTGAAAGATGTTCAACCTATTAACATTTGATACAAGATCATCATAACCTTAGTACATAAGTTTCTGACATTACAAGCAACCCCACTATGTACATCAAATTCACATGTACATTACAATTACAAAAGCAAGTTCTATTTACATGTTCATACACCTCTAATTCAGTGTTACTAGTAGTTGCATCACTATATACATCATAGTAACATGTACAATACTAAGTCAAAAATCATAGGCCATTAAAGAAGGCCTTAAATTTGCTAATTATCTTAATTAACAAATTTCTTTAGTCATTGAGGTGGATTTCAAAGTATTAAGATAAGCTGACTTGTTGCCTAAGTTAGCTTTCAGTCATATCACGTTTATTATCTTAGGAATAGTAAAGTTGATCCTACATATTGTTTATCTTGTATAGAGGTTCTATCCTCATCCAACTCTTGCATATTGTAAGTATAAATACAATACAAAGGCAAAGCTTTCAATGCTGCAAATATATTTTCTATATGGTGTTAGAGCCATTGATAAACATTAATGACAACTGAAGGTTCTGCTACCACTTCGATTTCTTCTCCCTTATCTTTTTCACCTTCATCCTTTTCCTCTCCTTCTAATGGCCCGCCTAGTCTATTACCTACCCCGTCGGTGAATCTTGGTCACTTGACCAATATCTGATTGACCAGAGATAATTACCTACTATGGAAGGCACAGTTCTTGCCCTATCTTAAAGGTTAACGGCTCATGGGATACATGGATGGCACCATTGCATGGCCCAATCAGTTCATCTCGAATCCTTCGTGACAACAACTTCATCCTCAATCTAGTGTATCAAAGCTGGTTTTAACAGGATCAAATGATTCTTAGTGCCTTAATCTCATCACTCTCGAAGGATATCTTGGCATATTTCATCAATTCATCAACTTTACATGAAGTATAGAGCACCCTTGCTAGGATGTTTGCATCCTAATCCAGTGCACGTGTGATGCAAACTTGGTACTAGTTATCTACTATGAAGAATAAGGACTTGTCTGTAACTAATTATTTTCAGCGCATAAAAAGCTTGGTTGACACTCTTTCTGCTGTTGGGCAATCACTCCAAGATTATGAAATTATTTCATACATTTTAGTTGGTCTCAATTCAGGATATAACCTATTGGTTACTGCCATAATAATTTGTGTCGATCCTATGACTCTCAATGATTTATATGGACACTTGCTGAGTTATGAGTTGAGACTCGAATAACATCATGAAACTTCTTAATTAAATATCAATGGTCATTTAGCTAATATGGTGAACAAAAGCACTCTTTCTCCTCAAGGAAGACTTGGTCAAAGTTCAAACTCTAAAGGAAGAAGACAAGGACGAAGCGGGTCTAGACCTACTGGCCAATGAGACGGAGGTAATTGAAATAATAGTGTTACTTGTCAAGTGTGTAGTAAAAATGAACATTCTGCACTATAGTGTTACCACAGGTTTGATCACTGATATCAAGGGGACCATGGACGTTTTGCAACCATAGCATTTGCTCTTTCCTACCAGATTGATCCAAATTAGTCTACAAACTCAAGCGCAAATGATCACATTACAGTTGATCTTGGTAACTTAAGCCTCAATGAGAAATATAAAAGTAGTGATTGAGTCCAAGTGGGAAATGGAGTAGGTTTGTTAATTCAAAATATTGGTCATACTATAATTCCTACATCTACCAATCCTTTACAACTTAAAAATGTCCTTCATGTTCCCAATATAAACAAGAATCTTGTCTCAGTTAGTAAATTGACTAATGATAACAAAGTCTTTGTTGAATTTCACCCAAGCCATTTTTTTTTTGTCAAGGACTAGGAAACAAAGAGAAAGCTGCTCCAAGGGCCATATAAAAATGATCTCTACATGTTTCCTTTAACCAGTGTCCAGTCATCTAAAGCTTCTGCATTTCTTGGTGAATGTGTCAGCTTTGACCAGTGGTACAAAAGACTAGGGCATCCATCAGTTCCAGTTGTCTATCATGTGTTATGTCAAAATGACCTTCCTGTAATTCATAGTAATAATTAGTTGGCTTGTAGAGCTTGTCAACAAGCCAAAAGCCATAAATTGCCATTCAAGTCTTCGTCATTTGTTTCAAAATTTCCTTTAGAAGTCATTCTCTCTGATGTGTGGGGACTTGCTCCCAAGTCTATGAACGAGTATCATTATTACAATATTTTTATTGATGATTTTAGCAAATTTGTCTGGTCATATCCCTTAACTTGAAAAATTAAGGTCTATGACATGTTTCTCAAGTTTCAACATCGAGTTGAGTGTCTTTTAAACGCAAAAATCAAAGCCTTTCACTTGGATTGAGGAGGTGAATATAAAAACTTCATGAGTACCTTACTTCTGTAGGTATTCAACATAGAATCTCTTATCCTCACACACCTCAACAAAATGGGTCAGCTAAGAGAAAATATCAACATGTTGTTGAAACAGGAAAGTGTCTCTTAGCCCAAGCCAATATGCATTTAAAATTTTTGGATGACGCTTTCTTATCTACCACATACCTTATTAATCATATGCCTAGTTCTATCATAGACTATTTTTCTCCAATGGAACATCTTTTTTCAAAGAAAACTAGATTATTCATTTTTAAAGGTCAGTTCAAATCATTAACTAGCCAAGCTTTAAGCCTAACAAGCGTGGCAATAAAATTAATATAATATAATTTATCTGACCCTAATTCCCCAATCGTATCTGTCGTTTAATCTCTTCCTAGAACACCAAGATCCTACATTCCCTCATTTCAAAGCAATAGCAATAGCAATAGCAATCAATAGATCCCAGCCCAAAGTTACACTCGCCACTGTTACTCCTATTGGCCGACTGCCACCTTCACGACACCGACCACCCATACACACCACCTTCGCGCAACACATCATTTCTTCATCTCATCGTCAATCAACTTATGATTGCCAAGCTTTGTTCGAGCACCTGGTAATCGCCTTGTGATCGCCAAGCAATTGAATCACCTTCGTTCGTTACCTCATCGTCAAACGTCCAAAGCTTTATTCGAGCTTCAATCTTCGACAATGACAACCATCGAAGCTAGACCTTCATTTGAAGCTTTAATCTTTGACAGTGACAACTACTGAAACCTGAGAAAAACTTTAAAACTCAACCCAAAATAGAGACTATTGAATCTTTTACAATGTTCCTCAAAACAAGCTTGATTCAAGCTTCGAGTCTATCGAACTACCGAGCCAAACTTGAGCTTTTTCGAGCCGAGCTTCAAGTTCCATTTTCCGAGCTCGTGGAGTTCGGGCTAAGTTTCAAGCTAAGCCAATTTTTAACAAGTCAAGCTTTAAGCCTAAGGATGTTTAGGCTCGGTTCAGCTCATTTTCACCCCTAAATTAAGATGTGATGAGTTTACCGTTTAAGCACTACCAGATCAAAAGTATGCTTCTGAGTACCATATATATATATATATTCACTGCCATGATTTGAAGTATAGTGACCCCCTATTAAATAGTATTTTATAGAAAAGCTAAACTACATAAAACCCTTGAAATCCGCAAATAATTATGTAAATCCGAGCTTTGAAAACCTATTGCAAGTCCTGGCACTTAAGCCATTCGGTGCCACTGCCAACACCAAAACATATAGATACCATCAAAGTTGCCCATGGAAAAAAGAAAAAAGAAAAAGAAAATCAGAGACTCTTTATCTAACCACCGCTCTTCATCATATACAATTTCATGAAGAACGTTGACATTTAGCCAGGAAAACGAATAAAAAAACAATGAGATATCGTCAACTTATCGTTCAATAAATGAAACAATTTATACACCCATTAATTTTCATTAAGAACATTGAAAACTTATCCTAACAATCACACCACGGCCAAGCTCATTATTAATTCATAAAATAAATAAAATGCTAATGGAAAGTGCCATTATCAATGCCATGATTTGAAGAGTTTCACAAACACAAGAAACTTCCAAATGTCAGACATTTGCGTGACATGGGTCTTCACATTATAATACCTAAGGAAAACACTTATGTGTGCCTGGCTTTTATGTGCGCTGGGACACGCATTAACTATTTATAGATTTTTAACCAACTTCAAACATAATTGTGGGTTTGGCGGAATAGTTGATAATGGGAGGGAGGCAGTGGGGGCTCACAAATTCGACTCCCATGATTGAACAGCCCCCTTCCTTTATTTTCTTTTTCATTTTTAGTTTTGCGTTTTCAACTTCATTTTAGTTTATTTTTTCTGGTTTCAATTTTTCTTTTTCTTTTTCTTTTTCTGTCTTTTTATTGTCCCCAATTTCTTTTGGTTTCTCAGTTTATTACATTTTTTATTTTTCTATATTATTGATTTTTCTCAAAGCTAAAAAAAAAAAAACATCTCGTTCAATTAAAAGAACAAACATTTATTGGTAAAAAAATAATTAGTTCATCCAAAAGAACAAATAAAAACAAAAGAAATAACATATAAAATATCTTATTTTTTATTTTATTCTTTTAGTTTTATTATTTTTTTCTTATTCTATTGTTTTTCATTTTTCACTTTTTTTTTTGTTTTGCCACTTGGAAAAAAACAAATATCTCATTGGGACAAAAAGAATACAAACAGTTAGTGATAAAAAAATATATAGGGACTAAAAAAATAGATTTATAAAAGAATAAAAAACAATGCATAAAAGAACATATAAGAACTGATTAAAATAAATTTGTAAAAGAACAAACAATAAATGTATGAAAGAACATAAAGGAACCAGAAAAGATCAGATTTATAAAAGAACAAATACCAAAGCATAAAAAAACATATAAAAACTAAAAAAGAACAGATCTATAAAATGACAAAGAATAATACATAGAAGAACATATATGAATTGAAAAAAAATAGATTTATAAAAGAACAAATAACATTATATGAAAGAATATCTAGGAATAAAAAAACAAATAACAAAGCATGAAAGAATATATAGGAACTGAAAAAGAACAAAAACAAATGAATATACAAGGACCGTAAAAAGAACATATTTGTAAAAGAACAAACAACAAAGTATAAAAGAACATGCAGAAAAACAAAAAAGAACATGAACAAAATAACATATAGAAACTGAAAAAAATAATTTTTTAAAGAAAAAACATCAATTCATAAAATAACAAATATAAACTAATATGAAAAAATGAAAAAAAATTGAGAAGAAAAGGTAGATTTTTTTTTAAATGAGAAACGAAACTGGAAACAAAACAATAAGGTTAAATAAAAGAGATACAAAAGCTACAAAGAACGGAAATAATATAAAAAAAATTAAAAATTAAAAAATAAAAAATAAAACTAAAAAAATGGAAATGAAAAAATAATACAGAAAATGAAAAAGAAAAGAAAAGTCAGGAAAAGGAAAACAAAAAAAACTGGAACACAATGTAAGAAAATGAAACAAAGAAAATAGGTGGAAAACGGGAAGAGAGAGAGAGAGAGAGAGAGAAAAGAAGGAAAACAGGAAAAGAGTTTGGGAAACAGGAAAACCAAAAAACTGGAACACAATATAAGAAAATGAAACAAAGAAAATAGGTGGAAAACGGGAAGAGAAAAAAAAAAAAAAAGAGAGAGAGAAGTAAAAGGGGAAAAGAGTTTGGGAAACAGGAGTATGGGCACGGTGGAAAACGGTGAAGAAAAACAAGGGGAAAGGGGAAAAGAGTTTGGGAAACAGGAGTATGGGCATGGTGGAAAACGGTGAAGAAAAACAAGGGGAAAACAGAAATAGAGCTCTAGGAAACAGGCGTATCAAACCCGGCGTCAACCAGGGTGGCATGGTTGCCTGTTTTTTCAAGAAGCGGGGTCAAAACAACAATTTTTAAATTTGTTAGGGGTGGTACACGTTATTAGCCAGGTTCGTGTAGCCTGTAGGACTTGCTCAATAAATACCTTTTAATATCACTAGTAGTGTTATAATTACTAGCAATTTTATATTTATATATTTTAAAATTTTTCATGAAATAATTTTGTTGGTAATTGATAAAATAACCATGACCTATTGACTTTTTAAACATCTAACCGATTTCCATCACAAAATTTTATAAAAGCTTTAGTAAAATCATAAGAACGATTAGCAAAATTCCATTATCCCATTATTTTAGGCCCAGTAGTAATGAATAGTAATAAAAATCCTATTACTCCAAAGTCCTAATCAAGTATCATAACAGCAAGGGTCACCTACACTTTTATCCCTAAAGTTTGAAGCTAATTACACTTAAATCCCTAGGTAGGCTTGGAAACGTACTATTTCCCTCTTACTTTTGTTAACTGTAATAAAAAAAAACATTACAATCTTGCATTTACAATACAAACAACAAAAGCAGATATTATCCATTAATTGATAAAAACTTAAAACCAAATTAAATTTATTAGAAGAATTTTTACCATGTGAGATTTTAAGAGTGGATACTAGATAATTTGAAACTAAATGAGTTTGAGGGTAAGCTTTCAAACCTTTGCATATAAGTGTAATAGGGGTAGGTCACCCTAAAATTTATCATACTTTTCTATTTGAATTCTAAAATCTTATATTTTTTAATTAATCATAAAACTTTGCAAAGATATTAACAATTAGTTCTAAATTTCTATAAGATAATTATTGAACAGAAATATGACATAAAGAGAAAAAAAACTGATAATTTGAATGTCTATTAACTATAAAAATAGACATTTCATTGTTTAATTTAATAACAAATAGTTGGTGAACAATTTCAATTAAAATTTAAAAATATTAATGTCAGGAAAATGATGAGTTCTAGTACTAACTATTTACATAACTCTAAAGTTTTAGAACCCATTTAAAAAATAAAAAGTTTTTGGGACAATTATTTATACAATTGTAAAAATTTAAAACTTAAAGTAAAAGAACTTAGAATTGAAATAGGAAGCAAAATTTTGGGAATAAAGTGAGCTTTCGCCGGTAAGTATAACTGACAACAAATCTTTGGAAGGAAAGTGCAATGCAAGAGACCTAACAGAAAAATTAAAATTAAAAACGATACAACTCCTTTCAGTTTCTGCTGAGAGAGCTGACTCAGTCTCACAATGACATCTGGGCCGCTGATCTTATGATCATTTTGGCACATCGGACGGTAGAACATGAGGTAAGAACAAAGCTAACGATGGGCCCGCCAAGGACTAGTTAAGGTGCTTAAAGCTCAGCAATGTCCGAAGCAAGGCAACGAAGGCCCAAGGAGGCAAAGACAGACGTGGAGAAATACACGGAGAAAGCAATGTAAGAGAGAGAAAGAAGACTGCAAGAAGGGAGAGAGTCGATTTGTGTTTGAAATTTCAAGTTTCAACCGCTCCAAATTCTTCCATCCTTCTTCACCAAATCCCATGAAACTCTTAATCCATCTTTAAAAATCTTTCCTCCCCAATACCCAGATCTTGATTCTTCACAATTTCATCAAATTCCATTTCTTTTCGATCCCTTCCCCTGTTTGTGCTGACCAAGAACAACTCTTGATTGTATTCTTAAACGCTGATTAATCTTCTAACTACTCCAATCCGTTCTTGGGGCTCTTCTTCTGATCCTAAATTATCCAAAAGTTCCATAATATCTCTCAGTTATCTGTGTAAGGAAATTCTTTCCTGGTTCATGTTCCTTCTTTGAAACTGAAAACCTCTGCTTTGAATTCTTTCCTTTGAAGGCGTCTTTTGTTCCTTGTTAGTTTTCCACTCGGCAACATCCCAGTTCGCTTCATACGACATAGATTCTGTCTTCTGTCTCTCTATCTTTGCCTCCTGGGATTCAATCATGGGAATCCAGAATGATAGAGTCAAATTCAACGTGGGCGGCAGAATCTTCGAGACAACCGCCACCACACTCGCAAACGCCGGCAGAGATTCCTTCTTCGGCGCATTGTTCGACGGCAATTGGGACCTAATGCGGCCGAGTTCCGACCAGGAGTTGTTCATCGACCGCAACCCTGACTGCTTCGCCGTCCTCCTGGATCTCCTCCGCACCGGCTATCTCCACATCCCACACAACATCCCCGAACGCCTCCTCCACAGAGAGGCGGCGTTCTATGGTCTCCTGGACCACGTACGATCGGCCAAGTGGGGTCCATTCGACGGCAACCTCCTCCACCTGTCCCGGTCGGTACAGGGACGGGCGCCCGGCGACGGGACGGCCATCCGGGCGGGACCCGACGGTGGCTGCTGCTTGGCGCACGGCAGCATGGTGCACGTGTTCGACTGGATGCTGGAGGAGCACCCACCAATCAATCTGGATTACCAGAGAGTTAACGACATCGGCTGGGTGGATTCGGAGAATATTGTGATCAGTGCCTGTGAGAGATTGGGGCGGGGAGATGGAGGAATGGGGTTGTTCAGCTCGTCAACAGGAGAACTGAGGTACAAATTCAATGTGGTTCACGATAATGTGGTGAAGAGTTACACGGCTGGGGCTATGAGTTTTAGCCCTGATTACAAGATTTTCTCCAGCTGCAAAGGGAGGAGCAATGAGTATGGGATTGGGGTTTGGGACCAGATTACAGGCAAACAGATTGATTTCTTCTACGAAAGTCCCGGCTGGTCGCTGGGCGAAGCAGACAAGGTGCAATGGCTGGGTGGGAAAAGCTGCTTGCTGGTTGCTACTTTGTTTCCTAGGAAAGACAACTGCTATATCAGTCTGTTGGATTTCAGGGAGAAGAGGATGGTCTGGTCGTGGTCTGATATCGGTGCTCCCTTCACCATTGATGAGAAGAGAGTGAGAGATGCCATAGCCATGGAAGAGAATAATGCTGTGTGTGTGGTGAATGAGTTTGAGGATTTGGGATTTATTGATATGAGAATTAATGGTGGAAGCGTTAGGTGGAGTTCAAGGAGTAGGCTTATGAAAGGGAACATGCCCGATGAACCCTGCTACCCGAAACTTGCACTGCACGAAGGACAGCTGTTCTCATCGATGAATGATAACATTTCGGTGTTCTGTGGTCCAGATTGGGTGCTGACATCCAGGCTCAGGAGCAGCTATGGAGGTTCCATCTGCGATTTCTCGATAGGAGGGGATCGGCTATTTGCGCTTCACAGTGACGAAAATGTATTTGATATATGGGAGACTCCACCCCCATCGATCATGTGATTTGCAGGCTATGATATGATTCCATTTGTTTCTCCCAGTTTTGCCATACAATGGCCCCTTTCTTTACTAGGGTAGAGATGGGTACCTGAACTTAGTGACATAACAGTGGTATAGGCTAAGTAAAAACCCTACATGGGTTCTAGGGATTTGTTTTAACTTGTACAGGGCTTCTTAAGATAAGAGCACATGAAGGAAATTAAGTCTGTTTGTTTACTTCCACACTATTACCAACTTAGGGTGCTTGATTGTATGTGACTTACTGGGTTTTGAACTCGAACACATTATATTATTTGCTCAATGTGGCAAGAGGTTTTTTTTTGTGTTCGGATTTCGTTCCATCCATGACCATGAGGGAACCAATGCGTCTGCCGAAATTTTGGGAGAGATAGTAAGTTCAGAATATTAATCCTGGATGACAACTCAAGTAGATATTTGTATACTTTAGCATTTAAAAGGCCGGAAAGAAAAAGGAAAAAGGGAATAAAGAAGAATATTTACATTAACTTTCAACAAGATTAGGATGCTTTTTTTATCCAATGAGAAGGTCCTTTTTTTTTTTTTCTTTATCAAAGTTCCCTCGGAGTTCTGCAAAATCCCAGATCCCAGGAGAGAGAGAGAGAGAGAGATGCTGGATGCATGTGGAGCAGCTGCAACCAAAGGTCCACAACAGAACTGGGAGCTTTGCCAAAAGTTGGTAACTGCTTCTGCTTTAGTTCCAGACAGGTGACTTACGTTGGACTCAATCTTACTTTCATCCCCAGTAGAACTCTTTTCTGGTACACCGAATTTGCTAATGATGACACCCACAGGCCACTGTGGGCAACAACTTTTCTTCTCAGTCTCACCCACCTTCCTCATTCCTTCTGCTCTACCCATTCATAAACCTATCCTTAGCCTCCTTTTTACTACTCATACATACCATCAGATCTGTACCCTAACCAAATTAGCCCCACAAAGCAAAGTTCATTATAGTATTTGCTTCCCGATATGATTTTACTTTTTTATGACCCTTGTTTGTGTCACAAAATGGTAACTCAGATTTGGTTCAAAAAGACGTAACACCAAGCTCATGCACAGACCTTTTTTTTAGTTCCAATAGTATATCAGAAGATGCCTGTGGAGAGCAATCAGTGGTCACAACTCAGAAAGTATTATAAATTGCCAACCACGATTACCCAATCCCATTGTTTCTCTATTAAATATATCCACAGGATAAGTTCTGCACTGTCTGCTTATCTAAGCAGAGAAAAGAAAAAGTATTTTTAACTTCAAGTTACAGCTAAAATGCAATGAGACACTTTATTAAAATGAATGCGGGTTTTCCAGCATCACTTTATCTAATAAACAGACATCTTCCACTATGATAAACAGGATCTATGGAAGCTTGCCAGTGACGATTCCAGGAAGCTTCATCTTAACATTTTTTCAATAATAGCTGGAAAAGAATGCAAACAACTTCACGAACCAGACATATTAATGCCGGAATGCGTACCTAATTTGACCCCAAAAAATGGAGGCTGTGAGATAAGAAAGAAGCAGAAAGCAACAGACCCACGAAGGATGAAAGTTCAGGCATAATCAGGCATCACTCTTTTCAGGAAGGCGACTGGCTCAGATTCCTCAGGGGCAAGTTCGTCAAATGCAATGTAGTTTTCTTCCTTGTCATAGACATGGCACATTGTCATTATTGTCTTCATTAAACGCCAATTCCACTTAGCCTCGTTCAGATGCTGTTACAAGCAAGCAAAGGAGGAAGTTCATTAGCTTGATGCCTGAAATTGGACACAAATTGTTGTGTTCAACAATTGCATCTTATATATATATATAGTCTTTAATAAGGTCACTGTCGATTTATCTTAGGCTTGTGTCGATGATTGATCAACTAGATCGACTGGGCAATTTATGTTGCAGTTTTTATCTCTGATAATTATTACTAACTCGATCACTATACTTTGGCTTTAACATAGCCTACCCTCATTTCTTTCTGGATTCCACCTCTTTCATCATAAATTTCTTCCTCCGCTAATTATAAATTGATTTTAATAGCAATGCCAAGGCCAAGTGGAAGCGATGAGCCTAACATAAAGAAAACAATGCTTGATCATACCTTTCCCCAGGTTTCCTGAAGAGATCTATGAGCTGCTCGAAGATTATAACTCGGTATTCTTGCAGAAACATGATGGGGGATGTGGACGTTAATATCATGGCAGAGGATCTCAATCCTGTTATGCAGAGAATTCAGCAACTCTTTTTAAACCACATAAAGCGCAAAAAACTATATTGAATAAAATTAAATAGAACCACAGTATAATTATTCTTCAAAAAGAATAACAATAAAGACAATATAACTCATATTTTGCTGTGCTTTATTATCATATTGTGGTTGTTGCATAACAAGAAAATGGCCAATCGGGAAACACAGTTTGCAAGTTGCGACCTTACATAAAACTCTTTCACTGTCTACTTCAGGATATCCCAGCCAGTATGCATATGAAAGAGCTACAAAACAGGTAGGAGGAGAGAAACATTACCAACGGGGGTAATCACAATGAACTGTCCCGTTAAGTTGGGCCTGAGCTGCATTCCATTCTTCAGAAGATTTGAATGGTATATGAGGAGCAGTATGATGGACCATTGTGAATGTGCTCATCTATAAAATCCAAGACCAGAAAAGACAAATGAATAAGTTGGTTTACAAAGAAAAAAAAAAAAGCCTAGGAATACACATTCTCTCAAATTTTGACAAAGGACTATGGACAAAATCAATACATTTAGAAGTCAAAAGTTTAGAGTCAAACAAGAGAAAATGCAAGAAAATAAAGGATAGACAAAGCTAAGCTCTGAAAAGTGATTTAGGATGACTAGCATTGCCCTGATGAAATACTAGGTATTAGTCAAGCCTTAATTCCGAGCTAATTGGTCATTATGACATTGTACAAGTACGGAAATCACATGATAATCATTGCCCTTGGATAAATCATTAACCGCATTGTGCATATGTCCAGTAAACCCTAGAGCTGAAAATAGACCTCAGTCTGTGTTGTACACTGTTAACTTTCTATTGACTTAAAGGGAGACAAAATTATACGAACACACACAAGTACACAACAACCATGAGAGTCAAATTCGTAGTCTGGTATGGATAGAAGACAATGTCTGATTGCCTGACTACTGCTAAGTACAATTGCTGACCAATTATGAATCACGTTCAGAAATGAACAGATACAACATCAGTATGAGCATTACCCAGAAGTGATAGCCCAGCCAAGGCATTAGCCAGAACTTGATCCATCCCATGAAACCCGTCTTTAAGATAATCATTGGCCATCCGATTGCCATAAATGCAAAAACACAGGCCAAACTGATTTTGACCCTTTTAACTTCATTTGGTCTGAACTTATTCAAATCAAAGTGCCACATCAACCTGTAATAGGTCCAATATTGTGAAATTAGAAAAATTTCAACAAGAGATGCTGAATTTCAACTTAAAAAGGATGAACTTTGTTGATGAAGGGCAGTGCAATTAGAAATACCAATGAGCTATTGACATCCAAGGTCGAAATGGGCCATATCCATAAATTATCGCCTTGCGCAAAATAGGAGATGAATCAAACTCTTCTTTCCAGACTGGATGCCAAGCAGTATCTTCAACCAACCTATAAACAACATATAAGTCACTAAATGTTAAATTCCCAAAACAGTCAGATTTTAACAGAAACTAAACAATGGAGTAGCTGCAATTTATTTCTGAGAATAATTTATACAGATTTTAGGTGTTCTGCAAAATTGTGAAAATACAAATAAATTTACTAACTGGTAGAAAATGAGGAGCAGAAATTCCGAAAAATCCAGCATTGGCAGACATGTAGCAAGCAAAATATTAGATCAGATAGAATGCAAATATTTCATGTGGAATAATAAAGTCAGATGATGCATGCTTCATTTAACTTTAAAAAACATAATATCTCAAAGTGCTCATAAAGGGAAATTCTTCTTTCTACTTTACATGACCTGTATGTTAATTCTAAAGGAGAATGGAATGAAAGATGAAGGCTGAAGACAAAACCAAAAGTAAATACTGAATCTTCACCATTTAGTTTCTTAATATAAGTCTAAGTACACAACCGTGTAACTGCAGAAGTTATTTTGTCCAACAAACGAAGTTATGAATATTGGCCTTACATATTTGTCTTTGCATGATGCCTATCATGCTTAAACCTCCATGGCTCATATGGATAAATAAGTGGCAGAAAAGCCAGCGTTCCAACTATGTCCTCCACAAGTTTGTTTTTGGAAAATGATTTATGTGCACAATCATGTCCTATAACAAAAAACTGGGAAGGGAAAGGAAAAAAAATAAAAAGCATTAAGTAAGTCTAAACATTTGTTAAGATATTCTCTCGCAAATGGGGTAAACTTATGGGTCAGCATGAATGAAACTAACCCCAGTTATTGCTGTTCCTGTCCACGCCCAAGCTAGAGGAAGTAGATACCAAGGGGCATTCGAAATCATGAAGATCCCAAGTGCATATGAGGTGACAGAGACCAACACTGAACCCCATGCTTTTGTATCATCAATCTCAAATACCTGAGAAAAAATATAAAGAGAAAAATAAGAAAAGGAGAAAGCAAAATAAAAGTGGGGGAAAAAAAAACGAAAAGAAACAAGAGAGCAATCAAACCCTATTGTGGCTTGTTCTTAAATGAAGCATGTGTTGCCATGGGTTGAGAAGTTCAAATATCACAATAAAGTACCATAAAATCTAAAGAATGAAGCTGTGAAATAGTATTGGATCAGGCTACACTTGACAACCCCATCCTTTAACAGCAAGGATATTTATTTAATATGAAGGGTTACAGATTCGGACTAACAAACATGTTTAATTGCACGTCAAAACTTGCAAAATCCCAAGAAGAAAAATCACACTAATTTAACAAATTTCAGATGCGTGACCAAAAGAGAGTACCTTCTTCGGGAGGGTGTCCATAACATCCTTTAATGTGACATTTTCAGGAAGTGGTTCTCCAATTTGAGTGAAGCCATATCTCTCTGCCAACTGTTTTCTGTACTCAGCACCTTCTACTGAAGATGAAGGAACTGGAGCTGCTACAGCTTTTATCCCACCAGTTCTTCTCATAGGAGCTAAACCTTTTATGTATTTAATTTCCCTCATCAAATGTTGGCCCCACTTCAATTGGCACATGCCTGTTTATAGGAGAAGAAAAAAACCATTATGAGATGGTTGGGAGACTATTTTAATATTTAAACATATCATAGAAATTGCTTAGTCAAGCACTCAAAAGCTTTAGTAAATTGATATGCAATCGAATAGGAAATAAAGAAATTACATAAAATTCAGCATGTTGATTAATGTCTAAAACTGATTAGCTGGTTCCTGCTTCTCACTAAGCTAGATACGTCAGTGGCAGCATATAGTAGGAGCAAATGCAAGTTTAAATAAGTAGTAGAAGCCTTTTTTAAGACATCATAGATACATCAGATTCCCATAATTTATTATTGAGCTCCGGAGAGCTTCCTGCGTCCTTCACTACAACCTTCTAATGTTACTGTCAGCAGGCTAAGCTGGTAATGAGTGCACTAAATGCAAGTTGGCGCACAAACCAAAAGGGGTTTAAGCTCCATATCCCCCCTTCGTTCATCTAGCCACCACTGGTGATAGATAAGTTATATCAAAGTCTTTCTAATTGAACTCCAGATTTTGGAGAGTTCTTGGGTAATCACGCATCGCAGGAATATGAACTTTGGGCTAATGGGCTCAGTACCAGAAGTCTCATGCACTGGTGCAGGAGAGTGAAACAAGCATTTGGCGCATTTTTGCCAAACAGATTGTCAATCATTGGCATAAATCATCACACCAAACAAGGAATGTAGCTCAACGGCGACAAATAAACTGCTCGACCCAAATCCCCATTTGGAGCAATTCCCATAGACGAAAAGAGAAGAGGAAAGAAGGAAAGAAACTAATATCCCTTGGCCCCAGAAGATTAAAAGGATAGGAGGCAGGAAAATACAGACCTGTCGAATAATGGGCAGAAATTCTTTGACATCCCATTGGCTTTTGATGTTGCCCCTGAAAAAATCAAACCATTGAAAACAAAATTTAAGAAAACAAATCAGCACAACAAGCTGAAAAAACAAGACATTATATAACATACCGAGAGAAGGAACATAGAATCTGCGATTCTGCAAGCCATGGGAACAGAAATGCAAGTTCCCACAGTCCCCTTCAATTCCCTTCGCTTCTAAAAGGGTCTACTACCAGGAAAGAATGAACACGAAGGAAGAGGAGGATGGGCTTTGGAGACTTGCAGGGCGATTAGATAAAAGGACAAAGGTAGGGCCTTTGGACGGGTTTTGGACCTCTCTGCTATTTATCTCTGTTTGTAGAAGCCAAAAAATCAGTACTTTAGGAAGTTCTTAGCCTCTGGTCTTTGTACGCGACGACTCTCTGGAGGCCTCAAACTTTCTCTGGTCGGCAATCACTTGGCCACCGTCCACTTGCTATGCGTCTCATTCAGGCGGGGTATTCAGGCCAAGGAACAGCTAGTATCGAGATTTGGCCCCTAAACTCTTGGAAAGTGTGACCTTTTAGCCTCTTTGTTACCAATATCTCTCAAATTTCCAAATTCATGTCGAACTGACCCAAGACAAGTGAAGAACTAGAATCTAGAACCTGCAACAGTGCCTCCGAGGAACCTCCAACCCAAATTTATCTTGCCCAATTTTTCTCTGGTGACTTCAAGTATACCAATTCGATCAAGTCATCACCAGAATTTTTATGGAGACAATTTAATTATGAAGCAGGGATATATTATATTCTTTCCGTTCCAAAAATTTAAATACATTTAACTTTTTATTGTATTTTGACTTAATTTTATTCATATTATTATTTATTAGAAAAAATAAAAAATATATACATTTAGAAACTACATATCTTGAATTATCATTCATATATAAAGATTTTTTATTTATATATTAGAATGTTAAAAATAAAAAATTCTAGATTAATTGCAAAAAACAAATGAAGTATAACATTTGGGACAAAGGGAGTAAAAAAATAAGATTTTTATTCTCCCTCCCATGCTATGAAAGACTCACATATCAATAGTAACTTCCACCAACATATTTACGCACTTAGAGGATTTACAATTGATTAATCTACTTAAGCAAGTTTAGGGGATGAGTTGATCCGAGTTGAAGCTCAATGGGATAAGTGTCATTGTCAACGAAGCTTAGGAATTAAAGGAGTATTTTGGCCGTTTTATAGAATGTACTGGGAAAATATATAATCTTGAGACATGCCTAGGGCGAAAAAATAAAGTACATTTTAGAAAAGTCACTATCTAGTGCATTTCGCGTACTGATATATATCTCGCTCTCGTAGTTTATAAAATGGGAAAGTTACAAAAATCCCCCTATGGTTTGGTCAAATCTACAGTTTGCCTCTCTATTTTGAGAAACCTACACTTTGCCCCCTTTTTTTATGCTGCCTAATAACAATTTCTAAAACCATATTTAAACTATATGATAATCATCTTCCTATAATTTCAATCTGTCCAGTATTTTTTTTTATAGTTAATAGACATTTTAAACTATCATTTTTTCCTTTCTATAAATGTACTTTCCCACTTATAATTATATATCAGTATTTTTTAAAGGTCAGTTGACTGTGAAAAAAAATATCAAAAATCTTGAAATTACTACAGCATTATTACCATACAGTTTAAATACAGTTTCAGAAATTGTTATCAGGCAGTATAAAAAATACAGGGGGCAAAGTGTAGGTTTCTCAAAATAGATAGGGCAAACTGTAGGTTTGATCAAACTACAGGGGGGTTTCTGTAACTTTCCCTTATAAAATAACACATTCGTGTAAATAGGACAATACATTTATATAAATAAAATAACATATCTTATAAGATGAATATTATTGTTCAGAATAACATATTTGTGTTGATGGAATAACATTTTCTATTGAAAAGAACAGCAAAATGTATGAACAACACATTTTATGAAATGGACAGTATATTATAGAACAACACATTATTTATAAAAATATCACCGTGCTTAAACAGCACGTCTTATGAAATAAACAACACTTCTTCTAGAATGAAACAACATATTTCAGCATATTATAGAATAGTATAATTATATAAATGGAACATCATTTCTTACTGAACTGAATAACATAATTTACGAACAATATAACTTATTAAATAAATAACACAATTGTATGAATGGAACAATTCCTCTACTGAATGTAACAATATTATTTGCAAACAATATATCTTATAAAATAAACAACACATTTGTAGGAATGAAATAATATTTTTTACTAAACATATCAACATTTTAATGAACAATACATCTTATAAAGTAAACAACAGATTATAGAACAATATAATTGTATGAATGAAATACCACATTTTATTGAAAAGAACAACATTATTTGTGAGCAGTACATTTTATGAAATGAACAGTGTATTACAGAACAATACATTTATATTAATGAAATAATACTTCTTACTGAATGAAACAACATAGACATTACCAGAGGCAAGATCACCTATTCTTCCTCAAATGGGCATAGACATTGCCGGAGGTAATGACGAACAATGGAACAACACATTTCCTTATTTATAATAGATGTAGCACAACAATAGAGATTCCTAATGACTATTCGGGTTGGATTTTAGAACACTCAAGTCAGGTCTATCTCAAGTGAACCATGAAAAGCCACTTCATCCTTTGATGATGCCAACAAAAGGCCATGTTCCTTGCATTTATCAATTGTTACTTCCTACTAGACAAGGAGTCTTGGTGTATAGCTAAATGAAACAATAAAAATGAAATATTTTACTTGGACAAGGAAATGCCCAAAGTCAACAATGCTCTATTTTTTATGACAACCGAAGAAAATTTAGATACCTCCCCCCCTTCCTTTGGAGTTGTGTCATCACCATCACAAATAGCAACAAGTAACTCCCCATGGCGATTTCAAGCAGCAGTAGTAACAATGCTATGTTTCTGAGCGAGATTAGGATTTGGATCAGAAGTTTTTATCAAAATCGTGATTGAAAGTTGGCTGTTAGAGCTGGACTCAGAGGATAAGGAGCTTGGGAGAGCAATAGAAGGTTGGTGGGAGATGAAGTCGATAGGAGCACCAGTTGAAATGAGGGGCAAGGTGAGGATAATGGAGAGAATGGCAAACTAACAAATAAATGCAACTTGTGGGCACTTCGTTGTGTGTGCCTGGTGTATTTTAGCCTAAACAATTTTAAAATATTTTTATTGCTAATTTCTTTTTAATAATTAGAACCATTGTAACAATTGGGTTAAGAAGAATTTCATAATAAAAGATAAACATATAACTTAGGACTTTAAACCTAAGGTCGAACGTTGGGAATATTCCATGCCAAAAGCATGAATTTCATGATTTTAAGCTAGAAGGTCTTTGATGCCATTACGTAAATTATAATTTGCCCCCAAAGATTCAGATGATAATACCCTTTACTTATTTTATTTCAAAAATATATATTTAGCCCTCTATCTTACACTTTACCCTTTTAAAAAATATTTTACATTTATAAAAAGAAACTGATAATTTAAAATATCCAATACTTGTAAAAGAAGTACAATATAGACACTACTAAAACAAAGGGATTCACCAATTGTCATATAAAATTAAAATTTCAGAAATTTCTATAGGATAAACTAAAAGAAATATGAGGCAACTTGTATATTCCTGAAACATAATGAGGTAACTTGTAATATTGCCTCAACTTTGGGGGTAAATTATAGTTAATTATATCTTTTCTACCGCAATGTATCATCTCTCCGTGGTGCTAGTGCAAAGAATGGCCCTTCGTAGCTGGTAGACGCTTGCCATTGGTAAAACAAATTAGAGAGAGAAGCAGAAAAACAATACTATTGTGAAATAAGCTCCAGCACAGAAATAAATAAATCGTGTATTATCCATAGAAAGTCAAATATGCGAAAAATAAGTGGCTCTGCTAAAAGTTTCACTCTACGAGCGCTAGCCAATACTTAAAGCAACCTCATCATCTCTAAGCTTTCACAGCAACTAAGCGATGGGAGACACAGTGGATAAATTAGTAATCTTCTTGGCTAAGAGAGATGGCATCGATAAGCTCGTAAAAACTTTTCAATACGTCTCCAAGCTTGTCCATTGGCGTGTGGAGGCCACGCAACCTAGGACTGCAGCGAGGTTCAAGCAGTGGGAGGTGGCCTCGGGGCTGAGCCGGAAGGCCTTCCGCAGCGGCAGGTTTCTAACCGGCTTCAACGCGCTGCGTAGGAGCCCTGGTTCGAGCCCCAGGTTCCGCGTCCTGGCCATTCTTGCCAATGCAGGGGAGATGGTCTACTTCTTTTTTGACCACATTCTCTGGCTCTCAAGGATTGGGACTCTGGACGCGAAGCTGGCGAGGAGGATGAGCTTCATATCAGCTTTTGGTGAGTCTTTTGGGTACGTATTTTTCATAATCGTAGATATTATCATGATGAAGGAAGGGTTAAGGCAGCAGAGGAGACTAATAAGGAGGAAAGAGAAAGAGGAGGATGATTCGAAGGAAGTGAAAGACAAGTTGGGGACGATTAGGGTTGACAGGGTGATGAGATTGATGGCTGTGGCAGCAAATGTTGCTGATTTGATTATTGCAATTGCAGAGATTGAGCCAAATCCTTTCTGTAACCATGCAGTGACTCTTGGGATTAGTGGGTTGGTCTCTGCCTGGGCTGGTTGGTATAGGAATTGGCCATCTTGAATATTCTTCCATTAGCCATTAAATTAGCAATTTTATGACACAGTCCAACTATCTTTTCTTTTTTTTTTTTTTGTAAAAAGAAGAAAGACAGAGAAAGTCGAGCAAGTTTTGTCGGTTGAAGCAGGAATCCTTTCTTTTTTTCTTTTTCAAATAAGATTTACGTACGAGGTAACACTTGATATTTTGCACATGCTTCACATGCTAGCTAGGAGGAGGAGATCCATTTGAAATTTGCATCTTTTCATTCGGTGCATGTGTATCGTGCAGCGCGTTAGCTGTGGACGGACGTTTGAGTTGAGAGTTCACACTTAACAAGAAGGAAAGATGGCTTTAGAATTAGAAGTCCACTTGGCACTATTTTTTAAAAAATATGTTTCAGTTTGGTAGTCTAGTGGTAAACCCTGCGCTTTGTTGCGGGCGTTTTGATTTACATAATAGTCAACAATAATACGATACCAAGATTAAGGTATTTTTTGCATATAGATAAATAGAGTTAGTAAAGCTACATGAAATGGCCAAAAAACTTCTTCAGCAAGATCAAAATATATATGTTAAAAGTTTGCATATATATGGATCAACACCTGCAGGCACTTGAAAGTTTTTAATTCCTCACAAAGCAGGGAAACATGGATTAAGCTTGTAGACCTGCAAGAGCAGAGAAACAAAGGATATGGAAAAGGGCCAGTGTTGCCAGTTTGTTCGTTTACTTGTAGTACTCTTCAAATTCCAATACAAAGGAACAGGGAGCTTTTCAATGCATTGTTTTTATTAAAAAAAAAAACAAAAGAAAATGAAATTCGGTTCATGTGCCATCCAATAAAAAGGTAAAAAAGAAATGCTAAAACAACCCTAAGGCTTCATAGTTACTACATTGTACAAAACTGCAAGCAATCAAATTAACAGAATGCAAAAGAATTAATTTTTTCCAAACCTTGCAATTCATAAGTTCATCAAGAAAACTTCTTCCTTCCCTTTTTGAGGAAAATATATTCTTTCTATGAAGTTAGGAACCCATAATCTTTTCGTCACATGCCTACAAATGGTAGTCTCCTATAGGCAGAGATTTTAAAAGAAGAACAGAGGAGTTAACAAAATAACTTTCTGATGATTGTCTCTTACTAAAAAATTGAATAAAATTAAATACATACACATTCCAATAGAGAAATATATACTGATCAAAGTCTAAGCAGCATCGAGGGAAAAATAGAAAATGACAAAGAACACCTTCAAAACTTGGTTACATCATAATCCAAAGCCAGGACGAACGATATGCATGAATGGAGCTTCCAATTCCTTCTTTTGAGTCTAAAAATATTAAAAAAAATAATATGTAAAAGTTACTATGCTCATATAATAAATTCAGGGAAATAAGTGATAGGGCGAGAGGAAACAAAGGAGACTCAAGTGTCAGCCCCATGGTTTAACACTCACAGAGGTTAGAGAAGGGGGAAAAAAAGGTATGTGTGTTTTTTATGAGACAAACAAAACAAAAGCATAATTATTTACTATATTTATACTAAATAATTTTTAAAAGTGTATATTTTACTGCATAAAGTTTCACATTCAGGACAGCAAATAAGCTTTTGTTACTTTCTGAATTCTGCCAAATGTATTCGTCTACCTCAGAAGCTCTCTGGTTTGTCTGCAAAGTTCAAAAGCAAAACCCAAGGGAAAAAAAATAAAAATCTTCTTCTTCTGCTCACTGATCTGCCAACCTAACTAGGTAATTTCTCCATTTTTTCTGTTCTAGCCTATTCGCTGATAGCTTTTAGTCTCTTGTGTTGCTCGAAGTGTTTTGCTGCAGTTTTTTTTTTTTTTTAACTTCATTTTTATGGATGGTTTCATGTTGGCCACCAGTCATCTTCCCATAAATACCACTTGGAATTCCAATTTTTAATAGCTTGGACAGGTTACAAGCATGCATCTAAGAAAAGCATAGGTGGCAATAAAGATGGACAGATGGACCATGACGTTCCCATGTGCAATTACATTTCTGGACTACGAACATATTTAACCACTCCGCCCAACCCATTGTGTGGAACAGATTGCCATGATGCCACCTGCAAACAATTTGTTAGTCGTTGGCAACGAATAAAACTTGCGGAGGCTACTAATGAATTTAGCTCAATAATGGAAATTTTGAGCTAATTCCACCCCCAACTTTTCCCTTCATTCATCTTAGACCATATAATCTCTCCAGTCTAAAGACGATCAAATATGTGAAAACTACTAGAAAGTTAATATGCCATATGTAATGGATTAATGACGAAGAACATCACAAAAAATAATAATAATGATAAAAACAAAACAAAACATTTTCATACAAGTATATAAATGAACACATTAAATATACAGGGACTTAAACACACGCAACTAGCACATAAGCGTCTGAGACAGGTATTAAAGGACAAAGCATCTGCTAGGTGTCACAATTCAACCTATGTGAAACTTGAATAATAGAAAACTACAAAGATGAAAACAAACGGGAACAAAAAAAGAGAGGACAAAAGAGAAATTCTCTCCCAAATGGGTTTCGAGGTAGCCCAGTAATCTATTTTAAAAGGAAACACTTGAAAACGAGGTTTTTAATCCTGGTACGTGACATTGTTATTCAGCCAGACCCTCCACAGAGATTTCCGAAGAATTGCTCTGTGGTACGTTTTACCGTGGCACGAGACAGTTTTCAGCCCAATATACCAAGGACAAGCAGAACTGCGAAAAAAGCAGATTCTGGAAATCAACAGAAAAGATTAACTGTGATATAGTCCAAGAACACACAATGAACTCATAAGCTCTAGCCAACTTTTCAACTCAGCTCAAGGCCCCTAGCACCAGAGTTCTAGGAGGCATTCTCCAGGACTTTCCCACACAAATAAATCTTTTCTGAACATCATTTGAAAAACCTTTCAAAAACATATTTTGAAAAACATATTTTGAAAAACACATTACTGGACTATCCGGACGTATCACCGGGGATCGAAACCGGTAGATTACAATAATTATGATTGAAGGCAGATGATGACTTAAAGAGAGGATCCACAGAGTGGCAATTTCTAATTCATCATTTGCCTTCAAGCTTAATTATTATAAGCTTGAAGATGATCTAAACTTGAGAGGATCCGCCGAGATGGCAACTCATATTATCGAATAGAGTTGAGAAACTAAGAACCTCTACCTCACCCTTTAGCCAGAATTGTTAGTGAGAGATAGAGAACATAGAGAGAGGATATAAGAAAGGAGTTATATATTAGCTCCGAGATATCAAACAAGAGAACTGAAGCCTCCTTATATAGGCGGAGGAAGGAAGAAACAAACAAACTTAGTGACGTAAGGGCTTACATCAAAAACTAATAATACTAGACCGGAAGTGACAGGCCACTATCCGGGAATCTTACTATTACAAGTACTATCAAGCCAGCTGTATTACACTAGTTCCTGTCTCTGAAGGCAGGTTCCGGAAAGGCATATGGGTCCAAAGGCCAATTGTGATTTGAATCCTCTGAGTCACTCTGAGTTTTCCTTTCACGCAAAAAATACGGATCATTGATACGAGGATCATCCATGGACGGATCATCAGGATCTAGGCCATTGAGACGCTTCCAGTGAATGCAAATGAAACCGCAACCGCAGTCAGGCATGATGAGACGTTCTGTTGTCTAGGTTAACGGAAGATCTTCTTTTTCTTCAACAGTGAGGGGAGAAGAGGGTGCCGGTGCAGGGCAATTAATCTGATCAAGAGCCTTCTGAGTGGCTATGGCTCTTTCTCATTTTTCTTTGGCATGGCGGAGACGCTGAAGATCATCAAAAGACCGGAGAGCTTCATGGATCATTTCTTGGTAATCCATCGAGTAGGATGGCCATTCAGGAGAGTCATGAGGCCAAAGCTCCATTGAGAACAGAGAATGGTTGTACCGATAAGCTTCTCGCATGAAGGCACGATAATCTGCAGGGCATTGCCATGGGACCTGAGCTAGGTTGAAATTTAGGTTTTTATAATGGTAGTAGGTGGGAGAAGGGATAAATTTGAGACCGGAGGGAGATTTAGTAAAGGTAATAGGCCTATGAAAGAAATAAATAACATGACCCACTCCAAAATTCATAGAGGAATTGGCGGGAGAAATATTATTTAGCTGGTAGCCTATTCGGCAGTCAGGGATAGCAGGGTTGCGAGCTTTATAGGATTTGTGGAGGTTATCGATCCATGTGCAGATAAGATCGAACCAGGAGAGGAAAACATGGAGGTCAGAAGAGAAGTCTGAGTGGAAGTTCTGGGAGAAAGAAAGAAGCTGGTGGAGTTGAGAGATATTAAAAATAATACCTATGGTATGAACAGAGCATAGATACCAGAAGAAGCAGAGGGCTAATGGAGGGAAGGTAAAAACATCTGGGATGGAGAAAAGATGAGTAAAGGGAAACTGGGGATGAATCCCAACAGGTTTAACAGGGCAGTCATCGAAACCATACCTCTCAATGAGGGAGACATGGTAATGGAAGACTCAGTGTCTCTGGGTGAAGGTGAAGGACTGATGTTCATATCTTTCAACATCAACCGGGAGATTTTCATCCTTGTTAAAAACTAGGGGATTAAAGGAAGAGGAGTAAAAGGCCATTTCAGATTTTGGGTTTTGGAGGCTTTGGTGGTTTAAGGAAGGATTTTGAAGATCTGCTCAGGATATCGGCAAGAGTGTTGAAGGTGTCCTTTATATGCTTGACGTTGAAGCTAAAGCGGACGAACCATTGTTGCCAGCGAAGCAGTAGAGCGTTTGGTAGTTGTTTCTGCCTGTAGTTCAGCATACGGGGGAATGCTGACATGTCCATATCTACAAGGAAGTGGTGACCAATGAGGTGGAACTGGAACTTTTCAATCCCACGTTTGACGGCCAAGATTTCTTTGTAGGTAGAGTGGTAGTGCTTTTCTGACTCCTTGAACTCTCCACTGTTGTAGCAGCACACGTGTCGGATTTTGGATTCTGCTACAGTGTCTTTTCCTTTTTTTTTTTTTTTGGGTTAAGCTCAGCCGTTTCCGTTGGGCCAAAATATGTCCAAAATAAAAAAAAATAGTAGAGTTAATCAATTGGTACTCTTTGTGTTTAATGATATTTTTGGTCGTCAAACTTTAAAATAAGGTTTTTTTTGTCACTTTATCTAATTTTATTTTTTTTTAGGGTCAAGGCCCACCATTCCTCTTGGGTTAAAACATCTCTAAATTAAAAATGGTAAAATTATGCAATAGTTACTTTTTGTATATGATGATATTTTTTTGTTTTCAAACTTTGAAATTCGGTTTTTTGTTAGTCTATCCTAATAGTCCAAATTAAAAAATGATAAATTTATGCAATAGGTACTCTTTGTATATGATGATATCTTTTGGTTCTTAAACTTTGAAATCATATTTCTTTGTTATTTTGTTCTAATAAACATAAAAGATGTTATAAACACTTGGTTTTTATGTTTTAGGCGCCCTAAACTTGCATTAATTATAAGAAACCCATTTCATGCCTAAATTTCAAAATAAAATTGTTACCAATAACTTTAAAACATTTCAAATGTCCCAAAACCTTTATATTAGTCATGAATTAGTTTTGAATTTATAACTATTTTAATTTTTTTTAATATAAATATAATTGGTATAAAAAATTTGTGTCTTCTTTTTAGAGTAAATTGCACAAATGGTCCATAACCTTTTGTCATTGTTTCCTTTTAGTCCCTAACCTATCGAATATTCTGTTTTGGTCCTAAACCTATTAAAATTGTTTCATTTTGGTCCCTCACTAGATGAAATTCATTAACTTAGAATAATTGCATGATAGAAACTTTTGAAGTGCTAATTTAAATATTCGGTAACTGTCTTCCAGTAAATTTAAACAGTTTAATATTTTTTAACAGTAAATAGAAAATTTAAATTAATAGTTTTTTATTCCTGAATGAAATAAGTTCAATTTACAGAGAGGAAAAAGAAGTGACTTAAATTTTTTATTAACTACAAAAAAATTATTTTACAGATTAAATTTATTGTAAGACAGTTACCAGATAGTTTAAATTATGATCTAAAACATTGTTATCAAACAAATACTTTGAGTTAACAAAGTTTATTAAATTGGGACCAAAATGAAATGTTCTTATTAGATTTAGGACTAAAACAAAATGTTTTAATAGGTTTAGGACTAAAACAGAATATTTAATAGGTTAGGGACTAAAAAGAAACAATGACTAAAGGTTAGGGACCATTCATGAAATTTACTCCTTCTTTTTATTAGCCCGCAATAAAGTGTAAGTCTATTACTAGTATATGCTAAAGCTGCAAGGTTGATGGGGCGTTATCAACAATATCCACACAGCTACAAGAATTCTTTTTTTGGGCCTGAAGAATTCCAAATAAAAAATGGGTAAATTACATAATAGGTTCTCTATTTGTGTATGACAATATTCGTCTCTCCTCAAACTTTGAAATCATACATTTTTGCAACTCTGCCCAATAAATACAAAGATGCCCTAAATCTTTGAGTTTTGCATTTTACAACCCCGAACTTCCATGAGTTACAGTCAAGGTCCCACTTAGTGCTTAAATTCTAAATCCACTCCCTTGGTCTTATGTTCTATGTTTTCTATTTACTAAATAGATTACCAACAATATTGAAACGTTTCACTTTTTTCAAAATATTTTAATTATATAATTAACTTTAACACTTCCCAAATAAAACCTGCGATGAAACAACAGAGTAAGACTAGTATGATACTGCTTTTGCTCAAGCGAGGTTTTTTGTCACAGATTATTCAAAGTAACTTTACAAATTACCTGAACTATTGGAGGCCTGTAACTCACTGTAGTTTAAGTTCAAGCCATTTTAGAACATTATTTTGTAATTACCACATCAAGTTCCGAACTTGTATAAATTTCATTCATATCTGGGAGCCCTTAATTTATACAAAAGAAATCCATGTACTCGCATTAATTTTCATCCTTGGGTCACAGTAGACATGATCGGGAGCCCTCGAGCACTTGACCAGTACACGTTCCCCCCTCTCCAACCCCAAACTCCTCGTTAGTACTCTGGATCGCAAATTAGAAAGTGATATAGTGATCGCATACTCTCCTTCTCTAAAAGTGGTGGATACAGAGCACCAACACAAGATAACCCAAGCCTCGAGCTGCTTTGGAGATGAAAAGGAAAAAGGCCAGCCAATGATTTGACTGAAGATAAAAGTAATTGGGACACAAAAATCATGAGGCTTTTAAGTGAAACTAACCAGTGAAATAATATGAGACTGGATAATTTAATACGGGACACGAAAATCTTCAGTTTTCCGGCTGTCATGGCAGCCTCTGTGTCATCCTTGAACTGATCCTCCACCTCCCCTCACTGGAATCTTAAGATAAATAGTAGAACAAATGAGATAACAAACAATCTCACCTCTGGTTCTAGCTCTGGAGCTGGTTGCGACAGAAAAAATGGACGTAGTGATAAAGCACAAGCACAAATTTCAGAGAAAGAGATGGGGAAGGAAGAAAAAGAGAAACAAAGAGGATTTCACAGAGGAGAGCGAGAGAGAGAGAGAGGAATTAATTAACATATCGGGCTGGTCTGGGTAAGAATAAGAGAACCGGACGCTGCCGTTGCAAAAGCTGCGAAGTGGAAGAGATCGCCATGAACGGAGCAGGTTGCACCTGGTTCAAGCACTGGTTGCGATGGCCAAAACGCAGCAGAGGCATTACTAACTTTTTAGTACATGCAATAACACTGTATTTCTTTTTTCTTTTCTTCTTTTTTTTTGGTAATCGGAAATGAAATGAAAACTACTAAGGAATACAAAACTGATGTAGCCACATGTTGAGCTTGAGTTGCCGCGAGCAGCGCATAACCAGCAGTGTGATCTTCTGAAATTGGCTACTAAGGCAACAAGTTTCCTTGACGTCTTCATCAATTTCCAAATGAACAGAAGAATAATCAGTAATTTGAAGAAATCCTTGCAATCTATTAGTGAGGATTATGATATTGCATAAGTTGTTGTCCATAGCCTCCTGAAGAGCACACAAAATAACTTTCACTTCCACGAATAAGGCCGAGAGGCATTCTCCTATAGAAACACCAAACTCTCTTAGCAACAGCAAATGAGGGTCTTTATATGCCCAACCTACAATTACTCTTCAGGATCTCAGATTCCAAGCTCCATTAACTAGAATAACTGAAGGAATAACACTTGTCTTCCTGTTCACCCAACATCAAACCAGTGTTGGAGGTCTTAGACGAAGGGACTCGTAGATGTTTGTTTTGTGGAGGCTTGCCATCTTGATGTCTTGAATAAGAATATCCTTGCTGAGAAGAATTTGATGACTATCCATGACCTCATTCTAGAAAACTTTTGAATTTCTGCTAATCCAGATGCGCCAAAGAATACATAATTGATTCTTCAAGTCCGACGTCTTCATTCATATTCAGATGAGGAATATCCGGAGAGTTATCCCATACTTGCTATGAGAAGGGGCAATGTAGAAGAAGATGGTCAATATCCTAATTAAACAGTGCACACCAAGGATAGAAAGGGGCTACCGAAACTCCCATTTTGGCAAGCTCTAGTCTTGTAGGAATTGCCTTGTTGATACATTTTCACAAGAATATCTTAAACTTAGGAGGAAGATCCGAAGCCCATATTCTCTTTAGCAAATGTTGTGAAATAGGGGAGGTGGGAACATGGGGAATCTGATGCACATGTTGTAACTGGGTAATAACATAGCCTTTGTTTTTTGTTGTGTATTTACCATCATAAGCACCTTCCCACACAGGCCAATCACATGAGTCACTATCCATACTCCTAGCTGACTGGATAATTGCATTCACCACATTTGTCAGGAATATTGTTGTTAGAAGCTTGAGATTCCAGGCCGACGAGTTAGGAAGGAATAAATCCTTAACTTCATTTATTCCATGAGCAAAAATCCCTTAATCCATAGCATTGTGTCTAACTGCATCCAAGTAAGCAGGAGGGATCCTTGGGATCCAATAATCTGTCCATATATCCACAGTTTTAATATCTCCAATTTTGCAACAAAGGTTCGACTGCAAGAGATCACAACCAACTAACAAGCTATACCAAATTAAAGTTGAGTTAGATCCTAGGCCAGCCTTCCATAGGGAATCCTCTTTGCCATATTTGGCTTTCAAAACACATATCACCAAAGAATTAGGGTCTTTATGCATTAGTCGCCAGTGAGATTTTGCAAGTAGGGCTTGAGTGAACAACCGTATATCCGGAATTCCTAATTCTCCATGACCTTTAGGTAAGGCCAACAAAAATCTATTTTAAAAGTGGATGCCATGATCCTGATTAGAACCCTTCCACCAGAATCTAATAAGGGACTTTGAAAGATTATCACTAGTTTGGACCACGAGGTGGAACCATGACATGATGTATATAGGAATGGATGAGAGAGAGAGGCTTGGATTAAAGTGAGTCTTCCAGGTGGATTAAGAAGCGTCCATGTCCACGAAGATAACTTGTCTTCCACTTTCTTGCTCAAGAAGTCATAAGAAGAATTTTTTGTAAGGTCATAATCAAAAGGAATCCTTAGCTATCTAGATGCTGATTCATTTACTGTAAATGGGAGAACTTTACAGAACATTCCAATAAAGCGGTGAAGAATATTTCAATTAAAAATCCACTCCGACTTTTGGAAGTTCACTTGTTGGGCCATTGTTTCCTGATAAAGTTGCAGAACTTGTTTTAGATTATTGATTGAAGAAAGCTTTGGTCTGAAGAATATGAAGCAGTCATACACAAAGAACAAGTGGTTAATACTAGGGCTAAATATACTGGCTTTAATGCTCGAAAGCAACCCCTCAACTTGCTGATAATTTAAGTAGCTCGAAAAGGCTTCCCTACACATGATAAACAAGTAGGGGAATAGAAGGCCCCCTTGCTTAAGCCCTCTCTTTGGAATAAATCAATCTATTGGGTTTCCATTAACAAGAACTAAATATGGCACAGTAGTATTGACTTTGCTATGGTCTAAAAATTAACATTGTATTGATTTTGTTCTATGACTTAATGTACATTATTATGAATCTAGCATGAAAATGTAGTAATAATTTTCAATGTTCTAAAATATTAGATTCAATATATCTCGCAAGATGTCACTCATTTGTACATCCTATTCAATATATTGAACGCTTTATTTGTACTACTCCTATCGAACGTTTAATATCCATCTATCCATCCTATATATTTTCAGGTGGATAGGGTCGAATAAAACTCATTATCCGTCTCTGTTTGCTGCACTTCCACAGCAGTTGATTTCAGGTCGCGAGCAGCAGCAGAGTAATGTAATTTCCAAGTCGGGGGTCCCAATTGCAAATGCAGTTTAGTGTGTTGGGTTGGAGCAGAGGCAGAGCTGTAGAAGGGGTACTTTTGGAAAAGAAATACTGGGTTCGGGGTGTACCTGTGTGCGTGTAAATTGGGCTCATTACAGAGAGGACGCGGGGTGGCGTCCACGTCAAAAAGATGGCGCAGGCCGGGTAGGTCGTGAGTCATGCGCGAAACGAATTGGCAATGCGGGTGTGTTTTTTGGTTGCTCCCCACCTGCGTCCCCTCCAATTAAATTAGCCATAAATAATAATCTAACATCTATCCAACCATAACATAACCAAAATCCCAATCAAGCAACATTTCAATCAAATCCCTGTTCCCTTCTTTCGTGTTTGTTCCCGCGATACAGCCGAGATGGAGTCCCTTCGGCAGAACGCCAAGTTTAGCTCAGCTACGGCTACTAAGCGATTCAAAACCAGAAAGAAATCGAAGCCCCTGCCCGACAACAATTCGCATTTCAAGGTCTCGGTTCTTTGTTTGCTTCCCAATTGCTTGTCATTTGGGTTTTTGAGTCATTGCAATATGAGCCTGATTACTGAGTTTTTTTAGGCAATCTGGGGCGGAGAAATGCCTCTGCTCCGCAAGCTGTTCTATCAGAAACCTCCTGACGGCCTGCTCGAGATCGCCGACCAAGTTTACGGTGCCTTTTTCTTCTTTTCTTTCCCATAGTATCCACTTTTTTCTGTAATATTCGCTTGATTCTCAGTCTTGAGCTAGCTTGTGAAATTAGTTTTGGCACTCGTCATTGATGGCGAATTCTCCGAGTGTTTGGGTCATAATCAAATAAAGGGGGACCTGTTTAGTGTTGCGTTTTTTAATTTTGAAGTTCCACAAGTATTTGTGGTTCATCCTTTCTTTCTTTCTTTCTTTTTTTTCATTTACTGCCAATCGTGTCACTTGCAGTAGCATCTAAATATATTTCAATTGACTGCAAGTGTAATCTGTGATGACTGATAAACCATCTGCTCTGTGGACGTAGTTTTTGAATCCTGCTTCGCAACTGATTCTTGGGAGTCTGAAAACTATAAAGGTTACATGAGAGGAATAGTCGATAAACTACATGATCACTTTCCGGATGCTTCCTTCCTAGTGTTCAACTTTCACGATGGAGGCACCCGAAGCCAGTTGACTGACATCTTGTCTGAATATGATGTGACCATAATGGATTATCCTCGGCACTATGAAGGCTGCCCACTACTCAAGATGGAATTGCTCCACCATTTTTTGAGGTCTTGTGAAAGTTGGCTCTCACTTGGGCAGCAAAATTTGCTTCTAATGCATTGTGAGCGGGGTGGTTGGCTAGTCTTGGCTTTCATGCTTGCCGCACTCTTGATTTATAGGAAGCAGTACAACGGGGAGCACAAGATATTGGACATGATTTACAAACAAGCTCCTTCCGAGCTCCTGCAGCTTCTCTCACCTATGGATCCAGTCCCATCACAGTTGAGGTATTTGCAATATGTGTCCAGAAGGAATGTGGTCTCACCATGGCCTCCTTTGGATCGAGCTCTCATCCTGGATTGCATTATGCTTCGAAGTATTCCTAATTTTGATGGGGAGGGGGGTTGCCGTCCAATCTTTTGCATATACGGGCAGGATCCAATAGTTCCTGATCAAACAACAAAACTCTTGTATGCAACTCCTAAAAAAAGCAAGTCTGTCCGATACTATATGCAGGTGATGTCACGTGTTCTGCATTGTTTGCCCGGTCCCTTAATTTCCTTTAGTTTTTCTATCAGCTAGAGGAAGCTAACAATATTTTATTGAAGATGAAGGATTAAAGCATGAAAAGAGTGTGAGGTGAACTTGAATTAGTTCATAAATTTGTGTTTTCTTTTTTGGAATTTTTAATGGCTTTCTGTTTGAATAGAAGCGCACCAACTTGTTATGCTTGTTCATCTGATTGTAGTATATGCTATTTGATTTGTTGTCTAGTTTATGTGATTTACTAGCATGTTATTGCTTTTCCATCAACTTTTTGCATCACATTGTCAAATGATTGTAGCATTTGATTTGATGTCTGTGTGATGTTATTTGCTGAAGTCCATGCAATCACCGCAGAAACAGTGTGAGCTGGTAAAAATTGACATCAATTGTATTATCCAAGGGGATGTCGTGCTTGAGTGTATCAACTTGAAGGATGACATGGAAGGAGAGGAGATGATGTTCCGGGTTGTGTTTAACACTGCTTTTATCAGGTCAAATATCTTAATTGTCAACTTTGAAGAAATTGATGTTTTATGGAATGCCAAAGACTTGTTGCCAAAGGACTTTAGAGCAGAGGTACTCATATCTTTTACATTTTACCTTGGTATTAAAGTAGTGGTGCATTTTTGTTAACCAAAAATCATGTGATTTTGGGTGAAGATTATTTTTTCAGATATTGATGCATCCTTTTCCATCCCTCCATTTGACTTTTCTTCCACTGAGGATGATGCCCTTCCGGTGGATGCATTCTCCAAAGTCCATGAGATATTCAGTAATGTTGAGTGGTTAGATCAAAGAACAGACGTTGCACTTAATGTGCTTCAGCAAATAAATGCATCAAATGATGTTCATGGGAGATCAGATGGTGGTTGGAGTAGCCAGGGAGATATCAGCACTACACAGGTAGGAAAAAGACCTAAAAACCTGGAGGAAACTAAAAGCAGCACATCATCTAGTAGCCCAAAAAGCCCATCAACTCTAGATCTTAAGCTTCAACTCCTTCCCTTAGTGAAATCATCTCTTTGTACAGAAGCTTTGTCAGCACTTTCTTCACCGATACAGACTCCACCTTCTTCAGCCGGCAGTGATTCAAAAAGTTTACCACTTCAAACACCGCCAGAATCCTTGCATTCGTCATCTGAAGACAGCTGGTCATCTGTATTTAGTCTTGCTCCAGAATCACTGGCTCCATTTCTTGCTAGCCTTTCAAGTTCTTCCTGCTCGACACTCTCCATATCCCTTGTGACGCCTTCATCAAGTCTGCCGCTGTCTGCAACACAACCAACTGAACAGAATCAAGTTGGTAATGATGTAGCTGATGTACCTGTCGTGACGCCTTCTAAGGACATTCTATCTTCCATAGGACCTCAAATAGGAAATATATCTTCCTGCATACCTACACCTCCTCCAACACCACCTGTGAAGGAGAGGCAAGTTATTAAATGTCCAAAACATCAGGTGTCACCTCAAATACCTAGTATTGTAGCTGCAACTTTGAAGGAGAATCAAGCTATTAATGCTCCTGAAGCTCCTCAACCTCCATCACCACCTGCTGCATTGGTGTCTCCATCTGAGGATGCAGAAACAGTAGCCGCACCTTCTGCAGCTCCTCCAACAACACCGCCAAAGGCTCCTCAAACTCCATCCCTACCAGCACATTTGCAGAAATCACTACTAAAAAATCCAGAAATCCACAGTGGACCACAAGCAAGTGTTGGATCTGGGCCCCGTCCTCCTCCTCCTCCACCACCACCAACACCACCACCTCATCCACAACAATCTCTAAGTCTGACAAAGTCATCATCGGAGCCGCAGCTGCTGCTGCCGCTGCCGCCGCCACCGCCACTGCCACCTCCACCTTATTCACAGCAATCATCTAGTCTGATGAAGTTATCATTGGAGCCACAACCTCCCCCACCAACCATTGTATCTGGACCTCCTCCTCCTCCTAAACTTCCACTACCAATTCATTCTCAGAAATCGTCAAGTTCTGGAAAGATACCATTGGTGCCACCCCCACCCCTACACCCCCCTGCCCCTCACCCATTGCCAAATGTTACATATGGACCTTCCCCTCCACCTCCCCCTCCAAATTATTCACAGCAACCAGCAAGTCCTGCAAAGTTGTCTTCAGTACCCCCGCCGCCACCACCACCTGTCCCTCACTCATCTCCAAATTTATCCAATGTACCTTCTGCTCCACCTCCCGCTGGTTCTTTGGAGGGTGCTGGGCTTTCATCTCCTGCCCCACCTCCTCCATTTTGTCCTCCAAATTCAAGGAACAAGCTATTGTCACGTACTATCAGTTCAAAGAGTCAGCAGACCAAGAAATTGAAACCCCTGCATTGGTTGAAGTTAAACAGAGCAGTGCAGGGAAGCTTATGGGCTGAAGCACATAAGTGGGGTGAAGCTTCCAAGTACGCTCTGCTTTGCTTACAGAAATCTTGTATCAATTGATGAAATATACATTGGACAGTCCAGGTACCATTTTTTCCATCAGGATAATTTAGTTTTCAATGTAGGGCTCCCGAGATTGACATGTCAGAACTGGAAAGTCTTTTCTCAGCTGCTGTTCCGAATTCCAAACAGCTTGTAAAATCAAGTTCTTCTGCTTCACGTGGGCCCAAAACAGAAATAGTTCAGCTGGTAAGCCTTTTTTACTTTAAGATGAGCTTGTGTTCTTTCTGTTGTCTATGTGGATCGTCAGTTTAGCATGTATCTTCCTTTGAGGTCAGAAAATTGATGCTATTCAGATGATACTTCTAAGCATTTATGTTAGCGAATAATGGTCTAAAGGACTGTTAGATCTTAATTATTGAGTGTCTCATGATGTTTTATGCGTGTTTCTTCTTTACACCTTGTAGTTTCTAGAGTGAGGATACAGAAGATGAAAAAAGTAAACTTTACAGATATTAACTCTTGGGCCTTTTCCCAAGTATTGTTTAATTATTTTTTTCCATCCTACTCCCAGATAAATTTAGCTGCTTATGCTTCTGATATTTATTATTCATCTCTCTAGTTTTGTCTCTTAGACATTTCAATAATAGTAGAAGCTTGATCAGGATGCTTATATTTCTGGTGAAATTTCAATTGTGATTGAATAACTGAATAAAACCGGATTATATGTGGAAATATTATGTCTATCTTCTCCCCTTTGATGCATATGATATTATGGTTATCTGTGCAACTGATATGGAAAATGCTTTAAACCTTATAAGCTGATATTTTCATCTAGATACCGAAATTACAAGGTTTCATTGGCGCATGCCTCCGAGGTCAAATTATGTAGAAAACATCTGGGCTTTGTTGATCATCTGCATCACTAACACATGAACATGCTGGCTTAGGAAAAATCCCCAAGTTTTTACCTGGTGACATCATTGTCAAGATGTCGAAGGGCTGAGATCCTTGGTAGTCTGCGAAGTGTATGCATATAGCAGCATGAGAACTGAAATTTATGTAGTGCTTTTTCTTGTGATACAATTCTCTGAACTTGTTTGAGCTTTAATTCAGTATTTTTGGCTACTGTAGATTGACCACAGGCGAGCATACAATTGTGAAATCATGCTTTCAAAGGTTAAAATTCCATTACCTGACTTGATGGTAAGTTAGTAGATTTTTCTGTACCATTTTCTTTTCCCACCACATAAAATATATTCATAGTTATAATTCTTTTACTTGGTTAACCAAATTTCTTCTTTTTGTGTCAACGGAAAGTTGAGACAAATATTATTTGTTCATTTTTTTAAATAAATTCTAGTAGAATTAGTCTCAGTCACAAATTGGGGTTCATTTATTTGCATGGTTTTGTGTGTGCATTATTTGGCTTGTTATCCTTATGTCATTAGTGCAAAATCCACAGAGCTCTGTGCTTGCTCTAGAGGAATCAGCATTGGATGCTGATCAGGTAGATAATGTCATAAAGTTTTGCCCAACTAAAGAAGAGATGGAAGTATTGAAGGTAAGCTTGTCCTCTCTGTTGATTAAACTACTGAAATATTATCTCTTTGCCTGTAGAGAATACCTGAGGAGAATATTTTAGGGGGTTTAAAAATTCTGTTCTCTGTTATTGAAAGTGATGTTGTCTTTAGATACTAATGGTAACTTATTCATTCAGAGCTACACTGGGGAAACGGAAAAGCTAGGAAAATGTGAACAGGTTTCTTCGTTTCTTTCATCCATCCAACAACTTACATTCATTTTATATATTGTTTTGCTCATGCCAATTTGATTAAAAAAGCTTATTGCCTTCTACTTCTTGTTGCATTGGGAATATAATTAGTGAGTTGTTTAAAGTACTAATTTATGATAATAATCTTGTTCTTTCTTAACTCTGTGCTGTAGTTCTTCCTTGAGCTGATGAAAGTTCCAAGAGTGGAGACCAAGCTCAGAGTTTTTTCATTTAAGATGCAGTTTCGCTCCCAGGTTTAGAAATACTCCAGTTTCCTAGTTGCGACATGTACATGGTTTTTTATCCTCTCTAATCTGGCTCTGAACCCTAGGTCAATGATCTAAGGAATAGCTTGAATGCCGTTAACTCTGTAGCTGATGAGGCAAGTATTTTTCCATCCTTGGGAACTAGTGTACGTAGTAAAAAAATAGGCATAACCCAATTGCGTGTTTTACATTTTCAGATCAGAAGCTCGCTCAAACTAAAGAGAATCATGAAGACAATTTTGTCCTTGGGAAATGCTTTAAATCAAGGAACTGCCAGAGGTGGGTTTAAAATTTAGAACTCAGTATTCTATCTAATTACCAGCACAAAATTTTCTAGTACTCATTATCTATCAGCAGCCTCTAGAACTGGTGCTTCATTTCGTTTGATTCAATCTTTTAATCCTAAGTTGTAGTTGTCAATTACCTGCTGGGAACGTATTAAGTAGTTTATTAAACCTTTAAGTAATTTTGTTTGCGACAGTGATCATACATTGAGGTAGAACCTTCCCCCCCAACCCCCCCCAAAACAGACACCTTCATGGGAAATTATTTATGGTGCATTTTCTTTGATGCTCAAGCTCACACGCACACATGTATGTATGCATCCATTTATTTTCCAACCATTTGTTTGAAGCAACATGAGATGCCCTTGCATAGTTCGTGGTGCTTTATCCTAAATGCTTCCTTCAGAAGATAATGCTGTAATCAGCCAATACAATGTTCTGTGACCAAGAATTCTTTTTGCTATGCTGTGACCAATAATTTAAACAACCAAATTTGTTATCTCTATCTTTCCTTGCATGTTCTAGGGAAAATTTTCATTTCCGTCTTTTTTGAGGGGGTTGTTCAAATCCCTTTTTTCTTTTTTATTTTAATCTTATAGACACTTATTGATGCTGAGAATTTCTTCCTTTTGTCCTTAGTATTTATTCTGTGTTCTCTCTCTCTCTCTCTCTCTCTCTCTCTCTCTCTCTCTCTCTCTTTTCTCCCTCTAGGGTCTGCTATTGGATTTAGGTTGGATAGCCTTCTTAAACTGACAGATACTCGGGCACGAAATAACAAGATTACACTCATGCATTATCTTTGTAAGGTAAAGAGTGAAACTGATTTCTTTGTATCTCATTAATTATTATTGCAAGCAAAATACTTCCATACATCAAAAGAAATGAATTCTATTTTAGAACCTGGATTTTCAAGTCATTTTGAAATTGCATATTTATGTTTCAAATGATTTACGGTGCCTTATAAAAGCATAACCCTCTAAACACATGCTCATGATTGCCATTTTAAGTAGAGAAAAAACCAGCCCATATCCCCTAAGCAGCACTCCTGGGACAGATAACTGCAGTTCCAGAGATGAATTGCTAAAGTTTATTAAGTAGTGCATAGTGTTAGACAGACTAACACTGATGGAAAAAAAAAAGTTTACGATATTGTACATGGTACAGTTTTATTGGCAATTGAAAAGGCAAGTGGGCTCTTTTGAATTTTCTGCATCCAATCAAACACTGAGACATAATGATTTTATACAAATTTTTAGTACATTTAGCAAAATTCTCAAGTAATATTGAAAATTTAGAAGGCTGATGACCAGAATGAGACATGTCTTCACTAGAACCACCAGAGTGCCAATTGACCATACTATGTGATGGTGTTTCTGTATGAACAACACTTCCCTCATTCTTTTGGTCTTTTCTTGTACTGTCCATCTGAGGAAGTATAACCTGGTTTGGGTCTTGGGTCGACTGTGTCTTTGACTAAGTTATTCTAAAACTATTACAGTGTGAAGGAAATACCAAGCACAAGGATGGTTTGAAGTTATGCTGCAAAAGCACATATATTGAGCATATGTTAACGTATATAAGTAGATGCACCAATGTTTTCAATATGGGGGCACAGTGGACCTAAAACTTGGTAGAAATCATCAAAAGATCTTGCTTTTTTGGAGTTCTCCAAGTTACTTGCCTCCAGTCCACTGGGATGGAGACACAAGATTTAAGGAGTCACTCACAATTAAATGGGATTAGGGCTTAGTGGCTTTCTTGATTTAGAGGGGGAAAAAAAACACACACAACGTATTGCACTCTAACACTGTATTTACTTATTCATGCATTTGAACTTGAAATATTTGCTACATCACACATACTAGATAAATTATCTTTTGCCATATACTTGTGACTAATATCAAGCTAAATACTTGAGCATTTTCAAGTATAGAACGTGTCAGAATTGTGGTAAAAACTGTTCTGCTCTATTCCAATACAGTAGACGAATTTATACAAGTTGTTTGGGGATTTACAAGGAAAAAATCCCTGTAAATCAATCCCTATAATTTAGGGATTTAATTCCTATAATTAAGGAATTCTATCAGCTATAGTAATCCCTGTAAATCAGGGATTATTTACACAATCCTATATTTACACAACTACCAAATAAAGATCTTCCAATTTCACGCTTTCCAACACTCCCCCTCAAGCTGGTGAATAGAGATCTTCCATTCCCAGCTTGGCTACAATTCTATGAAAGTCTGTACTGTTGAGTCCTTTAGTAAATATATCCGCCAGTTGTCCTTTTGTAGATACATAAGGAGTGCAAATCACCTTGCTGTCCAGTTTCTCTTTAATGAAGTGTCGATCAATCTCAATGTGCTTCGTCTTGTCATGTTGAATTGGATTATGGGCAATACTGATGGCTGATTTGTTGTCACAATATAGTCTCATAGATCCCTCTTATGGAATCTTCAAGTCTTCTAAAATTATCTTCAGCCAAAGTAGTTCACACACCCCTTGTGCCATAGCCCTGAATTCTGCTTCTGCACTTGACCGAGCAACTACATTCTGCTGCTTACTCCTCCAAGTCACTAAGCTTCCTCCCAAGAAGGTGCAATAGCTAGAGGTGGACCGTCTGTCTACTGGGGATCCTGCATAATCTGCATCTGTATATGCTTCAAGAACCAGCCCCCCATTTCTTCTAAATAAAATTCCTTTCCCTGGATTGGCCTTTAAATAGTGAAGAATTCAATGGGCAGCTTGCAAATGAACTTCTTTAGGGTCATGCATGAACTGACTTATTATACTTACAGCATATGCGATATCTGGTCGTGTATGTGCAAGATAAATCAGTTTTCCAACAAGTCTCTGGAACATCTCCTTATTTACACTTGCATCTTCACTAGCTTCTCGAAGTTTATGATTCGGATCTATAGGCGTAGAGGCTGGTTTACAGGCCATCTTTCCTGTTTCTCTCAGAAGATCAACCACATATTTTTGTTGAGAGATAAAAATGCCTTGTTTGGAATGCGCAACTTCAATTCCAAGGAAATACTTCAGTCTCCCCAACTCTTTTATCTCAAATTCTCTGGCAAGGCAGTTCTTTAATGCTTCTTTCTCTTTTTCATCATTCCCAGTAACAATTATATCATCCACATAGACTAGCAAAGCAGTAACTCCCCCTGAGGCTGTGTGTTTAATAAATAAAGTGTGGTCACCTTGGCTTTGCTTGTAGCCTGAATTCAGCATCACATTTGTAAACCTACCGAACCATGCCCTTGGAGACTGCTTGAGACCATACAATGCTTTCTTCAACTTGCACACTTTGTTCCCCTTAATGCCTTCTCCAAAACCTGGTGGAATGTCCATGTATATCTCCTCTTCTAAATCACCATGGAGGAATGCATTTTTTACATCAAACTGTTGCAAATCCCAACTGTAATTGGCAGCCAAAGACAGCAGCACCCTTACTGTGTTCATTTTTGCTACTGGAGCAAAAGTCTCCTAATAATCTACCCCATAAGTTTGTGTATATCCCTTGGCAACTAGCCTCGCTTTGTACCTTTCTACTGACCCATCAGATTTGTATTTAATTGTAAATACCCATTTACAGCCAACTGCCTTCTTATTTTTGGGCAGATCCACAAGTTCCCATGTTCTGTTTTTTTCCAGCGCCTCCATTTCCACTCTCATGGCTTCTCTCCACTCCTTATTGGACAGTGCCTTGGCTAGTGTTTCAGGAATTGGAATGGTGTCAAGGCTGGCTAGAAAACTCCTATGAGATTGGGAGAATCTTTGGAATGTTACTGATTTGGCTAGGGGATAGAGTGGATGTTTAGTACATTCTCTGGTTCCCTTTCTCAGGGCAATAGGCAGTTCATCTTTATTAATAGAAGAAATAGGTTCTGGACGTACCTCAGTTCCAGGATTAAGAGCTGAATCTTGGACTTGCTTAAGTTCAGAATCTGGATTTTTCCTCCTTGAGTAAACCTGCATATATCTCATATTATCATGCACATCATTGGTGGGGTTGCTTGAATTTTGTTGAGGCTCGGATGTGCAAGATTCTGAGGCATCAGAAGGTTGTGATTGCTGGTGGTTAGGCGGTGGTAAAGAGGATAATACTTCCAGAGGAAGTAGATTCGAGGCCTTATCTTCTACTAATGAAGGCTCCCTCGGAAGAGAAGGTTGAGAAAAAAAGGATAGTCCTTCCTCAAATGTGACATCAATAGAGGTGTAGAATTTTTTTGTGACTGGATGATAACATTTATAACCTTTTTGGGTTGGAGAATATCCCAAGAAAACACATTTTATTGCTCGTGGGTCTAATTTTCCCTTATTGTGAACATGAACAAAGGCAGGGCAACCAAAGATTCTTGGTGTGAGATTATTTGAGGTTCAAATATCAGGGTAAAACTAAGAGAGAGTTTGCATTGGGGTTTGATTGTCAAGGACTTTAGATGGCAGTCTATTTATTGTATATGCAGCGGTAAGGACAGCTTCTCCCCAATATTGTTTTGGAACCTGGTTTTGAAAGCGAAAGGCTCGTGTGGTCTGCAGTAAATGACCATTCTTCCTTTCAGCCACCCCATTTTGTTGGGGTGTGTTAACACAGGAAGATTCATGCACAATTCCTTCTTTTTGGAAGAATGATGATAAGGTCTGATTGAAATAATCTGTTGCATTATCAGACCGAAACCATTTGATTCTCACACCAAGCTGATTTTTGATCATATTGTGAAAATTGGGAAGAATGTTGCTTAAATCTGATTTCGATTTAAGAAGAAAAACCCATGTGACCCTTTTGCAGTCATCAATAAATGTGACAAACCATCTAGAACCAGTAATGTTGGGAATTTGAGAAGGGCCCCATATATCTGAATGAATCAAATAAAAAAGGGTTGATGATTTTTTATTGCTGGATGGAAATGACACTCTTTTGTGTTTAGCAAACTCACAAACATCACAATGAAAGGTCTCAATATCAATACTCTTAAATAGGGAAGGAAACATAGTTTTTAAAACAGAAAAAGAAGGATGGCCAAAACGAAAATGTTGATGCCAAATTAAATCTTTATTGGAGATAGTAAGGAATGACTCATGTGTGACATGCATAATATTCTGAGATGGTTTGCTGGTTTCTTCAAGATAGTAAAGTCCATTCCTTTCCTTAGCAAGTCCAATCTTCTTCACCAAAGCTTGGTCCTGAAATACACAGTAAGAAGGGAAGAACATAACATGACAGTTCATGTCTTGGGTAAGTTTGTTTATAGAAATAAGGCTAGTAGATAACTTGGGAACATGAAGGACATTTTTAAGCAATAGTGACGGAGTAATCTGTATATTTCCAATTCCTGCTACTGTGATGAGAGAACCATCAGCAACAGAAATTTTCCTGTTACTAGGACAGGGTGTACATGTAATGAAGTGTGGTGAAGAGGGTGTCATGTGATCAGTGGCTCCAAAGTCAAGAATCCATGGAAAAACACCAGCCGAGGCATGTAATCCTAGGGGTAGAGATTCACCTAAGAGAGCAACAGAGGCAGAGCCACTTTCTGGTTTCAAGGTTCCCAACAAACCTCTCAGCCTTTCAATTTCTTCTTCATTAAATGGCCCCCGACTTTGCTGTGAAATTGTGGAGACATTGTGGGCCGTTGAACTGCTCTTAGATCTCCTCGATTGCTCCATTCCTTGCTGGATGTAGAAGGCTTCCCATGGAGTTTCCAGCAGCGATCTTTTGTGTGTCTAGGCTTCTTGCAATAGGTGCACCAGAGGTTGTCTTTAGAGTCTCTACCTTTTGGGGCACTATAATTTCCTTCCCTTGCCACCATAGCAGATCCTTCGAGATCTTTAGGCTCAAGCATGATCCCACGGCGGCTTTCCTCAGCTCCGACAAGAGCTATAACTTCGTTCAATGGAGGCACCTCTTCTTTGCCAAGGATTTGTATTCGGACTTGATCAAACTCAGTATTCGGCCCGACCAAAAAATCATACACCCTACCCCTTTCAATGAAATTCTTCAAGATCACAACATCATCTGGGCACTTAGGCTCAAGAACTCGATAATGATCAAGTTCATGCCATAGGTTTTGCAACAGATTTGCATACTCAGTAACACTCCTGCTCCCTTGTTTGGCTGCTAGTGTCTTTACTTTGACCTCATAGACACAGGCAGCATCATGGGCTCTGGAATATGTTTGTTGGACAGCATCCCAGATGCCCCTTGCAGAAGGGAGGAACATGCAAGTGTCACTGATTTCTGGTGTCATTGAACTCCACAAACATGACATAATCATGGAGTCTTCTTCATCCCAAGCATCAAAACTTGGGTCATCCAACTCAAGCCCTGATCCAAGAATATGGTTGATTTTTCCTTTTCCCTTCAAATAGGTACGCACCAGTTGTGACCACTTCAAATAGTTCTGGCCATTGAGTCTGTAGGCAGCCTGAATAGTCTGCAGGTCGCCTGTGGGCAGATGGGAATCAACTTGGGCAGGAGCGCTTGTCACAGTGTCGCCAGACATTGTCAGGATAGTGGGTAAGGTGAATAAATAATGAGGAACTAGTACTGTTTATAGATCAGCACTAGAGGCCAGAAGAAAAGAAGACTTGGCAATGAAGGCCAGGAAAAAACAGAGCAATGATTCGGCAATGAAGGCCAGAAGAAAAGACAATCTCAAGACAAACTTAAAGCTCTGATACCATGTCAGAATTGTGGTAAAAACTGTTCTGCTCTATTCCAATACAGTAGACGAATTTATACAAGTTGTTTGGGGATTTACAAGGAAAAAATCCCTGTAAATCAATCCCTATAATTCAGGGATTTAATTCCTACAATTAAGGAATTCTATCAACTATAGTAATCCCTGTAAATCAGGGATTATTTACACAATCCTATATTTACGCAACTACCAAATAAAGATTTTACAATTTCATGCTTTCCAACAGAACGTATCATCTTTTGTTGTAATGACTGATATTGATATTTAAACAGTTTTATGGCAAGATGTCATGGAAGTACATGATGCGTATTGAAGTCTGAACATTAACCGTGTTAGACCTGAAAGGGAGATGCTTGGCTTCAGGAAATGTAGGATCAAAAATATTTTTGCAGTATTATGTGAACTATAGAAAGAAACGTTTTCTTGACGGTGGTGCTTTTCTCTATAGGAAAGGGCTTCAAGCTCTTTGAGTTTGTGCTTTGCAGAAAACGCCAAGGCATGATCAGACAATCTAATTCTGCAGGTCTATATCTTGTAGAACCTGATGGATTAATCTGGGTTTATTATCCTGATCTATATAAAGAACTATCTTAACATAAGACCAACTTTTTCACTCTTGATGGCCCTCTAGGCTGGCCTGGGTTTTGGAACACTGATCTGAACTGTTAGAGAATATTAGGAGGAGAAACTAAAGGCTTTATAATCACAAGACCCTCACAAGACCTTTTATATAATAGATGAGTGTTGAATACAAGGAAATTAAATCCCTAGGAATAAGGGGATTAAACCCCTTGGAATAAAGAGAGAATATTGTGTTCCCTAAATACATGGCTTTCCTTAACACTCTTTCTCAAGCTGGAGCATACATATCATAAGTTCCAAGCTTGTCACATATAGGCTTTACTTTAGACCCTCCTAGAGCTTTAGTGACTAAGTCAGCAAGTTGATCTTCTGATTTGACATATGGGGTCTTGATCAAGCCTCCTTGAAGCTTCTCACAAATGAAGTGGCAATTAATTGTATCATCAGGATGAACCTTTACAGCGAATACCCAGTGACAACCCACAACAGTTTGACCACGCAGAAGAGAAACCAAGTCCCATGTGTTATTAGCCAGCAAAGACAACATTCTTCTTCCATAGCTTGCTTCCATCTAGGATTAGAAATGGCTTTTGAAACAGACTTGGGCAAGGGTATAGAGGACAAAGTGGATACAAAAGCAGAGTATGACGATAGAGAATCATAAGAAACAAATTTGGAGATAAGGTGGGAAGTACAAGAATTTTTCCGTTTGCGAAGTGCAATTGGAAGATCCAAATTATGACCCTTCAGATTTGAAAATGAAGAAGATGGTGGTGTTGAGCATGAATCTCCTAGCAGTACTTCAACTCGAGGATGCCATGTATAAACCTGCAGGTCAAAACGAGACAGACGCTCTAAAGATGGGGGATCAATATAAGGAATGTACTCTAAAGGTGTAGGACTAGTGTTTGATGCATTGTTCTCAAGAGCTATTTGAGTTGTCACAAACGGTAAAGGCAGACAATCATCGGTATCAATAGACACAGATTGAGTATTAGAAAAATAAGGTGTGTTTTAAAAGAGCATAACATCATCAGAAACAAAGAATTGATTTAGTGAAGGACTGAAGTATTTGTACCCTTTCTGTAGACAAGAGTATATAAGAAAAACATATTTTACGGCTCCGAATCTAACTTGTACATGCCAAGTTGATGCTGATGAATAAAGCAAACACACCCAAATATTCGAGATGCAATAGAAAAGGGAGCTTGAGGAGGAAAGAGAACAGAGAATGGGATTTTATCCGACAAAATAGAGAAAGACATCCAATTTATGAGGAAACATGTAGTAAGGATAGCATCGCCCCAAAAATTTTTTGAAACATTCATGTGAATTAAAAGGGTATGAGTTGTTTCAACAATGTGTTGGATTTTCCTCTCAATCACTCCATTTTGTTGAGTTGTCTTTGGACAGGAGAATTGATGTATAATCCCCTATTGTTGTATGTAGCTGGACATCGAGTTAGAAAAATACTCTTTAGCATTATCACTATGAAGAATATTAATTCAAAAATTAAATTGATTTTGAATTTCAACACAAAAGGTATAAAAGATAGAGAATAACTCAGAACGATCTTTCATTAAGAACAATCAAGTCATTCGAGAAAAATCATCAACAAAAATTACAAAATAATGAAAACCTAATTTGGACTTGACATGACTCGGACCCCAAACATCTATATGAATTAGCATAAAAGGTTTTCTAACCCTTTTATTGACTCAAGGAAAGTAGGGAGCACGATGATGTTTCCCTAGTTAACACGACTCACAATCTAAAGTAGAGACTAAACCTAAATCTGGAACAAGTTTCTTGAGATTTACTAAAGTTGGATATCCCAAACGACTATGAACTAAGGGAGGTGAGACCGATGCATGACAAGCAACTGACGACTGTAATCTATCAAAGTAGTACATTCCATTTGATTCATGCCCTTCTCCAATTGTCTTATTGCTCCTCAAATTCTGGATAATGACATGATCAGAAAATAAACAAATTGAGTAATTCAATTGTTTAGTTAGCTTACTTATAGACATAAGGTTGAAAGGAAAATTTGGAACAAACAAAGTAGATGGTAGAGTGAGAGAGTTACAAGGATGGGTGGGTCGAACATCTTTAATGGTGGTGGTGGTGGTGGATTCATCTGCAATAATGAGTTTATTATGAGATAAATGTAAAGAAGAGATATGCTCAAAATTGGTTATTTTACCTGAAATGTGGTCAATGGCACCAGAATCGAATATCTAGAGTTGATTTCTAGGAAGGTTAGAGGAATAACAAGCTGTTGGGTTACCTCGATGAACAATAGAAGCCATAGAAGAAGTGGAAGCCTGCCATGCAAATTGATACTGCAGGTACTTAATACACTTTTCCTGAGATATTGTGACAGACTGCTATGAGATTGTAACTGAAGATGACTCTTCATGTGATGCAATATGCGCTGTCTGCAAAGCCAAGTACTTGTCTCAACAAGCCTGCTACTCATGTCCATCTCTCTCACAATAGGTGTAGAGCAAATGTGAAATTCTATGACGTTCACCTCCGCTGCCACGGCTACTACGTCCTCCACGACCCCCTCAAGGACCACCCTTTGCTTGTGAACTAGGTTGTATTGTAAGGGTAGGTCAGTCAGAATTATTGCTTGCTGAGTTTTTCTTTATCATAGTGCAAGAGTCTTGTGAAAACTTCAGGCAATGAAGGAAGCTCTGTCTCTCCAAGAAACTGGGAACTAATTGGTTCAAATTTAGGCTTTGGCCTAGCCAGGAATGTCATAAGCACCAACACTCCATCTGACATTGCATCTCTTTGACATCAAGGGTAATAGGAAGCAAAGAATTCATTTCTTCTAATGCATGTTTCACCTTTGCAAAATATTTGAGAAGACTGCCTTCCTATTTGGACTGAAACCTCATATATATGAAGAATATTACTGGAATATAAAAGATTGGCATGCTCCCAACTTCGCTTATAGGTTCGAACATGAGAAAATAGAGTTGAAACTTCAGGTTCTATTGAATAAAAAAGGATATGAAGCAATTGTGTATCATCAGCTTTCCAACTCTAGGATGTTTGAGGATCATCAATAAGATGAGACATCTTTCTTTGACCTGTAAAATACAACTCCATATTCCTAGCCCAGAATGAGTAGTTATTACTGCTCAGACACTATTTGGTAATCCATAAATTGTTGAACTATGTTGGGGGACTTGCTGGTGGGATGATGACAGGGAAAAAACTCCCTTGAGAACTTTTTATCATCATGCCTTGACATGTTTCTGATTGTTGATGACTAACGGTATAAAAAACTAACAGAAAACTAGGCTGATGATATACCGATGGACTGAAATTGACTAGAGAATGAAGAAATTCAACTTTTGGTCATAATCGATGTAAACGAACACCAGAAACTTGTTCAAGACACAAAATCAATTAGACCCATCAAACCGCCATCGCCGGAGGTCACCGGACGGTGGCACGTGGGTGATTTTCTTTAACTCTTCCGGTGCTATTTTGGTCACCGACACCTCTTGAGTGTTTTTGTGTTGTTGGTTTTTTATTTGACTGGGTAGTTGTTGGTTTTCTGAAAAGGGCAAGCGGCTAAAGGATGGTTGCGGAAGGTGGTTTGGATGAAGGGGAGGATGAGGTTAGGATTATCGCTCCGATACCATGTTAGAGAATATTAGGAGGAGAAACTGAGAGCTTTATAAGCACAAGAACCCTCATAAGGCTCTTTATATAATAGATTAGTGTTGAATACAAGGAAATAAAAGCCGTATGAATAAAGAGGAGTAAATCCCTAGGAATAAAAAGAGAATATTATGTTCCTAAAATGCACGACTTTCCTTAGCATGAACCATGTATTCATACATATAAAAATGGACATGTTTTCAATAGAAGTCTTCTTCCAAGCTACACTTTATAGTTATAGATTTAGTAAATAGTATGAAGTTACAATCTTTCATTTGAGATATATTTATGTATGCTATGTTTTCCTTCAGCATACCTGGATAAGAATAGCATTCTGGTTTATTTATGTTTGACCTGCTTGATAAGTTGTAGATGCTTGCTGATAAACTTCCAGAGCTCTTAGATTTCTCAAAGGACCTTTCTAGTTTGGAACCTGCCTCAAAGGTACGTCATATCCGTTCAGTTAAGTAAAGATTAACAATTACAAGATTAGAGCTGATATCTGGTTTTTTGTCCAGGTTCAATTGAAATTCTTGGCAGAGGAAATGCAAGCTATAAGCAAAGGATTGGAGAAAGTGGTGCAGGAATTATCTTGTTCTGAAAATGATGGTCCTGTTTCTGAACAATTTCATAAGGTAGCTTGGTAAATATTGATCCCCACCTGGAGTGTAGACACTGCCCTAGTTCCCAATTCAGGGATTTTTTTCTTACCATTTATTTTGCAGCTACCGTTTTGTCATTTTATTGTTTACCGTTCACATTAATCTACCGTATCTAGTACTTCATCGTGAGACATTTCTAAAAAATAATTACATTGTGCAAAGAATCTAACATGTCTGACTTATTTTTCATGAGCATGTGATGGAAAGTAGAAAAGCTTTAGCATAAATTTCTCTCATAAACTTGAAGAATTGATTCTTTACATGAGCATAAGTTAAAATGAAAACATTGCCATTATGCGCATGTATGTGCTGTGTTCTAACTAAGTGTGATCTTTCCCTTGATCTTTTCTTCCTCAGAATTTGAAGGAGTTCCTTTGTTTTGCTGAAGCTGAAGTCAGGTCTTTGGCTTCATTATATTCTGGAGTGGTAAACTTTGGACTTTTTCTTTAAAGAATAGTACTAGTATACTAATCATGTGTGTTGATTGTCTTTTAGCATTCTTCATGTGGGTTTATGTTGACAGGGTAAAAATGTGGACGCATTGATTCTTTATTTTGGGGAAGATCCTGCTCGTTGTTCCTTTGAACAAGGTATATTTGTTTCCTTAGTTTCTTTATCATGCAAAATAAGATCCTTTCTTTATCATGCAAAATAAGAACCTAATGACTGATCGTTGTGTTCCTAATAATTCTTGCTTGTCTATTGCCATGGAAGTGGCTAGGAAGAACTGTGCTTTCTGTTTGTAGTATGCAAAAGCAACCAGCTATGTCTTTTTGCACCTTCCTCACAACTTGGTATGAACCTTTACCTATTGGCTGTGGGTGAACTATGTACACACACAAGAACACATTTGATAATTTGAAGTCTAGTTACTTTCATCTGAAAGTGGCCATAAGATCAAATAGCATTCTCATGTAGATCATGTCTATCTATTGTTACACTAAGCAGAAATTTCTAAGGTCTTTTACTTGGAATTATGTTATCGCAATTGAAAGGAGGAAGGAATGGGAAGTCTCTCATGGAAAAAATAGAGAGGGGAGGGGAAATAAATAACCTTTTGTTTCCTTCGAATCTTCCCCACTTTGAAGGGGAGGGAGGGGAATACATTACCCCTGGCTCCCCTTCTCCTAATTTCTGCTTCTCAACAAACAAAAAGGGGGAATTGGGTTCCCCTTCTCCTTACGTTTTCTTCCAAACAAACAAGGGAAAGGAACTTAGTTTTCTTCCATTCCCCTTCAATTTAGCTCCAATTACAGTGTAATTGATCAACTGTTCAAGTTCCATCAGGCATATTTTATAGTTTTGCAAGTTTGATCAGTCTGATCAGAATCTCAACTTATAATTCCCTCACAAAAGGGTTTGCGTTAGGAAGGGCATTTGGTGTAAAACATGCTACTTAGCTTTTGTATGAAATTTAGTGTCAACATGACTTGCAACAGTTAATTGACATTATGAACTTCATGCCATCGACCCCAAGTAAATGAACATGACTTGCAAGAGTTAACTGGCATCTTGAACAGTATCTACTGGGATTGAGGCGTGGTTTGATGGTTTAATGATGTTGAAACATCTATTTCAACAATGAGTGATTAGTGTTTGACATATGCTGAAGTTACTGAAGGGTGCAAAACTTTTTCTTTCACAAGATTCAACCAAGATATGGTTAAGATGCCATTACATTTTTGGGAGTGTTACTTCCTAAGATCTGGTTTACTTTTCTTTCTTTAAAAAGTTTTGGCACTGTTCTATGTCCAAATGTGAGAAATCTGAGAGAATACAATCTGTTCTGCCGTCAGTAACAATTTTTATCTTTGTTGAAGCGCCAATAAGAACAAATTTTCACAACATAGTTTTTTAATACTTATAAGCTACTGGGAAAGGAATGTACTTAACGAGTGCAGCAGGGGTAGGGTGTTTGAGTGTGCATGATCTGATTGAATGGGGAGATAAGATCCATGTAGTCAATTGTAATTTCAGAGTTAAGATTCAGATTCACTGATTCAGTGCATTGATTGATGTCAAAGCAAAGCCTAAGGGGTTTTGTTTGTTCACTGATGTGTGGGGAAGCATGGGACATATGTTGGGTTTGTTTGGGTTCTTGATTCTTACAAGATTGTTAGGCACCTGAATGGGGAGCTGTGGAATCCCCTGGAGAAGCTAGCTGTAGGTGTTGGTGAGATGTACAAGAACTAAGGGCATGTTTACATAACCAGATTGCATTACTTTCTGCTTTCTTGATAGGCCATTCTGGTTTTAGAACAAACTACCAGGGAGTTACAAGGTAATGCATTACAGTCAATTAAATGATCATGAGAATCAATGACTAGAATTAGCATTGTCAAGTAAATTTAATTACACCTTTCGCTTTGCGAGAAAGTTGAGAAAATTCCTAAATGATGAAAAGACTTTATGAAAACACTGATAATTTTCTTCATACAGTTGCAGTAAGCTTAATTTGCTTCTTATATGTCTGATGACTAATCTACTCTTGTAGTTGTTTCAACACTACTCAACTTTGTGAGGATGTTTAACAAAGCCCATGAAGAGAACTGCAAACAGCAGGAGATAGAAATGAAAAAATCACCACAAACTGAGAAATTAAGGATGAGTGCTGCAACAATGGAACCTGTAAAAGATTTGAGAACTATCCAGAGTGTCAAGTCCCCTTAGTTAAAATGTAAAATGAAATGGGCCCTTTTTATCAGAAACTCGGTTTTTTTGTGAACTCCACGAAAGCAGAGAAATCCTGCTAGACATACACGAAGACAATGATGAATTCCAAGGTGGCTGATAAGCTTGAGCATGATGAGGGGTCATTAATATTTCAACCCACAAGCCCTGCTGGGTTCATCTTGTTTGAGGTAAGCTGTAAGTATACACAAAACTACAAACAATATTCTTGCTCAATATATTCTACGGTCCAATGAGTACTCTCTTTCCTGTGCAGGTCCAGTGTGATGTTATTACTAATCAGTCCTGTTGGTTCAGGAATGGAGTTTTGACAATTCTCCACAAAGACGAGCAACTTGTACGTAATATTTGTTAGTAAAAGTGGGGGAAAGGAGGGAGAAAATCTTTTTGAGTTGTTTCTTCCGAGTTTATCTCATTCTAACATTAGCTCCCATTTTGTTTCCGGTCGTTAACCATAGCCGTAGGCAGAATTTTGTTAGATTAAAGAGGTGATTTTGCAGCTTTTTGTACAGTTGTGGGATGGTGAAATTGGAATAGACAGAAAAAGGTAGGAATTGTATGGTGTTGTACTGCACTGCAGTAAATCCTGAAGTTCTTGTGTTGTTATACTCCCTTTAGCAAGTGCATTAACCTTAGCTTGCGCCTTCAAGCGTCCTTCCGTCAATGGCGCAGCATGGTTGGGGTTATTGTGTTCTTCAAGATTAATTTTTTGGATAGATTTTCAGAAAATTTCAGACCAAGGACACCCGATGACCAGCACTGCAAGTCAACTCATTGATCATCTGATCCAGAGATTTCATTGAGATTATGTGTGTCGATTTTTGGCCATAATCTACCACAGAGCTTTATGCTGTTTCTATCATGTGCTTGATCAAGCTAGCAGTGTTCAGTTTCTTAATTCTTTCAATCATGTGGCTAACTGGATAGTAGTAGGCTAAGTAACAAAACGGCCAAGGTCAAAGTACCAAATAAGTCCTTAGGGTTACTGAATGTTTCAAGATGATCATTTTGGTCAATAAAAGGCCTTTTTAGGTGAGAGTCATTTGGTTAGTATTATTTGTTGTGGCATTTTCCCGTTTAAAAGTTGCGATGTAGGCCCAACGGTGGTTGGCATATTCCAACAAACGATGGACCTGAAGAGAAACTTTTCCAAGTCCCAACCAACTTGCCCCTCCTCAGCTTGCTGCGATGCCCACATGATTCTTTAATTCGTTCATGAAATTGAATTTGAGGTTAGGATAGGTCCAGATCAATCTCGTAATTTTAATTGGACAGTCTCAGTCCAATTTTCTAATACACGCATGCACGTATTCATTTTTTGCTAAACCAAAGCTTCGAGTGTTGACGAGTAAGGTCAACGTCAACGCCCACCAGTTACCATTTCCAACCTGATCAATAACATTGCCAACAATCCACTCACCAGCGATGGCAAAACTGGATTCCAATGGGGACAATGTGTAAATTTACCACTCAACTATTGGTCATAGAGCGATTTTATCATCAATTTTTTTGTCTCAAATTTATTATTTATTTTTTCTGTTGAAGTAAATTTACCATTATATGTCCAAAAATACCACAGTGGTTAACAGAAGATGTAATGTGGCAAAGACAATGTTGAATTTGGAGGAGTGACATGACAAAGAGATGTAAAAATGTGTAAATTTACCATTATCATTTTGTCCATAAAGTGATTGTGCCATTGATCGTTTTTTTTTTTTGTTGAAAATTTGTTATCGACATTTTATGTTGGAGTTAAATTAGAAATTAATGGTTTGTGAAGAATGAGTTAGGGATTAGAGATTTAGGTGTTTTATGAAGTCTAAATTGGCACTGTGTTTTGTGAATTGAGAGAAAACTTGTGACTGGAGATAAATTCACAGGAATTTTTCAAAATTTCAAACCAAAAAGAACGCAACTCCCACCCACTTCAAGTCGATCATTTGATTTGGAAGCATTGTTTTTTTTTTTGTGAGACGTTGGAAATATAAACATTATCTAGCTTGAGAGTCAGTAGCTTGTATATATCATTGTTTATGTCTTCACACTCATACCAGTTATGGCTGATTTGAGAAAATAAAACCTAAGGCTACCTTCAACGTGAAATGCCCAAAAGGAAACAACACTAATGAGGAAAGTCGGTGTGTAAAATTGCTTCAAAGTCATACTTCAGTGGTAAAATTACTTCAACAGAAACATAGATGGTAAATTTGAGGCCAAAAACAAGTTTTCTTTGCCATGTCAATCCTCCAACTCATCATTATCTTTGCCACTTCACACTTTCCATTAGCCACCATGGTGTTTTTTTTTATGGATAATGGTAAATTTGCTCAAACAAAAAAGATGAATGGTAAATTTGAAGCAAAAAAAAGTTTATAGCAAAATTGCTCTATGGCCAATAGTTCAGTAGTAAATTTGCACATTTTCCCATTCCAATAATTAATCAAGTCATCTTCATTGTTTTCTTCTTTCTTTTTCTTCTTTTTTTTTTTTTTTGAAGTTTTCTTACCAAATAAATTGAATAAATGGTTCGTAATATTTAATTATCTTTTCGTTTTAGTCCTTAACCTATTGAATGTTCTGTTTTGATTCTAAACCTATTAAAATTGTTTTGTTTTGGTCTCTTACATGATAAAATTCATTAACTCAGAATAATTGTCTGCTACAAACTTTTAAAATTTTAATTTAAATATTCAGTAACTCTCTTCCGGTAAATTTGAACAATTTTTTTTTTTACTATAAAAAGACAATTTAAGTTAGGAGTTTTATTTTTGAATGAAATAAGTTCAATCTATGGAGAGAAAAAAAAAGTGATTTGAATTTTTCATTAACTATAAAAAATTGTTATACAAATTAAATTTATTGTTATAGAGTTACCGGATAGTTTAAATTATGATATAAAAGTTGTTATAAAAAAATACTTTAAGTTAATAAATTTCATCCAATGGGGATGAATATGAAATGTTTCTAATAGAGTCATGACTAAAATGAAACATTTTTAATAGATTTAGGATAAAAACAGAGCATTCAATAGGTTAGAAGATAAAATGAAACAATAATTAAAGTTTAGGGACCAGTCACACAGTTTACTCTTTTCTTACCATTAACGGAATCGCGACTCACGAGATGAAGCTTGCAAATAAAAGAATGAGACCGACTACTACACCCACGAGTTTTGCTGAATTTCACGGCAGGCAACTTCAATCCCCAAGGCCAAGAGTTTGTCCTGCTAATAATTTTATTTTATGATATAAAAACAAACAACCAATAAAAATAGCAAGGTTGGGCCACAGTATAAGACCACGCACTCTTTATATATATAAATAAAACTCCAAGCGATTTACATCGATGTTTTATGAAATTGGTACGATATGATTTTTATCTTCAGATGGCCATTTCCTCTTCCCAGCGAAAGTATTCACTCAATCTTTTTTTTTTTTTTTTGCCTTTTTCCCATTGTGCTTAAAAGTATGCGAAAATAAATCTCTTTGTGATACTGGATACCAAAATTAGAATTGCAAGTCTTTAGTGTGTATCAAATTTTGTAGTAAATTTCTTTTACTCAGACTAATTCACATATGCTTTACCTTGTGTTTGGGTTTAGCAATTTAAAAATTCTTGTAATTTAAAAAGGCAGAGGATTAGTTGCACTTAATGTGTACTTTACACCCTTAAAGGTTTTTACGGTTTTGCCTCCGAGCTCCGTCAATCTTTGGTTTAACAGATAGCGTCTATCGCTGTCTCTCCGGTTAGCGTTGATCTTGGACGAAATCTTCAGAGAAACCGTGAGCCGTGGTCGCCGATCGTAACTCCAGCGAGGTTGCACCACGATCCCGTACGAGATGCCGCCGCTGATAAGCTGCTGTCTGTAGAATAATATTGAATAAATTAATGATCGAGGCGATCCCTTGGAATTTGGCCGGCACAAGCAAACAGCCGCGAGAACTGGAAGGAGGCAATAGAGAAAGATGAACGACTGGGGGGCTCCGATGAAGATGAGTAGGAACTGAGGGATCGGACCGAGTCAGCGAGAGTAAAACGATGGTGCCTTGCCGCACAAGGTGCAGCGCCAGCAGGCGGCGAAGCAGGAGTAGCGCAGTCGAAATACAGGAATTGTAAATAGAACAACACATTCGACCAAAAGAACAATGATTTAGACAAAAAGAAAAGTAATATCAACCAAATAAACAACAGTGTTGATGATAACAATAATATCAACTAAGAGAATATTAATGTCAATTAAAATGCATGAATAGGAAATGGAATAACAAACTTAATTAGATGAACGACAACATTGACAAATGAATAACAATTGTGAGATAACAACAATATCAACTTAAAAAACTTTAATTTCAAGTTGGAACAACAATATTAAGTAAATGAACCACAAACTACATAAATTAATAAATGAGGTAAAATCTATTAGGGGTCTCTTAGCTTATTTTTTTGTCACAAATTAGTATCCTACCTTAAGGTTGCCCTATTGAAGTCCCTTATCTTATATTGTATGTCCCAATTTGGTATTTTCTATCAATTTCACCGTTAAGTTGGATGAAACATGTTAACATGACATTGTTTAATACTAAAAAAAATATAAAATAACAATTTTAGTTCTTAAAACTTTTTGTATCAATAATTTTAACTCTTCCAAACTTCTTAAATATCAATAACAAGCTCAAGTTTTTTTTATTTTATCCTTTCAACACAAGAACATCGTGAACAATCCCAAATTAACAAATGGCCGGAGAACATCAAGAACAACCCCAACTCTTCTTTCTCCATCGCCGGCAACGGTGATCTCAGGTTGCTCGACTCCTCTGGCCAAAATATCTAGCCGAAACCTCTGGCTGAAATCAGTTCCAGACACTCTAGGCCGACGAGACTGTGATGCATTACAATGCCTTTCAGGCAATCTCCGCTGATTTTGGAAATCTGACATTTTGCGACGATTGACTTTCGAGAAAAACAAAAATCTCAGGCGGCGGTCTGTTCATCTTCTTCGTCACTTTCCACCGTAGATCTATTCGTCTCCCCTAAACCCTTCGATTGAGGTTTGAGTGAATTCAGAATCGTCAGATCTAGGTGCCTATTCGATTGTCTGAATCATTCTACGGAAATCCTCTTAGCTGGCGGATCTGTGTTGCTAGGTAAGCTTAGATTGTCTGAGTCGCCTAGTGAATCTGATTTGGTTTCGGTTCTCCGAACGATCATCGACATTGGAGCGGAGACGGAAATCCTCTCAGCCTTAAGATCATACTTGGATTTGGTTTCGGTTCTCCAGACGATCACCGATGTCGGAGCGAAGAGGGGAGTGGAAGAGGATCAACAACTAGAATCCTACCTGTTTAGATCCGTCGTCGGTTTGTGGGTCTAGGTTGCCGGTGGGTGCCGGGTATGGTGAGGTTAAACCCTAGAAATTGGATTGAGAGGGATTTTAATGTGGAGCGAAGTAAAGGCTGAGAGAGAAACGAGGTGGAGGTTAAATTTCTTGTTGGATTTATGCGTTTGATTTCCGGTTTGATTTGTGCGACGGTGGAGTTCGTGGCAAAGGTTTGAAAGGGATGGTGTAAACAGTAAGTTCATAACTATAAATGTTAAAATTATTGATTAAAAAAATTTAGGGAACAAAATTGTTATTTTACATTTCTTTTAGTATTAAACAATGACATGTCAGTATGTTTCATCCAACTTAACGGTGAAATTGATAAAAAGTACCTAATTGGGACACACAATATAATAGAAGGGATTTTAATAGGATAATCTTAAGGTAGAGTACTTATTTGGGACAAAAAAATAAGTTAAAGGATCCCTGATGGATTTTACCTTTAATAAAAGTACTGATAAATAGACAACAACACCAACTAATAAAAAACGGCAATATCAAGTTAAATCAACAATATCAACTAACAAATAATATGGCTAAATAAAAGGGTAAAATTTATTGATAGTACCTTAATTTTTTTTTAAATCCTAATTGGGTATCCTACTTTTAAGTTATCCTAACAAGGTATATTACCTCTTATTGTGTGTCCTATTTAAGTACTTTCCGTTAATTTCAGAGTTATATCTAACAAAAAATACTGACGTTGTGTAAAAAACATTAAAATAAATCATAAAGTAACACTTATGGTTCTTTTTTTTTTTTGGGAAATTACAACCCCCCCAACTACTAAAATGCTTTTAAAACAAATCAAATAATCTGGAAAACCTATAAACAAGAACAAGGGAAATGAAATCAAAATTGGAAAAATGAAATCAGAACAAAACTAAGAACTCTTAAATTAAATCAGAACAAAAGTAAAAATGAAATTTGGGCAAAGTTGATTGGCGAGATGGGAGAAGCGATCAACTTAGCAATGATGATGATGGATGCAATGGCGGCAAGGAAACGAATCGAAAAAAAAAAAACAATTAGAAATGGAAAAAAAAAATGGAGGAGGAGATCGATGAATCAGAGCAGGAATCGGCCACATTGGAGAGTCGATGCCCATCACTGTCGTCGCCCCGCCGCCCCATATCCCGCCGCTCCTCTGCTGTCCCATTTTCCAGCATCATTCTCATCAAATCTGCTTTGTTTCTGAAAATAATTGCTTGTCTTTGATTGGAACTCCTCGAGATCAACAGTGCCTCATGGTCATTGTCAAAGTGGCTAACGAGGAAGTTCGGAGTGGCCCTCACCATCAACCGCAGCGCCATCGCCCTCGCAACAGCTGCCATATCTGGATTCATCTATGAGATCGACGCCATCGCCCTCACCGATGGATGGGATAGTGAGATCGACGCGAGTTGAACTCTCCTACATCCCATGGAAGATTGACAATCGAACAGAGATCGACGCAATTTGGGCTTTGTTTGTTCTTGGGTTTTTTATGCTTGAATAAGGCGGAGATAAGTGGTTTGTGAGGTTGGTGGCAAGAAGGGTGGCTTGCCTTGAGCATTGGATGCATGAACGACAGTCGGAGGTGGAGATGAGGTGGTTCCGGTAAGCACCGATGGTGAGCTACGAGCGAGAAGTGAGCAGCAGCAGCAGCGTCGGTGATAAGCGAGGATCGAGCAGCAACGGCAGTGGCGGCTAGCAATGATCAAGCAGAGGCGTTGGCGTAATGAGCAAGGATCAAGCAACAGCGATAGCAACGATGAGCGAGGTGCAGTGGCGATGAAGTGAAGGAATTAGAAATCGAGGGCTAGATTTAAAATGTCAGGGTTTAAAATTGTTGATGGAAAAAAATTAAAGAACCATAAATGTTATTCTATGATTTATTTTAATATTTTTTACATCACATCAGTATTTTCCGTTTGACATAACTTTAAAATTAATGGAAAGTACTTAGATAGGATATGCAATAAGAGCTAAAGTATCTCGTTAAGACAACTTAAAAGTAAGATACCCAATTAGGACAGAAAAAAATCAAGATACTCCCGATAGATTTTACCTCTAAATAAAATAACTAATAATATTAACTAACAGCCAGTTCGGCTGCAATTAATCCAAGAGAGTTAGCACGCTAAAGTTCCATTAGGCCCGACCCACCTAAATTTACATTGAAATCCACCCTTAAATTCATTATATTTACGGTCTGCCCTTGGTCAACAAGTAATAGTTTGTTAGCCCAGCCGTGTGGAGACACCACGGCACCACCACATAGTTCACACCTAGATGAATCTTCGTCCCCGACCCATGGCCGTTCGACGATCTCCGTCATCGACCCACAGCCCCTTAACAATCTCCATCTCTAACCCACGACCCCTCGACGATCTCCATTGTCGATCAACAGCTGAAACACCCTGACGAGATCCGTCCTCGGCCTATTCCTTCCTCGTCCCAAGACTCCAGACTTGCTCAAACCGCCTCCTATTCTTCACAGTCACCTTCGTCTCCCGACAACACTCAAGTGTATTCAAAACCTCACCTTTGTCTCCAACAACGCTCAACCTTCAATCTATTGATTATAGGTGGACAATTGAGGTAACTGGACGATGATTAGGCATGTGGATAAATCAAATCGAAGCAAGCGGAGAGACTGAATCAAAGCGGGCTTTCTTCTTCTTCTTCAGCCAAATCAATACGGGTAATCGGAGCAGGTGAAGAGACCAAAGAAAGCAAAGGAAAGCTGGAGAGGCATATTCGTCTAAAACAAGCGGGTCACTTATAACCTGCGTGTTTGAGTTGGGTTTAACGCGAATAACGTATTAATGTGACTGTGTGGACGCCAAATGAATTGACCCTAAATAAATAAAAAATAAAGTCTTGTTACATATTACAAGATGTTCCACTATATATACAAGCAAAGAAAGTTCTGCATCTGCTGTTATTGATTCCCACATATCAATTGTTTTGATACCACAATTGTTATTCTCCATATATCAAATGTTGTTATGGTACCATCTGCTGTAGCCGCGACAAAATTTCTGAGAATTGAAAACCAATTATATCATTCTATTAGTCTAACTCATCTCCACAGCTTATCCCAAAGGATCACATCAAAATCTTACTATTCCCTCCAATTGAAAACTGACGTGCAACGAAAATGATCAGTTTAAAAGTACCCCGACTTTGTTTTATAAAAAAAAAAAGGTGCTCTTACTTTAAACACAGCATCAGATGCTTGTTACCTCGACTATACCTTTTTTTCGTTTCATCATTGTTGCGACGTAGCTTTATTAAGTTTAGACCAATAAAAATAAAGCGAGGAGTATTTATATAGGAAATAAAAAGAGAAAATAAATGAAGAGAAAATAAAAAAAAAAAAGTGTCGGTGGGGAAGAAGGTACATGGAATTGTCCGGCAGCGAATTGCGGCAGCGAGAGCGGCAGAGCTCGGCTTGGCCCAATTTGGCCTTTTCCGGCGTTCTGGGCCCCCTAACATCGCTTTGCCTCTGTTGCCTGCGTAGGATTCCACTCATCATTTCACATTCACCAATAGAGCTGGTTCACATAACTCATTAATTACTTACATATATTTATTCGATGTATGGTGCCATAACAAAACAATGGATACGGAGGCATTGAGCTCTGGTGAAATATAACAACAGAGGCCATGCCACTCTTTTTCTCTAACGTTACTTTGTTTAGGGCAAAAGCACTTTAAGTAAAGTTTATTGTTTTGATCTAAAATCTTACACATAGGTGGATTTTGTTAAGTGGAAAAATTCCACGTGATTTTAAAAATTGGTTAGTTAAAGCTTTATTTTGTGATGAGACATCTCTATTCATTATTAATTGATTTTGGGTTGAATGTTTTATTAATTTGCTATTAGAACCCAATGTTCAAACTACTTTTATCATTGCTAAAAAATAACTCATATGATAGAGCTAAAATAACATATATATGAGGAGACATATTAGGTGGGAAAATCTCACATAAATCACTTTGTATAGTGATGAGGTATCTTCACTTATTACCAATTATTTTTTGATTTGATGTTTTAACATATCCACTTAATAAATTAAACATCTTTATTTTAACCGTCTGATAATATTTTGTTGAGACTAATTTTCATTTATATGATTGAAGGATGTTCTAGATCAATCAGCGCAGCAGATCATGCTGAAAAGAAATATTTATATTTTCTTTTTGCAATTGCAAAATCAATAATATCTTAACAGTTGTTATACAGTAGAGTAACAATAAAAAATCATGAAAGCATAAAAGTTTCATGTTATAGTCATTCGTCCTTCAACACAATCAACACAGAAAAGGTACTCTAGTCTCACTTTAAAGCTCCACTTTAACGGCATTAATTGTTAATTTTAGGCAAAGTAACAAATTGTAATTCGATGGTAAAAGTCAAATAAAAATTCTGTACGAATCTGTTTTTATGATTTCTGGTTTTTTACTATACCCACCGCAATGCAAAACACAGAATGGTCAGTAAAAAAGTATGGTTATTTGCATGTGAGACTTGCGACTTTTAGCGGTGCTCAGATAATTGTGCCGTTTCTTAACTCTGGATCAGGGAAACCATAAACAACGAATACTCCTACCTACTAAACAAAGTTGAAGAATCAAATAAATGTGGATTGGATTGGAGTCTCATATTAATAAAAACAAAAAAATTTACCCAGAGAAAATGAAATAAGAAATAAGAAAGGGCGAAAGAACAAAAGCCATCCACTGACGTCCTTAACTTGACAAATTAACAACCCAAATCATTAAACCCATAACCCAACTGGTAATAAAGGGGGAGAGAGAAAAAGAACCAACACAGGAAAAGAGTCTGAGGGTTGAAAATAAAGTAAAACATAAAGTAAAACTAAACGCCCGGCTCTCTCTCTCTCTCCTCTATCTCTCTGAATTGCAAAATTAGGAAGGCAGAGGGAGGTTTGCGAAAGTCTCTGCCTCACTCCAGTTCTCCAACAACCATTTCTTGATGTCTAAGCCTCTAATCCAATCACTAACGACGATGTCCCTCTAGTGCTCAACTGCCATCAAAACAAGCAGAAAGTCAAAAAGTTTAAGCAATAATTATTAGCAGGGTACAAAGAGGCAGAGATGGATTTGGGTGGCAGGAGAAGAGCAGGTGGGAGGACCAGCAGTGTTGTGGCAGGCTCTGTTTGGGAAACCAGGATGAAGAGTGACGAAGTCAGAGGCGGCTTCAAGGTCTTCAATGGAGAATACTGCTCCAATGAAGAGGAGAACAGCAGCAACATTAATGGTGACAATAGCAGCGCCAGGAGATTGAGTCTGAAGAAAGGCCAAACCATTGGAGGGGTGGCTGTGAGTGGGAAGAGAAAGACTTGGAATGAAGGAATTGACAAGAGCCAGACCAATCAGATTCAGATTGGGAAGGCCAAAACTGAGCCAAGAGTTGGTGATGGGAGCTCCAAGAGGAGCCCAGTTCTGCCCAAGAAGGAAAGATCTGAGCGAAGTGATAGAAGCCCGATTCCGATGAAGAAGGTAAGATCTGATATGCTGAGAAGGTCGGCTGAATTGAACAAACAAGTTGTTGAATCTGGGGAGGGGATTGAGAAGAATTCTGAGCGGCTGAGGAAGGTGAAATCTGATTCTGCCAAAATCCCAGATGACAAGAATTCGGGTCAACTGAGGAAGATAAAGTCAGAAAACATCGAGGTTTTGGACGATACAGACAAAAATGGTGATGGGTCTTGTTCTCAGGAGACTGAAGAGAAACTGGAAGCGGTTGAAACAGAGAAGATTGCATCCGAAGAGAATTGCAAGGAATTTGGTGTTTGCCAAGAAAAGGTCATTTCAAGTACTCCGAAACAACTGCCTAGTGAAGAAGAACGTGATGACGAGGATGAGGGTGCGGATGAAGAAGACGAAGAAGAGGAAGAGTTTTATGAAGAGGAAGACGAGGAGGAGGAATTAGAAGAACCTGAAACTGAAACCGAGATAGAGAATAAGATAGACATAAAGGAAGTGGATGTACAGGATCGGAAAGCGCCTGTTTCTGCTGAGGTTGTTCCTGTGCCTGCTCAGGAACAGAAGCCTGTTAAAGTTGTTCCTGAACTGAAGCCTGTTAAGGTTGTGAATGAAGTGACCAAGTTCAACCAATTCAGAGACACAACGCAGCCCTTTTCATCGACTCTGCATAAGCAGCCGCCTCCTGTTGTAAATCGAGCCACTCCAATTTCCACTAGTCCTTCAAAGCCTACTCCTTGTAAGCTACTACTTCTTACTTCTTTCTTCTTTCTTCGTCTTCTTTTTCTTTTTGGTTTTGTTTGTGTTTGCTGGTCTGAATTTGAGATTGGATCATGTTTAGTTTCAGTTTCTGGAGATCGGCATGGCTTTCCCCAAACCCAGAACAAATTGCAGAACTTAGGTGAGATTCTATTCCATTCCATGCATTAGAAAGCTGATAGCTTCCAATTTAATTAATTTATTTATTTTCTCTATACATCTCTCAGTTAATTTAATAATGTGGAGAGATGTATCAAAATCAGCATTTGTCTTTGGGATTGGAACATTCATAATAATTTCATCCTCATACACCAAGGACCTCAATATCAGGTTTCCACAATTTCTTTCTTTTTTTCCCCCATGTGACCTTGCCTCTTATTTAAAGCAAAACAAAGGAAGCCCAATACTAAATTTCTTTTTTTTGTCTTCGCTTTCTCTATGCAGCTTCATTTCTGTGATTTCCTATCTGGGTCTTGTTTATCTTGCAGCCATCTTCCTGTACAGATCAATAATCTGCAGGTAAGAGTGAATCCTTAAAGCTAGCATCGAATGTGATCAATTAATAATCTTATTATCAGAATATAAAATTAACAATTTATTGTTCTTTCTGTGTTGGTTAGGGGAGTTGTGGATATGGATGATAGAAGCTATGTAGTAGGAGAAGAAGAAGCAGTCTGGTTAGTGAGATTGTTTCTTCCTTACTTGAATGAGTTCCTGCTGAAACTCAAGGCCCTCTTTTCTGGTGATCCTTCCACTACTATGAAGGTAAAACAAGAAAGAAAAAAAAAAGAAGAAAAGAAAACTGACTTTTTAACCTTAATCAGAAAGGAACAAAAGGGTTGATAATTTATGAACATGGCAGTTGGCAGTGCTGCTGTTTGTTTTGGCCAGGTGTGGCAACTCCATTACCATCTGGAAGATGGCCAAACTGGGTAAATACTTTCTATTCCTTCCTTTCAGAAATCACATTTTCCCAGGAACAAAAATATGGAAACACATGCTATTGCTGAAATTCCTATAAAGCTGAAGTGGCATAAAATTCATCCTCCAGTAAAAAGAAGCTGCCACACAAAACATGCACATTATGGATTACCCTGTGAATGTGATAGGATAGGTAGCTTAATTGTTGCTGGAGTTTTAACTGACCCACCCTTGGTTGTACTGAAATTTGGCCAGGCTTTTTCGGGGTGTTCATAGTACCAAAAGCCTGCTCTTCTTATTCGCACCAGTTAACTGCGTACGGTAAATTCTTGAACTTATTAGTCCCCATCGTTTTCCCATCATTCTTCAGTCCCTTCGAGTTCCAACAGTCGGTGAATGATGATGATTATTATTATTATTATTATTTTTATTTTTATTTTTACATTTCTATACCGTTAGAGCATGCACATCACTTAGCTGACCTAACAAGTAACAACACATCCTGTCCTCATTAATTTCGTGACGTCTCCCTCAACGGTCCTACCCCCTATACAACAGAAATACAATTCATGGTACTAAATCATAACGATGGGCCTCCGGTCCATTCCGGCCCATTACAGATATTTCACCCTAGTAGCTAGTAGCGTTTTATTTATATATTCTGACTCTTCTCTTGGGTTGGGTTGATGGGCTCGCATTTAACGAATGAGTCCATGAATGTGAAGGTAAATTTTGGATTCGACGCTTTCGTGACGCTTGGGAATCATGCACCCACAAGAAAGCTGTGGCCATTGCCATCTTCACCCTCGTCTGGAATTTATCTTCCGTCGTCGCTCGCATTTGGGCAGGTGAGCATTAAGCTAAGCACCTGGATATATATATATGTGTATTTATATATAAGACTAGTTAAAGTCTGAGGGTCCTTAATAAATAAATTCCAAATTATGGGGATCTTTTAGGCTATTTTCCCATGAATATGTAATTGACCGGAGGGTTTTGTTCTCACCTGCACAAAATGTTGCTAGCATTTATGCTATTTGTGGCGCTGCGATACTATCAGCAAACACTGGGCGTCCAAGATTGCGTGGAGGAAGAGACCAAGGGTGTGGAAGAAAGTGGTCAAACTTCGACATGGCGAGGCCGAGTTGGACGGCCAAGAAATGGGCTGGGGCCCAGCAGAATCGAGCCCAGTAAAGCAAAGAAGGCATCTTAGGAAGGACCCTTTAAGGCCCATGAGGTCCATGCACTTTTCTGTGGCACATGGTTCATAGTTATAGGCTTGTAGTTATAGTGAAAGAGCGAGCAGATTTTACTTGCTCTGTTGACAACCTGGTCCACATGTTGATAAAGAAATTTCATTTATTTTTTTAATTAAGCCTATGTATTTCGTCTCAGTAATTGGATAAACTGCTATAGCATAGTAGTTTAATAGAATAATAATACAATTTTCTGTATAAATTCTACTGTGAGATTTAATTGTTTTCGATGCGAATCAAAAGATTAATCGAAATTAGGCTATGGCCTATGGGTCGTAAGCAACAGGGGAATCATCCAATTAATGTGATGTGAACGGATGCATGGCTTCTGCAAAGAAGGGTTAAAAAAAGTTGTCCAACCCTTCTTCTAAAATGCGATAGTATACATTTTAAAAGTCTGTTGAAAAAATTGCATTCTCGAAGTGTGCAAGTGCAACCAGCTTAGCAATCACCCTTTACTTATATATAATCTTTGGGTAAATAATTTATTAGAATTGAGATCCTTTTGGAAAACACAAATTTTGGGCTTTCAAGGCATCAATAGGAAACTTACACAAGATTTGGCCAATCCTATATTTGGTCCTTTTATATTTAAAAACCTACACTTTGCCCATGATAGCAATTTCATATGTTGTACTAATGGGCTCAAATGCTTTAATTGTCCAATCAGATTTGCAAATCATGGCAAATTAATCACAAGATCCACATGATGCCACCTCCAATCCAATTTTTGTTGAATATATAATGTATTTCTAATAAATTTTTTGCTTCCAAATAGTTTCTAATTTGTAATAGGATGTGTAGATCTTAATCTGCTTAATTATTTAGGTCCTTAATTTTTAAATTAATTCCCCACATCCACTTAATTATTTACATCCTTAATATGGGTAAGTATAGGTTGGGCCAAATGTAGGGGTTTATGTAAGTTTCCCGTATCAATGTTAATTTCATCTTTTTAACTAATTAGAATAGTTTCTAATATTTTGTTACCTTAAGCCTTGCATGCAGCGTTGAAAAGGCTGCAAACAAAAGTAAAAGTATATAGATAGTATATTAAAAGCACTAATGATTATTTATTTGAATTTTTAGGTGTTTGTCTACGTTTATTTTAGAAATATAAGATACGGAAAAAAAAATTTAAGGAAAAGGCAAAATTCATTGAAACACAACCTCAAGTACAAAATACACCCAGGCATCCCCGGGGAGAAGAACAAAACATATATAAATTTAAAGTCCGTTTACAACAACTAGACGCCACTAACCGGGGAAAGGGGATACAGTACATTCTAACACATAAATCTACTTTAACTTGCTCAACAACACCCTCACATGTCCTTAACTTCTGCACATGGATCCGGCTATTTCTTTCACACCAAACATGATAAATGACTGCAAGAAAACTAGCTCTACAAATTGAGCGAAACAAGTTTCATGTAGTGAAAAAATTTAAAAAAAAATGAAGCTATAGTAATTAGAGACGTGTAAAGAAAGCGCTAGTTTTAAAGCTTCCAAGCAATAATAATTTGGACTTCTTAGGACCAAATTTGCACTCAGAGAAGGAACACTTTTTCTCCAGAAATTTGAGGGCTAGAATAGAACCGTAAAATCTTCAATTTAAATTGTTTTTTAAACGCACAATAAGTTAAGTTGTACAACTCATCTGAAGGAAATTATTGTGCTGCAATTTTTGGGTGTGAAGTCTTCTACAGAAATTGAATTCCGGAAATACTAATCAATAGTGTTGGTACTTTTTCACATACTTTAGGTTCTTGGCCTTCTTCAGTAGATTTGGCTCCTTTAGTGGAAGACATACGCTTCCTAATTCTTGAATTATCTTTCTGCTGCGGTCTTACTGTCTCAAAGAATGTGATTCATCCAGCTTCCATCCCAATTAGGAAGACTCTTATCTTGATTTTCTTTCTGTTCTTCTCAGTACCTTAAAAAAAACAGACGACCAGGGTATAAAAGGTTAGGACTCTTAACATGAAAAATGAACACGTTCTGGACCTCTGGCCACGGTTACCAACTGCAATGTGCTTGGGCTTCATAGCCCTTCAGTTTGGGCCCGTTAGATTCCGCAAGCTTGAAGGTGAGCTTGAGCGGTTGAGCCCATGTAAATCAGAGATTGGATGTTACCCATTTAAACCAATGTGCCTGTAAATTTTGTTTTGTTAAAATGTTTTGTTCTTTGTGTGTGTGTGTGTGTGTTTTTTGACTAACAGCACAGTGTACCGTACTCATCAAACTTGAACGAATATTAAGTCCATTGGATTGTAACAAAATCCAAGTTTCTTCCGATAAGTAAAAATTTCACAATCTTGTATACAGTTGCGTTTGGAGAAGAGCTCTACAATAATTTCACAATCCAAAAAACTTTCATCCTTCATAATTTAGTAAGATTTTATTGCTTCTGTTTATCAAAATAATAATAATAATTTATTAAGATTTATTTCCTTAATTCTAGATTAGGTAGAGTCAAAATATGCAAAATATTTATGTTTTGGATAATTATAATGTAGCTCTTGATCCTTTGTATATTCAAAATCTAGTCCCTAGACTTTCAAAGGTAACAGAGTAGCCCTTTAAAAATCTCATATTTCATCTTTCAAAATTTTAAAATACTCCCTCCGTCCCGTTTTACTTGAAACATTTGACTGGGCACGGAGATTAAGGTGTATGTAATTTGTGTTAATTTTTTATGTAGTAAAAGTTTAAATAATGATTAAAAAAAATATTCTTTTTTGGGTTTTGTGCAGTGAGAGGTTGAGTGGAGATTAAAAAAAATAGTCTTTATTGGGTTTCGTGTAAAAGGATTATTTAATTGTTTAAACTTTCCAAAAGAGGAAACGTTTTAACCTTTTTGGGACTTCCCAAAAAGAAATATGTTTCAAGTAAATTGGGACGGAGGGAGTATATTTTTTCACCTGCATATGTAATTATTGAATTTCTGTAAAATTTGCAAATACACTGATAAAGTTTAAGAATTGACATTTTAATCACTTTGTTGAAAAAATTAAAGAAAAGTGACAAAATACACCAACCTAACATAGAAAAGTTACTTTCTTTCTTCATTCATTGCCGGGTTTAGATCACATGTGGTAAAGCTAGAATTATACTTTTATCGATTCTTACTATCTTTTGATCTTATTTTCCCATAATTTTACTTTTCAATAATTATGAGAATCCTCGAATCAAATAAACTTGCATTCTTATCCGTGAGGATTGGGGACAAGCAGGTTAAGAAAAACCTGAATTGAGGTCTGATTGAAGTGTAAGACTTGCCAGTATTTCAATTAATCAAAAGAATCTGGTCTATCACGATTGATGAAAAGAAGAAAGAATTAAGAGGTTGTGGAAAAAAGTGAGGAGCAATAGTTTCGCAGATGAAAGAAACAAGAGCAGGTTGGTTGCCCAAGATCCCCCACTGACAATTAATTTTTCTGATGGAAAAATTCCAAAAAACAGTCACGTGAAGTCTGAGCTCTGAGCACATGTGCCCACTGATGGGACACTCGATTAACATCCATCACTCGCTCTTTCTACTGCAGCCTGCAGCCTGCAGTTGCAGTTACGTGACTAACGGAAGTTCTCCCAATTCGTATAATTCTGCCACCGTTGGAGAATGATTTCAATAAAAAATGGGAAAGTTACAAAAACCCCCCTATAGTTTGGTCAAACCTACAGTTTGCTCTCTCTATTTTGAGAAACCTACACTTTGCCCCCTATATTTTTTATACTGCCTGATAACAACTTCTGAAACTGTATTTAAACTCTGTGATAATCATCTTCCAGTAATTTTAATCTGTCCAGTATTTTTTTTATAATAAATAGAAATTTTAAACTATCAATTTTTCCTTTCTGTAAATGTACTTTCCCACCTGTAATTATATATCATTATTTTTTAAAGGTCGGTTTGCTGTGAAAAAAATATCAAAAATCTTAAAATTACTAGAGCATTATTACCATACATTTTAAATACAGTCTCAGAAGTTGTTATCGGGCAGCATAAAAAATATAGGGGGCAAAGTGTAGGTTTTTCAAAATAGAGGAGGTAAACTGTAGGTTTGACCAAACCATAGGGAAGTTTTTGTAACTTTCCCATAAAAAATTGGTTTCCATTAAATTTTTCTTTCTAGCCGTTTTTGTAATTGATGCATATTCAATGTTTTTTGTACATGTAAATAAATTAAAAAAGTTAGGAGAAAAAAGAAGAGGCAATCTGATGTGCTGAAGTGACACGCTGATTGAGAGCTAACACCAACATAGAGCGAACCAACTGCTCCATCTTAATCCGGATGGACAAAGCTAACATGGACAAATCCAAGTTCATACCTTTTATACCTCGCAATATCTTTAAGCCATTAGTACGGTCAATTAGAACTGTAAGAGATCTCAGACCAAATTTGATTGCTAATAATAATTGCTCCTTGGATGGCTGAGAGTTTTGCTATTAAGACCCTTAAGCAGGTTGACAGAAGACGGCTATTAGAATATATCGGAGGAGCATTAATAGCCATCCAAATCCAAATAGCAACCCTTAAAGAAGAGGATAGTCGCCACACTCCATCTACAATGAAGATGGCTGGATTAATTTCTAGGTATACATAACAACCAAAACCCCAAGTATGGCAAAGAGAGCCCGGAGCAAAATTTCTTTTAAAGGAGGCTTTTAGCTTAATGGATCTTGCAATGAACAGAAGCTGAACCAATTCACCTCGGTGAATTTTGAGAGATGAAACATTAAATGGATTATTCTGAAAGAAGACTTCATTATGCCCAATTCAGATAATCCATAAGGTTGCTACTAGAAAAAAGAACCAATTTGAACTCTAGATTTGACAAGAGGTCAAAAGATTGAGTAACCAAACTTGCATAAAATGAGGTTAGTGAAGGATGATGGGATCCTGAAAAAAACTTCCTCATAGGTCTTTAGAACCCATGTATTCCCAAAACAAATGGAAAGAAGATTCTGACCTAGCATTGCAACAAGAGCAAGTAATGTTTACATTGAGCCCATGAGAAGCCAAATTAGCCACATTAGGAATAGCATCCATGAGACATTTTCAAAGAAAGACCTTATATTTATGTGGAAGGCAACAACTTCAGAGTTTTTTTAGCACCTAAGCAAAATTCGAGTCCTGGGTGATCCCTTGAGAACCAAAATCCAAGTTATACCTCAACGATGGCAATTGAAGAATCTCATTAGCATAACCTTGCTTAGTAGTACAAGAGCCCACACTATTCCTATTCAAGAACATAAGTTGTATTCGATGGATTAAAAACATTATTCAACTTCTTTATTTTCTCCTGGCAAAAAAAAAAATCTTTATTTTCTTTGCATACGTTGGCTGAAATAGACGACTAGTGCATTTATTTTTTCTTTTGTTTTCTTCCGACGGCTCGAAATATTGCTATATATATATGTATGTTGTTTCATCCTTGTTCAATAGACCTACACTCTTGGCCTCTCCCCATCCATCTTTCCAGGTTCTTTTTCACAAAGGTATTTTTCTATGTATCTTTAACATTGGGTAAAAATATATATAGATGGAGCTTTATTCTACATTAGTGTAAGTTTAAGTGAAACTATAGCAATAAAGTTGTACTATTTTACCTTGAAGGTGGCGTGACTGAAGCCATCGGCACGGCATTAAACGTTTAAAAGAAAATAGGTAGCCACACGATTCAACCTAACTCATTCTTGATAATATAGATGATATTTCAACTATTTCCTACCCATTTTACTCTTTATTATTTACTAATTTTGTATTGTAAAATCATCTCTTTTTCGTGCCACCAATGTGATCAAAATTTGTTATAAATGTTATATTTTGATAATTGTGAAATTTTTAATATTTTTGCAATACAGGAATAACAGCCTCATCAATCACTTTAGGTGAAACATTAATCTAGCTATAGATATTAAGGTGTATGTAATTTATGATATATTTTTCAAATTTATCCTTTAAATTGAAAGAAAAAAAAATTGGTGTTGCATACTAAAAGTTTAAATGAAGATTAATTTTTTTTAGTTTTGTGTTATGAGAGTTTAAATGAAAATTAAAAAAAATATTTATTGATTTTTTTTGTAGTAAAATTTTAAATAAGGGTAATAAAATAAGTTAGATGTTAAAAAATTTTCAAAAAGGGAATGTTAAACTTTTTGAAATAACTCTAAAAAGCATATGTTTCATCAATGTTGTTATTGAGGAAGTATAATTTTAAGACCGAACAATGATAGTTTTAATTGATGAGCAAATTACCATCACATAGTGTCCAATTTAAGGTTGTGGTGATTGTCCAATCATAAAATTCTACTATTATTATTATCGAGCTCGTAGTTGGTCATTTTAAACAGTTACAATAGTCATATTTAAGTCAGTTGTGTATGTGATATTGAATGGCAAGCTATTGGACATTAATTGCTACCCATAAAAAAAAAACATTAGTTCCTTTTTTTTTTCTTTCCTTTATTTTTATTTTACCTCATAATTGAAAATAATAAATGCATTTATTTATTTCAATATCACCATCAAGTGAATCATACTTCGTCAATTTGTTTTATCTTAAATTAACTAACTTATTTTTATTTTTTTTATTTTTTTGTCTGAAGCTAATTTCATCTAAAAGTCAATATTATGTAGATGTAATAATCTATTTGAAAGTAAATTTTAATGATATTGTTAATTTTTTATAAATTTTTATTTTTTAATGCTTTAAACTAGAAATTTTCATAAAAATTTAGTAATATTACAAAAATTGTATTGTCAATTGATTATTGCAACTATATAATATTGACTTTTAATTAAAATTAGTTGCAGGTAAAAAAATATAAAATAAAAATAAGTCATTTTGAAGTCAATTGACTTAAGTTAAAATAAATTGGGTCTTACAAAAAATTTGTTCGATGAACGTTGCAAAAAGGTTTCAATTTCAAATGAAATATACACGTCGCTGAGCCTATAGCCTACTTCAGCTCATTAGTTTTCTAATACTCCACAAGCAATTATGATTATCGTTAAAGATTCATATTACAGGAAATACTAGTTTTTATAAATGAAACAATTCAGTAACCATGATGTACTTTGGTACAAATCACTTCCTTAATCCCAAACCCAGGATTCACCAAGCTTGCTGGTCATGGACTGCCACCAGCCTGCAAGGTGTTACAACCCAAGAAGCAACAACCATGTTATTGTTATTCTCACGGGATCTTGTTGGAAACATCACTGCTTCGAACTAGGAGTTTTCCGGCTATTCCAACCATCCAATGACACTAGTAGCATAGGGGTTGGGTTCCTCGGCACTCGTTTGATCCTTTACATCAATCATGCAATCATCATATGTAAAAGAATATTCCACAAAAAAATGAAATATTCTTTCTACTAGTGATCAAAGTGACTATTTATCCTGCATCAAAAACATTAGTAGTAGAATTTTGCTCAATGAAAAATATTGTTAATGGATTTAACTATAAAATAAATAAATAAATCATAGTTGGCGATCTCTACTCTAGCAGATAGCCAAATATTATAGTGAGTATTTTGTCTCATTTGCCTTTACAAATGTGAGCGAAAGGTAATATGATAGTCTTAAGCTTTGATATGTCGACGTATGTGAAGAGATTTATGGTACTGAGACTACAACAAGATCCACCTCATATGTATCATCTTATGTATTGAATCAGTCATCTCATCCATATTGGTCATCTTGGCATCGAATACAAAAGAATTCTTTTTCTCTTTCAATTATTTTTTGAGTTTTAAATATTTCTAATTGTAATTGATTAATAGTACATCAAATTTTTAAATAATTTCTTACTTTTTTATTTCTTACCTTAAAAGTTAAAACTATGGTTTTACTAGATAAAATAAATTATTTATATATTTGAGAAAAGTTCTCAATTAGTCTATATTCATGCCAAAATATTTAAATAATAATAGAAATATTACTAAGTATCAATAAATCAGGTACTCATAGGCTATAGTATTAATGTTGGTACCGTACCATTCTGTAGCAGTTAAAAAGAAAAAAAGAAAAGAAACGGTGCTCAAAATCTTAAAGAGATAATCAATGTTGGAAACTAATTAAGTATTAATTACTTTGTGAAAGTGATTATCAATGGATTAATATTATACGCACTAATGATATGATTTTTTTTATTTTCGTTTTTCCTGAGCATGAAAATAAATCACAAATTAACTAAGCATCACAGTTTCTGTAGTAACTAAAATTACTTTCACAATGCAATGGTGAGTACGTTGTATGTGCTGAACCTATGTCCACAATTATATGTGGACCGTATATTCTTGTGTTCTAGAAATACCTTCATGCTTCTTTTTCTCCATTTGAAACCTCCATCTCCTTCATCTCAGAAAGTCTACAAACTAGAAATCTGAACTAACATTGCCTTGAAACTAGCAGCAGAACGATTTCTTCAATTTATCCAACAATTTCTTCCCGATTTCTTTAATTTATTCAACGATTTCCCAAAAACTAGTAGTAGAACCAATTCCAACACCGATCAGAAACTCAAAAATCAGAAATGGAGCCTCCGATAACGTCCGATCAACTTTCACTCTAGTTTCAAGCACCTACATCTCTTTCTCTGACATCTCTCTCCAAATTCATCATCCTCAGGAATTGTTGAACACAACTTGGTAACTTTTTACTTAAATATATTTTTCTCATTTAATTTTATATCATGTTTTCATTGACACATTAGCCACTTTTCATCGTACATATTATCCAATTTTCATTATCTCATATTTTCTACATACATTAGGTAAATAGCTTCGCTTCAATTTTTGTTAACACAACTCATGCATTTTTATATCCTATTTTTGTTTTCATTTAAACTCCAATACATCATCCACATCAAAATTTTGATTGTAAAGGAGTTTTTCCTTAACATATATTGCATTTTTCATATTAGCTTGATAAATAGTTCAAAATTATTGTAACTGTTTTTTGTTTTCATTGACAGATTCAAATTTTCTATTAACATATCATACATTTTTTATATTAACCTGGAAAAACAACTTCAAATGATAGAATAAGTTATCAAGTTCCATATAGAAAATTTTTTCATTGACGGATTGTGACTTTTTCATTAACATATCCTATTCTCTTCACATTAACTTGGTAAATAGCTTAGAATGATAAAATATGTTATTCAGTTTCATGTGACTTTTTGTTTTAATTGACAGATTGTGAATGTTTCATTGATATATCTCTCAGTTTTCACCTTAGCCTGCTAAATAGCTCTAAATGATAGAAGATATTATTCAGCTCCTAAATTGCACCTCCACCAGTCTCTTTTTTGCATGATTTTACCTCCATCAATCTGTATCATGTTGTTCAACTTTTAATAAACTTTATATTGGTGGGCAAAAACAATGTTCTATACAAGACCAGTTCTTTTCCTTCAATTCCCACAATCAAATGTGTGATTGGGTTTGGCGGTGGTTGGGGGCAACACCATACTATGGAGAAAGGGATGAGATAAGATGAAACTAAATAGACATATTAGAGATAAAAAAAAATTAAATGAGGGGTAATATTGAAAGTAAATATTCTGTCCACCATGGACATATGTTCATGGTATAAATAGTGCAATGGTAAGTATAATAAAGAAAAAAGTTCCAAATCTTTGATGTTTGGCTGAATCTAGACTTATAACCTTTTTGTTTAAAGAGCATGCAGTTACCCTTACAAATGTTTGATAACTTATCTCGGAGAAAGAAGATAAGGTATTGTAGATGGAAAAGCAAAAGCACACAAGAAATCCGGAATCTTTCATAAGACCCAAATGTCAATTGTCAACTCCCCGAGAAGGAAGCATACTTAATCAGAAGCATTACCTTGATTTCTTTCGGCAAGCTCAGTAATTTGTTGAATGCTCGAATTTTAACTTGACAATGCAAGTATGACATGATTGACCTTGTGTACCCAAGTGAAGTCATACATGCATGTATAATGAACGAAAATGCTTGGCGTACGTACCCTTTTTCCCAGTACTGTACCACAAAGGGGATTTGACAATTTTAGACACGTTCATTGTTCAATCTACCCACCTTTTCTACCAATAATTTCGATAGATACGGCTTGGGATGAAATGAACCCAAGGTGGAGAGGAATTGCCGAACTGGGGGCAACTAACTAAGAGTTACCCGTCAAAAATCAAGCTTCTTTTATTTCCCAGTTTGGGTTCGCAAGAATCACTTTTTAGAGGATCAGATTTCCATTCTCTGTCATCTGTCTATCGTACGGTAGTATTTGCGCTAGATTTGCTGTTGTTTGTGATCAATACATCTCACGTTTTTCTAACAGTAATCAGACGTAAGCAATATCCTTCCCTTTTGATCCTTCGAAAAATAGGTACTTTCCAACTTTTTTTAATAGTTCTTGGAACTTTCGTGGAGAAAAAAAAACTAAGAAGAACAGATGGGAACGAAAATGTAAAAACAGTAGGAGCTTAACAAAAAAAGAAAAGAATATATGATTGGGCCGAGAAGAAGGGAGTTGGTGGAAACATTGGAAATTTTGGGCTAAAGATTAGATCCAGCGCAGATCAGATCGCTTTCGAGAAGAGGAAGGAGACGACATAATCAGGAAAAAGACAAAAATTTCTAATCAAAATAGATGGACCAATGAGACCTGTGCACGTCAAGCGGCACTAGAGACGGCATGCCTGTGCGGGGCGCAGGACTCCACAAGCAGATACTCCTATCATTTAAATAGTTTATTGTGAATTTTTTTCATGACTAAGAAGGCAAAAATTATAATACTTACAATAGGGTCATTGTGCTAATTAAGATTGAGAAATCATTAGCCTCAGCAACTGTCATTATCTACAACGGTAGTTTCTACTTCAAGTTTGTCTTTTTCTTCATCAAAACATGATACCTCAACACTTTAGTATTTGTAATCAATGTTGTTATCAACTAAATTGAGTACTGATTAGGCCTAGAGTATCTTCTCCCATTAGTCATGTGGACTACTAGGCATCCCTCCAATGGGCCGTATCCCACTTCGAATTGGGATCCAACAAAGACCAATTAATATCATAGCACACTAATTTTTATCGGCTCTTCATTGGAAGAGACAAAGTGGTGGAAATATTGCCCACAACATAGTGATGCTAGGGGGACAAAAGGTCTATTTGGTGGAGTCATGTTCTTGGGGTGCTTATGATGCATCACTACTAAAATTCTCCAGTTTACCAACTGCCAGTTACCAACTGTTACACGTTGGTAAATTGAATTTACCAACTGTCAGCCGTTGGTAAACGCACGTTGGTATTTGATTCGTTAGAAATTTTTTTACCAACGCGTAAAAAATAACACGTTGGTAATTTCCAATGCGTAGACGTTGGTAAAATGCACGTTGGTAATTACCAACGGTCAGGAACCGGGGTTGGTTACCAACGCGTAGTTGTAGTTGCCAATGCGCATGGCAGTTGGTAATTACCAACGCGCACGTGGCAGTTGGTATTACCAACGCAAAGCAGTTGGTAAGAGGGTTGGTAATTACCAACGCCATGGCAGTTGGTAGGACGTGTTGGTAATTACCAACTTACAGCAGTTGGTAAGGGAGTTGGTAATTACCAACGTGCATGAAAGTTGGTAATTACCAACACGTGCGAGTTGGTAGCATGTCGTTGATAATTACCAACTTGCAGACAGTTGGTAAGAGTGCTGCTAAGTAGTAACGCGTATGACAGTTGGTAATTACCACCTAGTACGAGTTTGTAAACGACGTTTGCACGTTGGTAATGTACATTTTCAGTTTCAGGCTACGATTGTTTCGTGTTTAACCCGGTGCGTATTATCTTCGAAACGGACATACCAATTCCAAAGTTCCCTTAGCCTTGCTCAGCAATAAAAATTACATAGATACGCACACGTAATTTCCATCAAATATTATCTAATACACCATATTCTTTAATAGCATCATAAATAAAGTAGTGTCCATAATTAAATCTAAGCTCAAATAGCCAAGGGATGTCATAAAAGCTAAAGACTTTCTGAATAGTGAATGCAATTTCCTACGCTGGAGCTGTGCTTAGACTATCATCTTCTTCTGCTCCTGGTTTCAAGAGAAACTAGCTAAGTCATTCTGATGCCTTATGAGCCTGCAACGAAATCACACATGTATAGAATTCATCAGATTATTCAATTTATTTGTTATCCATTGTCTGAATGTCTATATCTATATTTATATCTATCTATATTATAAAAAGTACGAACTATTAAAATTTCAAAGGATTTTTTTACTCTTAAATTACAAATTATCATATATATTTTTTTTAATGAGACCCAACTATGTATCTCTTGCTATTTTAATTTGAGCTTTAGTAGCATTAAAATACCGTAAAGAATGCAAGTGCCATTAGTTTTGAGAAATATAATGATTAAGGGAAACAAAATCACAAGTGTCAAGAAAATTACAACTTTGATCACTAAACTTAGTTAATTTTAACAAATATGACCTACATTACTACTACTATTAAATATGTCTTTGAATATAATTTTTTTTTAATTTTCGTTTTCAACAAATCAAAGAATATGTAACCAACTATAGCTGAGTGACTTTTTTTTTTTTTGTTTCTTGGTGGTTACTGGCTACTGAGTGAAGAATTTTTGGTTGAAGGATGAACAAAAATAGAATATGTCACAAACAATTTGAGGCAGGTGGAGAATTAATGAAGCCCTTCAACATAATATTAATTAATTTGATAACATTTTAAATTTATTGAAATATACTTTTAAAACTTAAATTTGAATAAAAACTAAACACTTTAGTTTCACTGTATGGTAAAAAAAATGTAATTCAAAATTTTTTTATTTCATAAATTAAAATTTTATTTCATTTCTAATAAAATATTAAATAATTCGTACAAATCAGATATACTTTATCCATGTTCAAATAGCGTGGAAAAGACTAGAGTGTGTGTTTGTGTGTATTCTAAAAAATTTCTATATTTAATGGCAAAGCAGAAAATGATAATTTCAGTTTAATTTTCTGAGTTACTGTATGTTGTTTCATTCTGAATATTGGCTTAATGATTGTTTACCTGTTTATCCCAGCTTTTTCTTGCCATGATCATCGAAAGAATCAGAGTCTGCGCTGCCACTCCGCCCAAAATTTCGACCCAAAGGCCCTACATACAAAATTGGGGGCAAAATACGAACAATTGTCGGAAAATATGATGCCTACCAGACAAATTTTATCCAAGACCAAGAGAAACAAAACAAGGATCAACGTATTTATTCATTAAGAATCAAAGAGAAAAAGGAAATTTGAAATGTGAGTCTGGCAAAAAACAGAGAGACAGAGTGAGAAAGATGAAGCGGCTTGTTCCTTTGTTAATTACCTTGACTCCAAAACCTGCAACGTATCCGAGCAAAGCTCCCAAAGGTATTCCAAGAGCATAATAACATCCTAAGTTCACAAATGCTACAATACCCTGCATGCCAGCACCCATAGCTACACCTGAAACCACCGACCCAGCATTAGCAGATTGTTTTACGAGTATGGCTGCGAGAAACATTACGCCACCAAGACATGAAGTTTTTACTTGCCTAAAAGTACAGGCTGAACGCTGTTGAATAGGACAAAGAAGGCAAGGAGAATGGAGAGTTTATTCACAGCTTCTGCAACTTCCTCACTGCTGCTGAACAGGTATGAAATTTGGGTCCGCAGAGACAGAATCAATACCCAAAAGATTAAGCCAGTTAAAGTGGATATGGCCAGCACTGTTTTTATTACGAGTTTCATAGCCTTTGTATTCCCTCTTCCCAGTTCATTTGCCACCCGGACACTGCCACAGGCACAAAGCTAGCTTTTAAGCGACAAGAAAGGGCAAGTACCTTCATTCCCACTTAATGTAGGGATGGTTTTGATGAGAGGATTTTGGAGAGAGAGAGAGAGAGAGGTTATACCAGGCACCAACCATGAACCCAAGGCAGATCATAAACTCCCATACATTGATGTTTAGGCTGCAAAAGAAATTGACCAAGTTATTTATTCTTGTGCGAGTTGAAGGATAGGAACAAGAAATGACAGGATTATTTCTTCAGGTTTAGGAGGTGCTTACCAGATGGAGAAAGCAGCAATTGCAATTGTTGCATTTGGCATATATCCAGCCAATAAGACAAGGATCGAATTGTACCACAGCTCCAAACTATTAAAAGCCAGAGACAGAAATGGGAAAAAAAAAAATTTTAAAAATAGCATGCAAAATCATTTGAAATGGTGAGCAATGTGCAGTACCACAACATGAAGCCTGACAAAACTGACAGCTTCACAACTGGTATCAAGTCAACAAAGGCTTGTGTACTGGACCCCTTCCATGTCTCCGGGCACCACCCACCGAAATTGTACACAAACTCGGCAAACACCATAGCCCAAGAAACAATGTTCGTAGAGGCCATGGCCCCTGCCACCCCCCAGTTGAGCAAGTGCACAAATATGTAGCACAAGATGACGTGAAGCACAAAAGAAGCAGCTGATAACCAGGCAATGATGGAGTTCTTGAGCTGTGATTACAAGTACATTTGGATGGTCAGGCTGAGCACAAAAAAATAGAGCAGAGCAATGAACCACAAGGCAATTTCCCCCGCTGCCACAACTATGTCTTCTTCCTGGCCTAGTAATCGAAAGATGGGTGTTGCGAAGATGAATAAAGGCAGCAGTAGAGTAGCTGTAACTCCATCCACAATCCAAGAACGCTGCAGGTAAATCCCCATCATGTGGTACTGCCCCGCCCCAAAGGCTTGGCCGCACAACGTTTCAGTTGCGCTCGACATTCCAATGTTGAAATCAACATATGGTTAGGTTTAACTGTGTGGTGAAAAATTAAGAGTGATGGTCGATGATGATGAAGTATAAGAGCTTACCGGTATTCCATTGGCAAAGCGGACGGTAAGGCTCTGAACAAGTGCGAATGTTGCGAGCTCTAACTCACTCACGTGGCCGATGAAGGCCTGTGTCACGACGATGATTCCGAATGTCGTTACTCTTGCCAAAATAGCTGGGAAGGAGATCCTCCATATCAGCCTAGACTCTTTCCATATTCTCTATTCCAAATCTTCCTCATTTTCGGCCGGTGAAGGGACTAAACGCTCTTCTAAACGATTGTCCATGGCTCTGCAACCAGCAGGGCAAGGGTGCGAATCTGGTACCAGATCTGTAAAATGGGGTGCGAAACGGGTCAAGATACGGTCGATTTCGCAGCAACGGGAGCAATGGCGATTTCGCGGCAGCAGAGAGCAGTGGAGACGAGTTTCGGTTGGAAACACGAATGAACGAGCTGGAGGAAGGAGATGAAGTTTTAAATTGCAATTACCAACGGCCCAGCCGTTGGTAAACTCTTAAATGAAATGCAGTGTTTTAGTTCATAATTACCAACGGCATAAAGCCCACAAACCAGGCCTATTTCCAGAGCTCAAACTACCAACGCGTGCACGTTGGAAATATTACCAACAGGCTTGGCCGTTGGTAATTACCAACGGCTATGAAGTTGGAAAAAAAACTAGCCCAGATCTCAATATCTACCAACTGTTGCACGTTGGAAATAAGTTACCAACGGTTCTACACGTTGGTATTTAGCCGTTGGTAATTGAGCAATTGGTAATTACGTAATTTTTAGTAGTGCATCTGTTTTTCTTCAGCTCCAAACCTATTGATAGTCGGAATCGATCGGAGGAAGATCATTATAGGAAAATATCATCGTTGATGTGATAAGTGACGCATATGGGACAAGGGGATGGTTGGATAATGAGGCAACAAATCCAGCAGTACAAAGGCTAGCAGCTATGTGGTGTTGACAGGGAATGGTGGTGGTAGTGGGGAAGGATGAGTTCAACATGATAGAAAGGAGGTTTTGGTATGTGCAGAAAGTTAAGGAAAATGGTGGAAAAGTGGTCATGTGGTATCTTATAAAGAATTAGGAGAGGTGGGATTTGAGTCCTTGACCTCCAATTCGTGTCCGCTAAGCCTTACACACTTAAGTTAGTCCACAATGATCATTTTTTTTTTGAAGTATTTGAGTTTCTTATACTTTGGACGTAATTTGATTGAATCTATAAAATATAAATTAGGTACAGGCTCATAAGAGTACATAGTTGCAGTAAAAGGAGCATGTTTGAGGCGTAGAGTCCAATAAAAATGTCCCGTAAATTCCTTGATTAATACTCCCCCGTTCCCGAACTTTTGTTAACTTATCATTAATATATAAAGATTTTATTATTTATATATTAAAATGTTAAAAATAAAAAAAAATTAGATTAATTACTGAAAATAAATTGTGCAAAAGTTTTGGGACGAATAGAGTAATTAATTGTAATATTCAACTTCACTAGTTTTGGACTTAACAACACTAGCTTGATTTTAGATATTTACTCTAAAGTTGGAGAAAGCGAATATTCCATGTTTGATCAAATTTGACTTTCAAGTGTGAAAGTAAAGATAGCCTATTTGGATTATTTTAAAATAAGAGTATTTACTATGTCAAATTTAAAATGATAGTAGGAGATTTTGTAATTTCAATTGAATTTGGTCATTTAAATAACACTGGTAATTTATTCAATTAAAAAAATATTAGCAATTAATATGAGCCAATCCTAAAACATTAGTGGTTTATACATTATTTTTGCCTTCAAAAAATGCATCAAAATATGGCGGCAAATTAATTACAAACAAATGAACTACTGTGAACACATATGAGGTTAATTAAGCTGATTTTTCAATTTTTTTCTTGCATCCAACGTAAGAATTACATGTTTCTTTTGAAATTTAAATGTCAAATCTCAGATATTATATATATGCAGTACCGAAGGTATCACTACTGACTTCATTGATGCTGTGAAATCTATCGCTAAATTGTGACCTTTTTTTCTAAACAAAAAATTTTCACCCTTTAGCCAAAACATCTATGAGATAGAGTGAAAGTGAGCTCTTCTTCTCTTAAATAAAGGGCAAAATTACACGGTTTGACCTTAAAATATGCCATATTTCGTATATTAACCTCTTCTCCTATCGAACATTTGCAAAAGTATAACTGAAGTAACGTTTTTAAAAGCAAAAAAATCCTTCCATTTGCAATCTCTATTAGTGTTTTGTGTTGATGATAATTCAAGGTAAAAATCTAAATTAGCCTCTGAACTTGAGCAAAACTGATACAAAACCTCCTGTACATAAATTCAAGACACATAACCCCTCAAATAGAAAAAAAAACCTAAAAATAGAATAAAAATAAAAAAACTATAAATTCAGCATGCTGAACCCAAATTAAAGCATCCAAACCCTTCAAATATTTATTTATAACATTTCACATTCCAAAAAAAAATAGAATTTGATGCACTTATTTATCTTTTCAACTAGAACTCTAAAATAGAGAGAGAGAAAAAAGAATGAAAAATAAAAAAACCACTAATTGGACACGCTCATCCCAAATTAAAAGCATCCAATCCCTTCAAATAATTATAGATAATATTAAATTTTTCAAAAAAAAAAAATAGAATTTGACCCTCATCTATATTTTTTCAACTTAAACCCTAAATAGAAAAAAACAGAAAAATAAAATGAAAAAAAAAAACACTATCATTTTAACGTGTCCATAAAAAATTAAATCACCAAATCTGTTCAAATAATTACATATGCTTAAATTTGGGATGGAAATTTCAAATTGGTATTTTTTTTTAAATTTTTCATTCTACTTTTCATTTTTTATGGCTATTTTAGTGTTTAAGTTGGAAAAAAAGGATAGGTTCGTTAAATTATATTTTTTTCTTGGAATTTAAAATATTATCGATAAATTTTTAAGGTATTGAATACTTTAATTTGGTATGGGCTTATCAAATTGACAGTTTTTTTAAATTTTTCATTGTATTTTACAGTTTTTTTGGCTATTTTAAGTTTAAGTTGAAAAATATAGAAAAGTGTGCCATATCCTTTTTTTGGAATCTGATTATTATAAATATTTATTTTAAGGTATTTTATGCTTTAATTTGGGATGAGCATGTTGGATCGGTAGAATTTTTCTATTTTTAAGTATATCTTTTAGTTTTTTTGGCCATTTAGGTTTTAAGCTGAAAAAATAGATAAAGGAGTCAAATTATATTCTTAAGAATCTATAATATTCTCCAAAATTATTTGAATAGATTGGATGATTTAATTTAGGAAGGGCATGTTGAATTGGTAGTTTTATTTTTATTTTTTGTTTTTTATGGCTATCTTAAGTTGAAAAAAAATAGGTAAGTGCATCAAATTCTATTTTTTCTAATCTATAATATTCTCCATAATTATTTTAAGGCATTGGATGTTTTAATTTGTGATGGGCATGTAAAAGTGGTAGTTTTTCATTCTATTTTTTGTTTTTGTTTTCTCGTTAGAGTTGAAGCTGCAAAAATTGATAAAGGTGTCAAATTATATTTATTTTTGCATCTAAATTATTCTCCATAATTATTTGAAGGGATTGGATTCTTTAATTTGGGATGCTCATTTTAAATTTGTAGTACATTTTATTTTTTGTTCTATTTTAAAATTTTTTTTGTTATTTGAGAAATTAAATATCCAAAATTTATGTTCAGGGGATTTTGTGTCCATTTTACTCAAGTTTAGGAGCTAATTTTAAATTTTTTTCATGAATTTCCATCAACATTTTTAGAGATTGCAAATATAAAGGTATTTTTGCTAAAAAAAATGTTACTTTAATCTTACTTTTGCACCATTCGATGATTGAGGGGATAAATATGTAAAAATGAGGTATATTTTAGCAGCATATCATGCAATTTAGCCTAAACAAAGTCTTAAATTTGAATCTTAAATACGAGTTTGATAATATCAAATCATGATTAGCCGTGATCTGGAGTGGCTACTAGGTACAGGAAGTTGTGCATAAGAAAGAAAAAAAAATTATGACTTTTAAGTTTTTATTCAATGTCAAATTACCATATCTCAACAGTGCAACTATAATTAATCCTGCTAATCTTGAACCCCCTTGTTAAACGTAAAAGATGGCTTTGTTGGCCTGAAAGCGCAGCACAAGCTACACAACATGTTTTTTCTTTTTTCTTTTTTTTTTTTTAAGCAGGAGAGCTAAAAAAGCAAAACTAAAGTAAAAAGAAAGAAGCATAGTTGTATGCTGGTGTAACACGCTTTCGAGGTACTATCACCACCAAACAATGATTGAAATTTTCCGTCTGAGCTAAAATTTGCTGAGAAAGACGTACCAGCAAAGGTGATAGAGGACTTGACATACGGAATGTAGCAAGGACCTGAGATGAATCTAAACGGACAGTTATATTAGGAAGATTCAGCCAAGTTGTAGTAGAAAGAGCACCATCCAAAGCTGCCAACTCTACATGTAAAGCCGAACATCAACTTGGAAGAAGAATGTCATCCAGTAACTTTGGAGGACCAGAGACCCCCAATCATATCCAAGCAACTGCACCCAAACCAGAATTATGTCGCCAAGTACCATCAACCACAAAAATCTCCAGATTTGAACAAGAGTTTAAGAAATTCTTACAAACGTGACACAGCAGATCATGAGTATTATACAGCAAAGCTTGAACAACAGACAGTAATCTCTCGCTAACCAACATCTGCTGCATGTGGGCTTCATGTCCGGCAATAATTGATTGGGCCTGAAAATGAGTATTCTGGAAAAGTTGTGCTATACGACATTCTGACTTGGCATTTTCTTGAACTTTATGGAATATATTAATTTGTGGTTTGCTAGATCGTGAATTGACATAAATAATCTTCTACTAATTATTTTGATAACAGCCACGGGATAAAAAAACAAAAAAAAAAGTAGGCGTGCAAGATTCGGCCTTAGCACTACTTCACAACAAGAATGTCCCCGTCAAGCAATGGGTCAGATCGTCAGATGATGGATTAGCACCACAGCTAGCTACTCCATTCACTAATTAACTAATTATGGTTGTGAAATTAAAATTAATTGTGCAATAAGTTGATGGCGTTTTAAATCAAATGACTGGTCCATTTTGTCTCTCTGACCCCCCCAATAATGGACACTTGGTTCTTATTTCCTGCTTCTATTTTTATTGTTTATTTACTTGCAAATGCAGTATCTTTCTTAGACACTAAATAGTAGCTCCGGTCCTTGAAGTCTTATGAACTTTCCAGTATGGTCATATGATTTCCTTCTGGGCGATCTAATCCCGAAATTTCTATTTTACCTTGGTAGGGAGGGACATGCAGCAATGGGATAGCTGAACTACGTACTACGTTTTAGTACCTCTTGGTGTTGATGAAGTTAATAAAATCTTTGGTAATGATGAGTTGTGCCACAAGAAATATGGTGCTCCATCCGTCAAATAATTGATGAAGCATTTCTTTTCTACATAGAAATTAATGTGTATTTTATTTATTTTTACCCCTAAATAATTTTTTTTAAAATATATTTTTTCAAGTTTCGTGTAACTTTAAGTGATGATTAAAAAAATTTTAGGTGCTATATAATGAGAATTAACATAAAGTTAGTAAGATAAATTAAATTTTAAATTTTTTAAAAAAGATAATGCAGCCTTTTTAACACAACTAAAAAATATGATTAATTAAAAGAGAAACAGACAGCACGTCGCCAGCTAGCTTCTTATATCACCTTATCGTCACCTTGTCGACGTTGTGAGCAGTAAAATTGAGGAAAGTCGATTCGTTAATAGGGATAATGAAATATTATTTTAAGCTGACTACAAAACGAAAAAAGAAAAAGGTGGCTGGAGAGGCCATTGACATCTTGTAGGTAGCTAGGAAAGCTTTAGCACTACAAGAATGCAAGACTTTTGATATGAAATATATCGTAGGTGAATTATAGCAAACACGTATTTACAATAAAATATACAATCACATTCAATTATTGTAAAAATTTCCATCACAAATAGTAATCATTGCAATACTGTAATAAAAGTGTGCCGACTAAAATAGTCATAAAAAATTGTGATGATTCTGTAATGATTATAATTTTCTACAGTTTTACCTCGATATTTACGCAACGAGTAAAATGGTAGCAAATGTAGTTCACATTTACAACGATTATAATTTTCGCTACCTATCATAAATAATTCTCACGATTTTGCTACAATTCCTTATATTTTTTGTTTTTTAGAAAAAATTAATTTAATAGTATATTAGTAGTATTTTTTGTTTAAATTATTATATTATATTAATTATATAAATGTAAATTATTTCAGTAGACATTATATTTGTTTAAATTTTTGTATTATATTAATTATTATTACAAAATTATGCCAAAAATTAATATAAATATAAAAAAAATGAATTACTAAACTATAAATATCAATTAAATACATTAATGTGCCTCATAAATACAAAATATCAAATATACATATAATTGTGTCTTACAAATACAAAAAAAAAATGTGAAAAAAACTCTAAACTTAGTTGCAAACTCCCTAATTTAGTGGTGTCAATCGATTGGCTCAAATACTATCATTCTCACCAGTGTATGCCTACAAAAATATGTGGATTAGTTTTCATAATTTTGTTTAACTCATTTAAAAAATTTGTCATTGTTTTCATAATTTAGTTCTCATAATTACATACACCATTAACTTCTAATAAATTAAATAACCAAAACAATCACAAATTAACAACCACCTCACAAATAAAATTTTATAACTAATTTCTAACTAATTAAAACAAATAAATCAACATCAACCTCACTTACAAATTCATGTTACTAACTTGTAACAAATTAAAGCATTTAAACAATTAGAAATGTTCATCCACATCATTAACACATGCTTAATTTATTAACTTCTAACAGATTAAAAATAAGAAATAAAGTACAAAAGACGTTAAACCTGCCTCCAAGTAGGAAATGCACTAAACAAGGATGTTGGGCAGAATTGTGAAGAAATCTACTCCAAGAATGTCTGTTTATGACAAGGAGGAGGAGAAAATTTAGGGGAGGAGAATGCTAGTGAAGGAAGAAAAGAATGGGAGGAGAAGGAGGAGGATGTTGGTGGGTATATAAAAGGGAAAATTGTCTCAAAATCATCGCAGAATTATCGCTAACTTTACCGCCGATATTTAGGAAAAAAATTTTAAATTTCAATATACTATGGATACTGGAATTGTCACCAACTTTATTTCCCATGCAAAAAATTTTAAAATTTCAGCGTGGCGCCAACAACTTTTGACTCTTTGCGACAATTTTTCTTCAATTTTTGAAAGGGCGAATTTCAAAAAACCCCCTGAGGTTTAGTGAATACTTCACTTACCCCCCTCCTGTTTGGAAATTCTCCCCTTTACCTCCTTAGGTTTAGGGAGAATTTCAAAAATAATTCTCACGTTTAGTGAACAATTCACTTATATTTTATCTTGTTTTTCTCCACTTTAAAAATTTAAGTTTAATAGATCCTTCACTTACCCCCTTCCATAATATTGTAAATAATTTTAATTTACTTACAATGCTCAATTATTATTTAATTAAAATTATAGTCTTTCTAGAATTGTAAATTTTTATAGTAATAAATCACATAAATACTAAAATGAATACTTAAAATAAAAATAAAATCTATTTATATGAACATTTATATACTGGTATATGAACATTAATGCTCTTGTCAAGTATGGATGCTGCATTTACTTAGTCTAATTGCCCAATAATTATTGTATAATTAGTCTAAAATTTAAATTATTAATTTTTCTTTACTTAAAGAAAGAAATTATTTTTTCTATTATTGATGAACATTTCACTTAGGTGAAATTTTAAAAAGTTGACAATTATGATAGAAAGAAGGTGTAGAAACCTTACTAAGTATTTAAGGGCAAGATTATTTTGCAGTAGCTTTAATGTATTGTTGTACATTATTCTTATATAAAATTATTATTTGCTTTATTTCAAAAAAAAATTATTATTTACTCAAATTACCTATTTACCGTGATTTACATTTTAAGAAGTCCAAAATTGCCTGGAAAGTCACATAAATGTTTTAAAATTATTTTTTAAACGTATTAAAGTATAGGGTTTTAATAAATTAATATTTTTTAGCAAAATAATCACTTTATATAAGAATGATGAAAAAATGATCTAATTCTAAGATTCACTTTAATTAATTTACATATTGTTCATTTTATATACATATAATAAGTAATTATTATATTATAGACATGTAAAACTTCCTTAAAAAATAAAAATGTATGATGTAATAAGTAAAAGTATCTAAATTAATATATAAAACTATCAATTATATTAAATAAGTAATAAAGTCATTATAGAATTAGATCATTTTTGCATCATATTATATAGATTGATTATTTGTCTAAAATTATTAATCTATTAAAATTTTACACTTTAATATGTTTAAAAAATAATTTTAGAATATTTTTATGACTCTTCAGGTAGTTTTAGACTTTTTAAAATGTAAAGCTCAGTAAATTAAAATTTTCTTAAATAATAATTTTTTTAAAATAAAGTAAATAATAATTTAATATAAGAATAATGTACAACAATACATTAAAACTAATGGAAAATAATCTCGCCCTTAAATGCTTAGTAAGAAATCTACACCATCTTTTTATCACAATTGTCACCTTTTTGAAATTTCACCTAGGTGAAATGTTCATCAATAATAGAAAATTTAAATTTTCTAGTAATTATACAATAATTATTGGGAAATGCTATATTAAGTAAGATACAGTATCCACATTTGACAAGGATTAGGATGTTCATATACCAGTATGTAAAAGTTCATATAAATAGATTTTATTTTTTTAAGTATTCATTTTATCGCATGAATTACTATACTAATTTTTAATTCTAGCCCGATATAATTTTAATTAAAAATTTTTAAATTGTCAGTATATTATTATTTACAATATTATGGAAGAAGGTGGAATTGTCACCAAAGTGAAGTATTCACTAAACCTTTTTTTTGAAATTCATGCTAAACCTAAGGGGGTAAATGAGAGAATTTCCAAACAGGAGGGGGGTAAGTGAAGTATTCACTAAACCTCAGGGGGTTTTTTGAAATTCGCCCATTTTGAAAACATCGTATAATCATCACTAATTTTACTGCCAAATATTTAGAAAAAAAAAATCAACATTTCAGCATACCATGAATACTTTTAACTGGAGAGTCCAAAGTTGTTGTAGAATCATCGCTAACTTTATGGCCCAGGCAAAAACATTTAAATTTTCAGCATACCAGCCATAATTTTTGACAATTTGTGAATTTTTTGGAAAGGTTAGGGACCATTATTGTAATTATTATGATGGACTAAAATGAAAATTGAAAAAAATTTGGGATGCCCTTTAAGTAAATTTAAAGGCTTAGGGTCTAATGTTGTAATTTTGACAATTAATCTTCTAGATCCTTAACCATGCCAAAAATGGAAAAATCTTTTTAAGCTAAATTTGGAAGTCTCCATAAAATTTCGGGGTTTCTAATATCTATGTCCCCAAAAAGTATGGAATTTCTAAATGTAGAAGTCTCCAAAAAGTGGAAAGTTTAAGGTTTGTGGTTAGTCTCCCAAAAGTTTGTGGTTTCTAAATTTTCTAAAAAATTTGGAGTTAAGGTTAGTGTTTAGTGTTAGTATTAGAGTTAATGTTTAGGATTATGATTTAGTGTTACTGTTTAAGGTTTTGGTTAGTTTTAGGGTTGGGATTACGATTGATGAGTTTAGGGTTTAGTGTTTAAGGATTAGGGTTAGGCTAAATTTAGAAGTCTCCCCAACCCTAATGTTGGGAATTTCTAAATTTGGAAGTCTCCAAAAAGTTTGGAGTTTGGGTTAGTGTTAGGATTAGTGTTTAAGGTAAGTATTAGGTTTAGTGTTAGAGTTAGTACTGTTTGGTGTTTAGGGTTAGGGTTAAGGTTAGGGTTTAGGGTTATGGTTGGATTTTGGGTGTAGAGTTTAAGGTTTCGTGTTTAGCGATTAGAGTTTATGGATAAGGGTTTAGGGATTAAAGCTTAGCTTTTAATGTTAGGGCTTTAGGGTTTAGGGCTAGTGTTTAGTATTTAGTGTTTAGGGCTTAGGTATTATGGTTACCTTTAGGGGTTTTACGATTTAATTTGGGTTATGGTCAGGGTTAAAGGGTTTTGGATTAGTGTTTAGTGTGTGTTTATGATTTAGGGTTTAATGTTTAGGATTGAGGGATTAAGGGTTTATGGTTTAGGGTTTAATGTTTAGGACCTAGGGTTTAGGATTTAAAAATTTAGGGTTTTAGGGTTAATTGTGGGGAGATTGTAGTAAATAATCCTATGATTTTGCTATGTGTATTTGTTACAACTGTTTACGTAACAATGTTGTCACAAATTTTCCATCAAAAAATCCCCACAAAAAAATTTTGTGATGATTAAAATAATCGCAAATGTTTCTTCACAAAATTATAACAAATTGCGATGATTTCAATCATAGTGAAAGGTATTATAGGAAAATTGTCACAGATGTAGTCATTGACTGATTCACTCTAGTTTTTGCTATGACTTTGCGGCATATTTATTTGTCTCGATGTTTATCATCGCAAAAGCTCATCTCTCTTATAGTGCAGTGATGCTGCAGAGTATAGCTTTCCAAGAAGAACTGTTGGTACTACTTCAACCAATAATCATCCGTGTTATTTACTGCGGCATGCTGATGTAAGTGACCAAAACATAGGAAATTGAGAGCAAAAAGTAGGAGTAATAACAAAAAGTATCATATTTTAAAATTTAAGTTGGTAGAAAAGTTTTAAAAATAAAAGTACAAGTACGGGAGTGACATCTAGGATAAAGGAATTATATCACCTAATGTTGGACTCAAAACTAACAAGTTAGAATTTAAAAATTAGAGGAAAATTAGGATATTGTTATGAAGAGGATGACTCACATTAGACTTATTCTTCTGTAAAAACAAAACATTAAATTTACACATAGAAACCCGTATTTACAAGTATCTAGCAAAACTCAACCTGTAAATGTAACGCATATAATTATTACTATATTTTTCATATAAGTGATCTTATAACTGTATATGTTTTTAGGAAATGATTTTTTGGCGAATAACACACAAAGAAACATCCTAGTCTTTTGAGATTAATTGATAGTACAGTCAAATAGTTCATCGCTAGATTTATACATCAATATATCGGAATTGATAGTTGTTGAGAGAGGCCAAACAGAAGGGTGTGGTGCAGAATGAATCTGCCAAGGGAATACATAAAAACAATATGTGAAGGAGATTTCTTCATTTGTTGGTCCCATTTTTCGTCAACAAGAAGTTGGAGAGAGTAAAAGCTTCTGTTTTTACAACTGGTGGAAATAAAGTTCAAAATTGGGCCCTGTGGTCTATAATTGCTATTTTAATATCTTCAATATATTTTTATAATTAATAGATATTATAAATTATCAATTTTTTCTTTCTATAAATATATTTTTTTTTTTATAAATATATATTAGTATCTTTTAAATATCAGTTAGTTATAAAATGAATATAAAAAATCTTAAAATTACTAGAACATAATTATCAGATTGTTTAACTTAAGGTTTAGAAATTGTTTTCATATACTTTAAAAAAAATATGGGATAAATTGTAAATTTTTAAAAATAAATGAGATAAAGTGAAGGTTAGATTAAATCGAAATGGGGGTTTTGTAATCTTCCCGAGGCAATAACGGAGGGCGACATTAGAGGAGGACTGGAGGCGGATGTGTGGCTGGGATCAAACTGATCACATGATCGTCATATCTCAAGGGCCGCCTTCAAGGCTTCAACGAGCAACCAAAGCCAACCACGGCATGCATGCGTTATTCTTATTTCCAACGGTGCCAGGAATTTTCCGCGGATCAGAAACTGAGCGGTCAAATGTGGCACCTTAAATAGCGTAAATAGCGCCTAGGGTCCCTAACCTTTACTTTTCATTGCAAATTCATCCCTAACCTACCAAATGTTGCCTATCCATCCCAAACCTTTGATTGGCGTTACAAATTCATCAATTAACCAACAGTCAATGTAGCCAAGGGATGGATATTTGCAACTTTAGTCCCTTATCTTTCCATGATTCTCCCTAGAAACCCTAAGCTTCCCCTTAAGTTGCTGCCACCCCTGGATATCGTCCCTCATTGCTACCCGACGCACAACCACTAGCTCTACTATTGCTAGTCATCTCTGCTTGCTGATGTCAATTTGTCTTTGCCCACACTTTCATTTCCAAGCATTGTTAAGCACCGACAATGCCATATTGAGGAAGGAGAAGGAGAATCACACCACACCAATCACTCTAGCCATTGCAATATGCCACCATTGACATCAACGGCCACTGTTTGCTCATCCCCCAAGGTTGCCTCAGCAAAGCCCAGATTATTGCTTGTTCTGTCATCGTTGGTGAAGGGAGAATCGAAGCCAAACCCGGATTAAAAGTAATTTAATTTACTAGTTAAAAGTAACAAAATACTAGTTTTAAGAATATTAAAAGAAGTTGCTAGCAGTTATACTAACTAGTAATTTACTTTTAAAAAATGAATGATACCAGGGTCCCAAGATGAAATGTTCTCTTTTGATTTTTTTTCATTAGCAAACATAAAACATTTACTTCTAAAAAAATAATTTAAAATACTTTTTACACTTCTTTGATATGACATCTATGGTTATTAATTAGTTCAATTCAACCACAAACTATAAGTAGAGCGAGTAAAATATAATATACCTTATTATGTGCAAGTATGATTCTTTATAGAGCAAAAAAAAAAGAGCTCATTCCAATACATCGAAGTAGGAGTTTTATAATTAGGTTTTACAATTTAAACTATTGAGCAACTACTTAAAATATTTTTTAACATAGAAATTTATTTTATCTAGTAAAAATTTATTTTTTGAACTCACATAAAAAATGGTCTAAAACATATAACATCAATTTTAATAAATTGAGAATTAGAATCTGCATTCAAATTTTTCTTTACACTGATCTTGAGAATTACGGTAGGAAAATTGTTATATGTACTATTTTAAAATATAAAATGTTATAAAATTTTGGTATAAAATTCTTAGTACATTTAATACTACTCTTATGGTAATACCTAAAAAAAATCTATAAAGTTGAGTGTACCAAGAGGTAGTGGTGGCTTAGGGGGGAAGTATAGGGTTTTTAGGGAGAAAGCTAGCTAGATAAGGGACTAAAGTTGCAAATATCCAGTGATCAACGTAATCAAGGGACAAATTTGCAACCCCAGGCAAATGTTTGAGATGGATGTACAACGTTTGGTAGGTTAGGGATGAATTTGCAATAAAAGGTAAAGGTTTAAGATCCCATGGGCTATTTACCCCTTTAAATATGAATGTAACTTGTTTCCATATGTGTGTGTGAATGTAACGCTTTCAAGGATAAATTTGATCAACTGATCCACTTAACGGTAACATATATATGGGTTAGTCGAGGATGAGACCAAAGTTTTAGCAGTCCAGTAGTGTTTTAAAAGTCGGACAGTACGCCAAATTGGTAGGTGTTTTTTTTAAAAAAAAAATTGCGGTTAGACCGATTTAACTGATTAGACCACCTGCTGAGAGCCACCCTCACTGATTCGTTTAATGACCTAGTAATGATCTTATTATAAATTTAAAAAGTAGTTGGACTACAAAGACAATTCTAGTATAGAACAAGGACTTACTTTGTAGATCACTCCACAACCACGCAAAAACGTCCCTTTTTATTTTATTTTATTTTATTTTTTTGGACGAAGAATTTTTTTATTCCAGAATTCTATTTATCGTAAACCGTGGCTGCTGATCAAAAGACACAAAACTTTCTTATCGGCTTCATTCTCTCTGACTGTGCTTCATGGATGAGAGTCCTCAACTTGTCATCTTGTCATTCTTTCAATTCTGATTTTTCATCTTCCCTTTTTCCCCCACCCCTTAATTATCGATTTAATGTTTCTTTTCTTATGCTCAATTCCATGAAAAATCACTTTCCCATTTTTAAATGCTTATTTTATTTCTTTGACGGTCCAACTGGACGGTCTTGTTCTGACAACCATACTCCAACCAAAGCCCTATGTGTATTGTTCAAAGAATCAGTACAGGGGCATGTGTGATGCCATCCAATACCCATGGAAGCTTTTGCTTTCCCTGTCGTCATGGCCATGTGTTTCATACGCTTCCATCTTCTCAAGTGATTGAGGATCTCTTCTCTAACCTATCCCCTACAATTTGCCGTACAATATTTTCGTAAATGTATTCTAAACCAATCTAGTTTATTTTTAACGTCATTTAAAAAAAAAAAATCGCACCATCAGCATTAAAATGTTTGTCAGTTTTAGCTAATAATGCATGTTCCTCCAGGATCTCTACCAATAAACAAAACGAGGAACATATAAAATTAGTTGCACTGCCTTTTGTCACTTTTATCTAATAATGCATTTCTTTCAAATGTATGTAAAATTTCTAAATGCTCATTATTATAATCATACTAGTTAGTAAAAATTAACTTCAAATGAACATGTATTTTTTTTATGAAATTTCTTTTCCATTAACTATAGGACATATAATATATATCCATAAGAGACAAATGTTGAACTATACAAAGATAATAGGCACAACTCGTGTCACTCATAGCATTTCTGCAATACCGCATTGCACAGAAAAATTATAAAAAAAAAATTGCACAGATATACTAGGTATTTAAATATAAAAATTGACAAAAAAAACCTAAAAAATAATGGACACAAATCTAACATGGTACTTATACTAACAAACACTAACTCTCGATACATTATAAGAGAGCAGATCAGCTTAAACCCATTGGGCAAAACTCTCTGCTGCCACCTCTTCAATATGTGACTCCTCTATCATGTTTGTTAAAAAGAAGAAAATTGGGTCTCACAAAAGTAAATAGAAAACTTCACTGATGAAGTCAATTATTTGAAGAAATAACAATAAAATTAAATAATGATGACTAAATGTGACTAAAAAAAACAACCGACTTTGGCCAATCAGACCAAGGTTGGATGGACTTTTTGAAAGAGGGAGAAGGTTAGCAGTTAGAGTTCAAATGAACATATTTAATGTATTTATATTGCATAACATCGTACACATAAATGAAAAGTGGCAACTATGAGATAGATAGGAACATAAATGTGGATTCAAAATAATTAAACTACATAGAATAAATTACATATTGTGAAAAAATAAATCCAATTGAGAGGAGCTGACTGATTTGGTTACTGATCTATTGGTCAAAGAAGATTATGCTACTCCCCATACTAAATTATGTTTCAACAAATCACCATGGTAATTTGAACTTATCATAAGTCAGAAACCACGTTATTAATGTGTGGTATAAGTAAGCACGGTACCTTTGGCCGCCTCATCAGTTTTGACTAAGACACCTACATTCTCAACTTTTGAATAACACGTTTCTGCTCTGTAATAGTTTTTTTTTTAATTTATAGAATGACACTGAACCAATTGTTTTTTAGGTATGTTGTAAAAAGTGGGAAAGCTAGGATTAAAATTCTGAACTTCTTCCATATGTCTTCAGGTTTTTAACCACTAGGGCAAATGGCTAAGAATGTTTTGTTCTGTAATAGTAAACTAGCAAGTCGATTACAAAAATGAGATAAAGAAAATGATAAGTTGGTAGCTCAGAAGGGCAAAATTTTAATAAAAAATGATAATTTGGATTTTTTGTCGCTAGCTATACATTTGCAATAGCTATATATGCTACGTTTGTTTTTTCTCTTGTATTCCATTTGGTTGTGGAAAAAAAATTTAGTCTCTAGCAACTGATTAATGACTGAATATTGGTCGAAGTTGATCACTAGTTGTGCACTTATTAGTCATTAGTTTGTCGCAAGTCAACTAGCAACCAAATATATATATATATATAGATCGAGAGAGGCTGAGAATTATTTTTGTATTTTTTTTAATGAAAGTGATTTTGAAGTTGGCATGTGACATATTTTCCATTTTTAGTCAATTAACCACAAATTTGCATATGACTTATCAAATATACCCCTCACCCTTTGATGTAATACAGTGGTGATACATTGCAGTTAAAGCTATAATTTTTTACCTACACTCAAATTTTAAATTTGGATATATAAATATAAGATTAAATTTAGATTAATCTTGATTTTTCTAAATCCCAAATTTTGAATTAATGTGGTAAAAAATAATCAAATTATTTTTTCTAAATAATTTTTTATAATTAAATTTAATTATGATTATGTTATATTGATATTATCTTTTTTTAAAATGATTTTATAAATATTATCTCGTATGGAAAAATGATTTTAACATTATTAGATACCATCTATATTGATCTAATCAATGTATATTAATTTATTTTTTCAAAGAACCAATAATCACATCACGTAGCCTATATAAACCCAAAATGTGAAATTTTAAATTCATTTTACTAATAAACCAAAGTTGATGGATGACTCTACTGCCTTTCCTTGTTATGTATCCTCGCTCATTTATGGTTCTGGATGATCATTTGCCAAATTCATTGATAAAGCTATCGTTCTCCTGAGTTCTCGGGTTCTTTCCATCCAAAACTCTGCAAGTAAAAACATGATATTTAAGTTTTTGAAAAAGGAAATGATGAGTTTTTCCAAGATTCATGGTAGTTTTTATTTTTTATTTTTATAAGTTAAGCAATAAAGTTGTTGACTTTAGACTGTGATGACCCTTGATTCTCCAATCGTATTTATCTCTACTCAAGATTTCTTTTGAAGATTTAGCACCTTTATTTATTAATTTTTTTTATTTTGCTTATTATTGTTAAATTCTTTCAGTTTCATATTTTTACTTCTCGTGGATTTTATTTTAAAGTTTCATATTTCTACTCTTCCTGGTTTAAGATGGTAGCGCCATCAAATAATGAATAAAATTTATTACGGAAACAAATGCCTGAAACCGTCAAACACCTCACTAGTGTAACAAGTACTATATTCGAAGTCCACCACTAGTCAGATTACTGAAGCATTCGGTGACCTTACTTCCAACACCACTATCATCATGGGCACTATTTTCTTGATCCAAAAGTGGCTCATAACTGTTGACTTCGAATATTCATGTGTCTTTTCTCATTTACTGGTTTTTTTGTATTGTCTAATTTTTCCTGAAAATTTTATGTATCGACAAGTGCAGCTTTGGGGGTTGGAATAGAATCCTCTTGAGTGTTAGCCAAGCAAGTTATGCACTGGTGCTTTCGATGAGGAATTATAAGTCGGTGAAGGAAGTGAAGACGAGCATTCTCTCTAGTTCTCCTTGATTAAAATGATCAATTTTTTTTTAATAAAAATAAATTGCTAGAGACTCGAATTTACTACAATGTTTTTCAAAGATTTTTGGATGTAACACCTGGCATGCATTGCCTCCATTTTGACCATTTGGATGTGCATTGTGAGGTTTCAATTTGGCCGCCTTTATTAATTTTTGATTTGTTTATATGATAAGATTTTCTGTTTTAGTGTTCTTTTTCAACTTAAGTTGTTGAAAATATCTTACTATCTATTCAATTTTAACTTATTTTGTTAATTATTTAGGGCTATTTTCAGCCAAGTCCATTTTATATTTTTTTAATGAAATTTCACAATTTTTTCATCATCCCAAAATTTTTTTTTTGTAAAATAATTTTTTAAATTAATTGGTTTATCATTTTGGGCCAATTTGGGTAACTACACTATACAATTTTTTCAAGTATCCAAATTTTTTTAATTTTTCTTATAAGTTTAATATGTTTATTTTTTGGGCTAATTTGGCTAACTTCGTTTAATGAGTTTTTCATGGAGCCCAAAATTTTTTCTTTTCAAACATATTTGATTTTAAAATTTATATTTTTACTATTTTAGACTAATTGGGCAAGCTTCCATTTACAATGATTTCATGTGGTTATGTCATTGAAAATTTTTCCTTTAATTATTTGTTTTTAAAATTAATAGGTTGATTATTAAGGGCCGATTTGAGCAAACCCCCCTTTATAAGTTATAGTATTTTTTTTCATGTAGCCTAAAATTTTTCTAGAAGGGTATTTGTTGTTGACATGTGCATGAATTGTTGTTATTTATAACAAAAATGTTTCATGTTAATGGGTAGATATGTTGGAGATATTTATTTGTTGTTGACATGTGCATGAATTGTTGTTATTTATAACAAAAATGTTTCATGTTAATGGGTAGATATGTTGGAGATATTCAATATGATATCGGTATTTTTAATTTTTGTTGGTTTAATAATAATATTGATCATAATATATTTATATCTCAGTTACATATGTATTATTTTTTAAAACTAAAAAATATTTCAATCCAGATGCAAAACTAGGTGTTCGATAGCTAAAAAAAAAGGTTACCTAATTGTAGTGATGCACAAACGGGCTGCCCAGACCGGGACCGGACCGGACCGGACCTAGCCGGTCCTGGGCTTAGCCATTTTGGGCCCGGGCACAACCCGTGTTCACACGTGCCGGTCCCGTGCCGGTCCTGAGCCGAACCCGAGCTGGCCCGTTAAATATTAATTTTTAAAATTATAATTTTTATTTTAATTTTAAGTTTTAGTTTTCATTTTTAAAGTCTTCAATTTTAACTAACTTAATAAAAACAAGAGTATGAGAGTTTTTTTATAAGTGATATTTTATAATCTAGTGGATCTTAAATTCCACTTCATATTCAATTCTACTAGACTTTTAAATTAATCAAACGTTAAATGAATAACTTAATAAAAATAAAAATAAAAGGTAAGAAATTGACCAAAAAGTTTGGAAAACTTTGATATATTTGATTTTGAGTTAAACCATTTTTTGTAACCTTTATTAAGTCAATTATTAAAACCTTAAGGACTAAAGTTATTTCTTTATGTTAAAGAAACAAACCATGATTACCAAGATTTTACTTTACAAGACAATAAATAAAATAATGACAAAAAAACTAGATAAATAAAAGAACTAAATATTTATTCTAAGCTTATCTTTATATTTTGTATAATTACTTGTTTTAAGAGTAAAACACCACCACCGGTGTGAACTTTTATTAATATTAAAGCCAAACGGCACTTACATACCATGGAACGGGCTTTACATTACTCAATAGCGAAACGTTCCATAAAATTAAATGCAAAATAAAATGTATGATCTGTGCTACACAGCAAAATCAGATCAAATACAAAGTAAGTAAATAATGAGCAAGCAGTGGATTTAAGCATCTACCTCATCGGGGTTTTCCTCGTCAGAACTCTTGTGGTCTTGTAATCTGCAAGCTACAAGACCCCAATCACGGTTGCATATACAAACTTCAACTGCATCTGGTGATAGCCTTGCGCGTCTCTCTGAAATGACACGCTTTCCAGCGCTGAAAGCGGACTCCGATGCAACGGTTGAGATGGGAACAGCTAGAACTTCTTTGGCAATGATGGAGAGTATTGGAAATTTGTTACTTCTTGCTTTCCACCAGTCTAGAATGTCGGTCTCACTATTCTCCCAAACAAGGTTAAGGTATGCGTCCACTTCAGTAAGACCGGATGCGGCAGCACGGGGCCGTTTGAGGAGTTGTTCAGCCGGATTGAATGACAATGAGGCCGATGAAGACGCGATGGTAGATGAAGTAGTGTTTGCAACCTTATCCTTATGCCGACTGGCATATATCTTAAACAACTCTCGCAAGTGCTTATCAATAGAGGTAGTTATAGTATGAACAGAAATATGTGCCATTTCTAAGAAACTATAATAACCCTCAAGTAGCTGTTGCGTACCTGTGATTCTTACGGTCGGGTCTAGTGTAGCTGCAACTAAGTAGATTGGGGGTATAGTACTGAAATATAAAATCCATTTATCTTTCATGGCCTTAATTGTGTCTTTTAAGAACTCGTCATCTTTGTATTGGTTCAAAACCCATGCAATGTTGACCATATGCATTAAAACTTTGTGCGATGTGGGATAGTATACACCGGAGCAGAAAACAGTGGCATCATAAAAATATCGCAGCACAGCAGCCAATTTTGACAGTTTATCCCACATCTATTGTTTCAAAATCGTGTTCTTTTCTCTGACATTTATAAAACATGTCATGTATGCAGCAAATGGCATCGCATCTATCAACATCTCATAAGTGGAGTTCCATCGGGTAGGGCAATCAAGTTTAAAACATTTTCAGGTAGGGCAATCAAGTTTAAAACGTTTCCAACTAAAATCGAGGCCATTTTCCAGACAATATTGCTTAAACTCTTTAGAAACTTTCGTCCTTGACTTTAAATAATGGAGTGCCCACCTAATTGGAGTAATTTCATTACTCAAAACTTGAAGACCTTTTTGGACAGCTAAGTTTAAAATATGACATATACACCTAATATGAAAAAATGCGGCATCACGGACAGGTTCTAGTGATTCCTTCAATGTCTCAGCCGCGACATCGTTGTTTGATGCATTATCAAATGTTATGCTAAAAACCTTGTCATAACAAAAAAATTCTTTTAAACTTTCTGAAATTACATTGAATATGTTCCAACCAGTATGATCGACCTCCATCCATTTAAATGCAATTATACGTTTTTGAATGACCCAACTATCATCAATCCAATGTGCAGTTATACAATAATAATTTTGTCCTAGTGGTGAAGTCCACATGTCACTAGTAAATGAGATACAGTGATCTAAAGCAGAGAAGTATGCTTGTAAGTTTGATTTACGAGCTTCATAACTTTTAAATGCCTCCCTCCTAGTAGTGGTCGTAGATGTTCTTTTAAAAGCAGGGTTTAAGTATGATGTAATCCATTTTTCCATGTGTCTATCTTCCGATTGTGTAAATGGTTTTTCAGTTAACATCATTCATTCTATCATGCCTTCTCTACAATTTTTTTGATTAAATTTAAAAATACCTGATCCGCCGGCAGTGCTTGCAAGCTGTGTCTGACCGCCGGTACTCGTAGCTGCATCTGGACATAAAGTCGGATGCTTTGATTCCATGTGACGTCTCAGTGTTCCTGTGCCAGCGTTCTTCTTGTGCGAGAGCTTTTGCTTGCAGTGTTTGCACTGTGCGAACCTCGCATTGTTTCCATGACTATCCTTCTCAAAAACTTGGTCAAAATGCTCCCAAACCCATGCGGTGCACCTCGCCGTCTTACCTTCTGGCAGAAGTTCGGCTTGATGGCTTGTCGGGGTTTGTTCAGAACCATCTCCTCCACCAACATTCCCTGCTGCCGTGGGCTCCACTTCCTCAACGTCGTCATCAGAAAGTTGATCGTCGAGGCCCAAGTCGTATTGACTCATATCGAATTGCTCGTCATCGTCAGTTTGTTGGATATGAGTCCCACGGGTCGCCGGTCGGGAAAGGCCACGGAAAAATGACCTCAAACCGGTGCGGGATGAAGAGCTTGAGGCATTTCCCTTTCCTCTTGATGCCATTTGTGTGAGGCAAAATTGAGCAAAACACAAGCTTCGAAAGTAATTGAGAATTGATTGAGAATGAAGAAAATAATATTGACTGCTTGAAAGAAATGAGAGAATATATTAGTAGAGAATGAGAGATTGCTAAGATTGGTGTGAAGAAATGGTGGAAATGGCCTCCCTATTTATAGGGGAAGGCCTTATTTTTTTTTTTTTTTGCCTAAAAAACCCTTACAAAATAGTTGTTGGAGGGGGCAAAAATGTAATTTCTGGGGTCCAAAAAACGCTGCCAACCGTTAGAAGGACCAAACGTGTCATTTGCCCTTTTTTTTTTTTTAATTTTCGGAACGTTGGAGAAATTGCTGACCGTTGCGCCGCCACTCCGTCCCGGCCGGTCTCCGTGCCGCCGTCCCGTGCCCGTCCCGTGCCGGTCCCGATGCCGATCGTCCCCCGTGCCGTGCCGGGCCCAATCATGCCTCCTGGGCCGTGCCGAGCCCACTTCCCTCCCCCCTCCTCCAGGCCCATTAACGGCCCACATTGCGACCGTCTTCTAGCGGGCTTGGGCCGTGCCGGTCTTGGCCAAGCCTGTGCCGTGCTCCAAGCGAGCCGGTCCCAAGCCGGGCCGTGTCAGGACCGGCCCACTGAACACCTCTACCTAATTGGCAACTAAATCTCCAGAGTTATAAAACTAAATTATAGACATATGGTGGGATAAGGATGGGCCCTACAGACAATTCTCATGTCTGCCCTGGCAGGCATATGGTAGGGATGAAATGCATAACTCTGTTTGTTTTGTTTTCTTTTTTTTTTTTTTGTTTTGTTTCAAATCCACTTATTTTTTTTAATTTTAGAATTAATTAAAAAATAATTATATTTTTTTCTAACTATATTTTTATGAAAAAATTTATTTTTGAGAGTTTTTATTTCATATTTTAAGGAAGTAAATCAATTACCATTTTTTATTTTTAACATCAAACAATTCTTTTATTTTACAAATCTCTTTTTTTATTCTTATTGTTGGGATCCAAATTTGTTACAATTTTTTTTAATATTTTCACACTAAAATATTAATATTCTAACTAACACATAGACTGATAAATATAAAAAAGAAAAGCAGTGTCTATGTTTTTATTTTTCATTAGAAATTAGACACCATAATATGTAATATTAGGCAACATTGTAGATAAAATTAGACACTCTTATAAATTATGTTAGACACTAGTACATATTTGTTTGCATACAAATATAAAATGGTTATCATGTTTTAAAAAAAAAAAAATCATACCAGATTTAGACACTTAACTCATCATACTAGACATTTAACCACCATAATTAGACATTTGGACACTTCAATCCAACACTTAAGACATCATAATCAAACTGTAGACTAGATACATTTTTACTATATTCAGACATTTAAACTATTATACTAGACATCAAACCACCATATTTAGGTGCTTGGACACTACAAAAATAAAGAAAAAAAGTTAGATGCCTTGTACTTAGAATAAAAATTAATGATTCAATGTCATTTTTTATATATGAGATATATAATTCTACGATAAAAAGTCCAACTATATTTGCATAGTGTTTAGTTTATATAAAATGTATTTAAGTTCATCTACATGTAGACAAAAAACAACCATGCAGGAAGCTATAAAAGTATGACATAATTTTTTAGTTAAATATCCTTTAAAATAACATTATTATCTTTCAATTAAAGATAAAATTTGAATAATTAAAGTATTTTATTCTCATAACTAAGAAAACAACTTACAGTCACATACTAGAAGTAGACACTCAAACACCAAATGCAGACAATAGTAACCCAGTTTTAGAAACTCTAAGATAGACACTATTTGCCCATGGTTGGACACTAACGGTGTTAATTTTTCCGTTAGTGGTGGATATCTACCCTAGCGGACAGTATCATAGCTCGGGCCATTTTTCATTTGTTTCAGATATATTTACCTAACCAAACAAAAGAAGGAACTTTTGATCCTTTAGTAGTAAACAATGACTAAAGTATTTTTTTGACAACTAAACGAATGAATTTGAGTAAATAATTCTTCCTCCCTTTCCCTTTATCTCTCAATCCAAATATAACAAATTTGAAATTGTGTTTCAAGTATTACTTGAGATTCCAATGTTCTGGCATTGATAAAAAATATTACTCCCTCCGTTCCAATTTAATTGAAACGTATTCCTTTTTGGGAAGTCCCAAAAAGGTTGAAACGTTTCCTCTTTTGGAAAGTTCAAACAATTAAATAATCCTTTTACACGAAACCCAATAAAGACTCTCTTTTTTAATCTCCACTCAACCTCTCACTGCACAAAACCCAAAAAAGAATCTTTCCTTTTTTTAATCATTATTTAAACTTTTACTACATAAAAAATTAACACAAATTACATACACCTTAATCTCCGTGCCCAGCCAAATGTTTCAATTAAAACGGGACGGAGGGAGTATTATTACTAAATAAGATGAAACGAATATATATATATATAAAGCAAGATATATCTAAGGGTGGTTTTGTTTTTTCTTTAATGAAAGCGATTGTGAAGCTGACATGTGACATGCTTTTTTCAGTTAGTAATTTAACTATAAACTTTTGTAATGGTTTACCTAATATATCTTTGACCCTCTTATTCAATATGGTGATGACACGTAGTAGTCAAAGCCACAATTTTTTATTTACATTCTAATTTTAAATTTAGATAGATAAATACAATATTAAATTTAGATTAATCTTGATTTTTCTAAATCCTGAATTTTGAATTAATATGGTTAGAAATAATCAAATTATTTTTTAAAATAATTTTTTATAATGAAATTTAATAATGATAATGTTATATTAATAATATATTTTTTTATATGATCTTATAAATATTATTTCATACGAAAAATTGATTTTGAATTTTCATATACCAACAACATTGATCCAGCCAATGCGTGCGCGCGCGCGCGCGCGTGTGTGTAAAGTAGGAGTATCTACGAAGAATATTGTAGACATTTCACATAATAGGTGAATTATGAAGTAGGCACATGACACACTTATTATTTTTAATACTAAATTTAAATAATTTTACATTGTGATTTTTTAACCCTCTATTTCACAAAGAATAGTTGGTAAGACTACTGTTCAATTGGAGTATGAAATCAATTCAAAATCCATAATCTGATCACCACAAAATCTACATAATCTGATCACTATAAAATCTGCATAATTTAATCGTCCTTTTAAAATTGTGCTTAACACAGTCATTTGTGATAAAATCCAATCATGTGTAATAAAATAAATGTTGGTTCTATATATTAGTAGAAATTAACAAGGTGACGAGAGTTGGTGGCAGACGATAAAAATGTTGGAAAAAAAAACTCCATGGAGGAGGGAAAATCAAGGCCTCAACAGCAAACCGATGGAGGAGAGAGAAGCAATGCGATTTTGTAAAGAGGGAAAGTAGGTGAGATGATTTTTGTGACTATGGTCGGGGATGGAGTTCTTTTTTTTATTATTATTATGATTTTTATGAATATGGTCGGGTATAGAGTTCTTTTATTATTATTATTATTATTATTCATTTTCTATTCAATTAAATGACTGTTTTGTATTCATGTCAAATTTGCTTTTTATGTGAAGTTTAATTACCATACTTTAGGGCGATAAGGACTACCAGTTCAATGAGGCTTTAAAAAGTATAGGGGAAATTTGATGGCCTCCCAAGGAGAGTAGGGGCAAGTGATTAGGGCAAAGATGCTTCTATGACAAGCACCAAACTGGTATTTCTTCAATGCTTTGATCTTAGTAAGATTTTTTGGTATATTTGTTTTGATCTCCAACAATTTCATTGCTTTCATTTGACTTTTTTCCTCATGTTTTGTTTCTTTGAATTTGGAATTCTAAAAAGTCTTGCTTTGTTGAGATTCATAAGCATATTTACCGCTCCCTATTCAGTATTTTCTAGGTTGTGCTATTATTCATAGAGGAAGTGGACGGAATTTCTTTAGTATATGGCCTCTTGAAGGTCAAAACTAGGAGTAGAAGGGGAAGCCCTGGAGGGAGGGGAGAGACTTTTAGTTTAGAATTGTATTAAATGGTGATGAATTTTGTAGTGAGAATTTACAAATTATGCCTGAGTATTATCCAATGGTTGAGGCAATATTTTGCAAGGTTAGAACAAATTTTTCATGTATGTTCACCCTAAGCCTGGGTTTCCTTTCAACAAAAGAAATACCAGATCTATATATTTTTCAAAATCAAGTTGATGATAGTATACAGGTTGGTTTTTTCGGGCGGTGATGCACTAGTAATAAAATAAAATTTTAAATAAATAAAATTTTTCTATAAATACATTGACATTAAATTAAAATTTCACATTTTCTTGTATAAGTATGTTGTATGTAATTTTTATATGGACTACATAGAAAAAAAATTCTAAATTTATCCCTGATTATTAATTTGAAACACATGAAAGTTATTATGAATTTAATGATTTTAATATTTGTCTGTTAATGATAATATTGATCTTAATAATATTTTTATAAGATTTATTTATTGAAAACTTAAAAAAAAAAAAAAGGAATCTTGAGACAACGTCAGGTGTGTGTAAACTAATTTCTTATAAAGCAACAATGATTCATCGGTTCATTAATTGTGTGAGGATTTAAATATTGAACGCATGGTTGAGTGTGATCCAACTCCCGGCGAATAAGAAGAAAGTTGATATCGCCAAAATTCGGGTAGATAACGCTAACGTCAAGTATTGGACATTCGGGGATAAGGGATAACCATAGCCTGCTGATCCACAACCCCAACCCAGATAGAAAACGACGACATTAATTATCAGCATGTATAACCCAGTCCTCCTTCGCCAAAAAATTAAAAGAAAAAGGGAGAAAAAAAAAGCGAGCAAAACATCGAATTAAACAAATTCCTCTACTATATATTCATTTATACTCCCCCAATTCTAAAAAGATAACAAGTATTCCTTTTTTAACTATTCCAAAAAGAATGAGTCATTTCCCTTTCGGAAAAGTTTTTAATATTTAATTTACTTTACTATTTTATTTTAAACTCACTTTGCCAAAACATTCAAGAATTTCACAAAACCCAAAAAAAATATTTTTTTGTTTATTTTAACTTCAAGGGTAAAAATGAGAAAGATAACATAAATTACACATACAATAATGTTCATGTCCAAGAAATGCATCATCCATATTAGGATGGAGGGATATATATATATATATATATATATATGTATATATATTACATGTATTATTATTATTATTATTATTATTATTATATAAATATATTTTACTTTTTTCATACATTAAAAATTATGGTTTAAATATATATAGTGAGATTGAATCTCTCCTTTTTCCAACAGCATTTTGCATTGAAAATTTCTAATAGCCTAGCAGTTGGAAGTTAAAATTTTGAAATTTCTAACTACTTTGCTATTGGAAAATTTCTAATGGCTCAACGCATTAAAAATTTTCAACGGCCTGACTACTGAAAATTAAGATGTTTAAAATTTCCAATGCTTGACTATTGGAAAATAGTCCCCCTTTTTTCCAACAACTTTTTGCATTGGAAATTTTGAGCGTTGGAAAATACATGTTTTTTAGTAGTAGTAGGTAGGGTTGAAAATGAGGCAAGGCAAGCCAAGCTGAGTAGAGTAGTAAGTTGATTACGTTTGATTTGAAATATCTATCGAGATTGGCATTTTATTCAAGTTTTGATTGAAAATAATATGAATGAGTTTTTAAATAATTGAACTTGAGTCGAGCTTTTAAATTAAGGGAAAAAACTAAAATCAAATGGGGCAAAGCCAAGTAATAAATAAATCAGCTTGGTTTGAATTTTATATCAAGCTTAAAAATTTTGTTCATGTTTGGTTTGATAAATAGTTTGGATGAGTCATAAACAACTTTTAAACTAAACCGATCTTAAACATGTCGATTCATTTTTCACACTAATGGTAGGAATTTTTTTTTTACAAAAATGATAATATTTCATGTCAGATTAGTAATACGTCAATGTTATATCAAGAACTGGTAAATAAAGAAAACTCTTAAACTAGCCCCTAAAAATTTGGACCCTAGCTCTTAGGTACCCAGTTTCACGAAACTACTATCTTGATCATCTTCTCCAATGGGTATGATCTTGTTTGGGCCAAGGGCTCCTTTCATGAATCCAGCTTATGTCTTAGTTGTATTCGCCATGCACACTATTGCCACCCACACCGTGTTTGTCTTCTTCAACCTCATATTTGGATCACTTCCATAGAGGTGATGAATCAATTTTTTTTTGTTTTAACCAAATCTGAATAACGCAATTTGTTCATTTTTTTAGTTTTATGTATTAATAATCAAATAGAAAATTGTAGGGAAAAACTAAAATAACCAAAAAATATTTTAGTTTTTTTGGTTTTCAAATTAAGACAACCGAATTATATACATACCTATTCCAAACCTCAAACGTTTATCACATATTCGAATCTAAAAATACATTTCAATCACCTAGCAAACATCCATAATTCATTCCAATCCCAAACATCATATGTATGCACTCAACAAATATCCATCACATACATAATCCTATTCAAATCTCAAACATAAACACTATTAGAATTAAAAATTGATTTATTTGGTTAGCCAATTTTTTTTATTGAAGTATATCGAAAATAGAAACAAAATTGTATAAGTTAAAAGTGGTAACCAAAAACTAGTATCTTATTTTGTTATTCTGGGTATAACCAAAAATTCACTCATCCTCACACTTTTACTCCATGACCCAAACAAGTAATGCTGACCTCGTTAACTGCCCTGAGTAATTCCCAACCCTAGAAACCTCAAAAAATAAGAAACACCAACTCTAATTTTGAGGAATAGAATGTATGGTGAAAATAATAGTGAAAAAATATATATTTAGAAATTCAGAGTAATGGTTTTAGGTAAAGAAAACTTAGAATTAAGATCTATTTTTCACCTTTGTTACTCAAACAATATTAATAGCCAGTGGCAAAATTGCTTCAAACAGATAATGTTAGTTTGATATTTGCACAAAAAAAGTATTAATAGCAAAATTACTTCCTCCTACAAATTTTAGTGTCCATTTAACCCTTCTCCAATTTTTAAATTATTTGGGTTAATTATAATTTTTTTTCCTGAAGTTTAGGTGATATTACACTTTATCCATTTCTATTTTAGAAATATACAATTTTTTTCATTTTATTTAAAAAATATACGCTTTACCCTCTATTTTTTTACTTTGTCTAATAGTAATTTTTTAAATCTTAATTTGAATTATATGATAGTCTTCTCTCAATATTTTTAATCTATGTGATAGTTTTTTTTTAGTTAATTAATTTTTTAAATTATCAATTTTTTTATGTAAATATAAAATAATATTTTTAAGAGAGTATGATATCAGTCAGACACAAAGTGTTTATTTTCTGAAATGGAAAAGAGAAAGCGTAATATCACTGAATGGTGGGACCAATTATAATTAACCATTTTATTTTTTATGGAAAAGTTCAATCTGGGAGGGCGGCAGAGAAAAGTCTGAAATCCTAATAACTGGAGCCACATGGACATGGCATTTTAAAGGGGCCCGGTCCACTTGGAGGTGGGTACCAGCAGGAGATACAACCTGAACCAGATAGAGCCAGCCGGTCCGGGCACAATGGGTTGGCCTTCTCACTCATTTATCCATTCAGTTAAATCTGCTGTGGCGTATTTCTATTGGCCTTCTACAAACCCAGCTGGCCATCTTTTTTTGGTATTTTCTCCAGCTTAATATGTGAGGTGAGGTGAGGTGAGAACCATGAAATGAAAAGAGCCGCTATTCCCTAGCCAGAACAAATCAATAGATAAATATTCAAATAATTGTACCGTCACAAAACATTAGTAATGATGTAGTATTAATAAGTATTATAGACAGAAAGTACCCGTAATATATATAATGAAATGAAAATCCTGATTAATTAGCCTGCATCGATGCAGAATTAGGAGTAACACGATTGGTTGTTTTAGTTCGAACGAGCAGTAGCCAGTAGCTAGATGATGAACGAATTCGGCATACAAGTCTCGAGCTTTATTCGACACTGCGACACTAAGTAGGTGTATTTGGTCGATTAATTTGGACACATTAATTTTTTAATGATGTAGACAATTAACAACATGAACACGTACTCTCTGTTCTTTTCAACAACAATTTAAATTAGTTCATCCCAAAAATTAATTAATTCAAATCTTCATCTTACATAAATCTCAAATTAATTCATTCCACAACTCATTAATCAACTCATACATTTCAAATTAGTCATTATAGTACTATGTTATGTATATATATTTTCACAAAGTTGCCGTTCTAATTGCAATAAGGACCACTCATGAATTTTGAACAATGAGAATTTTACATATAAAAATATTTTAAATATAACGAAATACTATATGTATAGTGCGTGTTTGTATATCAGTAATTGGAGAATGAAATTCGTTCTAGTTTCACGACATAAGAATAATTTCATATAGGTGAAAATGAATTTAAAAAATCTTCTTTTTTTCTTGTACATAAATGCAAAAAAGGAAAAAGAAAATTTTTGTTCGTTGAAAGAAATATACTAGTAAGTGCCGCTATATTTCAAGAGTGAGATTCACTTAATTTAGTTGACCAGCTAAGGCCAAGACCGGCTATACTGGTTCGATGTCTTCGATAGGTTTGCTATTGGTTCATTAGATATTTGATCAAAGTTGTCTAAAACTGTTTAAAACGGTGAATCATGAATAAAAATAATTTTTTTTCATGTAATTGTAGGCAGCATTCATGATTTTTTCTTTAGGTTGGTTGATAAATCGACAATTTAACTGGTCAAACCGAAGACTCTTCTGATTATTTTCACAGTTTGGTTCTCACAAAATTGGTGACCGGTACGAGGGTCCTAAACATGTTTCCCAAATAGCCAAGTTCATTCTATGGTCTGAGACCAACGGCACCGCAGCGGCCCATAGTCTTCAACTCCTGACGGTTGTTCATCCGCGGCTCTTTTTCACTTCCCATCAGAAAGAAATTAGAAGTTGTGGGGCCGATAGGCGATATATATATTTTCTGCCACAAACCAACCACATCCACATTGGCGTGCATCTTTTTTTTCTAACAAAGAAAGAAAAACATTATACGATTCCTAATAGAGTAATTATGAGTTGAGTGATGAGTAATGAGTGATAGAAGCAATACATTAGATGCAATTATTGCAAGAGCTGAGATACAGTATGCTGGTAGCAACATACCAGGGGGCTGGGAGACCGCTGCGTGAAGGACGCGTGTCGGGACAGAGTTTGGGAGGCCGTAAATTTTGTTGTATCCCCAGCTCATTCCCAGAGGCACATCCATCACATTAGGTATCCATAGTTTCCAAGATACCCCCTGTCCTCATATTTGATCCGTACTACTGAGCTTTATAAACATCCAAGGCGCAAAATCACAATACAAGGCCACCATTCTTCATTGATCACCACTTCTGTCTTCATCAGTGTTACTTGTTCTGAAGTTAAGGTAATTGGGTTATTGGTAAATGCGGAGCACATTTTACAAAAAAGCACGCCATCGTTTTCAGGTTGCAAAATACTTCAGGTGGAAGGGATTTGGACACTTCAAGCAAGATATTCCGGGTTCGATTAGCCTTCAAATTCCGGGTGGAATATATTTCAGGTCAGGTGCGCCAAATAGAAAAAAAAAAAGTGATCAAATTGAAATGATTGCAAGGTGGAGGGTGAAAGAGAACATCGATACAAAGTCCAACAGTCTACGACACAATAACTCTCGACAAGTTTTCCTTCTTTTCAAATTCACCGTCTGGGTATCGCAAGTCTGAGCAGTAATAAGTTATCACATTACAGAAGCATAACCACACTGGCTAGTCGCGTCACCCAAGGCGGGCCCCTGAGAATTATTAAGAACCTACCAGTTATGCCGAATAGCCTATTAGAAGGGCATAGCCGTAAATATGCATGTAACACTACGGCGGTTTCCCACCTCCACTCCACGCGCCCGTTTCTGATTCCGTCAACCTTCGACCAGTTCATCTCAACCGTCAAGATCCCGCCATCTGCCCCTCCACGAATGGCTTACGTACCGTTCGATCCGCTCACTCCGGGACCAGTGGCGGAATCGTAATTTCAATTCCAGACTCCACTATATATACGGCCAATTTATCTTTGAGCGAAAGCTTTTTGTATTTTGACCTCTCCAAGTTCGGAGATTATTGTTGTCATTCCGGTCTCGAATTTCTCTCAATAAATCAAACAAAATCCCCAAATCAGATCAGTTTTTGGGGAATGCAGAGAGATGAGAAGAGTTTCGTTGACGAAGCCTGAGCTTTCTGGGCGCGGCCGGCGATCCATCGGCGGCAGGAATTGCCACCGGAAACACGTAGAAGACGGGTGATTGATCCAACCCTCCTCTGTCCTTAAACTATTTCTTTTATCTCGCTGTTACATTATTCGCTTGTAAATATCGACGAAGCTGAAAGCCGGTAAATCTATCGGAATCATGGCGGCCGAGACGATCAAAATCGAGAGCCCGACGGTTCTCCACGGAAGATACGAGCTGGGTCGGTTGCTGGGCCACGGGACTTTCGCGAAGGTGTACCTCGCACGGAATCTGCAGACTGGGAGGAGCGTGGCGATGAAGGTTGTGGGGAAGGAGAAGGTGATCAGGGTGGGCATGATGGAGCAAATCAAGCGCGAGATCTCTGTGATGAAGATGGTGAAGCACCCCCACATAGTAGAACTTCATGAGGTCATGGCCAGCAAGTCCAAGATTTATCTCGCAATGGAGCTTGTCCGTGGCGGCGAGCTCTTCTCAAAGGTTGCCAAGGGCCGCCTCAAAGAGGACTTGGCCAGAGTTTATTTCCAGCAGTTGATCTCTGCCGTCGATTTCTGCCACAGCCGAGGTGTCTACCACCGGGACCTCAAGCCGGAGAATCTCCTGCTCGACGACGATGGAAACTTGAAGGTTACTGATTTTGGGCTGAGCACGTTTTCTGAGCACTTGAAACAGGATGGCCTCTTGCACACGACTTGTGGGACTCCGGCGTACGTGGCGCCGGAGGTGATTGGGAAGAAGGGCTACGACGGAGCCAGGGCGGATATTTGGTCTTGCGGTGTGATTCTTTATGTTCTTCTCGCTGGGTTTTTGCCGTTCCAGGATGATAATTTGGTGGCTATGTATCGGAAGATTTACAGGGGTGATTTCAAGTGTCCACCTTGGTTCTCTTCTGAAGCTCGCAGGCTCATCACCAAGCTGCTCGACCCGAACCCAAATACCCGAATCACCATTTCCAAGATCATGGAGTCCTCGTGGTTTAAGAAATCTGTTCCCAGAACTGTCATAACCAAAGAGGAAATGGAATTCGAAGCTGAAGATAGAGCTGGTGAGAAAGCGTCGAATCAGCCGGAGACCCTCAATGCGTTCCACATAATTTCGTTGTCGGAGGGTTTCGATTTGTCGCCGCTCTTCGAGGAGAAGAAGGAGGAGAAAGTGGAGCTGAGGTTCGCAACGACAAGGCCAGCGAGCAGCGTGATTTCGCGGCTGGAGGAGTTGGGGAAAGCGGCCAAGTTCAGCGTGAAGAAGAGCGAGTCGGCGGTGAGGCTTCAGGGGCGGGAGAGCGGAAGGAAAGGGAAGTTGTCGATCAATGCAGAGATCTTCTCGGTGACGCCGTCTTTGCTGGTGGTGGAGGTGAAGAAGAACAACGGTGACACCCTGGAGTACAACCAGTTCTGCAGCAAGGAGCTCCGGCCGAACCTGAAGGACATAGTGTGGACGTCGGCGGCGGAGAACTCGACCCCTGCATGATTAGTTGGGTGTGTATGGTCAAGGATTAGTACTCCATTTCATGTGTTGCTAGATGGATGGATGGTGTTAGTGGAAGTGTTATTCGTGATTGTTTGTTTGGTGTTGGAGATTGGAATTAGAGACTAGTCTTGTTCCTGTGGTCTTCAATTGAATTGTTGGTTGCTGTTTCGGTTTTTGTTTTATTGTTTGTGTGGTGGTGTTGCCACAGAAAAATGATCTGTGAATTGTTCACCCACCTCAGCTTTTGATCCAAACCCTGGTCCTTCTGTTCTGTGGATCTGATTCACTTCGTTTTTTGATCTACTTTTCCTTTTAATGTTTGGATTTACGTTTACCGTCCTCCTTATCCTTGTCGCAACAGCGCTTGGGCTCAGCCAGCCAATTTTGCTCTACTATTTCTTTGTACACGGTGTCTGTAAGTGAAGGAGATAATTGACTACAGGAAACCTCCTTTCGGCTTCCTTGTTGGGTGTTGATTTTTCTATGAATCCTCCTTGGTGAAATGTTTCTGGGCACGCAGGATAACGCTCCAAGCTCGAATCATTTGGTAGCAGTCTCTGAATCTTTTCACAAAAAGCACTTGCGACATGGTAACTATCACTGATTCATTCTGAAGAAAGGCATTGCATTATTTCTGCACTTCCACTCGGCGATTTTTAAGTGGCCTGCCCCTACCAATTATTGTTGTCCTATTAGGCCATCAAATCGAGATTCAGAACGCTTTAATTGTTTGCTCTGTTTGTGTCAGCCCCAATATTCATCAGTCCCCATCCAGAGAATTATTATAAGCTACGTCCATGTGAAGATGACCGAACCGTCCGTTGTGTTCTCAACTTTAGGATTATGTTCCGTTGATTGGTACGTCTATCATCCGCAGGTATCTTTATCAAGGCGTTCTAACTAACCTTCCTAGCTCCTTCATGGTCATATGTTCGAGTATTAGACGATGGATTTCCTTGATTCACACGTCCCCAACAAGAGTGATTTTCTTGTAAGAAACTAACTTGCACGGCGACAATTAAGTGTGGTCCTTGAAGAAACAGTGTTGGGTTGCTTGCTTTAGCCTTTAGAGCTGTTCATCTGTGTAGAGCAGACATATTGATCAACTTTTTGTGGCAAGTGGGCAGATGCAGCACAACCCGGTGAAATAAGAGGAGGATATGTCAGGTTGGAACAAGACACTGGTAGGCTCATGTGGATGAAAGGATCTGGCATTTGGTACATCACATGGCCTTGCCTGTCCCTCTCACAGTCACAGACTTGCCCATAATTTTCCTATTTATGCTATTCCCCAATGCAGCCCGCTCAGATTCCTCGAGTCAACTGGGTTCATAGACGCCACGCCGAACATTCCAATTATTCAAAAATCAAACCCTAGCTGGCTGGCTTAATAACGTGATCCGGATTTATAGATATAACCTTCTGGCCCAAGCTCTTTCTGACTTATCCAACCCTATCAGTAACAGTAGCTGGTTCATTGTAATGTTTAGAAGCTAATAGTAGTCATCACAATCACTACGTCACTAATTATCTGACCCATCGGGATGCATCTGCCATAGAATTTTCCTAATTTTTTAACCAGTTGATTTGAATTCTGCTTAATCTTAACCGCTTCTCGTTGGCATTGTAGCTGATAATAATGGAAATTATGAGTTGTATATGATTCAATAAATTTTAATTGTGGTACTTATTTGACAAGCTGACTAATTTAAATTTCTTTTTACCTCCCTAGCCAAAGCTTTTCCATTGGGACTGTTTTCTTACCTGCCCAGTCTGCCTACCGGCCCTTAAAAGTGTATCTTTCTGACTGGTAATACATACCTCAAAAAGGTTTTTTGTAACTAACACCCAACTAGTTTATATATCTAGTTGTCACATGATTTTAAGTTGCATTCAGAATAAATAAAAAATATTTTGATGCTAAATAAATATTATTGAAAAAATTGTTATCATCAAAACAACACTTTAAAAAAGTACCAAATTGATCCCAACATAGTATTGAATATCATCAACAAATTTAGCCCTTAATGTCAAATATTTGTGATAAAAATCACAAAAATTCATATGCATAAATTCTCATCTTTTGCATGAGTTGCTTGAGGTTGCTCTGGATTCAATGTAATGTAATAATGATTCATATATACAAATATATTACTGTAATTTTATAGCTAAGCAATAAGCAAATAAGAAATTATTGTTAGAAAAAAATACTTCATTTGTGCCATATTCTTTGCATTATTTTTCATTTAAGTAAGTTTTACTAAATCAAATGACAAATATGCCCCTTGTTCCAATTCTCATGAAATCGATTGAGATCGAGGAAGTGAGGAGATTGAAAACAACGATTGCTGGAGATCGAGAACGACCGAAGATTGATGAGGTGAAATGTGATTGAGGATGGTAGTGAATCGAGGAGGCGATTAGTACTTGAAGAATGAAGGAGTTAAGGGTGATTGTGGATGGCAGTGGACGATCAATGGGTTTCGGGGCTAACAAAGAATGATTGAATGAATGACGCGATGGATCAATTAATTGACGTGATGGGGACAATCGATCAACAGGTCTCGGGGGCAACGAAGAATGAGGCATTGGAGGAGTTGTGGATGATCTGCAGGCGGTAACACCGAATCTAGGGCTTCAGGTGTTCGAGTCGACCCTTTAAAAGCATGAGCAAGGTTTAATTAGGGCCAAGGTTAGGGAAGTAGGCGATGGAGTAAGGGGAATTAGAGGTCTAGCGGGAGGTAAGGTGGCTACGAAGAAAGACATTTCAAAGCAGACAAAGGAAGAGATGATGGGCAAAGATGAAAAAAAGAGGCAAACAATAGCTTGCCTTAGTTTGCATGTCAAGGAGAAATGTTGCAAACATTTGTGGGATGGAAGGAGTATAACATATGTGGAGACTCAATAATTATTTTAAAAAAAAGCTAAGGTGAATTGTTATAAAGTTTATTTATTTTTTTAATTTGTTACGCCTATAAAAAGTTTATTTTTATATATTAAATAACACAATAATTTATTATCAAATTTACCAAGTACGTAAGCTTTCATGGTGTATATTTATCCAAGTTAGGAAGGCAAATTGACAAAAATTATATATTCAAAGATATTTTTTTTATAGTAGAACAAACTTAGGGCATATTTTTTAAAATTAACTAAGTTTAGCGGTCAAAGTAAGTTTAGTAGTCAAAGTTCTAAGTTTCCCAAGAACTAAAGAGTAAACACATCTCACTTTGCAATTTTTGTCTTTTATTATATCTTTAGTATTTTAATGCTATTAAATATCTAATTCTATTGGTGACAATATATTTAGAACTCTATCAATGGGTTCTTTTCTTTCCTCCTTAAAAGAGCAAAAGAACTTATAATCTCAGAGTAACGAAAAAACTTCAGGTGAACTATTATAGTGTTCACTAACATAAATTTTTATATATACTTTTTATACCTAAAATTATTTTTATAATATGGAATACCTATAGATTTTCGTATGTAACTTTAACATAAGTTTTACCTGTAATAAGCTTTCATAGTATATACTCATCCAAGTTGCAAGAAAAAAAAACTCAATTGACAAAAATTTTATGTTCAAGGGTATCTTTTTTTAGCATCACAACTTTAGCATGAGTTTTAACACATATTTAAAAAAAATGAAATATATATTCAAAAAAATTTTGCATAAATTTTTTTTATCTATTTCTCTTGCATTATCTTTGATTATATATTTTTGCTACATAGAAAATTTATCAAAATGTAAAACTTAAAACAATGCGTGCACAACTCAAATATCTTGTAGATCTATGGAGGAGAAAATTCTTTCTTGGGTGTATGTCATTGTAGCATCCACAATCTCCAACCTATACTTGTCTTATAACCATTGTACCGTCTTTTTTGCAATGTTCTCATTTGCATTCTTTATTGTCATATGTGCACCTTTGCATTCTTTATTGGCACATATGCACCTTTCTCATTGAACAATTTTGTCCTATCAATACTTTTGATTGCAACATATTCACAATATTGCCCATCTTTATTCCTCTTTTAGCAGTATATAGGATTTGGGAAGTTCAAATTTTTTGTTACCATCAGAAGGATGTAAACAAAATATAACTTAATTTTTTTTCATAGTTAAGAGTAAAAAATAAGAGAATTCTATGTTTTTATTGTTAAATGGTCTAAAACATAACATAATTGTAAGACAGTTAGACTTATAATGTTTATAAATGACAAAATTCATGCACTTTAAAATATTAATTAAATTAATTAAAAACATTGAAGGACTAAAATCATAAACCAAAATATACTTGAGTGTTTTATTAAATGGTATAAAATGTTATATATCTATGATTCAAATCATAAAAATTTTATATATTTATTATTTACTCAATTATGAAAAGAAGAGTTGGGTGGGAAAAAAATAAATCATAAAAAATTATATACAAAGGGCTTTGAAGGTTGTTTTTTTTTATCTTCTTCTAGGATCCGACCAATTGTGTCGTCATATGAATTTGGTCATTTAGGCTTTAGCTCCTTAATTATTTTTGCTTTTGGTTTGTTTTTTTTTTTGTCTTTTATCCTTTTCCTTGATTTTTTAATTGTGGGAATTATATTAGTTTAGTACGGCTCAAAATTTCTTTTACATCATTAAATCTTACATATTTGAATAAGTTATTTGTGATTTTTATATTATGGTAAAACCCCTCCGTATTACCAACTATTTTTAAGTTGGGTGCGTTAGCTTATTAAAAAATCAAACTCTTACTTATAAGCTAAAAATTTCGAGTTTCAAAGCGTATGGCTGATTTCTACTCCTCAAACAGCAATTTTCAAAGATCTTCTCTCTTGATTTAACTACTAATGTTGATATTTAGTTGAGGATCTATTCAATAACTGAAACAAAAATTCAGTTTGTTGTGAATTTTAAACTCTAACCGTAAGTGCACAGAGTACATTAAAGTTGGGTAAAAAAGAGTATCGTTTCCATAAGGATTGATTGAATCGTTTGCCAAGTACAACTCCTTTAAGTTAACTTTAGCTAAACAATCAAAGTTGAATGAAGATTTATGCAAGATAAACAAGTAACTAAACTTAGCTAAATGAAATGCTACTAACTTAGGATGCAAGAATGTTATGTAAATTTATGGCTTTTATCAAATTACTAAGGCACACTTCTTATGGGTTCACCACTTGAGTTGGTTAGTTAATGAATTTAGGCGAGTGGTTCGGTTTTCATTACTTATTGGTGAAGTTAACAAAACGAATCTTTACTTTCCCAAGTAAAAGGCTTGACTATTTCTATTCTAGGGTTAGTAAGGATTCTCATCCGATTACAAGATTAGAAAGAGACATTAGTGCTCAATTTACCTTCACTTGATCACTTAGACTAGTTTTCCAATAAGCCCATTGTCATTAACTACTTCTTTTAGGTCCAATCTTTTTTAATTTTTTCAAAGTGTTTAAAAATAATCTAAAGTGTAACCAATTGTAGCTATCAATTAGCTCACACACAACAAGCACAAGAAAAGGAAAAAAAATAAGCAATCAAATGAAAACCAACATCACATAGCCATAAATTTAGATAACTAAACCAATTTAAATAGCTACAACCATAGAAAGTGTCAAGGTTACTACTACAGACTAAAATAAAACATAACCATAAATATACTTAAGAGAGCATTCATGTCTAAATACAAAAAAAAAAAAAATAATGAACCTAATAAACTATAGATACTTGATTCCCCAAGGCTTCTGCAAGTCTTCAAGTCATCCAAGCTTTCTCCAAGTAAGAATCCACAAATGCTATCAAGAAAGATGAAGAAATATGCAAGATGTGAAGATGAAAACGTAAATCTAAGTTGAGAAGATGAAGAATGAATCCCCCTAAAGCTTGGTTCTAGATTTTTCTAAGTCTTTGAGATATTTTTTTCATTCACCTACTCATTTGAATCAAATCTCTTAGCCAATATCGTGCTTGAATTCAAAATGGAGGTGGAGGACCATTTTTTTCTGGGTACAGGGGCGCCTAAGCACTAGAAAAGGCCATCCCAGGCTCGCAATGCTTGGCACCTAGGCTCCAGAAGGTGTAATTTCAAGCAGAGGGGATTCCAACTATGATGCCTGGGTGCCACTCTTGGGGCCCAGGCCTCATAGTTATATTCCAGTATTGACTTACATTTACCCATTTTTCATTTTGCTTATTTCGGTGCCATTCCAATGCTTTGGTCTACTTTTTCATCCTATAAAATGAAAGAACGAAGTAAGAATCAGCAAAAAATGTTGGGTTATAAGGTAGAAAATGATAGTTAAAGTTGACAAAAGGTCAATATGTTTAGCCATAAAATTAACACCTATCACAGTTGATGGAATGTATGGGGGGTTAATACTTGTTTCATGTAGAAGTAAGAAAGAAAGTGATTGTGGTAGAGTTGTTATTTCCCACTCCAGTTGGTATGCCTGTGTCATTAGATCTGAGCTTGCCTTAACAATGTTTGTATAACCCTTAGTAAATCCGTTTACTTCTACTTAAATTTACATTTAGTAGATCTAAATGAGCAAGAACTGTTTATATAGACTCTAAGTATAGGGAATTTGGAAGGAAAGATAAGAAAAAAATTATTTGGATGATAATAGTATCTTTATCTCTTGGGAGTAAGGAAAAGGTTTAGAATCTTTAGATTGAATGAGTGTGCCAATGTTAATATATCTTCATATCCAATCCGAGGCCATAGATAAACGTATTATAAAAGCATTTTCCTTGTTATCCAATCCCGAGGCCATATAAAAATGTATTATTGGCAATAGTTTATCTCTTTATAAAGATAAAATTAGAAGGTTTTGTGATGTTGATAAAAACAATTGATTTGGATTGCGAGTTCCACACTAGAAAGCGTCGATTATTCTCTTGGTACGAGAAGAATGATAAGTAACATTTTGTACGAGATAAATTAATATAATATAATCATAATTAAATTTAGTAATAAAAAATATTAGGAAATTAATTTGATTATTTCTAATTACATTAATTCAAAATTCAAGACTTAGTAAAATCAAGATTAATCTGAATCTAATCTTGTATTTATCTATCTAAATTTAAAATTTAGATGCAAATCAACAATTGTAACTTTGATTGCTTTGTGTTACCACTGTATTAAATTAGAAGGTCAGAGGCATATTTAATAAACCATGTATAAAAATTTATGGTTAACTTATAAAAAAAAATGTGATACATGTCAGCTCTATAATCGCTCTTATTAAGGGAAAGACAAAAACACCATTAATATATATACGTATAGAGAGAGAGAGAGAGAGAGAGAGATACAGATGCATTCAATACTGTTCAAGTCCGAAGATTAAAGTATTTGGATAGAGATGACTTGTACGCTGCCGCCCGATTTGAATGCATGGGAAAAAAAAACCCATATTTTTCACATTGTTATGCCATTAAAAAGAAAACAAAATCGTTCGAAATACAATTCCAATTCAAAGAAACATAACCAAAAACTGAGACATCTACATTACCCAGAAACCTATCGCCCATTCTAGACCAACAATTCCAACGAGCAAGCCACCCAACACCATTCTTTGCTAACCGATCAACTTCCGACTTGCCTTTTCTCAATGTACGAACAATCTCTAGTTAATTTCTAACTGTAACAATCTGTCAACTTTTACAAAAACATGACAATCTCCATGGCCGAGAAGCGACATTCAAAGTCCATGATACTATCATGGTTGAGTTGCTCTCCACTCACAGTTTGGAGAAAGACTTAACGCTTTTTTAATGGCAAACACCTCCGCCATATATGAGTCAAATATCCCCACAAGTTTTTAGAAGATGGCCGGAGTAGAGGACATATGATCCCTTAGAATACCACTAATTCCTGCAGGACCTAGTTTACCAGCAGTCAAACCATCAACATTGAATTTTAGCTCTTCATCTAAAGGAAGACACCATTCTGTAGGCACTGATATTTTAGTACTCCTTCCCGACGTAATTAATTCAATATGCATCACAAAGTCAATCACGGATGATGGAAGAACAAATCGGCCAAACAGCCTTCACCCAATAATGAACCCAACTTTTAATTAAATCAACCAACTAAACGGTAGACAATGTTTAGAACTAAACGCTTCTTCGTTTCAAGCATTCCACAATGAACATAAGGAAGCAAATAAAACCTTTATCGATTTCTCTTCGTAATTAACAGGGTACAATGGATTATACCACTGGTGAAAAGGCAAAATAATATCTGGCATGGTGTCAACATTCATTTTGGGCCTCCTTTAGGTATCTTAGGTTAGATTAGGTAAAATTTTGGTTAATTAGTGTACTGCAGTATTTTGGTCTTTTTATCTTAAATTGTCGAGTCATGTCCCAAAAATTTATTTTTTGTCTCTCATTTTTATTTAGGTCTTAATTAGGTTGTTTTTATTTTTTAGTGTCAAAGTTGAGTCATTGGGTAATTCGGCTTGAAATTGTGCTTAATTGTGAAAGTTCGGGCTTTAATTGAGATTTCTAGGAAGTTTTGGGCTTTGATTGAAAATCATCCAAAATTTGGTGCTTAATTGACAAATCTGAACTTTCTTGGCTCGATTGAAAGTCTATGAGAGTTATGGGTTTACTTGAAAGCTCTGTAACACTTTGGGCTAAAGTAGATGTCAGGTGTAAAAATAAGGACTAAACTTGTTAATAATGGTTTTGTCCTAATTTGATCAAGATTTTATCATTGAATGTTTTTGTTAGAGTTCAAACATGTCCTAACCTATAAATACACCTTAGAATATAAAAATTGGTGGGTTGGGATTTGGGAAATAAAAAATTAAAGCTAAATTCGAAACCCTACGCTCCAGCTGAAAGAAAAGAAAACTGCAGCATAAACCTTACTTTTTTCGCTACCCTTCCTCTAGAATCCTAAACTTTCTTCCACACAGCTGCCACCCTCCACACGCCTCCACTACGTCCAGCTATCGTCCTGCCGTTGCCGTTGGTCCTAATTCCCTCCCGTCGTGCTGCAACACCGCTCTAAGGCGTTGCCACCGGCCGGAAACACCTTCCGAGGAACGAACGGAGGGGGAACAATTGCGAACCGCCACCCCCTTCAATCTCTCCCTCGATTTGTCATCACCGCCACTGTATGCTGCAATGCTGTCGTCGGCTGCCTGTTGCCCCCACATCCTGCCAATCACCTCTACTGCTTCCAGCTGGCCAGTCCACCGCCAAAGCCGCCGCGTATCGAAGCGGGAGGATCGAAGCGGGAGGAGAGAGGTCCGGGTCGCGCGACCTGTTTCTTTCCTAACCAGTCGGCTCCCTAGCACAACCCGGATTTCGGCTGGGCTTGAGCTTATTGGCCCATCGAGCACAGTGTGACACAGATCAGGCTTGATTCAATTCATCAAGACCCAATACCTACAGCTTTGGCTATATTGCGACTTCAGTCCTTTTTTTTTTTTTATTTTTAATCGTCTTAGTCACTAACTTTTTTTATCCTGCAGTCTGCAGATAGGCCACTTACAGGTTTATTTTCGTACAATTGAGCCACTGACCAGAACTTTGTTTCTCCTGTTTTGAGTCGTTTTCAAACCAATTTCGCCAACAGGTTACATGATTTCTTATATTTAATCAATTTTAACCAATTTTGAGACATTTAAACTTTATTTTGGTTTGATTTCATTTTACTTATATATTTTCATTTATTTGTTTTTAATAGTGTTTTGTGCTAAAATAGTCTTATTTTCCTATTATGCCGTTTTCTAAAATTTTTTTTATGAACACTTTGCATGCAGGATTATATCCAAGTTAGTTGAGCCATTTAGGGTGTTATTAAATTAATTTTGATTTTATCTTCTCTTTTATTTTTGTTTTTATCATTGTTGTCCAAACTAACTTCTATTGCTTTTATTTTTTGTCTGAGCCTTTTTTTTTTTTTTTTTAGGTATCGAACAGAACGTTGCCTGTGAAAGCCTTCAACTACCAATCTCAAATAGCTCAAAGGCTACCTTGACCATCCTCAACATCAAACCTTGCAACTGAGATGATCTGACTGTTTTTGCGACAACCACATCTCTAACCATCCAGGTATGCATTCCAACTGGCCATCTAAGCCTCCTATTCACACAAGAGCGAACTACATAGATCTTGATCCTGACTAAAACATGAGTACATAGGAAGCTTGGGAGTTAAAAGTAAGTCCAAGCCTAATCACTAAAATCCAACATCTCACTTTTGTTTGACATTTAACACATACATGCATTGTTTATTACTAATTATTTGTTTTCACTTGTTTTAAGCTTTTTTCAGGCGAGTTGGGTACCTAACACCTTTCTAACTCGTACTCGATCCCTGATCTCGGAATCTTCAATTTTTTTTGTAAGATTTACTTTTTTCATTGTTTTGGAGTCAAAATTGGGTTTTTCTTTAGTTTTTGCCCGTTTTTCAAACTAAGGTAGTGACTCTGTTTTTTCTAAACCCTAACATGAGGATCCGCGTGAGGCCGTGCCAATAATTGCATCTGTGCCCAAGTGGCTGCCGAGGTTAAGGCTGCTCACTATGGCCACTCACACTCATTATTAGTAACCTTTGGGACGAACTTGACCGTTCCCATCAACCTAACAGGACAAATTTGACTGTTTTCGTCAACTTTGGAGACAAACTAGATTGTTCTCGAAAGCATCCGAGACAATCCAGACCGCTCTGGGCAACCTTTAGTAGGAACCTGACTGCTCCCATCAACCTTATCGAACAAAGACCATTGCCATCAACTTTTGTGATAAACCAAACCGCTCTTGAAAGCATTCGAGACAAATCGGACAACTCTCGGTAATCTTGATCTTTTTGAAGACCCACATCACTAAGAACGACACATCATTGAACCTTGATCTTCATGAAGACCCATATCACTGAGAACACCACTCCATTACAAGGAACACTATCACTAAAATGAAAAAAGATACAATAAGCTGAGAGAAGACCCACATCGCTTCCAACTCCCAGTATTCGATTTGGGCATTTCGACCGGCATCTTGGCTTTGTCGATTTGATTCAACAATTTAGGGTTCTAGGAATAAGGAGTGAGTTGTTGGCTGCCTAACCTTAAATTAGGCGGTGAACAGTGTTGTTGGGGGTCAAGTTATATTCAGAAGGTAGAGGAAATTTGGTGACTAGGGACTTAGAGATTGGCATCATTGGCCATGGATTTGTTGTAGAGACTAAATTCGCATTTTTTTGTTTTGAAAGTAGGGAATTGACTGTTTTAATCACTCATGTTCTTTATTTTGAGCAACTTAATCCCCAGGGTTACCAATCAAATAAAAAAGAGTTAACAAGTCATCATTTAGTGGCAGTTATGTGCGATTTCATCTTTTCATTTGTCACCTAGCAAAACATCTTAATTAAGATTTATAGAGCTAACGATTTTATAGTTTTAGGACTATTTTGGTGAGTCGATGAGTTTTAGGATTAATTTGACAAAACATAAAAAGTTTTAGGACTGACCAATATTTATCCCATTGATAAAACTAAAATTATTTCTCTACGTGTAGGAGGTTCTCATAAGAGATATAAGAGATTAAAATTATACTCTTTTTGTTTAATTACTTACTCATTCGTCGTTATAATAATAAAGTCTCATTTAGCTGCATAGCATGCATATAAAACAAAGTGGGGCTCTTGAAATTAACAGACGGTTTAAATTGGCTACGGCTCCAATGATTTAGGATTGGTACCAATGAGATGCCTAGTTGATTGAGTAAGGGGACATGATTAAAATCATTGTGGTGTGGTGGTGGGCTTCTCTTGCTTTATTGATTTGGTATTTTGCTTTAATTAATTAAATTATTGCTAAACCATGTTGTTTTATTACAACTTTTGCACGCTAATTTCTTCATGCAAGGCTGTGGCTCACCACATGACATGTGTTCCACTAATTATTATTTATTAAATAAGTGCGATATTTCACAATTATTAGCCTGGATGTTGACACGTTCGCTATAGAGACCAAAAAAAGAACATTAACAAAATCAGAATGGTGGTACTTGTCTGTGTATGTACCCTTTCTGATATGATATGATTGTTTTAGGCCTAAATCTGTAATTCACTTGCAAATTTTATTGACTCAGACGCTTAAACCTTTGAACTGTGACTCACAGCAACTCAATCTCCAAATGTTGTAAACTAGAACATAGAATGATTTATAACTGATGGAAATGTTTGTTTTTTTATTTTTAATGGACTTAAATGATAATAACATTGAACAAGAAGATCAAATTTAATGTTTTAGCATATTACTGTTTGAGGAGTTGTCTTTCTTCACAATTTTGTATGTTGAAGGTCGGAAGTTCTTTGGGGAATTGGGAGTATCCTCAGCATATCAATTGGAGCTAAGGAGAAAGACTACCTCTCAAACTATAATATGCTAAAATGCCAAGTTCAGCCTCCTTGTTCAATGTTATTATCATTTAAGCTTATGAGAAAATAAAGAATATTTTCATCAATTAGAGTAGATTATGTATCCCTGTTTGTAAAGTTTGGAGGTTGAGTTGTCCCAAATTATAATTGAATGGGTTAAGTCTTAAGTGTCCGATTCAGCAATGTTTGAGGGTGAATTATGTATTTATGCCATTGTTTATTCCGTTTAATCACATTTATTGGACTGATTTTTATGCTTCCCGTTACAAACCAACCAAACTCTTGTTTTGGGCCCTCTCACCTTATAAGGTTCACATCATGACCCCGTTTCATTGGTGTGATTTAAATGACGCTGTCCCGGCTCACTAATATGTTTTTTTTTCCCTAACTCGGTCAGTGGCCTTTGGATGTGATTTTTTTTTTCATTTTTAGAATTTTTCTTTAATAAAAATTTCAGTATCTTGTATATTTTAATATATGAAAAACATTATTATCCAAACTTCGGAAAACTTATTTGATGGAATAAAAGAATTTAAACCAATGATTTCTATTTTAACACATAAGTTCTTCAAAATTCATAAAATAAAGTTTTCTATATCCTTAAAATAAATTATGTGCTCAAAATTTTATTAAAGAAAGTTTAGAAAAATAAAAAAAATAATCTAAATATAGGGGTTGAAGAGAGAGAAAACCTAGGGCCTTGGGTAAGGTAGCATTGTGAACCCAGGACTAACTACGTTGTATACTATATCCACAAAAATAGAAAATAAAAAAATAAAAAATACATTCCAATAAAATTTTTACAATTTGAATTCTCAACTTTAACAAAATTAATCTGAAGTCAGGGTTCCCATAGCAATATCGAACCTCAGTTAATTCGAAATTGGGCTGCAACCCTTTATCGAGTCCGTGTAGAGGAAGCTCGGTCCATTAGTTCGACAAAACTTATCGGCCCTCTTGTTGTGCCCGCTCGTACTCTACAATCTAAACTAGCAACCTCACCTGCTCGTTGCTGTGGGTAGGAATGTGGGATAAATAAATTCTAGTCATTAAAAAAAAAGCCTGAATATATAAATAGAAAAAAATCACTACTGTTTTTGGTCCAACCTGCCTCACCCAGTACCCATTAACATTTTAGCTTGAACCAAATAAACCATTAACGTTTTTTGTTGAGCCTTGTTTAGCTACTCCTCATTAAGATTGATTAATTGACTGTGGGTTAAATGACTCTACATCAGATTTCTATCACATTAACCACCTCTGCTGACTCAACTTGACACATGATGAGAAGGTCCTCAGCATAGTTATTCAAGTACTATTCATCCACACTGTAATTCAAAGCTATTACTATGGTGTAAGTAGATCTGTAGATCTATTTCGATGAAACTAATTAACAATACAACATTGCTTTCTTGGCATCCTTGGGCGAATCGATGATAATTGAGGATAGCCAAAGACTCCGAGGGGATGAAGATGGTTGGGATTACGAGAGCGCAGAGGACTTGAAGTACTTCAGAGATTCCACCGAGGCCATGCTTCTGTGTTGACAATGATAAAATTATATCCGAAGATGGAAACAATCTCGGCTATAATGGTACTAAGGGTAAGAGTTAAGGGATCAATGAGAGAAGGGAAGATGGGATTGGGGTGAGCAAAGGAAAATAATAGGGATTTTGATTGGTGGAAGAGGTGGAAACGTGTCTTGAGGGAAGAACCGGTGGTGGCGGATTAGGTTAGGTGGCCATTGGTAGTGGTTGTGGAAGATGAGATTGTAACATGCTCTAGAATTGCCATAATAGCCTCCCTTAACGTAATTCTTTTTTTTTAAAAAAAAAAATTAATTATTTTGACAACTAATTTGGGTTGTTTTTAAAACATTAGTGGTTTATTTGGCCCGAAAAAAAAATGTTAGTAAGTGAATCAGCTGGACCGGAAACATTAATGGTTTATTTGTGATTTTTACCTATATAAATATGAAATAAGAATAATAAAAAATATTTTTGTGAGCAAGAGTAATTTTATTTACACACATAAATCTATAAAGAGTATTGTCCCATGTGAAAATTACAGTATTATGTTTAAATGCGTAATGCATAAAAGAAAAAGTATAGAAACTAAAACAAACGTGGTTATTATTGCAATTGAAATCAAGTAAAGTTGCAATCAAACCGAGTATTTCGCCGTCGTTTTTCTTTCTGAAGTCTAAATTCTTGTCTCAATCTTCTATATTTTGTTACTTTAAGTAGCAATTAAAACCAATTAAAAATTGGTAAGAATATTGCTCTTTTTTTTTTTTCTATATTATTATTATTATTATTATTATGATCATTGTCATCATCATCATCATCTTTCCAACAAAGTACATATTGCAATGAAACGAGGACCATAAACAACAACTTTGAATTCTTAGGAGTCTAAATAGGGAACAAAAAACATGTTAGGATCTTTGACCCGATACGTTCAAAATAGAAGTTTGATGGTTTGTTCCCCAGATTTTGTTTCGTATTTCATGCAAGTCCAAACCAAATCTTGAAACCGAATATGTTGCTAATAATTTATAGGTTGATTTTAATTAATCTTAGGTGCCATATCAAACATATAAAAAGGACAGAGAATTAATCACCAACAAAGAAAAAAAAAAGAGAGAATTACAGAAACCCCTCTTATAATTTAGATAACCTACACATTACCCCCACTTTGTTTTTAAAAACCTAGACTTTATCCCCTACTTCATTTATATTGCTCAATAATATTTGAAACTCTAATTTAAATTGTTTGATAACTTTTCAGTATTTTTAAAATTTTTTATGTTGTTTTTACAGTTAAATGACATTTAAAAGTACTGATTTGCATTTACAAAGATGAAAATATATACAGAGAAGAAATCAATAATTTAAAATATCTATTAACTATAACAAAATATTAGAGAAATTAAAATTATAGGAAGATGGTTACCGTACAGTTTTAATTAGAGTTTTAGAAATTATTGTCGAATAGTGTAAATGAAACTGGAGGCAAAGTTTATGTTTTAAAAAACAATGGAGCAAAATGTATGTTAGGCCAAATCACAAAAGAGTTGTTGTAAGTTTCCTGAAAAATCAAATACCTAAGGCTTTGGAGGGGGATGTAAATGAAACTTTGAACTGTTTGGGAGTCTAAGTGACGCAACAAAATGTGTTGAAGTCTTGTCATCGAGTTAGACCCAACACGCACGACACCTGTAAAGTGTAATGATTATAAGAATGAGATAACTGCAATGCTTGAAATTCTAAGGAATGTAAGCCAAAAATAATAAAATGTGAGGACTGAAATTGAGTTGATATTACGACATGTTCCTCCTGGTAGGGGAATATATAGACGTAGACACGTAGATATGGTATATTTTTCGCCCGCCTCTGGAGATTGGAGAAGAATTTGTGATCCATGTATGAATCCTTGATCTGAAATTAAGCTGCACGTCGATTATGATATCTTGTAGTAATCTGATTAAGGTGGTCTGATTTCGATGCCAGCTGTCTCCTCATAATAGCGAAAATCCCACTCTCTTCTGCTCGAAGTCATGCCCATCGGATTCTCGAGGACCAATTCATTTCCCGCTTGCAGACATGTAAGTCTTCGAACCACCTGCGCCAAATCCAGACCCAGATTATAATCCATGGCAATGAGCAAAACCGTTATGTAGCGCCGAGACTTCTCAAGGCTTGCGTCCAGCTGAGCCAGATGCACAATGCCTGCCAGGTGTTCGATCGAATTCCTCATCCAGACACCGCTGCATGGAACATCATGCTTCACGGGTTCCTGCGGAATAATTCTCATGGGAAGGTCATAGGCTTGTACGGTCGAATGAAGAGCATGGACGTGGTTCCCAATTGCTTCACTCTTCCGATTGTGCTTAAAGCTTGCGCGAAGCGTGATACACTGACGGAGGGCGAGGAGGTGCATGGTGTTGTGGTGAAAGGTGGATATGGTGCGAACTCTTACGTGGGCACTACTTTGATTGATGTGTATTCAGGATTTGAAGCGATAATGGCTGCTCGGAAGGTGTTTGCTGAAATGACTGAAAGGAATGTGGTAGCCTGGACTTCTATTATTAATGGCTACATTTCGTGCGGAGATGTTGTCTCTGCCCGGCAGCTTTTTGATTCGGCACCTGAGCGAGATATTGTGCTGTGGAATACCATGGTCTCGGGTTATATTACAATGGGAGATATGATAAATGCGAGAAAGCTCTTTGATCATATGCCAGAGAAGGATGTGATGTCCTGGAATACACTGTTACATGGTTATGCGATTAACGGGGATGTTGAGGAATGCAAGAGAGTGTTTGAAGAAATGCCCGAAAGGAATACTTTCTCTTGGAATGGATTGGTTGGAGGATATGCACGGAATGGGCAACACATGAATGTGTTGACTGCTTTTAAGAGCATGCTGGCTGATCGAAACGTACTCCCTAATGATGCAACCTTTGTAACTGTCCTATCTGCGTGTGCTAGATTAGGAGCTCTTGATTTGGGTAAGTGGCTTCATGTCTACGCAGACAATAGTGGGTACACGGAGAATATGTATGTTGGGAATGCTTTGATTGACATGTATTCAAAATGCGGGACTATAGAGAATGCTGTAGATGTGTTCAAGAACATGGATAGAAAGGACCTGATAAGTTGGAATACAATAATTAATGGCCTGGCAATGCATGGGCATGGATTTGATGCTTTGAGTGTGTTTTCTCTAATGAAGAATAGTGGAGTGAAACTGAAACCAGATGGAATTACCTTCATTGGTGTCCTCTGCGCTTGCACACATTTGGGTTTAGTAGATGATGGTATGTCATATTTCAACTCCATGGTCAATGAATATCTGATTCAGCCACAAATTGAGCATTATGGATGCATGGTTGATCTACTTTCTCGTGCTGGTCTTTTGACCCAGGCTGTGGATTTTGTAAACAGTATGCCCATTGAAGCAGATGCTGTGATTTGGGCCAATTTACTCGGAGCCTGCCGAGTTCACAAAAATGTTAAAATTGCTGAGCTAGCTTTAGAACATCTGATTAAGTTTGAACCAAATAATCCGTCAAATTTTGTTATGCTTTCAAACATCTATGGAGACCTTGGTAGATGGGAAGATGTGGCAAGGCTGAAAGTTGCAGAGAGGGATACTGGGTGCAAAAAATTACCAGGCTGTAGCTTAATTGAGGTTGATCATCAGGTTGTTGAATTTTATTCCTTGGATGAGAGACACCCTAAAACAAAGGAAATCTATGAAGGCTTGTGGGGTTTGGTGAAATTGATGAGATCATGTGGATTCGAGCAAAGTCATCTAGAGGATGAAGAGGAAGTATGAAGCAAGAAGTCTCCTTTCTCTACAGCATTGCTTCTCTGATGTTAGGAATAGGAACATTAGCAGCCATGGCAGAAACGAGTGATTGGTTGCTGTAAAAACATAAGAGTTGCGAATGAAATGTGCGAGAAGACTTTGATCCAGAATGCTAGCCATACATGCTAAACACATGGAAGGGTAAGTTCTTTTTCTTATATATTAATGAGACCGAGATGATTAAGTATAATGATCGTCATTCTTAGAATTATTGTATTGCAAGCATGTTTTTATGAAAAATATGGTACCTTCTGTTGTGATAAATCTTGAAAACGGCCTTGACTTGGTGGTCTTTCTTCTCCTATTGGTTATTGGTGAGCTTTTAAGCTTTCACTTGTTTTTTTCCTATCGACCACATATACTCTGCGAACATAGGATAGTGGAGTAAGATGGATGCTCCTATCTTGTTTACTGGAAAAGTGTGATCTACTTGTGAAAAAAACAATCAAAGAATGCTAATCACATACTGTTCAAGGTCGAAAAACCAAAATCTTGTCCTAACCTTTCTGTTGGCTGATGCAGACAAGTCAGATGTTGAGAGGTGGAATGATCAGCAGCAAACTGAAGGTGTGAAAAGCAAAGCTCATATAGGATTGGCGTGTGAGTGGGTGGGAGTTGTAAGCAGTAGTAGTTCATTGACCAGTCTGGCTCCGTTTCTTTTGCCTTCTGCAACATCAAACTTGCGTATCCTAGAATCTTTGCCCTCAAACCTATGCATTGATATAATTATACAAGTTATTCTCCTCTCTCTCTCTCTCTCTCTCTCGCTCCGGTTGGCTTTGTTTGCCTGCTTTGCTTTTCGGATTTCATCATCTCGCCTGGGAATCAGTCACGATGAGGGTATGGGTTGCGGTGAGTGTGGAATCGTGGATGGAAATAGCGCCTGCTCCTCGATCTCTTCGAACGCCGGTAGAGGTTAAATCGAGTCGAGAATCGGTCTGAGATTGAACGCCTCCTCCGATTCCAATTTCTGATTCTAGCAGATTCATTTCTTCGCTTCTTGGCACCCGTCGTTCATTTGCTCAAGTCTGAGATTCGAAAGAGGAGGGGCTCGGCAGCAAATCGAAGAATGAGGACTAACGGAGGGCGAGGAGGACGAACGGATTAGGTAATGGAGGGCGAGGGCAAGTTGGAGCAGGTAGCGGTGAGGGAGAATAGGAGGAGGGGCTCGGCGGTGACAGAGATGAAGGGGCTAGGTCGTGAGAGAGACGAAGGAGAGATGGGGAGATGGGCCTGGCAGAGGAGAAGGTGGAAGGGAGACGCTGTCGGTGTTGGTGTGGTGGGGAGATGGGGAGACGCTGCCGGGGTTGATGAGGTGGTCGTACATATGGCGTGACGGAGGTGAAGTCTCGGTGGAGGTGGAGGCGGAGGTGATGGGAAGTGGGGAGGGAGTGATGTAGGGAGAGGGGGCCTAGATTGTTAGATGTAGAAGTTGGTGAGGAGAAATTCTTAGTGAAGAAAGCTGGGAGGGCAAAAGTAGGCGTTTTCTCTTTTTTTGTGATAACGGCAGATGACGGGATTAGCTTTTTAGGGGGTAAGTGTAGGTATTTGGAAAAGGGAGACACAAGTGTAGATTCGCCTGAACCTCAGGGGGGTCTGGTAACTTTCCCTATAATTATTCCATATATGTTAGGTTATTTATAGCAATTATCAGGTTTTACTAATAAAGATTAGTTTGCGTTATTATTTATCCTAGGGTTTAGTTTAGAATTAAGATGCCTATATAAGGCACTCTATATTACATCAACTTTTAGTTTTTAGATGATATTGAATTGAGTGAAATTTCTCCTCTTTTGGTTTTTTCTCCGTTGGGTTCTCTCTTTTAGTTCTAGTTCCTCCTTGCCCCTACATCATGTTGAATTCAGAGAAGTTGAGGGTCAAGACTTGATCCGAACTCTCTGTCATAGGCTTCCTTGAGAGACGCTCCTTCTATGGAAAGTATGGAGAAGCTCATTACAATGGCAAGTATGAAGAAGCCTGTGAGGGAGAGAGTTTGCAAGGAGTCGACCCAAAATGAACTGCTTTTCCCATCTCTCTTGTTCGGCAAAACTTCAGGTTTCTATAGCAATTGAGAGAAGTGCAGGTGGAAGAGAGGGAAGGCCCTTGGAGAGTTTATATAAGCCATCAGAGTTGAATAGGAATAGGCATAGCAGTTATTTATCAACTCTGTTAATCAAAACTTTTCACGTCAACAACATACTTAGGAACTTCTATGGGGTCTAGATTGCAAAGGGTTAGACAAATGACCAAAAGGAACGTGGTTGCCTGGGCATCTATTACATGGGTACATTGTGTTCAGATATGTTGTTTCTGCCTGGGGGCTCTTTGATATGGCACCTGTTCATGATATTGTGCAGCGGAAATCCATGGATTTTCTATGGTTATATTACAATGGGAGATATCATAAATGCAGGAAAGCTCTTTGATCATATGCCAGAGAAGGATGCGGTGCTGTGGAATGCACTTTTACATTGGTTATACGAGTAATTGGGATGTTCAGGAATGCACGAGAGTGTTCAAAGAAATGCCTGGAAGAAAGATCTTCTCTGGAATGGATTGGTTGGAGAATATGAGTTGGAGTGGGCAACACTTAATGTGTTGACTGCTCTTGAGAGGGTGGTAGCTGATGGAGAGGTACTCCCTAATGATGCAACCTTTGTAGCTGTCACATCTGTATGTGCTAGATTAGGAGCTCTGGATTTGGGTAAATGGCTTCAAGTTTATGCAGAAAATAACAGGTAAACTGGGAATATATTTGTGGGGAATACTTTGATTGACATGTATTCAAAATGTGAAGCTATAGAGAATGCTGTTGGTGTGTTTTAATGACATGGACAGAAAGGACCTGATAATACAATAATAAATGCATCATCGGCACTGAAGTTGATCATCAGATTGTTGAATTTTATTCCTTAGATGAGAGACCCTAAATCAAAGGAAATTTATGAAACCTTGATGAGCTTATATGGACAGTAAGAGAGTCATCTAGACCCAAACAGGCAGGAAGCTTACAGGCAGGAAGCCTGATTGAAGGCAGAACCTAAAGCAGGTAACTAACACTTTAAGTCATTCTAACAACATTGATAAGTTCCAGTTTAAAAGGTTCAGATTGGCTGAATAAGCCTAATAGTCTGAGCTTTCCCTTTCGGCCGCAGTGGCTTGAAATATCCTCCGTTTTTTTTTTTTTTTTTGTTGCTGCCTTCCTTGGAGGAATTGCATCACAAGAAACGATCAAGCTTCAACTTCATATATCCTGTTTATTTCTTCTGGTTTACCTTGGTGTTGATTCACTGGTGAGTGGTGACTCTACATTGTTGTGTTTCACGGCAGCATATGGTGAATTGAAACACAAGCACTCCTATAATTATTATCACCGCACTGTTGGATCATAAAACGTCTGAGCTGGGAAGCAATGGCAGTACTTCTGTTGTATCATGATGCAATTGTTGCAGCAGTTGTGCCGGAGGTGATTCTAACATTTAGGCTAAACCATCGAATCACTGCGGCAGAATTTAGCCTCACTTTCTCAAGGAAAGTTTTTCAAGTGCTGGGGTCACGGAATGGACTAGAGTCCTAGTGATTAGTCCATTAACCAGGGGAGAAGCAACGGAGACCTACAAAGCAACGGAAACCTACAAAGAAAATTTGATTTGAAGTTACCTACTCTAAGCTGCTACTAGATGAGCTGCTAGCAGACGAAAGGTTGAAGAACTTTTCATCACTCATTTCACGAGAGCTGCACCGGACATAGCTGGAAATTAGAGGTCACTTACTGCCTGCCTAACCCTTAACTTCAACGGTGCTTGGCTCTTAATTCTCTGTTTCTTGACCTGAGGAATTAATATACGAAGAATATCAGTAGAATCAGGATATTCCAAATATTGGACACCAATAAGAGATCGAAATTTGGTATCTGTACATGCTTAACACATGAACACGCGATTTTATTTTTCCCAAAAGAAAAAAAGTCATTGATGAGACCGGGATCATTCACCATTAAGACCAAATATATGATATATGAATCATAGCATTTTATGCGTATTTGTGCGAGAAAAAGAATGCTACCTTACATTGTTGTAAATCTTGAAGACAGGTGATATGACAGGTGATATGAAATACCATTTGTTTTCTTCCCATCAATCTCCTGTTGTCATAGATAAGTAAACAATGGATACATTTTCTTTTCTTCTTTTGGGGGGTTGTCAACGAAAAAAAGTTGTTCACAACCAAACACATGAACAAATGCTAATCACATGGCATACGTGTTCAAGACTGAAAAATCGAAGCATTGTTCGAACCTGTTTGTCGAGTTGGGAACTGCATGACACAGAAAGTCTGCTTTTTGAGCGGCTGATTGGTCAGCAGCAAATCGCTGGCGGGAATCCAAATCTCACATCAGAATCAGATGGGGCTTGTTTAACGTTCTTGTGTGAGTAGGTGGGGGTTAAAAGTGGTAGTAGCGGCTTCATCAGTCTCTCCTCCTTCCGATTTTTGTTGCCTTCTACAAACACTAAATCTTACGTATTCCCTGAGGTCTTCTCAACAGAGGAGTTAGCAACTGCCTGGTGTTGATGAACTCAGAGAAGTTGAGGGTCAAGACTTGATCCAAACTCTCTCGTCATAGGCTTCCTTGAAGCATGCTCCTTCCATCGGAAGTATGGAGGAGCTCATTACAGTGGCAAAGTGTGAGAATAAGCCTATGGGGGAGAGAGTTTGGAAAAAGTCGAAACCCCGAAAGGAACTGCTTTTCTTATCCCTCTTCCATGGAGAATCTTTCAGACCGAAGCAATTGACAGAGATGGAGACGAGGGAAGAGAAGAGTGGCGCTTATTGCCATTGGAGTCAAATAACACAGATCAATCAGGTAACTCTAATCCAAAGTAGTTACATCAACTAAATATATTCCCAAGGGGCACGTCTTTAAGGTCATTCATAGGGACAAGTACAGGTCTGGACTTTAACCATATGGAACACGTTATAGGGATGGGACAAAAAAGGTTTTTTTGGTTGGAGAGGTAAGCGAATATCCCTGGAAATGATGGTAATTTAAAGCCAATCACGTAGATGTGTCGGATCAGATTTTGAGGGTGAGGATTGATTTGTAAGCTGGTGGCCAGCTTCCCCAGGAATGTAGTTGGCTGGCTGCGCGCAAACTATTTCTGCTTCAACCTTCCCCTTTTTCTGCTGTATATCCATTGGTGATCGATCGCTTCAACATCTCTCTCTCAAGCAATCTCTTTTCCACACACCCATCATTTCAGCTTCCACTTTCTGCGCGAGTAGATTACACCAAGTTAATTTCAAACGTATCATCTCCAAAACATAAACCCAATTTCATCTGGTTCAAATCCAAGTATTAGGTGTTGCACGGGCAGATGTACGCAGGCAGCTTCATCTCCTCTGAAAACCGACACTTGGCGATGTTCTGAAACCAAGGTCCTAGATCAGATTTGCCTTCACTGGGTGGGACGTATTAAGGGAAAAGAAAAAGGCTACCCCCCAAGTACTGCGCACCTAGGTTCATTCACCCCTCTTGTCAACAACAAATGAAAAACAAAAACCACAAACTATCATAAACAAATCAGATGCTCTGCAGAAGAACTAGAAGACCAAGCCGCGGATCATGCAATTTCATCAGATCGCATTGATCACAAATCCACAAAAGAGATAGGAGTGTTTCTCACCAAACAAATCATAAATTGGCAAGGCAAAAATTACAGAACTGAGAAAAGATGGAACAGCCTCCAAGAGGTTCTAACAAAAAGGAAGGTTCTAACAAAAAGGACATTTGTCTGATGGCCCTGAACCATCAGAAAGGCTGCAAAAACATATGTACAGCTCTAAATCATTTCCAGAACATTTACCAGAGATACAAGGCCATAAACCGATCGTAACAGCTACATTTTGGAAGAATAAACGAGCAAAACCAGCTGCTTGAAACTACCAAATTCTTCCCAAGAGATCATACCAGAAAGATGAAATGGTAATATGTATCGTAATGATATACAAAGAATCGCTTCCTGGAGCTAACAGGTTTCCAAAAAGTAAGCCAGAAATCGCCACAATCAAAGCAAGTAAACAAAACTCTGATCCTCATATAAAGCACATGAAATTTTCAAAAGAAGCATCAAGCCTGAGTGCCAGCCAAAGCTTTCATCTGAATGTGATCACCGGCGCCCGTAGGCAGAACCTCGTAGGAGCCATGTCTCCTGGAGCCAACACTCTTTGCAACAACAGCATAAGCAACCATCACAATGATGACCACAAACATCACATGAACCACAAACACCAGATCCAGAATGGCCACAGCCCTCAACCTGGACTCTTCAAGATCGCATTTTGTCGACCCCTCCACGCCGCTGACCACGTCCAGAAGCTGGTGGCACCCTTCCGGGATAAAGGCCTCCACGTAAAGGGACAGCCCTGTTTGCAGCTCCCACAGGCCCTGCAAGCAGAGGGCCGCAGAGAGGCCAACGTCCGCCATGAACAGCTTGGGACGGCAAGCGAGGATCAAGCATAAGAGGGAGCAGAGAGCGGAAACGCGGGCAGAGACCGAGTCACATTTAGCCTGGAGATCGGAGGTCTGAACGGAAGCGGCGGCGGTGGAGACGGCGTATTGGAGGTAGAAGAGCGCGGAGGCGAGGGCGAAGAAGAGATCGGGAGGGAGGGGAAGAAGGGAAGTGATTTCGGAGAGGAGGAGGCCGGTGGAGAAGATGAGGAAGAGGAAGAGGAGGGCGGCGGACTGGAGGGAGGTAAACCGGTGGACGGGGGTGCGGCCCTTGAGGAGTGGGTCAGGATCCGAGGAGAGGAGACACTGGTGGGCGAAGGCAACGAGGAGGCAGAGTAGGAGGAGGTAGAGAGGGAGGTGTTTGAGGCGGTGGCCGGCGGCGGTGGAGGGAAAAGGGTGGAAGGGCTTGGCGGAGTAGGACTGAGGGGATTTCAGGAAGCCGCTGATTGTGAAGATGAGACGGTAGAGACCCAGTGAGAAGAGTGAAGATGACGTGAAGAGCTGGTAAATCATCCCCGCCATTTTGATCCTATATTTTCTCAAATTTACGTCTCAAAATACAAAAAGCACAGAATAATCAGGTGAGTGAGGAGGACGCAGCGGCGGAAATGGATGCGGCGAAGGAGGATGGTCATGATTATGACAACGAGGGCCTGTAATAGATGCCCGGGACAAGATTGTCATGTTGTCGCTGAGATATGGTGGGTTGGACTTTGGACTCGGGATTTTTTTTTCTTTAATTGGGGTTGACCGAAAGGCCCAAGTGGGTCCATAAAAGAAGCGCTGTTATTGGCCGGCCCTCGAAGTTGTTAACCCAACCAAATGTTGATTTGGTCATTTTCAATTCCAATTCCATCAGCAACATCGATATCGAGCTCATCGTATGATTTCAATCACTCCAGATTATCTGGGATATTTCAGTTTAAACTTTTGTACTAAAGTGAGTTTCTAAAAGCATGAGTTTCTAAAAGCAAAATATCTTTAGATGCAAGGCCATATTTCAGGTTAGCTTGAATTAAGTGTTCTCTCCACATATATTTATGTAAATTGATTTTTGTTTAACTAAGAAGTTTGCAATCGGATTGTGTAAGTTGCGTTAGGCTATCAATACAAGAAGCGAAACGGGTCCTTTTCATCTTACAGTGAAGCCAAATGTCACCTTTTGCTTAGTCCATTGACTGAACTTTTCAATTGGCTCTCATATTATTAATAATGTAATAGTAACAAAAAAGAAAAAAAAGCCAAAGAATATAAATGAGGAGTCGTCTTTTTTTTTTTTTTCAGCCGCTTGCAATTGAAGCAATGGAGCGAGAAAAGTCCAACTATCCAACCAAACAGAATTGTCTCCACCTCCAGCAACTAATACTCTGCATGTAGGAAGTTAGATTGAGGGAAGGGAATAAGGTTGTTTGAAAATTCTGACGGCAAGGGAATAAAATACTCAAATTTCGTTCGAAAACCCCTTCCCCCCACTCCTTTCGGATACACACAGCTTCTAGTGGAGCGGGAGCTTAATCTAACTGGAAAAGTTATAGGGTTTATTTCTGGTGGAGGGTTCGTTGTTACCTTATTGTTTCTAACTGATTTGTCTTAAGTTGTTTTGACTTCTATCTGGGTATTCTTGCTGTTGTCGTACTCAGAGATGAAGGTGATAATTTGGCTCAAATTCAAATCATGATTTAGGTGCATCAGAAAATGGTAAATATGGTCACTCTTGAGCATTTACTGCTGGTTAACCTGTGCCACCAAGGCATGTATTAGACAAATTCTTTTCACTTTAAATTCTAGTCGGAAAGGATTGTCCTGCGCGCATTACTAATAACAAAATTATTAAAGAGTTTAAATTTATTATAAGGCAACATAAACTAGAACTTTACAAATCAATATACAACAGTATTTAAAAAAAAAAAAAACCCAGGGCAGTAATTGTAGGTTCCAAACCGTAATTAGCAGCAAACCTCAAGGAAAAAAAAAGTGTAATTGAACTTAAAATAAATTCTACACATTACTTTAAATTGAAGTGACTCTCGCACAATCCTTCACTCTTGATTGATTATACAAACTTTTCACGAATTTACTTCTGTGAAAAGCTCTGCAACTTTGAACTCATGCAAACATACATACGCTAACCATCAACTCATGAAAACAAAAGGGCGTAAAGCTATAAGCTGTAAGAGTTTATGAAACCAGAACAACTACAAGCCAAATCCCTAGTACAACAAGCTAATATACACCCGGTCTAGGATATCCCAATCCAAATACACGCTACAAAGCAAAATTACAGAAACCTCACACAAAATTGGCGTAAACAGAAAAAGAATCAAGTAAATAAGCGCGCACCTGTAGCCCACACCGCGGTAGTATACAACCACTTTTGAATATCATATGATAAGGATGACGAGAAATATAACCAGCGCCAGTACAAAAATTACCAGAACCCACCAGCACTGTCAAGTCGCAAAAGGAAAAAACAAAAAAACAATGTAGCAAGATCAGATGTCTTACTTCGTTATCAAATAGTTATGAGAGACAGTGAATGGTGTTGATCAAGTAAAACAATGCCAGCATAACGCTTTCACTAAACCAAAACAAAACAAAACTAATCAGAAAGTTCAACAGAAAAGAAAACAAAAAATTTAGAAAGAAGCAGAGCACATCAATGTGAATTCACAGTTGCCCTTGCTTCATACTTTTAATGCCATTTCAGGTTGCTGCAACTTCGCAAATTGAATTTGTCTTGAGGTGGCATGCAGCTTCGGGTATCTTAAAGAAAATGAGAAGGGGAACACAATGACCTTGATTTATTCTAATGCGTTACAAATGGCCAACAAATGCCAAGCTGAAGAGAGGAAGCAGACATCCAGTGACTTCATCAAACATGAAGAACGCTTATTCAAGTTTGGAATAAAATAGGTTACAACATCTTGAATTAAATCGTTTGTAAATCAATCCTTCTTCAAAACAATCAGATCTGATTTTACCAAACCTAAGTACAGTATAATTTCCCTGTTAACACCAATATTAAGGAAATTGTTTTCCCACTTCCACTTCCACTCGAGATTGAGGAATTATTGCCTTTTTGTCTAAAATTATTAGTTCAGGTCAAGATACATTTCCAACAATCTTATACCAGTCTGCAGCAGATAGTGCTTATATGTATATATGATTTTCCTAAATAGCGCAGAGAAATTGTGACATTTCATATCTATTAAGTATATGTATCATCACAAATTAAGATGTCCCTTCTGCCTTATCAGAAAAGCAAGCAAAAAAAAGGTATTTACATACCCATGAATTTCTGGATTTAACACTTTTGGATGCCTTTGCGAGTTGAACTCTAGCTTGAGTTGTTGCGGCAGTGGAATTGTCAATATTGGAAGAGATATCATCTGATAAAGTGAACAAATTGCAAAATATTTGTGATTATATACAGGATTTTCATACCCTTTATTGAGTGAACTGCTGAAGGGAAAGGCATCCATTTGATTGTTTAGCATCTTACCAATAACCACGCCCTGCTCATGGACTAGAACAGCAAGGTCTTTAAATATTTCATTCACCTGTCCTATTTGCTCCTCTACTTCTCTAATACCCCGCTCCCTCTCATCAATCATTGCCTCATTGAAGGAAATTTCATTATCCAGTAGAATCAGCTCTTGCCTGCACATTTACATATAAGCAATCAATATCTTCCAACATGTGCAAACAACGACATTACCAATATGTTTCTTTGATTAGTCAAATTCTTAACATCTTTATTTCACTCCCAGCTATTTAAAAAGGAAAGAAAAGAAGTTGAAGCTGGGAGCCGAATTTGCTCAACAATGGCTACCTAAAATATATAAAGCTTAAACCAATATAAGGAGAGGATCAGGAGAATAAGCAATTTACAGCAGAAATATGAAGTGAGATCATTAATGACACTCACCTTTGTTGCATAAGAAAAGGTTGTCTCTCCCGACCCTCGATTGAATCAGAGCTGCATCAGAAAGCCAAGATTCTCAACATTTTACAAGCATCATAACATATAGTATAAAATTCTAGCGATGAATGAGCATCAGGTAGATAAATTTGAACACGCACGATGCTTGTAAGGAAGGAGCAGAACCAGCCGGAGCATAAGTAGACTCCTTTTCAGAAGCCAACTGTTGGACTTTCTGGAATTCTTGCAAAGTTGCTTGGAAGTCCTTGGCAAGCTTTGCATCTTCTATCTTCTTACTAGCCTGAACAAGATTCGATAACACGCAAATAAATAAAAAAAGAAAAAGTGAATCTCGCAGATAAATCATACACAACCGAATGAAGAAAATACGTCAATTTTAAAAATTGAAAGGTACACTGACACTGGAGTCGCGATCGGACTCACTCAAAGACTTGAGCTTGGCAGACGTATCTTTCACCAGCTGCAGAATTCGTTGCCTCGTATCGTGCCTGCGAATCGAGTGAAGCGATGAGCAATCGACGAATTGGCGAATTGTGTACCTGAAAAAGATGCGAGAACTGACAGTTTCTGGCGGTGCTCGGGAGTGTCCTTAGCGGTACCGATGGCATCAGCGAGGCGTCGGAAAGCGGCGACGGCTGTGTTGATCTGGAAAATACCGGCGGCGATGGCTTGGGAAGGGGACCGAGACGCCATGGAGGAGGTTGGCCTAGCGCCATTCTTGACGTCTTGAAAGCTCATTTTTGGAACAGATCAATATACCAATCGAGATCGACTCTAAAGTAAGCAAGAAAAGGAACACTTCACTTCTGGCGATTCTTTTATTTGTTTGTTTGTTTTTTTTTTGGTTAAAGAAAACTGGGAAATGCAGGAGAGCTCGACTCGCCTGCTAAGTTGCTTCCAAATAGGGGTGTAAAACGAATCGAGCCTTATGGAATAGTTCGAGCTCGAGCTCGTTTTTTTTTTATTTTTGAATTGAGCTTAACGAGCTTCGAACCCGAATTTGAGCCAGATTTTAGGTTCGAATCCTTAACGAATCGAGCTCAAACCTAAATATATTCGGCTCGAACTCTTATCGAGCTTAACGAACCTAGTATAATATGATTTATTTATTAAAACATAACATATATTCTAAAATCCTAAAATCCCTATATTCCCTGCCTCAATTAAAAATTCCCGACTACGCTCACGAGCCTCACCCACCCTGTCCCTCACAGCCCACCTACCCTCAGGAGTCGCGACTCGCGAATCTTGCCTCGCGACTCACCGTCGCCTCAATCGTCAGCTGACTCACGAATCTTGCCTCGCGGCTCAATCGTTGGCTCAATCGCGAATCGTCTGCAGAATCGCCATCGCCCGTGTGTAGAATCGTCTGCAGAATTGTCTGCAGATTCGCAGAATCGTCTGCGAATCGTCTGCAGAATCGCCGTCGCCCACCATCGGTTCCTGCGTCCGCCGTCGCAACTCGATCTGCTCACCATCGCGCCGTTTGCCCTTGCACCTGTTGGTTGTGTTTTAAAGCCCAAGTTTTCTTCAGCTGCAACCACAACAGAACTTGTGTCGAAAACAGCAATTATTTTACTCGAACTTGCTTCTCTGATTCAGTTGCAATTCAGATATATAGAGTGACGTTTCTTATTTTAAAGTTTCTCTGTCTGCAAGCAGCTGGTGGCCTGGTGCTGCAAGAAGGGCAGAGGAGTTGGGATTTATTGATATTGCTCATTTTCCTGAGCTGCCGATGCCCGAGATTTTACATGGCTTGCAGGTATGTGGCTGTCTTGGATTGATGGAATGCTGAAATGTGCAGAATGCATTTGTTAGTGAAATAGTACATGGGTGTCTTGGATTGATGGAATGCTGAAATGTGCAGAATGAATTTGTTAGTGAAATAGTAGTATCATATTAGTGCCAGGCATTACTGATTCTATCTGCCGAGAAATATTGTACTGGTGATGATGTGTTTTATATGGGTATGTTTTAACTTAAATGCCATTGGGGCTGCTGGTTTTCTGTGTTTTTATTTTGAATGCAGGATCAAGCTGCTGCTATAGTGACAGAAAAATGCCATTAGGTAATTCGAATTGAGCTTGTTAACGAGTTCAACTATGTTTTTTGAGCTCGAACCGAGCTCCACTATTCGAGCTCATGAACCAATTATATCGAGCCTCTCGAGCTAACGAATCGAGCTCGAGCCTACTATGAGCCGAGCTCGAACCTTGTTTCTAAAGCTCGTCGAGCTCGAACTCGAGCTCGAGCTTACTCCAATATGAAACGAGCCGAACTCGAGCCTGGCCTGTTCGAGCTCGGTTCGGCTCGTTTACACCCCTACTTCCAACTGACAAATATGTTGGGTTCGGGGTTTAGGTTTTGGCAGGGGGACAGCCGGCTTTAACGGCCGACGGTGGGTAGTTTTTAGATGGCCTAAAGCCATTTTTACCCCCTGAACTTGATAGACTCAGACACTTAGCCCCTTGGATATCAACTCGGTTCAACTCACCCCTAAACTTGAAAAAAGGGTACACTTTAGCCCTTTTGTGCCATATGTTTGCCACGTGACCTAACTTAAAGAACGACGTTTCCAAGACTATTAATTATTAGCATACAATCAGTGTTCATTGACACCAACAGCAGTTGCACATTGACCACCAGATTTTTCAAAAGCTGTAGGAGTTTCTCTTGAACCAAGCCCAAAAGCTTTATCCATTGCTGGTCTTAAAGTCAATAACCAAGTAGAAAACCTCGACAAATTTCCTAGATGATAATTCCCTCCTTGAATTCTTGGACATTGCTTTGATTGAGCTGTCTTTAGAAAAAACTAAGCTCGATAAGTTGACGAGGTGATTGAGGCTTTTTGAGAAGATGGAAGAGTTTGGCTTGAAGCTTGAACAGTCGAATTACAACCACTTAATTGACACCTTGGGAAAATCTAGGCAAGTTAAGAAGACGTACTAAGTGTTTGATAAAATGGAAGAGAGAAGGCTAAGAAATACAACAAAGCACTATTGGTCTGTGAGATGGAAGCAAAGGGATGCAAGCCTAGTTTGGTTTCTTTAGGATAATATTATAATCCCTTTACCCCCCCCCCCCCCCCCCCCAAATCTATATGCATATTTATTTTATACAACTACATTCAACATGCACATTAATCATGGTGAGCAGAGTTGTCGGAATGATTATATCTTTATTGATTGGTTTATGTATTTTACATGTGAACATGTACTAACATGTACCTCATTCACATTTCACTTTCTACTCAATCAGATGATCCACTTGCACCACCTAGAGTTGCTAGTAGCTCTATCACAAAAAATTCCATATGTAGCAAGTGAATTGCCTCTATAAATTGACGACCCACAGTAACACACGGGGCCTATGTCTAGTGGTGAACTAAATAGTAGTTTAAAACATTCATTGCATATGTGAAGGCACACCAAGTGTTCAATAAAATGAAAAAGAGAAGTCTAAGAAATATGATGAAGCATTATTGCTCCATGAGATGGAAGCAAAGGGATGTAGCCTAGTCCTCACTTTTTTTTTTTGTACTTTAATTGATGCACTAGGCTTTGTGAAGAGACCACAAGAAGCTCTTGAGTTCTTCAAGCAATCAAAGAAGACAAAGTGACTAGATGAGCTGGTGGGAAAAAAGTTAGTGCAACTGTTGGCACCACTACAACTTGCAAACTTCTCGTGTTCTCCACAAATTGCTTGTAAATTCTTTGATAACTTGTATCAATCTTCTTTTTCTTATCAATTTCTAGTTTAAGCTGTTGCTTTGCCCTTTTGAAGTTGTCAACCATGGGCAAAACAAATTAACGGTCTTGCAAGCGCCACTCCCTTGAGACAGGTCACATGGCACAAAAGGGCTAAAGTGTACCGTTTCTCCAAGTTGGGTGAGTGAGTTGGACCGACTTGATGTATAGGGAGTTAACTGTCCGAGTCTACCAAGTTTGGGGGCCAAAAGCGACTTTAGGCCTTTTTGGATTTAGGCGAAAGGGCCAGTAAAGCTTCAGTGTAGCTGGTCTGTCTTGTTGGACCTGGATCTCCTCCACTTCCTACGAAAGAGAAAGTAGACGCGGCATCCCTCCAGATTTGCTCGTCTTTTCCGAACGTCATGTAAATTTTCCTTCGTTTTTTTTTACTTGGTGAATACAGAATAAGAAAGAATATTATGGAATATCAAATTTTCACATCTAGGATCTTAAATTTCATCCTCTCATGGGAAAAGGAGAATCACTAATGAACGTAGACGTAGTACCATAGTCTTCATCGAATGATTTTTCTGAATCCTAAAAGAAATGATTGTAGAACTCTTGCTTTTTTCTTAAAGCAACTTAAAAAATTGTGATTTTCATTTGAGTGGAGAATTTTTATGGTTTAATTTCTATACGAAGTTGTAATATATTTTTTTGTAACTTAATTGTAGAATTGTTGCATCTCGGAAAGCAATTTCAAAAGATTTGAGATTTTTATGGAGGAAATAGCTTTATTTATCATTATACTTGTTACAACTCCTATCAACAATGTCATTGTAGTACAGTTTTGAGCATCCTCGCCTGTCACACGAGAGACCTTCACGTGTGTGTTCTCTAGTCTTTCATTTTTTTTCTTTCCCAGATTTGCTTGTCGGGTTGGGCTACTCTCAGCTCTTCCCACTAAGTTTATGGGTTCAGGCCCTCCAACAAGTTAATTTTAGATTAGTTGATTGTGTAAGTGGTCCTGCTGGTTGCAGTACATGAATCAGATTTGAGTTCGGTTTTTTTATTCAGGTTTTTCTACTACTGCAAGTTGAATGTTTTTTATGAACAAAGAAAGAGGGAGGGATGTTTCGAACCCAAGATGACGGCAAGGTCGGGCGAAGCCCTTGCCATGCGGGTTGAGGATGCGGAGACTGGTTCTACTTTCTGAGTGAAGGAGGGAAGCGCTTTGAGAAATTGAGCATGAGAAGAGTCAGCAAAATAAGACAAATCAGTGAATGGTCCGGTTACTCAGTTTGAGGGACGCAATTTAAAGATTGAATAACTGGAGAAAAAACCACGAGAAAATTGCATACTTGTCAATCTGTAGACGACCGTTCTGCATTACAATTCCAAGTTGGTTTCGGAACAAACGAGCTTAGCGAGCAGGTACTCGTACATCTCTCATGTCGTGTCTTCTTATTTTGTTCACAATGTGATATGATTCTTTTCATGGTACTCCCTCAGCTTTCTCCTTTGGCCACTCAGCCGGCGCCTGGCCTCTTTAACTGTAGAATAATGTAACCATCTCTGTTTGCCGACCAATTAGAATGTTACACAAGTATAAAGCAAATTTTATCGTTTTTCATTCGTCCCTTGATGTCATCGAAGTTCCCAAGTGCAGGACAATGTCAGCAGTTGCATCCAAAATCATCTCGCAGATAACAATCAACAGGTTCGCACTAGTCAACTTTGCCCCTGGCGACGTCGAGAGCAAACTGAGACAAGCTCTGCCCGAAAATCTTGGTAGAAAATGATTCACTTACATGCTGCCTCGCTGCTTCCCCCATTATCTTCGCCATTTCTGTGTCCTGAATGAGTTTGGCCATAGCACAAGCAAAATCTTCAGGATTTGGGTCACACAGAAATCCCGTCACCTCGTTCTTAATAGTTTCTACTGGACCCCCGCTGTTGCATGCAACAACAGGTTTGTGGGCAGCCATTGCTTCCAAAGGAACGATTCCAAAATGTTCATCCTATATTTGAAAGGAATATTTGCATTCATTCAAATTCTTCACAAAAATGTCGATTAATCCATGAACAAACAGACGCTAGTAATACTATACCTTTGGTGTGTAAATGACGCACAAGCATTGGGAGAGGAGGGAATTCCTTTCCTCTGTTGAACAGGACGGGATAAAATTAACACGATCAGCCACTCCTTCCTTTTCTGACAAGCTTTTGAGCTCTTCCAAATACTCAACATTCTCCCGGAGACGTTTATCATATCCTCCTGGAAAATAGAGACAGAAATCTTGGTGAGTGGAGTTGCCTCTAACTGATAAGGGATTTGGGAATACTAGAGTGACGAAGCAACATTTTCCTGATTAGATTGTTTTCGTCAGTAGAGGAAAAAAAAAATCAAAGAGGGCAGCATTCCAAAATTCATAATTAACACATGCTATTTAAACATATGCTCTGTGCTTCTTCAAGGCAAATCACAGACAATCACAATATCCATATAACCACACACCTTCTCAAATTCACTCTTGCACCAAAAAAACAAAAAATGCAGCATACGTACAACTAGAGTAATAAAATTGACTTGGGACACTTGCCAGCAATTGTCAAGGTAACATCAGCAATTTTATGACTTTTAAGGCTTTCCCCTTCCTGGGCGTAAAGCCTGGCAAAAGCTGAAACTGCTAAATTTATGTTCTTTTTCCTCTCAAAGCGGTTGATGGAGAGAAAGTTCAGCCTGGCCGAATACAACAAATACAGTTTCAGAATGTAAGCTAATAGGTAATAAGATCTTAGTTGGCGATACCAAAGATACCAAGAGATGTACAAGCATGATACTTATATGATAGGGGTTTGCCAAATTGATCCACATTAACTGCTGGGTAAAGAACAGCTGGTTGAATTCCACGTGCATGAAGACGCTTGAATGTATTTGCAAAAGTAGATGCAGTAAACTTACTATTAACAAGTATCATGTCAGCCATTCCTGTAGTCAAGAGTAGCATGATAAAAACTCCAACACAATAAAGCAGCATACTAACACAAGGAAACATAAGTAGTATAAAAATTATACTAATAAACTGTAGTAGAACCTGTTGTTAGTTCCTCTATATAGTCGATTGGTCTCCTGTAAATCCTCCTAAGAAGAGTTGTGTGTTGGGCTAGCAACAGATCTGGGAAATGGCAATAAAACAAGACCTGTATTTTAAACAATGAAGGAAACAGAAGAATCAGAAAGACAGGATACCCAAAGAAAAATATCAATGTACCAGTACACATACCTTTGTGGACCTCTTAAGTTTCAACAGTGGGATAACAACTGAGACCTGGTCTGCTAGGATAACATCGAATGATGGCCATGTGAAAAGCATGCAAAGAGCAACGATGATGCAGCGCAAATATGCACATAGGGCATGAAAACGGTAGAATATATGTCGTGGAAGGAAATCTCCATATACTGTAACAGGAAAGGTACCTACAGCAGTAATGATACGTGGTCTAGTTCAGTTCAGATCCCTGTGGACGATAATGGCCATACTTAGAAGTAATTAGAAGGTGGAGAAAAATGATCAGTCAGCAGACAGCTCATCATTTAATAGAAGAAATATATTTTAACAGCAAAACAAGTTCCAGGTAATAAGATTCTCTCAGACAATTGAGAAAATAACCTCACCAGAAAGAGTTTCCTCAAAACACCTATTTTTGTCATGGTGAGCTGTGAAAACATGAACGTTGTGTCCATGAGACACTAGTTCAACAGCAGCATCAACTATCAATCTTTCTGCCCCGCCTTGAAAACAAAAGAAAATGAACAAATCACAAGATTTTAAATTTCAGTCCACTAGGCAAAATTAACACATGGAGGTAACTACAGAGGTAAACCTAATACAGAGGGTTCTAATTTGTAAACCATAACAAATAGTACAGAGAAACATGATCATAATTTGAAGGAGAAAGAAAAAAGGCAAAAGGAAGTAAAAGTTAGCGCAAAAGCTTATAGCACACAGAAACAGAAACCTGGTAACATGAAGACATAAAAACAGAGAATCAACACCCAATAAATCACATGCTATAACAAACTCCATATCATCCACTTGAGAACACATGTCCAATAGTATTCAACTGATCTAACTTTCTCGACTTGGGAAATTTAAGTTTAAATTATCAGAATGTTCTGAAAATTTTAATAAACCAATATTCTGGTATTGCCATTGAAATTTATATCACTTGCCTCGATTCTGGTTACAATCAGACAACAATTTCTTATCCCAGAAATCATTGCTTCTGCAACTAACATTTGGTTTTGCAACAAACATTTGAGGATCTCCACAAATCTTATTTAGAGAAGCTGTCGACTTGTTCGCCTTTCATGAGTTTTAAGTGCATCTAATTTATCCAAATACACCATTGTATCAAAAAATAAAAATAAATTCGAATACAGTCATGTTAATTCATGGAACAACCGTGCCATGGAACATGACTCTACTAACTATCTTAAAATTCATTATTGTCTTCTGATGCTTTCCATGCAAATGGAGGAGTTCTACAACTCAGCATCCCCACCAGAAGGTTGCCTCATCAAAGTCATCTGACATAGAACATTCTCACTTTGTTCATCCCCGCGGGTTTACTACATTGCATTCAACTGACATGATAATGGCCCATTTGTAAGTTGGGATTAAGGTACATTATGCTGACGATTCAAACATGTTGGATACACTAGCAGAAGTAACTAGAAACACACACTTGATCAATTAACCTGATCATGATTGCTTTCGCTAACCTACTCGCTCGGTCAGAAATTTTCCTAGAGTACAGATCGTATCCAGGAAAGGAAAATAACAAACTGATTTGATCAAATGAAGGGTATTGCGGAACGAAAATCAAGCAGAGCAACGATACCTATGCCAAGATCTGGATGTATGATTGCTATGTTCAACTTTGGGCTTCGCCGTCTCTCCATTTTGTGGGCGATTTGCAAAAAAAACTTGTCGCTGACCGATTAAACCACAAATTTGCTTAGGAAATCGTCCGCGGTCAGAGTCGTTCTTCTGAATCAGCCAACAGGATCAAGGAGAATGGAAATTTGGTTTTTTTAGAGATTATTTCCAGGAGGTTTCGAGAAGATGGCAATATCAGGTAGGATGGGCAGATGGCGGCGGGAACCGTGAAGACGGGGGAAAAATGCGTTCCTGGTCTCTCACCTTTCTTTTCACTGCCGTCCATTTTTTCCCCGTCCTTCGAAATGTGCAAATGTTGCCATGTTGGTCCTGATTTTTCAGAATTGTTACATGTTAGCCCGTTCTCTTGATGGGTGTTGTCATCTAGGATAAAGCAATTTTCCTGCTCAAATAGTTAAAAGTAAGATGCTTCACTTTAAAATTCTAAGATCTGATTTCCTTCTCCGGTAACAATTCATTGGTAGTGATCGATATGTACCTTTAAAGGTCTCAATTGCGCCGGTGATAATGCCCTAAAATTTGGGGTGAGATAGCTTCCCCTCCTAATTTTCTGTAAGCCAAAAAAATAAAGAAAAAAACATGCACATTTTTAAAAAGGAAAAGAACAGGATTTAATGTGTCAAAAGTTAAAAATATTGACAGTGGAGTATCAATTGTCAGTTTGTCATTTTCATAAAATTAGTGTCCTAAATTGCCGATAAGTTCCCAATCGGGGGATGGAAGTGCAAGCTCCCTAAATTAAGACGCGGATAAGTACAACACATATTTGATTATGGACCGGAGAAGGGTAGTATCGGTATTTGACGGGCCCAGTAGGTCTATAAATTTGGCCTTCCCCCGGCTCCTGATCGCATCGTTTGATTCAAGGTTTCAGTCGTTCGATTGTTCAAGTTGCTCTCGATCTCTCTCGAAAGGTAAATATCTTCTACTCTTATCTGATAGGGGCCTAAGGTTGGTTTGCTTCTTTGCTTTATGAGTTCTTTACATTTGGGATTTGTGTTTCTTATGTCTGAATTAGTTCTAGGGTTTTCTCTTGACTCTCGGACAACAAAATTCTTATATTGATCTGTTCAGTTTGAGCAAGATTTGATTCCCTGATTAATCTATAATTGATTGGATATTGGATATTGCATATTGTTATAAGTTTTGGTGAAAGAAGTAGTCTGGATGATCAGTTGTTCACTTTCCAGAATCATGCCTGCGATCTCGTGAATGTTAACTGCTCATAAATTTGTATTCTGATGCCCTGTTTTAATGGACTACTTGATGGATGAGACTTGTGGTATGTGTATTTCAATACAAGGTCTTTTATAGTGTTATGTTTTTTTTAATGAAGTTACAGTTTGGTATGTTGTCATGGTTGTAAAGTTCGAAACTCAATTTAAGTTATGTCAACTGTGAATGAATCTTCTTTAGTTAATGATGGTACGATGTCTGTTTAGATGGTGTTACTTTCCTAGAGTTGCTATGAAAATTTATTCTGGCAAGTCATCTGTGTTTATGACTCTGGTTTATCTTTTATTGCTTTAGAGATCGAATGAAATAATTAGCTGTACTTTTCATGCAAACAGATGCAAATCTTCGTGAAAACACTTACTGGCAAGACCATCACCCTTGAGGTTGAAAGCTCAGACACTATTGATAATGTGAAAGCAAAGATTCAGGACAAGGAGGGAATTCCTCCTGATCAGCAGAGACTTATTTTTGCCGGTAAGCAGCTGGAGGATGGCCGCACCCTTGCGGACTATAATATCCAGAAGGAGTCCACCCTGCACCTGGTCCTTCGCCTCAGGGGTGGCATGCAGATTTTTGTGAAAACGCTTACTGGAAAAACTATAACACTGGAGGTTGAAAGTTCAGACACAATTGACAATGTGAAAGCCAAGATTCAGGACAAGGAAGGTATCCCTCCTGATCAGCAGAGGTTGATATTTGCTGGCAAGCAACTTGAGGATGGCAGGACGCTTGCTGACTACAACATTCAGAAGGAATCCACCCTTCACTTGGTTCTTCGTCTTAGAGGTGGCATGCAGATCTTTGTCAAGACTCTTACTGGAAAGACCATCACCTTGGAAGTGGAGAGTTCAGACACTATCGACAATGTCAAAGCTAAGATTCAAGACAAGGAAGGAATCCCTCCAGATCAGCAAAGGCTCATCTTTGCTGGCAAACAACTTGAGGATGGTCGTACTCTTGCTGACTACAACATCCAAAAGGAGTCTACTCTCCACCTGGTTCTCCGTCTGCGTGGTGGTATGCAGATTTTTGTGAAGACCCTTACTGGAAAGACGATCACTTTGGAGGTTGAGAGTTCAGATACCATTGATAATGTCAAGGCCAAGATCCAGGATAAGGAGGGCATCCCACCAGACCAACAGAGGCTGATCTTTGCCGGCAAGCAACTCGAAGATGGGAGGACCCTTGCAGATTACAATATTCAGAAAGAGTCAACCCTTCACTTGGTGCTGCGGCTTCGTGGTGGCATGCAGATATTCGTGAAGACCTTAACTGGCAAGACCATCACGCTGGAGGTGGAGAGCTCAGACACCATTGACAATGTGAAGGCAAAGATTCAAGACAAAGAGGGAATCCCTCCAGATTGAAGATGGCAGGACTTTGGCAGACTACAACATACAGAAGGAATCAACTCTGCATCTTGTCCTCCGTCTTCGTGGTGGTTTCTGAACCTTTGGCATTGTTAGTATTTTTGTCTTTTGCCTTTGGTATGTTGGTGTTTCAGGTTCATTGTTGTGGTGTTTAGTGCGCCATTGGTTTGTTGGTTCAATTTAGTCTCCTTAACTGATCTCGTTGTCGTCGTACGCCTGGATGAGTGCAGTGTGCGGTACTTCTTTTCTTGTGTAATGCTATTCTGTTTTTCGTTAGTGCTGATTTAATACTCGTGGGATTATTGTTCTAAGTTTATGTGTTATCTTAATTTCTGGAACCCGTGCTCGATTGGCAGTTTAATTATTGTGGCAAAAGTAAATTGAGATCGTGACTTCTTGCTGCTTAACTGGTTTGTCCGCTATACGGATAACTTCTCCGTTGTAATCTGCGTTAGCGGCTGTTCTTTCTGTTTTATATCGAATCCATATTTCCAAAAAATAAATTATTATTATTATTATTATTATTATTATGTGTTTTACAATGTTAGTTTAACTCTGAGTCTGACAACTTCATACTACATGTCTGTAAATAACGAATATTTGAATGGAAGTATAAATTCATGCAGGAATACGTTCAACCCGTAAGCCAAATGCATGTCAAACCACATGCCAAGATATAAGTTCATCAAATGTTCTAAAACGAATATTTGAATGGAAGTATAAATTCATGCAGGAATACGTTCAACCAGTAAGCCAAATGCATGTCAAACCACATGCCAAGATATAAGTTCATCAAATGTTCTAAAACCACCATCCGAGATATGTTTGTGATGGCAAATAGACTTGTATATGGATCATGGATGAAGTAAGCCCAGTACGATTTTCACAGGCTAATTGCAATAACGCAAGGTTCAGTGATATTATTTTTGTTTGAGGAACCTATTTCCCCCTTAAGAATTGGAACCTTTTTACAAGGTTTGACATTGATTTTTTAAATTCTAATTTATATTATCTAATACTCATATCCTAATAAATTCAAAATATTTTTTACAACATTAGCAATTAGTTAATAGTTTAATTGTGAACTCTCTCCTGTCTAATGCAAATGGTTTTTTTGTTTATTCAAATCTAGAGAGTTTCTGTAGTTTGTCCCAGTTTCATCCATATCTTCTTCAACTATAAATATGTACTATATGACAAAAGTTTGATCGCTTTGCGTCATCTTCGTTAAAGTTTAAGCACATCAAATTAATCGACCTTTAGTGGACTAAGACAATTTGGTTAATTCACTTATATAAAAAATACCAGGTAAATCAGTTACACGTTGTTAAGGTAATTCGTTGTTCAAGGCCCAATTGTGCGGAGACAATATTAGCAAACCACGGATACAAAAACTTGTAAGCAGAAGGGTTAATTGTCAAATATAAAAGTCTGATGCCCAACAAATCAAAGTGTGATTCAACCCAGTTCTTCAAATCATACAATCAGCCTTGGCGCATTCAAGTCGGCCCAACTGCACTGGTCGATATGCTATGGTTCTTGAAAGATTAAAGTTACAAAAAAAGGAAAAAAAAGTGTAAACTTTTTTTAAAACGACGATTACAACTTTATACATTTTTCTAGGACCTAATACTTTTATAAAATACGAGCAAAAGTATGCATAAAAGTTTTCCATGCAGAGTACATAAAAGAATTTGAAACCTGAAGTGGCATAACCTCACCGATGCAAACAAATTTATTTTTCTTTTCAGCTAAAGATTATAACTAGTGCTCTTTAATTTTTAATGGAGCCGAAACCCACACCTATCATTCTAGATTCGTCATTATTAAGCACAAATAGATATGTTTTCCTTCAACTTTGATCATAAGGACTAAGATTATTTGTAATGATTTTTCTAGTTTCCCACAAAATTATGAAAATAAATAAAAAATAAGTTTTAGTATAAAGTGCATTTTTTAGGGTTAATTACAATTTGTCCCATGAGGTACAAGTGAAATTACACTTTGCCTATTTTATTTTAAAAATAAACACTTTGCCTTACCTTTTTTATACTGTCTGACAATAACCGCTGAAATATTAATTTAGAATGTATAGTAGTCATCCTCAAATAATTTCAATTTATATAGTAATTTTTTCTACAATTAATTGACATTTATAAAATACTATTTTAAAAAATAAAAGAAATAAAAAAAGAAAAAACTAATAATTTTAAATGTCCATAAATTTTAAAAAAAGTATTATATAGATTAAAATTATTGAAAGATGGCTACCATAATATCTAAATTAAGATTTCAGAAATTGCTACTGGAATGTATTAAAAAGACAAAAAGTAAAGTGTGTATTTATGAAACAGAAGATGACAGAGTGTAATTTTTTCTAAACCTCATTAGATAAATTGTAATTATCTCTTTTGAGAGTACATAAGTACATAGGTTAAATTGCATCCATGGCTCTCAATCTTTAATTATCATACCATTTTTACCCTTAACCTGGATTTTGTATATAAAAAATCATCAATGTTATTTAATTGTTCCATTTTGGCCGTTTGACGGATGGACACAATGCACACATATGCCACACATACCCCACCGATGTTTTTTACTACCCCAATGCCCTTACCAACCACTCACCTACAAAAACTCACACGCTACTAACGATTCCCACACAAAACTCTAAAATAATCGATACACTGAATCATAAAGGTGATGATACATACTTATGTTGGGCACTCATCTGTCACATCCTTTTTCACTTTCCCCTCCACCATTACTTTATAATTCCTAATTCTGACACTTCTCTGTGCGCTTTAATCCTCAATGTCCTACTCTTGCAGACCTTATTTCCCCCTCTCGCAAACCCTAAATCTCCTCTTCTGCCTTTCTCGCACTCCTCTTCTTTGCTTTCGGCAAGAGAAACTTAAAACCTCACTACTTCCCCCTCCTCTTTTATTTTTTTTCCCATGATTTCATCTTCAATATTAGTGCGTGTGACATGGAACTATATTAGGACGTGATTGTGCCAACATGGCCAATCACATCTTGTTGGCAAGTTGCGTGGCCTTTACCATTAGGATTCATAGTATCTGTCTGCGAAAAGGCCAAAATGGAACAATTAAACGATGTTAAGGATTTTTTATGTATAAAATCGAGATTATGGTCTAAAATGATATGACAATTAAATGTTAGGGGCTAAGGAAGCAATTTTCCCTAACTACGCATCTTCCGCTGGTAATATATTTTTTGCAGGATGCAGGATTCACAATGCGGGTAATTCTCTGCAAATGTGTCGGCCAACTATTGGGCGCTTTACGCGGGTAAAGCCACGTCAATCTGCTTTATTTTCGCGCGCAATTTCACCTTTTTATTGATTCTCTTCCCCTCTCCCTTCGTTTACCCCTTTGGATGAGACTATGAGAGAGAAGACTCCTTAGAGGCCTAGGAGTGAGTAGGAGTCTTTCCTTTGAGATTAAGACTTTGTGCTCATCGAAAAAAGAAAATAAAATACATCTCCAGAAGGATGAAACAAGAATTTGGATTTGGGTTCAATTGAGGAGCCAGTTTTGAGTTTCTGACTTGACTGATCAAAACCCAGGACGAAAGTTTCTCTCTTTTGATCGAAAGCAATCACTTCTGGTTATGTTGAAATTTGAAGACTGCTAGCTACTGGGATCAATCGCAAGTAAGAGCTTTTTAGGGTTTATTCTTCTTTTTATCTTTCTCCGGACTGATCCGAGACCTTCCCCCTTTTACCCCTCTGCCCTCACTGTTTCGCTACTTATATGAATTTGAATTCTGATTCAGCGTTGCCGTTTTCATGAAATTCATAGTATTTATCGATCGTCTTTATCTAAAAAATTATGTTCTCGATTGCAATCTTTTGTTGTGGGTCTGTTGGCTAGTGGCTCTGTTAAATATTGAAGATGGGGAGATTTCGTCTATATTCAGTAAGGATTGTAAGTTGTAGGCAATTTGTTGTCTGAAATTTAATTAATTATAGTGCATGGTCCACTAGTCTGCAGTTTCTGAAGAATGGACCTTACTGAGAGTAGAAGCAGTGAAGCTGATGAGAAGATGTCAGATATCAAAGCTGGTGATTTAGCTTTGTAAAGTATTAGTGGCATGAAGGTATGGATGTTTATTTTTTAATTCTTTATTATATAGCTAGTTTTTGACATGAATTTGTTGATCCTTTTAGCGGAAGTGTTCAGAAGTTCACTCCCAAACAGCAGGCATGAACTTCAAGCTTAAGCCTGCAGCAGTTAGGGCAGAGCGGAGCACTGTAAAATGGCTCCAATGTGTCATCAATCCTCTTCCTTTTAAGCCATGTGCAGAACTAGAGCAGTTTCTGTTGATGGGAAATGTTAGTATAGTTGATCAGGTAACCAGCAGAGCCCATATAATATTACGCGCCATCTTTCCAGATAATGGATTTGGCGGGAGATTTATCTCAGGTGGCTCAGTGAGGTGCTTGTGGTCGGAACAAAGAACTGAAGCTCTAAAGTTGTATTACAGAGTCCTGGAGTCCGTTTGCACTTCGGAGTCAGAGAAGTTGAATACAAAAAACTTGAGCATGTTGTTAACCAATGAGAGGTTCCATAGGTCAATGCTTGCTTGCTCAGCTGAACTAGTTTCTGCCGCATATACTGGAATGAACTTGTTGTTCCCTATGGTTTTTGAGACAACTGGCATAACAGCATTTGATCTAAGCAAAGTGATAGAGACTTTCATCAAACATGAACCCTCTCTTCCAAGAGAACTGAGACGGCACTTGAATTCTTTGGAAGAACAGCTTCTAGAAAGCATGGTTTGGGGAAAAGGGTCCTCTCTGTATAATTCATTAATTTTTGCAAAACCAGACCTTTCATCTGAAATAAGAAAATTGGGTTTGCTTGCTGATCCCTTGCCATCTCTGGATGAAATTACCATCAGAATTCAAGCATCTCCTAGATTTTTGCATCACCTATCCCTATCGAGTCAAGATGGAGATGTTCAAACTCCTAAGAGAGTTCCTGATGACAATGGCAATAGCTTGGAACAAAAGAGAACCACTACATCACTCTCAGCGGCCTCACATACAGCATTTTCCAGGTATAGTTTTTATGAGATGCTTTTCATTCAACAAGATCATACTTTTCCCAGTATAGATAATTTAGTTGATTCATATCGTCTTTTGAGATCCTAAAAATTCAAAATTTTCTACAGCCCCATCCAAGTAGAAGGGCTTCACAAAGAGACTGCAAGGGCGGATTCACCAATCAAGACTTCAAGGACCAATACACAAGTCAACATGCTTTTTGATAAGGTATCTATATGCATTACCAAATCGTTCTCACCTTTGCCGCACATTGTTATGCCTTTTTCTAGTGTGTATAGGGGTTAGGATAACGACTTTTTTCGTGATAGTCAAGGAAATTCCAGCTAATCTGCTACAAGGTCAATATGCAATCAGTGACTTGAATAATGCATGTCAACTAACCTCATTGTTGGTGCTCCTGCTTGCTGATACAAATTAAATTAGGCCAAGATTCATGGCTTCACTGGTTCATCTTTCATCCTCTTTTGTTTGCTACAACTCATTTTTGTTGTTTGTTTTTCTGTTTGCGGTAATTTTCCTACATTTTATGTCACTATTAGTGTTTAGTAGCATTTCCAGGTTTTTTGTGATGTCCTTCCTATTTCATTTTCTTTTACAGCGTTTCTTTTCAATCTTAGATGTCAAAATTAGCTGCTATCAGAATAAAAAATATGGCCGAAAGGCTGAAGCTACCTCAGCAGATTAAGGAGAAAACTTACTGCCTCTTCCAGCGGATTCTGACTCAGAAAACCTTTCTCCTTTTCAATCTACACATGGATCAGATCATCCTTTGTTGCTTCTATCTAGTGCTAAAGGTGTGCTTCAGTAGCTAGCCAATTATGCTCAATGTCATTTGGACTCTTACTAATTATCCATCCACAAGCAGGGTTCAGAATATGTGATGACATTCAAAGAAATCATGGACTGCTACATGAAGCAGCCCCAGTATAGGCCAGAAGTTCTTCGTTCTGTGTTTGTTGATTCATCATCATCAAATTGCTGCGGTGTAAGCTAAACCTTATCTATCTGGTGCTTGTTTTTTCTTTCATAGTATGTTCTTTCCACAAAGCTTATTGTTTTCTTGAAACAGGAAACGCAAGGGGGCCATGTTGGCATCATTAGATTTTACAATAACATATTTGTTTGGAATGCGAAATCACTGCTTGAGGGGATTAGCTCCTCTGCTCATTCATCATCAGAAGTTACTGAAACTAATGACATGGGTATGCTTTTCCTAATTCTTGATCTAAGAGATCTCTTTTAATATTCACCATCTTTTGCAGTTCTGTGTAAAACATAGCTGATCTTTTTTACTGAAATCATTTAGGCTATATTCCTAGAACGCCAAGCAAGTCCCCATTTCAAAGCCTTCCTGATGTCTCACCTAAGAAGATCTCTCCATCACAAAATGTGTACTTCTCTCCACTTCAGAAGTCCAAGGCAAGAATACGTGCTCTAGAAAGTTTTTATTCTTTTCTTCTGAAATAACATTGCCCGCCATTTCTCCCCCACATGATTGAAAGCATCCTGCAAAGCCATAATTTTGCAATTTGAACCAACCATAGATCTTACTATACTTTGGGTCTAATTGAATTTGGTTTATTTTTTATTTCATCTGGGTGCTAAAACAACTTTGTAGCTGTAAAAATTGATTGATCTACGTGCTCATTTGGATTACAGTATGTCATTTTCGAGTGTGTTAAAAGGGATGTAAAAATTGATTTTTGAGCTTATTGGCTGGAGAGACACTTATTCATCTCTTTGTGATTGCTTTTTTCCTGATGTCTTATGACGTGACACCTGTAGAAGGATGCACTAAACTCGCATGTCGGCAAAAGTTATTATGCCTTCATCGGAGAAAGTTCCCGAGCTTATGTTAGCCCCTCAAAAGAACTCAACGCTATTAACAATTGCCTCAACAGGTATTTCCTGTTCATGCCCATTTGGTTTGTTCTCTGATAGATTCATCAAAACAACGGGATACTTAATTCCTATTGGATTTTGACTGTAAAAGAAGCAATGATAAGTTTTTTGGTACATCTTTTTTTATCCTTGAGATGCTGATTCATGTTGGTTTCTTCCTCTAGTCTCACCAGAAACAAGGCATCGAGAAGGCTCAACTTTGATACAACTGACGTCTTCATCAGCGACTCTCTCGTGGCCGAAAGCTTGTTCCCAGAGCACTGTAAACAACCTCCCTCTACAGGCACTGCATCTGCTACATCAGCAAAAGCTGACGTGTTCAACATTTGATTTGTTCTTCTTCATAGTTTTTGTTAATATTCTTCTTATCATACAGCAAGACGTAGGCTTTTGCCGTGACAAGTTTATAAGGGCTTGGAAAAGTATGGTAACATGTAAAAGTTTTGCTGCCTTTGTTCATCTGGTCAGTTTTAGGTGCCTACTTGCAATTCATCGACACTTTTTGCTTTGTAGGTGGTAACAATTTTTGCCGTCACAAGTTTATTAGGGCTTGGGAAATTATGGTAGCATGTAAAAGTTCTTACAGTCAAAAGTTCTTAAGCCAGTTTTAGAGTGCCTACCTGTAATTCCATTCCTTCATACTTTTGTTTTGTAATGGTAACCATTCATCTGCAGAGGAAAAGGAAGTCTTGGCTGTTGCCAGCTCAGCTTTTGATGTGTTCTTTTTTCGGTTTGTTTTAATGTGAAATGTCTTATATCCACCATACCTTATATATGTCCTACTCTTATAATTACTTTTTTACTTTCATTAAAAATAAAAAATCTCAAACATATCCTCATCTACCTCCATTTGGATCACACTCAGGTGGGAGACTGGTCGACCTGACCTGGGACCAGCCCGGTTTGGGTCTGGGTTTGGGTCCATACGGATCAAGAATAAGCCGGTCCAATCCTGAGTCAAGTTTTGAGTTTTTTTTTCAGATTTTTTTGCTTTAAAAAAATATAACAAATTACTTAACTTTGTATTTAATATTTATTTTTAGGAAAAAACACTACCTCCGTTATAATTTCTATTAAGTAAAAAAAAACTCAAACAACATTTAAAAATAATCAGAACGAGCTTTATATTTTTTAAATAGTGAAATATTTAAAAAATTACAAAAAATAAAAACAAATGATCTGTGCATTGCAGTATAGTCAAATCAAATACAAATTAAATGTAAGAAGGAAAAAAAAAGATTCAAGTTTCTTCATCGGATACTACCTTGTCATCGAAACTCTTTTGGCCTTGTTTTCAGAGTGCTGCAAGCCCTAATCTCGATTGCATACGCATACTTCCACCGCCTCAGGCGTAAATCTTGATCATTTCTTCGATATTACCTATTTCCCTACACTAAATGCTGCCTTAGATACTACGATGGAGATTGAAATGGCGAGAATCTCCTGTGCAATTATTGACAAGATCGGAAACCTTGATCTCTTTTGTTTTGAGCACTCCAATATGTCAACGTCGCTTGGCTCGAGCAATGTGTTGAGATAGTCATTAACCTCAGCTAAACCCGAAGTCGTCGGTCAGGGACGCTTCAGCATTTGGAGGACTGTGTTGAATCTTGATGAAATTGATCTCCTAAGAGGCTCGGTTTAAGGAGCTTCGGAACCTACTTTATCTGAATGGCGCTCACAATATAATTTGTACAAAGAATGCAAGTACTCAGAAGCAATAGTAGACATAGCTTAAATATTTATATGAGACATTTCTAAATAAGTATGATAAATGTCTTCAAGTAATATGGTTGTGTCCATCAATTTGACATATGGATCCAGCAGAGAAACAACTAAAAAAGTAGAGGGAATGTTTTTGAAATACTAAAGTCACTTAGCTCACATAACTTTGACATTCGATTTAAAAAACTCATAATCTTAAATTGATGTAAAGTATATGTAATATTCACTAAATGAAGCAAAACTTGATGAAGCGGTTGGGTAGTAAACACCAGAGAAAAATTCTGTTACCTCGTAAAAAAATTTAAGCAATTTACCAGTTTTAGAACATTTTTCCCAGACTTTATTCGTAAGGAATTCACAACTCATCTTCATGTTCATGAAATGCATCAATAAATTTGCATACGAGTATGCATCTTACAACATTAAATAAATAAAGTTTTAGTGGGTTGGACAATCCAATTTAAATCGTTAAAAAAAATGATTTTTGATTTTCAAAACAAAACCTTTGGAATTCACAAAACATAGCGGGTCTTGATTTCAAAAATGACAATGAATTTCAAATATGCACAATTTCATTTTGGAAAACTTCTAAACTCTTTTGCACATAAAGGTTTGAAATGTAGCACATGAATCTAACATGAAAGAATGCATCGTCGAGATATGATTTTAATGCTTTGCTCAAAAGACGAACAACAACATCATTTTTTAAAGTATTATCAAATGAAATGCACAACACATGGTTTGCATAATAATAATCACATAAAGTTTCTAAGAGGCAATTATATATGTGATAGTCAGTATAATCAGTATCAATGACCCTAAATGACAAAATACATTTTCGCATGACTCAGTCAAAATCAATTCAATGAGCGGTAACGCAATAATAGTATGAAAATTTTCAGTTCATTGGCATGTTTTGTTAGTGTTGCCTTCCTTAAATCGAAGTTTTGTCTCTTGAATAACTTTCTTGCGAAAGAAGTCACCATGGCCTTCTTTGTAGTCTCTTCCGCTCGCTCTGTCGTTGCTAATACTTTTCTTGTACCACAAGCCTTCCCTGTTGCTCTCTCCTTCCTTCCCTTCATGGCGTGTTAGTAGAGAAGGAAATTGGGGTTTTTGTTTCTTTAATTTGATTTTGATCTGTTGCTAAAGCCCAAAGATCAGGGACACAACTTCAGTTTGTATGTGTGTGTGTGTGTGTGTGTGTGTGTGTGTGTATTATATGGTTTGATGACATCGCCTTTGTTTCTCTTTATTGCGGTTTCCTTTTGGTTATGTAGTTTCCGTTTCCTTGTGTGACATAACTGCGAAAGAATTGCATAGGGTTACATGTTTCGCGACACGATTTACTTCTTATTTATTGTCAAATCAAATTATAGAAAGTTTAAGCAAGTATGATACATTTATATGAGACATTTCTAAAAACTATGATAAATGCATTCAAGTAATGTGGTCGTGCCCGTCAATTTAACAGATGGATATAGCAAAGAAGTAACTAAACAGGTAGGGGGAATGTTTTCGAGATATTGAAGCCATTTAGCCTGCATGGTTTTAACAGTAGGTTTAAAAAACTCATCATTTTTAAACTAATGTAAACTATATGTAATGTTCAATAAATGAAGCAAAACTTGATAAACGATTGGGTAGTAAATGCCAGAGAAAAATTCAATTACCTCGTAAAAAACCTTAAGCAATTCACTGGTTTTAGAACATTTTTCCTAGACTTCAGTTGTAAGAAATTCACAGTCCATCTTCATGTTCATGAAATGAGTTAACAAATTTGTATACGTGTATGCAACTTGTAACATCAAATAAGTGAAGTTCCAGCGAGCTGGACAGTCCAATTTAAACCGTTTAAAAAAAATAATTTTTAATTTTTTAAATAAAGTCTTTTTAATTGACGAAATACAACGGGTCTAGATTTCAAAAGTGACAATCAATTCCAAATAAGCACAATTTCATTTTGGAGAACTTCTAAATCCTTTTGTGCACAAAGGTTTAAAATGTGGCATATCCATCTAACGTGAAAGAATACACCATCAAGAGGTGGTTTCAATGCTTGGCTTAAAAGGTGGACAACAACATCATTGTTTGAAGTATTACCAAATGAAATGCACAGAACTTTATATGCACAATAATAATCACGTAAAGTTTCTAAGATATAATAGTATATGTGATAACCAGTATGATCAGTTTCAATGACCCTAAATGACAAAATACATTTTTACATGGCATAGTCAGAATCAATCCAATGAGCAATAACGCAATAATATGATTGACCTTAAAGTGATGTCCACATGTCAGTAGTAAATGCCACACAATGATCAAGTATAGAGAAATATACTTACAAATTTGATTTTTCGGCTTCAAATAGTTTAAAGCTTTCTTTCCTAGCTATTTTGTTAGAAATTTTTTTAAATGCAAGGTTTAATTGTGATTTAGTCCAAGATTCTAGGTTCATATCTTTAGCTTTTGAATTTTTTTTTCAGTAATTATTATCTAATTTATCATACATTCTCTACAAGATTGTTGGTTAAAACAAAATATACTTGTCCCGCCGGTTACACTCCTAAGTTGTGTTTGTCCTCCAGAATTAGTCGCAGCACTGGGAAAGACATTGGGATGTTGATTTTCAATGTGGCGTCGTAGCATTTTGGTGCCAGAATTCTTTTTAGGCACCAAAATTTTCCTGCAATGTTTTGCATTTGTCGTACCTTGAATCCCTTTCAAATACGAGCTCATAATGCTCCCAAACCCAAGCCGTTGGTCTTGAGGATTTACCTTGTCCTAATCCTTGGGTATCCTCCACATCAAGTTGACAGCTTGTGAGTGTCGATTATGTTTAGGGGTGAAGGTTCGGGTTGTAAGGTCGGGTTTGGGTTGAAACCCAATTTTTATAGCCTGTCCCTAACCAAAATAAATCTAACCCTAACTTGACCCTATTCTAACAATGACCCAAACCAACCCCTAGTTATGTTGACGAATCCCTGGCTAGCGTCACATCCATCTCTTCAACATCATTGTCCAATAAATTAATCATTGAAACCCAAATCATTATTCATCATATCAATTTGGTCATCGTCGTGCAACTCTTTGATTAAGATGCCTTTATCGGCCGGCCAAGAATGGCAATAGAACAAACCTTGGAGCCTAGGGGAGGAGATTAGGAAGAAAATTTGAAGAGATTAGCAAAAAACTAAAATACTTGAAAGAATATGGTAAAAGAAAAAGAGATATTAAATTCTGGTGTGTGGGTATAATGGAAATGACCTTCCTATTTATAGGGGAATGCTAAAATTTTGTTTGAACCAAAAACTCATTATAATATAGTTGTTTGGGGGGGGTGAAAGTAGAAATTTGGGGCAAAAATAGAGTAGGAAATCGTGGAGGACCAAAGTTGTAATTAACTTTTTTTTTTTTTGAAAAAAAAATAGAAATAGCCATTTCTAATTGTTAGAGCCATAACGACAGGTCTAGACCGGACTGGATTGTCTTGGGCCGGCCGGGTCCTAATCAGAGTCGATTCTAGGTTTTGGGCCAAGTCTGGCTATTTTGAATGACCCCTTATCTTTCATGCCCAAATTCGGCCCATATAATAGCGGGCCTAAACCGAGCCATGTTACGCCAGTTTTTGACTAGTCCGTGCTAAGTTTGACCCCTAGTTGGTCCTGATCTGGGCTTGGTCGGACCGGCACAAGTACCACCTCTAGCAGCCACAGGATGGGATTAACTATTAAGTCCAGATTTGTGACGGCAGCAATTTACTGAACTAAGAAATTTGGGGGTTCTTAGCAAGCACTTAGTGACGTTGATGAAGCAGTTGCTTGCACCTGGGTTGGACTTGATGAAGCTCCCAAATTCGCCATGAGGTGTGGTGGCTCGGGCTGGTTGGCGGTAGAATGAACACCATTTTCATAACTCCACTGTGGCACCATTGGGAATTCTTCGCCAAGTGGTTTGTAATGATGGTGGTGATGGCAATGTACATGTAGAGATGACATGGTGGTAGATGGCGGGGGTGAATGGCCACAGGCCACAACGGCTATTTTGTAGTGACTGCATTTCGAGCAAAAAGGAAAACTTGGGGTCAAACACTTTTGTTATACCTTATTTGTTTCACCTTTTTCAATGAGCCCCTAACATTTTTTTTAGTATGTATGTGTATATAAGTAGTAAATAATTCCTACAAAATTATAACATTTTGGGGGATTTGATGATACCTAAAAATAATTGCAAAAATATTTAATCATACATGTACATATGTTGCACATGTTTTGTACATATCTATTTTTTGTTTTATACATCGAGTTTCATATATATTTATTATCTGATTTGTACATATCTCCAATTTTGGAGGAAAGCAGAATTTATTGCATTCACACCTTTTTTTTTTTTTCTATAAGAGAGGTTGAATTCGTACATACTATTGAATTTATAGATAACATATCTATGATCTCATTTGTACATATATCACACATTATTTATACAAATCATTCATTTTCTTTGTACATCAAATTTACACATATCTTGTATCTTATTTATACATATCTTCAATTTTAAGAAAATACGAAATTTGATATGTTCACATTTTTTTTATGTTATAGAGGGTAATATTGAAATAAAAATATATATAAATAAATAAGATATGGTGCACATTAGACTTACCATTTTTAATGTGCAAAGTGCCTAAAGTCATGGCACATAGGACACAGTTGGGATAGCAGCCCTGGTAAGAAACCCCTCCCAGCCCGCCTTGCAAATATTTTTGTGTCAAATGTGGTTTGAAACCCTTCAGGTTTTAGAAAAAAACTTTCTTTTTAATTATTTTCATGTTGCAAAGCACTTAAAGAAGAAATACTTACAAAAATCCGTTCCTTGTAATTATTTTGAGGTTTCTTTGGACGCTACAATTATGTCCTTAAGCTTGTCTGAGAACTCGGCTGACTTCAGAGAACGGTGTATTATTGATTCACGATCGGCCTATCTAATTACAAAGGAAGGGAATAGGAAGTAGTGTGGAAAGCATAAATTTTCCAGAAGAACTAAATCCAAGGAGGTTCAACCTTCTGCTCTTGAAGCTTCACTGCCCTACGCAGAGACTGCTAAATCTACTCGTCAGAAATATTCGGTCAGGCCCTCTACACGTAGTATATCATGCCAACTTCAATAAGACTTATGTGAGGAATATTAAGAGCTACAGCCGGACCTCTGCAGTTCTTGCGAAGAAAAGAATACCCGATATCGACTGCCAGCTTTTTCAAGAACGAAGAAGATTTTCTGGCCTTCACATAAGAGTGACCCATTACATATGCAACCCCCGCTTCCTTTGCTTGGATCAAATCCATCAGTTCTTCTCTAACTAAAGGGTCCATAGCGGGATTCGGTGGCAACTGGAACCTCACCTGGCGCCTCCTCTCCTGCTGGCCATCATCATCATACACAGAACGCAAGCTCTGGAGAGTCAGGGACTTGCTGCTTTGGATGGAGCTCACGAGACTGAAATCCTCTACCTCAGAAATTATTAAGCTCGAGTTGGATTGGATGCTTCTGGTACTTATAACAGCCATTCTCCCATCATATGATGAACCCTCAGAACCAGTTTGCAGATCTTCTGCTTCCATCTGGACAAACTCTGCAATGCTCTGAACGAGGTGGTTCTCAAAGTTCCCATCATCGCGCTGAATATCCTTGTACCCGTACCTGACAATACACCGATACATACGATATTGTCTGGGGCCAATCCTGCCTATAAGGAAGCGTTCTTCTGGTGGAACATGTGGAACTGGAACTGATTTGACACAAACAAAAACCAACACCTTGTGAAAAGCAGGCAAATTTGTTACGAAGTGGGAGAAGATTGGAGGGATTCCAGTGGCTAATTCTGAGTATACAAGGCCTATCCCTGGAACACGCACAATACCAAGGCTAGGGCCTAAACCTAGCAGCCATTTCAATGAAACTTTGTTGTGAAGGTCAAAGTTGTACTTCTTCCGAGTCCCATAGTGCCAAACATACATGACAACCATGAAAATGACTGAGAGAACAATAGGGACCCATCCTCCTTGAGGTACTTTCATTAGTGCTGCTGATAAATAAACCCCTTCAACACACCAGAAAAACAGAAGAAATGCTGCTGCAAGCAGAACACTTTTTTCCCATACAAAGACTATCACAAGTGCCATAAGAAAAGTTGTGATAAACATCACCGTCATGCATGCAAGCCCTATACACAAAATTCAAAAATGTAATATTAGAACCCTTCCAAATAAGATAGCACCTATATTATGCGCAAGCAGGAATTATCACTGGAATCCATTTACAGTGTTCATAATATTTATAATAATGTCTAGGAGGGTCACACGACACATATTGCTAGTTTTGCTGGTAGTGTGGTATTTTCACAAAGATCCTGAATGAAACCTGCTACTAGAGATTAGATAGGCATAAGAGGAAGCACAGGGAAAACCAAGGTATCCAACCATCTAAAAGAGGTTAGTGATTAAGAGCTCACATGTATGGATGTCCACAACCAAATAGCTAAAAGTAACTTCTTTCTTATCACTAGTTATTCATGTCTACATTGGTTTATAGGCCTTCCTCCTCACCATGTTCTCTGTCCTTCTTAACTTGTCATCCCTTCACTCTGAGGAGAGTATAACCCATAGCTAAAAACATATTAATGTTTAAAGAAAAATGCTGCCATTACAATCTTAAGTTATCAGGTTGGCATGGTATCAGATCCATCTCCAACTACTACAGGGACTAGTGTGTACTTCATTCAGTTCAGTCGCTTTCTTGTCCAAGCAAGCAGGGAACTACTAGTTCAGTACAGACAGTAGATAGAACTCAATATATTTAGCCTAACTGGTTTCACAGGATAGGTGAGGCCTTGTTCTAGTTGTAAAAGAGAAGAAAAGGGAAAGTATGTTACCATATGCATTTCCTATGAGGGTGGTATCTTGAAATCCAATTGTTATTGCAAGGGTAAGAACCATAAGAATCCAGTTAATTTCAGGGATGTAGATCTGGCCATATATATGTCTGGAGGTGTGCACAACTTTAACACGAGGAAAGCATCCCAGGGCATGGCATTGTTTGACAATTGAGAAAGTAGCAGTTATAACAGCTTGACTCCCAACAATTGCTGCTAAAGTGGCAATTATAAAGACGGGCCAAAATACAGGATCTGCAAAATGAAATGGATCACTACATCAACTCAATCTGTAATGATCTGTAACAGCAATACAGCTTACTAGCAGAGTCAACTAACCTGGTATTGAATGATAAAAGCTGTAAGGGAGGGATTTGAGATTTTTGGACAAGAAAGCAGCTTGTCCCATATATTGGACAACCAAACAAGGGTATACCACAAAAGCAAAGGCAAGCTGCAAAAGGGAAAATGTTATCACGGATCACATTCTTCACAAACAGCTAAAATGCAAGTCCAACAACAAACTAACTGAACCAGAGCTATAGCTTCAAGGTCAGAAAAGGTGTTTAGCACTTGTTGCAGGAGTTATATATTCATAGTTCATCCATATGCTGCTAGCTTATATATAGGGGGAAGAGAGAGAGAGAGGAACAACATACCCTTATTGACAAGGCAGTGAAATGACCAAGATCTGCAAACATAGCTTCAGTACCTGATGAGGTTGAAACAGATAAAAGTCAGCAAATCAAAGACTGATTCTGATATAGCAAGTTCACAGATCCGATGGTATTTATTTGGTTTCTCAGACTTAACCTACCAGTTATACAAAGTAAGATCCCTCCCAGAGATATCCAACCATCTTTTCCAGTCTCAGCAAAGAATCTTATAAGATAATAGGGAGAAATGGCACGAACAATCTTTGGATTCCAATATATTATGTTGTATAAGCCAACAGAAAATATTGAAAACAGCCAGATGATTACGATTGGTGCAAACATAAAGGCTACTTTGTGTGTGCCGCAGTGTTGGAGTGCAAATAGGCCCACCAATATGACACAGGCTATCAACAGAAGTTCCCCTGCAATGAAAGAAAACGAAAACAAATTTACACACCTTAGAAATACATTTTAAAGAAGATAGAACTGGGAACTAAAAACTTGTAAAGTAACTGAGAATTCAATATAAGTACCATTAGTTAGTTTCTTTTCTGTGACGTGCAGCCCAGACACCGATGATAGAACTGAAAATGCATATCAACCCTTAGTCATGAAGTCAAAATGATTATATAATCTTTCAACATTTAAGTATTAAAAGGACACTTGACAAGTGGATAAATACAAAGAGATATTCTCTCTCTGTTTAGTGATGTGTGAGAGTGTGCCTGTGAGTGACCAATTATTTATCTGACTAGAATTTAAATTTATCTAACTGCAAACTGAATGTACCTGATATTGCTGGAGTAAGCACACCATCACCTATGAGCATGCAAGCACCGAATAGCACCACAACAAGAAGGGCTGTCCTTAGTCTCTTGTGCTTCTCCAAAAATCTCTTCAGCAGTGAAGGAGCTGAAGAAGGTGCCAAGTTTCCATACCTGTAGGTTGAGAGCTCCTCGTCAGCGGCTTGCTGATTTGGGAGCAAGCTAAACTTAGCGTGTCTACAAAGCAATGAATAGAGAGCAAACGTTCCTCCTGATACCCATTCAAATATGTCAGTCCGACCAGCTTATGAAACATCAATATTTATGGACAGATGATCACATCCAAGAAAATTTTACCAATGGGGTCATGAACTCACCTTCACCGTTATCATCTGCACTCAAAACAATGACTACATACTTGAGAAGAGGTATCAATGTAAGAGTCCAGAAAATCAAAGAGAATGCACCAAATATAGCTTCCTCGTTTTGATACTTTTGCAATTTCCCGATAAATGTACTGGAAAAGACATATAGCGGAGAAGTGCTCAAGTCACCGTACACTACCCCAAAACTTTGGTAGGCTAGCAGCAGACTCCTGGAGAGATTCACCCATGAGAGCTGCACAAGTGACAAGTGACAAATAATTTTAGTCAGCTAAACCCAGCAGATATTCAACAGAAGTCCAACCGCGTTGGTTGTACTACCTGACAAGGAAATAAATAGCAACTTTTCCACTAAACGTCCAAAATCTTATCTCCACCAAACCCTTGCAATAATTACTCGACAAAACTTGAACTGGATTATCCAGATTCCAGACGCAACGAATACGGACTAAAATCAATCACTGTCGACTGTTTCATGGATCAATCGAAAAATGAAAACTAGAAATGAAGCCTGTCGAATTGCAGATGCACGCTAAATAAAAAATCTAATTAATGAATAGGACAACAGAAAATATCAGTCATATTTGAACCAGAGAATTAGCGCATTAATATCATCAGTGAACAAAGAAGCAAAATCAAAAGAGCGTTATCGACCGCCAACAACACAAACAGAGCCCAGAAGCAAAGCCGAAATCGATCAAACGGACAGGCAGCGCCGAGTTTACGAGTTCCGGCCATAGAAGGGGCTCCAAACGAGTTCAAAAGAATCGAGGAGAAGCAGGGGAAAATAAAATCACAATCCCAAACCTGAGAAGGACGTCGAGTGCTCCCAGATTCCTGGTCCATCCGCAGCTCAATTGCTAAAAACAAACACCAATAGAAACACAGAGCTCAGAGCTGTCAAATTATCAGAGCAACTTCATGCAACTGGTGATTAAGTTGCCACAGAGGAGAACACTAACAACACGGCGCTCATCGCCGGCATCTATTTATATACAGAGCATATGGAGGAGGCATTCGGCACGTGCGAGCGAGGCGCGTGCATCACAGTTCCCCCATTGAGGCAAAATGGTGTTTTCGGCCACTTTTGTTATGAAATGCTGCCGATTGGCCCACTCTTATTTGACTGGGGCCTAAATACTAATAGCGACCAAAGTTGTGATTTTAGCCCCAAGAAACCCACTCTTCTAACATCTTCCCCTCTTCAGTGAATATTTGCCAAGCAGCTCCCGTGCCCGTGGCCTACTCGATGGAAATTTAGGAAGCCACTTCAGATAACCACACCTATGCTAGGCACTGTGTAGAATAATTGAGAGCAGACCTTTTTTAGAAATGTACTCTAATTTAAGAGTGAAGTTATAGGAATAATTGTTCAGTGGAAACAGACTTTCAAGTTTGACTCAGATAGCATTTATTTATTTATTTATTGTTAAGAATTTCTCATGAATGGGTCTCAAAATTGACGGGTTAGTGAAATTTATCTATAATGTTGTGCAATCTTCGAATAGGAATTCATTTTCTAAAATTTAATGTGCCTTAGACAAACATAAGCATTTGTTTTCACGATATATTCCCTTGCCATGCGGTGGCAGAGCTTGGAGTACAATTCCCGTGCAATGAAATCTGATGTCTTTTCACTTTAAATTTTCTAGGACATAGGTCTTATACAATTAATAATAGCCTGATACTAATATTTTATATTATCTACTCTATATGTTTTTAAATTTTCTCGTGGCAATTTGCTATAATCCTCAGTCACTGGCTATGTGAATAGGTAGTTTGATTCAATGGCTATTTCGACCTATTTTGCATAAGAGTGTATCAGTTAGCCACTATTTATGAAAAAAGAGTGGCCAAAACGTTATCTTTGTTTTTTCAAAGGAGTCAATGATTTTTCTGGTAATTTGCGATTGCCTGTTAGTGGGCGTTATGTGTTTTGTTTTTTTTTTTTTTGGATACTCGGCATTATGGATTTGTATTCTCATGGACCATCATTTTCCTATTCCACTTGTGGGTGGCAATTAACTAGGAATTCCATTTCAAGAAGTTCGGTGGCTGTCTCATCATTTATCCATCAGAGTGGGTTGTTTGGCTCAGATTTGTCGTGGGCTTGTAGATGTCTTCCCAGCATCCTCTTTCTCTCGCTCCTCGCCTCTTAAGATTGACGCATGATTTGACTTGATGAAATCATGAAATCAATGAATCTATCCAATAATATTAGTAATGTTTTACAGTAATCAAATTTAAATATCACTCTTGTTTTATTTTTGTAATAAATTGTTACAAAATGTAATCTAGTTCCTGCCTTCGGTAATTTATGTAGAACATCAGGCGGAGGTCCTTAGCTCTATTACATCCTTCACTTCTTCCCCCAATATATCACGAAATATTTTTTTGGGTATCTTTCAAATTTTGAAAAACACACATTCTTTATTTCCTAATATTAAATTTAACTTAAATTTATTTATGTTCTTATTTGATAAAATTTTTAAAAAATTTATATTTGAAAATTATAAGCCTTGTAGTTTCTATATATAATTTAAAAAAATAACAAATAATAATATAAATAAATTTAAATCAAATTTAAATAAATAAACTGAAATGAAGTGGATAATTTGAAACGGACATAGTATAAAAGAATGCTTGTGTACCAAAAAAAAAATGTAATCTAACTCTCCAAATAAATAAAAATAAAAGGGGTAATAAAGAAAAGGAAAATACTGTTTTTTTAATTCTTTTGGGTTGAAAATTTTCAAGGGATTAGATTAGGATGAGTAAGAGAATCCATAAAATTTTAAGCCACGGTTTTAACGCGGGAAATCTAAGTGCAATTGAATTCCACACGCAGGAAGGAAATCGACTTGCATTACGACGTTGTATAAATCTCCTTGAGGTTTGATAAAAACAGCATTCTTCTCCAAAAGTTTGAAAACTCACTCTCTTATTCCTTACAATGAAGAGGTTGACATATACATGGCCTACAGACCCTTTCACTCCTAAACAATGTTAAATTAGATTTTTTATCTCTTGAACTTTGACTTGAATTTATTCACTCCTCAAATTTTGATAATTGGTACATTTTACATCTCAGTGAACTCAAATGAAAATAAAATAGAAGATGAACATCTAACTAACCATTTGATTCAACGTTTACATTATTACTATTATCTGCTTCAACCTTTTCAATTCGAGCAATTCATGGAATCACTACTAAAAAAAGGCAAATTCCAATGTGATGAGCCATTAGAAAGGGGGGGAGAAGAATTTCCAACTGTTTGGCTATTGGAAATTTTAAAGACCATATTTTCCAATGGATTGGCTGTTGGAAGTTTCCAACACGTTGAACAGTTGGAAACTTGGCCTTTAGGAATTTCAAAATTTCAATTTCCAACATAAAGGCCGTTGGAAATTCTAGACTGTTAAAATGTGGTTCTATTGAACCAATAAAATTTCACAATTTTAGAAAATAATAATATATTTATATTATGTTGATATTTATATTTATATATATTCGTAGTGATATATTTATATATATATCATATTATATATTTACCATAATTCATATATATTAACACGTATAAATATTATACGCATTGTTATTATATTCATACACATTATATTTATACATATACATACATACATACATACATACATACATACATACATATATATATATATATATATATATCATATATATATATATATATATATATATATATATATATATATATGAATATATTATATTTTTATACATATTATAATATATATCATATTTTCATACCAAGTTTCTATTAATTGGATGTAAATCAGAAAAAGGGTAGTATATATTGAAATTTAAATAATAAGTTGGTAACAAAGTAAAAAAAGAGTATGACGTGGAGCATCTAGTGGATGAGTTCATGGAGCGGGTTAAGCGGGCGAAACTGAAGAAGAAATCTCAAAAACAGGTTTCGTGCGAACCTCATCTTTCGGAAGACATAAATTTTGCTATAGTTGTTAGAATGACTATTATAATATATTGTTTCAAATCAAATTTCATGCTCTATAGGTATTACTAGAGCTTAGCTCTTTATGACCACATTTTTCAGGTCAAAATTCTATCATTTTAAGGGATATCTAGGCTTTAAAAATTTATGTAGATTTTATAAAGTAAAGTAGTATTTTGAAAATATTTTATTATAAATAATAATAATAATAATAATAATAATAATAATAATAATAATAATAATAATAACATGTATATTTATATTTATATTTACATCATATACATATATGTCACACACACACACAGACACACACACACATTAACAATAATAATAATAATAATAATAATAATAATAATATATAATTTAATATATTATTATTATTATTATTATTATTATTATTATTATTATTATTATTATTATATGACATGTGTGTGTGTGTGTGTGTGTGTGTGTGATGTATATATATTTGGACTGGTCTCATTATTCTATTGGAGTTAGGACATACTTTTTTTTTTTTTTAAATTTAGGCTCAATACTAACTAACCTTAGCCCATATATACATATGATAACCCAGTATACACACACACACACATACATATATGCATCATACCTATATTTTGTGGAGTTATTTAAAATTTTTATTATTTTAAAACGAGTTTACAACAGTCAGGTTGTTGGAAATTTTCATCGATTTGATCTGTTGATGATTTTCCAATGACATGAGACGTTGGCATATTTCCAACGATCAGGCCATTGGAAAACCCATCAACAATTGACAATTATGCTACGAGGTTAAGCCATTTGAAATTTTAATGACTTATATTCCAACGGCTAGCCATTGGAAATACTAATGGGCAATTCTTTTGGCTGTTGGAAATTTTCTTTTCCAATGCTTAATTTACCAACGCACCAATTTCAACAGGATGCCCATTGAAAATGGCCATTAGAAATCGGCATTTTTTTAGTAGTGAACCACCAACGCTTGTATAATCTACATAATCCAACTAGGGTTCTATATTAAAATATGATTTATTTAATTCTGGTATCCAACTCGTTTTATAAAACTAAAAATTTATGTGGGGAAAATTACTAGCTAGTCTTCATCTTCTATTTTATCTTCATTTAGGTCCCCATATAACTTAATTAGTCATTTAAATAGGGCGAGGGCTAAAAGTTACCAACTTTCAAAATTTGAGAGGCGAGTGAGCTTGAGTCAAAGTTCAGGAGATAAAAGGTCTGAATTAGCAAAGTTTATGGGAAAAAGAAGTTTTAGACTACATATACACCTTAAATGAAACATTTTTCAAATCATGATACAAAGTTTCCTGCAAGATTATCACTTGCCATTGGCAATGTCAGATCATTATACGTAACCAGTAGTGGACCCACATGTCATGGTCAACACACACACACACACACACACACACACACGTAAATTTAAAATGTCTAGTAATTTTATTAAATCATAGGGCAAATGGTAGCCATAGTCCCTAAACTAATATCATGCAACTTAAACATCCCGCAACTACCAATTTTTATCTTGGTCATCCTCTAACTATAAAATTGTCAATAACATCCTATAATGGATAATAGAAAAATTTTAGAAAATGGTAAAGTTTAAGGACTCATATAGAAGGGTTTATACGTTTTAGGACTAATTAAGCACTCCCCCCCCCCCCCACTTCCATTAGTTCTTAACAATCAGATCTAATGGCAAGACGTTGTTGCTACAATTTCATAGTTAAAGGACGGCCGGTATAACAATTAGTAGTTGCAAGACGATTAAACAACATAAGTATTAGTTTATGTACAATGACTATGGTTTCTAATTCATTATTTAGTTAAAGAAATTAATAATCTTAAAAATAAAGTAATAAATAAATATATAAATCTAAAATTATAAAATAATGAACAATGGTTTATTAATTCAAACATAATAAGTTTTAAAAAAATGTAGGGTAAAAAAGTGACAATCAATTTTAAAAACAAAAATAAAATTCTCAATTAGATGTAAATAAGATATTAAAATATAAAAATAAAAATAAGTGTTGATAATGAAAAGCAAGTAAAAAGGAACAATAAGGAAAAACTATTTAAAAAATAAGTTAAAAGAAATAACATGTAAAAATATATTATGCCATTTGAAAAATACAATTTATGAAGCAATTTATATGTTAAAGAGAAATCTTAAATAACAACTAAAAGTTAAAACCTCAGAGTATAAAGAATTCATCAGTTTTAACCTCCAAAGTAGGCTTCAAGGGGGATAACTGCAAGTTTATTGAAACTTTAGAGAGAGTTTTAAGAGATTTCTGAAATATGATGGAAAAACTGTAATTTTAACTATACAAAGCGTCTTGTAATTCTCCCTTAAGAATATATCTAGTGCCGATTTGAAAAATACTGTATGCTATCTTCTCTGACAATTACAAGTATTAGGAATCTAACGAGACCGATTGCTTCATGGGCTTCTCCGATTGCTTCATGGGCTTCTCCATGAACTCGGATTCAAACTTGCATCATCTTAATCTGAGACTGCTCTGTTTCAACAAATGCCTAAACTATATTATGACACACTTACGTGTACCAACTTGAACTAAATTGTTGTGCAGTTCAGAAAACTGCATCGTTTCCTTTCGAATCGAGGTCTGAATTAGGCCCATCATTTTCTACTGGACTGGAGCTCCAGTCATGAGATGGCTTCTGTTTATTGGGCAACTGGCATTTTAGATTATGGGCTTATGACATGGGCTTCTCTGTGCTACATGTGGAACTAACGTCTCTTTGTAGCCCTCAAGCTTTTCATTGTTTCTAAGCTTTTCATCGAGTCCACTATGCAATGATCTACTGTCAGAAGCAAGCACCTATTGTTACGTCTAAGATCTTTAGTTTGAGTTCAAGATTATTTTTATAATAAGGTGTCGATTTTTTTTTTTTAAATAAAACACATCGTTATGTATAGGATGTTTATTCTTTGCTTGAAATCTTATAGCTTTCTATTTTTGGATGTATAAGGAAGAGCTAGCAAAGTGAGTAAGATTTAATTTTAAATCTGCCACCATTCTTCTGACCAGTTCAAATCCTACAATATTGTGCAAAATGTTTCTCCTATCTGCTGTCAAACGATGGGTTTCAATGGGGTGAAATGGAGTTTAGAGTAGACTTATTATAAGATTTCTCGTGTAGCTCCCTCCTACATTAATGTAATTCTAAGTAGGAAAAAACCTCATGGTGATACTCATAAGTCTATCTTCATCGTTAACAGTTTTCCTCTTTCACTGTAATATACACACTCACATAATTTATTCAAATGATCAAGCAAAATATAGCTCCTAACTCTTCTCCAAAAGGTTATGTAAAACCAAACCTGGGAAAAAGAAAAATAAATCAAATTTAGGCGTCAAAATTATTAATTCATATCTCCTGAGATATGCTTCCACATATCTCGCAATTGAGAGCTCTCTAGTTAGCAAGTAAAGATTATTAGGATGGAATAATTATTTTCATGCTTGCCGACATGTTGCAAGTGTGAATGTAAGATTTTCCTTTACGACGTTTTTGTTTTTTCGTTTTTTACTATTTGAGGCAGCAATTTCTTTAATGAAGGATGCTAGCATATATTACTTGAAGGCCTAACCCAATAACCATTTAAAAGTCCATCAGAGCTGCCTTTAGTCTGAAAATCAGAGTTCAAGCCTTCTTGAAGGTGAAAAAACTCATCCCCTTCTTAGGTTTTCCCATTCTCATCTCTAAAACATGTACGTAATATTGTATAAGTATAGAAAAAAAATAAAAAGATAAAGTACAGTAGAAATACGTTTAATACCACTACCAAAAAGAATATATATTGTATCCGTTAAATTATACTTATACCAAGATGTATATTGTGCCATGTATTGCTATTGATGTTGAAAATAAATAATTAGCTAGTATATTGCATTTTAAGATGAACGCATTATGTAGAAGTTTGCTATACATCTTTTATTTAGAAGCTAATTGTTTTACAATAAACTCACTAACATATATAAACAAGGAGCAAGTAGATATATATACAAGAGATAGTCATTTCATTTTCCACCAAAAAGTGAATTGAAATGTTTTGAATGAGGGATTAAGGATTAAGTCTCTAAAAAGAGCATGAAAACTGACTGATATTTCATTTTTCACCAAGATAGGGTTTCTTTCACAAGTCCTAGATTATGAATATGAGTATGCATAGCTTTGTTCTGGGCTTGTGTTATATGCTTGGGCTTTGAGTTTTTTGAATTTTCTTGGAATGTATTTATTTTGTAAGTTTTGGCTAATCTTTTCTTTGGTGTTGGGTTCTTGAGGTTTTGAGCTGTTTGCTTCATCATCTTTTTTTCTAAGGTGATATTTGTAATTCTTGAGGTCGTGTTTTGTATTTCTTAGAGTTATTGGTGTCGGGTTTGTAATTGTTGGTATTTTCTTTAATAAAAGTCTTGTTATTGCCGATAGAAGAAAATATAAACAAGGAACTAAGTATTATACCTTTTATTGTATGAAAACATACAGACATGGAACATACAGGGAAAAATTAAAAGACTGGAGACTGCTACTTTTTGCAAAAGTAATTTGACAGTAAAAAAAAGAATAATTAATGGAAAAAAAAATTAAAGACCTACTCCCCATTGTCATTTCAATACATTTTGGAACTTTAAGTAGCCTTGAAAAAAAAAACACCTCTCCAATATATTTGGTACGTATCCATTGTTTAATTTTTTTTATATGAATCTGATGTATAAGGGTATAACAATGTGACATATATTATGAGGACAAGCTTTATTTGCACAAACTTATGTACCACAGCATATAACATAAAATTACTAATTTTAAAAACAGAACCTTTAACTTAGGGGTGTATAGTAAGACTTTCCAGTTTTAAAACCCTAGCACATCTTCTCTCATCCAACTCACTCCCTTTTGTCGTCTCTTCCATCATTCTTTGTCATTTTCAGTTAAATTATATTTCGGTCTAGATCTGACTGGGTTTTTTTTTTTAATTTTTTTTAATATTTGACTGACCTTATCCAATATTATTTATTAAATTTTATGGTGGATGTAATCTTTTTCAAGTCTTGGTGTTCAAAAGTGATTCAGGACTCTCATAGATTAAATCTTCAATTGAAGATAGACAACGATAGATCTAGGCTTCTTGGGTTTATTGGAATCTTAGCTTTACAGGGGTGTTTCGACACTTGACAACAGATATGGAGGCAATTGTATATAATAAAGTCAATCTTTATTTTTTTAGATTTTATAGGCAATTTTTTTATTTTTATAAATAGTCTTATTTAGACATCTAATACCTAGTTGACTCTAATATTACTTGGTTATTGTTGGTTTGATCTAGGCTTTATTCCAGTCATTAATGAGTTTTATATTTCAAATTTATTCTGACTTATTTAGAAGGTTTGACTTGATCTGATTCTTTTTCAGTCATTCGGTGTCACATGAACGAGTGAATTTTTTATAATCAATGTTGTATTTTTGTTGTTTCCTAGAGTCTTATGCTGTTATTGATTGGTAAGATACCGTTTAGTTTACTTATAATTGGAAGAAAATATCTTTTGTTAAAAAAAAAATACTTAGAGGTGTATGTATAGAAGGTACAAGCACCATACAATATATAAGTAAAAATGTGATAAAACTGATATAACATATAGCTTTGTAACTACATAATATTGTTTTCTAAATAAAATTATTTCTAAAAAATATATAAAGATAAATTATTTTGAAATTAAATTAATTCAGGTGAACTGAACCTCTCTGGCTCTCTCATCGCTCTCTCTCTCTCTCTCTGCCCCCGCATCACCACACAAAAGGACAGTCAAATGACATGAAAGTCAAGCTCCAACACCAGAACTGCAGAACTCCAGAAAGATTTTCTCCTTCTCTCTCTCTCTCTCTGTCTCTAAGAAAAAAGCTAATATATTACAATATCATCATCTCCCTCTACAAATTTAAATGACTTCAGAAGAAGTAAGAGGAAGAACCCAAATCAAAAGCATCTGGAACGGTATCCGAAACCGGAGGCATCCTGCTGAAAAGCGGACTATGCACGTATCCGCTCATGCTATCGAACCCGAAAACAGACCCGGTACCCGAGCTCATCTCGAACTCGTTAGCCGTCAATACCCCCGGCGTCGGTTCCTGGAAAACTGATTCTGGAAATGGAGGGAGCTCCACCGAGTTATTAGGCTGCTGCTGACCAAAATAACTGGAACCAGAATAAGAGCCGGCCCATTGCCCATATAATCCCTCCTCTTTTTGTTCGTATAAGAAATCGTTCACGTGCATTCCGTCCGCGGCTTGTCCAGCTGGCATCCGATTCTGCCGTTCGTCGGGGGAGATGAGGGAGGTGACGGCGGAGCCAAATGGCATGTCAGAGTAGACGAAGTTGGTGCGGGAGCGGAGGCCCCGCATGGAGCGGGCGGCTCTGTCGTAGGCCAAGGCGGCCTCCTCTGCCGTGTCGAAGGTCCCCAGCCAGTGCCTCTCCTTGGTGGTCGGGTCTCTTATCTCCGCTGCGTATCGCCCCCATGGCCGCCGCCTGACCCCCAGAAACCTCGTTGGCGTAGGATCCTGTCCTGAAGACGAGGATGGCTTATTCTTCTTGGCCTTTGACGAGGAAAGAAAATTCATGGCTGGACGAAGAATGAGTCTGGTTGAAAACTTAATTGAAGCTTGCATGTGATGAGTATGAAGGAAAGGTTGTTTACGCTTTTATACATGTAGGATTTTTGTCCGACGAAACTACCTATTTTCTTTTTCTTTTATTTTTTTTATTGGATTTTAAGAGTTCATCACATGGTTATGGTTTCCATTAAGCTTTTCTTTACGACTAAATTAGTCGTGTTTACGGAATTTATTAATATAAATGCTTATTATATGCATCTATACTTTAATTATATAGGCCTGCCTTTTGCAGTTTAATTGCACCGCGACTTTCAAGATTCTTGTGCATTTAATTAATTCATATGTTCTTTCTACCAAATAATTCTCAGTCGTTAGTAGTGATAGCAACGGGCTTGGTTTGATACGCAAACCTTTTATCCATTATTGTGTCCGTAGATTTTTACTTGCCTGTGAAAATATCTATTAGTGGGTAAAGTTTCTCACCAGCATCATCACCCGCAAGCAATTGGTATCCATATGATTCATCCACCAAAATTATGTACACACTTCACACTTCATAAATTTCGGGTTTATCATTTTGCAAACGGTTGCTACCATGATGAATATAAGGCATAAATCTTACTATTGTTATGAGATCAAAGAGGTCAGCCTAGTAAGTAAAAGCTCATATGAGGTTAAAAAGAGTATGTTTAATGAAATAGATATGAAAAATATTTATTAAATTACACACTTTGAGATTTGCAGGTAGATGGGGCTAACTGATTCATTACAGATGCCCTAAACCCATCCCCCACTTATACCCTCCAGATATAGCCTTTAGATGAATATACTTTATTACTTATGCCCTTCCCATCTTAGGTATTTGTACTTATTTATCCACCTGTTGCATAAGGATATCCATGGTTAATTAATGGTTTTTGCTCACCCACTTGGATCCCTAGTCATTAGGAAATACTCCCTCCGTCTCATAAATTTTGATACATTTGACTTTTTGTTGTATTTTGGCTCAATTTTATTCATATTATTGTTTATTAAAAAAATAAAAAAAAATATATTTAGACACCAAATATCTTGAATTATCATTCATATACAAAGATTTTGTATTTATCTATTAAAATGTTGAAAATAAAAAATCATAGATTAATTGACAAAAACAAATGGAGCAAAACTTTTGGGACAGAGGGAGTATATAATAGTGTGCCATAGAGCATACATGTAACTGAATGAGTTTATTATCGGTATTAAAATCAAGGACTACCTATATTATGGGCCAGGGTGTATATGACTTGACACAGCTCATAATTTTAATTATTTATGAAATTGTTACTTTGGCTTAAGTTCCTATATGATAATGTCATTGCAACACAAATCTCTATTATGGACCGCACGAAGATTTCCCACAAATTATAATAATGCTTCTGCACAATGACTTTTTGCTATGTTATTTATTCCATCCTTACTTCTTGGTCTATTACTAATTATATTTGTTCTTTGACAATATATACATAAATATTCTGTTTGTTATTTAACAACTTATTGCTTCCTACTTTCTTGTAGTTCATATTCACAAACATATTTTTATTATTCTTGTTTGGATGCGTTTTCCTATTGTTCCCTTATATATAATTTCTTATTTTTTATAGTTTTTTATTGGGTAAATTTCACTTATGGTCCCTAACCTTTTTGGTTCATCCTAATCGAGTCCCCAACCTTCATTTTGTCATATTAAAGTCCCTAACCTCCCAAATCGTGTCCCAAACATAGTTCTTCTATTAAATTCTCAATTAATCTGATGGAGAAAGGCCTACGTGGCATCTTATTGGTTTCCACGTGTTGTCTTGTCCACGTTGGCTTCAGATTAGGTGAAGTTTCACGGGAAAAGGATAAGGCACGTGTCGTGGGCGGGAAAATTGAAAGTAGACTTGGGGGGGGGGAGGGGGAAGGCGTTGGTCAATAAAAGGAGGCTAATATCGGACAAAGAAATCAAAGAAGGAAGAGGCAAGGGAAATAGAAGTGGGAAGAAATGAGTAGACGTACATGTTGAGGTGCGAAAGCTGAAGGAAATGGCAACTGCAACCAAAGCAACCTATTATGGTTGTGGAGTCAAATATACAATCTGAATTTCTTGGACTAAAGTGAACCTTGGGCGTCGATTCTATGGGTGCAGATATTGCGGGGTAAGGTTTAGTGGGTGAAGTTGTTTGATTTTGAAGTTGTTATGCATGACATTGAGCGGAGTAATATGAGTTGTTTTCGGTTTTGTGCAGACAAAGACAAAGCGTGGGTTTTTTTAGTGGCATGATCCACCAACAAATGAGAGAGCAAAGGTAGTCATCAATAGACTACTGAGGAAGAAGGCAAAGATAGAGGCTGAACTCGAAAAGGTAGAGAGGAAGATCTGAGCATTATGGTGTTGGATGCTAGTGGCTTGGTTTTTTTGTGTTATGGTGTTTGTTATTGTTGTGTTTGTGTTAATGAGAATGTAGGTTGGGCAGAAGGGGTTGGTTGGGCAAGTAAATATGATTGACTCATTTTTAAGTGTGTAGGTGGGAAATGCCCTATTTTTGCTTTTGGGAGAAAGATGGAAATGAAACTTCATTTTATATGTCATACTTTACCCCACTTGTTTGTGGTAATATAATTTAGATTAAGTTAGTTGTCATCAATTATCAAAAGAGGAAAGACAAAAGTAAAAATGCACAATGTATAAAACAAGCATCCAACATCAAACATCCATTACTGCAGAATTAAGCATCAATGTCTGTACAAAACATACACTTAGAATAACTAGCTAGGGGCCAAAATGTTCCACTTCCATGGTTGGCGTATACAAAATAAAATACAAGTTGCCATAATTGTCAGATTATTTTGAGAACTAGCTAGTTAAGTTTCACATTGCTGGCAAACAAAAAAAGTCCCACTGTTCTAAGATGGCCATATAAAAAAAATTCATTTTCAATTGCTGCACAGATCATTGAATGTTCATATATCTGGTTAAAGCTACTACCTTCCCTCTACCTCTTCCTCACCCACAGTTCCTACTTGTACTAGCACCACTTGCTGATGCAAATTAAGAAAACCCCTAAAGAAACACAGGAAAATAAATTACATGATTTTGGGACATTGGCATCACACAAACAAAATCAAAACTTAGATGGATTTATTTACATCAGGCAGTGTTTTTCCAGATTTTTCTTAACTAGCAACTGTTGAGTTTGGTGTTGTTGCAACACTAACACTTTGTTCCTGTTGAATTGCAGTATTAGATTTTTATACAACTTTGAAAACAAAGTATTTTTATTACACAAATCCACATACCATGGCAGGATTGCTTCCTCTGTAAGGGAGACTCACAAATGACATACTGTCCTGTCCTTGTGAACTAGAAGATGTCCCTGGACATGTTTTGGAGTTATGTCCAGGCTGTTTACATTTCCTACAATGCATAACCATGCCAAATTTCCTCATCTTCCTACTAGGGGCTGCCTCTCTCATCCTCTTCTTCTTAGGCCTCCCTCTCTTTACTGGAGTATAGTTTGGTGGCTTAATAGGAGTGTGATGCATATCTTCCCATTGCTCCATGCTTGTAATTGGTTTCACAGTGTTGTCATAAATCATCTTATATGTGCTCAACTTATAACAGGCTTGTACATAATCATCTGGATTCATTTTATTATGGCATAATGCAGCACATGCATGGGGGCAAGGAATCCTAGTTAACTGCCACTTTTTACATGAACACGTCCAACATCCTATGTCAACTACAAACTGTCCATTTGGGCAACTAATCTGATACTCTCCCCCCAAGAAGATAATGGCCATCAGTGTCTTGCATTTTCTTTACTTTTCTCCAACTTTTTATGAATTTTTGGACATAAAGGGCTAGTATATTTTTCCATTTACTCTTTTTTGTTGGCAATCCTAACCATTATTTTACACTTAATCACCTCCATCATTATTATCATTGGTTTATCTCTTGCATCAAGAATAAACCTACTAAAGTACTCAAAAGTATTGTTTAACAAAATGTCACATTTTGGATACTCCCTAAAATTTGATCTAGACCAGTAACTAGGAGAAATTTCTCCAATCCATGCCCATGCATCAGCATTAACAGACCTCAATTTATCCATATGTTTCCTGAACTCACTAGGATATATGCTTCTGGCTGCCCCCCAAAAAGTATCTCTTACCATTCTACTAGGATAACTTTTCTTGAAATTTGTGTATAGATGTCTCACACAAAAATGATGCTTAGCATCTAGGAATAAGTTTTGCACAGCTAGAATAAGACCCTGAAGCAAGTTAAAAACAAGTTGATTGTTAGCATTTTCAATACAAGTGTGAACCTTGAAAACAAATTTTTGCTTAGAGGCTTACCTTTTGTTTGTCAGACATGCAAGTCCATGTCTTAGAATCTAAAATGTTAAGCTTAAATTGAAGGAGTATCAGGAACTATGTCCAACTTTCAGTTGACTCCAGCTCAACAACTGCATATGCTATTGGCCATATACAGTCGTTTGCATCAAGCCTTACAACTATGAGTAACTGACCACCATATCTACTCTTTAGGAAGCATCCATCAATGCAAATAATGGGCCTACAACCTAATAAGAATTCCCTTTTACAACCAAATAAACAAACAAACATCCTTTGGAACATAACCCCTTCATCCAAAGTAAAAAACACATAAGATCCAGGGTTTATTCTTCTCAATTCATGCATATAGTCAGTAACTCTTATATATTGATCTTTTTCACCCCCTTTTAAACGGTCCAATGTTAACCGCTTTGCTCTGTGAGCCTTTGACCTATGACCTTTTAAGCCAAAGTCCCTTTTAATATGGTCAACCAAAGCTGAAACAGGGATTTCTGGATTTGATCTAATAATCTCCATATACTCATCAACAATCCAAGCATAAGATGAGAACTTGCTATGGAATTGCCTGCTACAATTGTGTTTTTCATTATAAGTCTTAATCTGTACCCTCCATCCAACTATCATTGTAGTAGTGTATAAAACCCAGGGATAACCTTTCTTGCAATATACTCTGACTTTTGTTTTGTCATTTTTCACAAACTCCACTCCAACTCCATTCTTCATAGCATATGTCCTCACAGTTCTCTTTAGAATGTCAAAGGAGGAAAATATAATGGTAGACTTGAATTTAGGATTGGCCTTGTCATCTTTTGCTTTAAACACTGGAAACCTATCACTCTCCTTATCACTATCTGAATGGGCACTGTTAAGTTCATTAGACTCAGATTCATAGTTTGACTGAACTTTGAATGTGTCCCATATATTTATTGGCAGCCCCACTTTCATGCAAATCTTGACTTTGTGTTATAATTTACATCTGCAACCCTATCTTGACTTGCCCTCAGTTCAGCATCTATATTAACCTCCAACTCATCATCCTCATTTTGGATCTCATTGTTAGATTCAATAAATTCTGTTGCACAAGTACCAAAGTCAGATTCCTAATCAGTGGCACCAAGCCTAAAATCCTCATCATCACTATCATCTCCACTATTTGTCTTATCACCATCATAAACTTCTCTGTTTATATTCGTTTTATTTGAGTTACCACCTTGATTGTTAACCTGTCCCATAACATCTGTAACAGCCTCAACCTCTAAAGGAGTGCCCCCATATTGTTACCCAATTCATGATCAGCACCTTTAACCTTATCCTTACAAACTTCTGTTGTTGCTTCTATAGGGGTAGGAGACTGAAAAACTTCTTCCTCAGTTGTGCCCCATGACAAACACAAGTTCCTACACAGCTCTATTCTTCTTTCCTTCACTTTACCCTTACCCTTACCCTTTGATATAACACTCATTTTTCACAGTGCTGATTTTCATCATCAGAACCATCTAGACTTACTATTTTGGCAACTGAAGGACAACATAACTTTGTCATCTCTTTCATAAACTTCATTTCCTCTTCAGCTACTTCCTATATTGTCTTAGATACTAGATACACCTCAATCACAGTGTTATCTGGAAGGTTCCTTGCAATTATAGCCATAACATCATCCTCACTCTTCAAAGGATGTAATGCATATTCTTTAGATAAGCATTTAGACCCTAATCTCCAAAAGTACCTCATAAATCCTTTGTAGCCAAAATCTTGCACAAGTTTATCAATAACAACTAGGTCCATCTTATCCTCATGACAGTAGTCAACATAACTCACTTGACCATCTATATATGCTTTCCATGGCAACTCAGCAAAATAACCACCATGGTGAAACTTTAATGTGAAAAACCCTAAACCTTTTACTGCACACATGTGACATGAGAACAAAAAGACATGTTAAAAATACTTATTAATCTCCACCAACCACCACAAGCAACAAAGCAAATAAAAATAAGTGGGAATGGTCCCCCACATGCATAATGACTATACTACCATACAATAACAGTTATATGGCCTATTCAAACACACAAATCGTATATTAACCCCAAACACTCACCATAGTTAGGACCATCGCTGCCACTTCTACTTCCCTTTACTATTGTCCAATCTTGCACTTTTGTCATGTTCTATACAGAATCACGAGGAGAATCGCAGAAATTCTTTCACTTTCTGTCGAGAATTTTGAATCTTTTGCACTCTAAACCTTGGGACACTTAACCAAAATTAAAACGTTCTCCTCACTCGCTTTATAAACTTTCCTCTGTGACATATTGGCCATGTAAGTGAACCTTCACCCAGTCTGAAGCCAGCGTGGACAAGACAACACGTGGAAACCAATAAGTGGCCACCTAGGCTTTTCTCCGTCAGATTAACTGAGAATTTAACATAAAGATTATATTTGGGACACGATTTGGGAGGTTAGGGACCCGATTAGGATGAACTGAAAACGTTAGGGACCATAAGTGAAATTTACCTGTTTCTTATTATTCTCTATATATCTTATGTCTGCATGTAGGATACGCCTTCTTGTTACTGATACACCTGTTCTACTTGTTTTTTAATCTATTTTTCATGTTTTTATTTAGTTATTATAGTAGCTCCCTCGTTGTATTTGTTTGTTCCTTGGCAAATATTACTTCAATTATATTTAATAATTGCTACCTACTTTTGATATACCTATTCCTTAGATCCTTATTTTTGTTCTTTTATTGATTATAATTGTTCCATCTTCATGCTCATTGACAAATCTAACTATATATTCCTTATACTATTTGATAATTGCTTCTTGCTATTATTTTACTTGTTCCTTGAATTCTTCTTCATGTTGTTTTGATGATTACAATTGTTCCCTTATTGTATCAATCTGTTCATTAACAAATATAACTTCTCTTCTATTTAATAATTGCTATCTATTCATGTTCTACTTGATCATTTAAATTTTTATTTCTATTTTTTTTTGTTGATTATAGTAGTTTTGCTAAAACACCTTCATGCCCCTTATAGATTCCTCATATTCTCCAACTAAATATAGTTGTTCTATTGTCTAATCCTACTATTCTTTGAATAGTACACTTGTTCCTTTTGATATTTAAAAACTATTTGCACATATAGTAGTTGTTCCTTATTGGATTTTCATGTTTTGTTGTTGAATATAGTTGTTTTCTCATCTAATCTTGCTATTCCCTAATAAATATATTTCTTCCTTTTGATATTTAATACTTTCTTGTTATGCCAATAGTTGTTAGATGATTTCTGTTTTCCTATTGACTACAGTTGTTTCATCATCGCATTTTGTTATTTCTTAACAAATCCATTTGTTACATTTAATATTTAATAACTACTTGTTATGCATGCAATAATTGTTGCTTGTCATATATATTATTCTTGGTCTCTAGCTGAACTTAATAGTTCATTTGATGCATATTATTGTTTCCTAAAAAATTACATGTTTTTTTTTTGTTATTTAAGGTTTACTTGCAATGCATGTAGTAATTATTCCTTGTCATATGTTTTCTCAAGGAGCAAAAAAGAATAATGAATTGGAGATGAAACAAAAAAATAGAGACCAGATAGCTAAAAAAAAAAACAAAGAAAATGAAAAGAAAAACCAAAAGAGTGAGGAAACGAGAATGATGAAGTGCAGATGGAACAAATTAAAAACTGAAAAAATGATTAAAAAAATGAAAATGAAAAAAATCAAAACCATGAGTGACTCTTTAAACCCTTGCTCTAAACCTCCTAGACAAACACTCAACCAACCAAACTAAAGAGCTACATTTGTTAGAATTTCCATTAATAAATGTATAGTTATTAGATGTTTGGTCGGGGAGCAAATGATGCGCATAGCCTGTCCTCAACCAAAATCAAGTGTCAAAATGTGAAGTAGCAACAATTTCAAGCAATTTCTCTCGGTGGGCTAAAATTAAATTCAAACTTGCATCTTCATTTTTATTTTCAGGATGAAAATTGTAGCATTTGAAATTTCCTTTTTTTTTTTTGTGATAAATTTACGAGTGCATCCGATGTCTACCAGTATGATAATTTCATTGAGTTTGTCTCTTCCATATATATTTTCCTTCTATGAAAAAAAAAGAAGTAACAGTTGGAACTGATAAGAGGAAATTAATTGGATCGTGTTCGTTCGGTAGAGGTATACAAAATAATTAACAATTAAAGTATGGAAGACAATGATAAGGAGTTGCATGTTCTGGTGGATTATTGATACCGCGTGAGATAACATATATGTCTTTAATCATATGACGATTATTCTGGAAACAAACTCATAATTAAGTTTAGCAGTTCAATTGAAGTTACTACTAGTAAAATATAAAATAATTACAAATGGTGCCGGTCATTGGCGTGATACTTACAATAATTCTTATAATATATTAGAGTTCAAGTTTATACGTGTGCACAAGATTTACCCTTTTTATCACCAAATGATTGATTTGATTCAGTAAGGCAGAAAATTTTATGTGAAGATTACTCTTATAGTTCTCATCCATCATGTAATTATATATATATATATATATATATATATATCTAATATATATAGAGAGAGAGAGAGAGAGAGAGAGGAGAGAGAGAGAGAGAGAGAGAGAGAGAGAGAGAGAGAGAGAGAGAGAGAGAGAGAGAGAGAGAGAGAGAGAGAAGGGACGATTTCCATGTACTTTGGCGTGTAGTGATCATATGCAAAAGGGGCCGGGAATGTGCATGAATAAGAGGCGAATGATCAGCCCGTGTCATGGCTGCACGCGATCTAATTATAATCTAATTAACCACAGTCCAACAATTATATATACTCTCTCATTGACTGTTCCCGCATCAATTAGGACTCAAGCAGCAAAAAATCCCTATCAAATTAACACTGGGATCAGTGGCGCGCGGAACTAAGAGGGGGAAGGCCTGCCTAGTTGAAGAAATATGTATAATAGTAGTTTTAGCCTTTGGAAATATGTAAGAAAATTTTATTTGTCAGTCCTTTTAAGTAATTTTGTACATTTGGCCCATTAATTTTTACCTATGTCTCTTATATATGCGAACTACTTGTTGTTGATTTTGATTAGTTCTATTAACTTAAATTATTATATTAAATGCTATTTGAAATAAACAATTCATAAAAAATGAATTTAGATTTGCTTTTTTATCTTATGACTTATAAAGTCTACAACCTTAACTCTTTGAACCTTTTTCAGAGAAGTCAAAAGTTGGTTGTTTTGTCCAATTTGAGTAGCAGCACCACTGCAATTTTGATCTTCAATCAAGAGCTTCAAGTTGAAGTGAGCCCAGAAATTTTTCAACTCTATCAAGAACACTCATAGATTTAATTTGCATCAATCTAACTTTTATTTATGATTTTGGAATTCTTGGCTTTGTTTGACTAGGTAAAACAAACCAAAATTTTTATACTATGAACATTGTAAAAACTAGATTTTACAACGAGATATATACCAATTTTTAAGGATTCTTTTAATTAATGCATACAAGAAAGGAGCTTACAACAATTGCTACTAATGTAATTATAGACGAATGTCTATATTTTGAATCGTTTTATTATATTAAAATATTTTAAGGTATTAATAGTTGACCACCGTTAACAAAAATTTCTAGATCCACCCCTGACAAAAATCGTATATAAAAACTAAGTAAGCCTTTGCTTACTGTTATGCAATTAGCTGAAAATAGGAGCAAATCCTTTTTTTTTTTTTTTTTTTTTTACAAAGAGTAGACCAAAATAAATGTTTTCCTAAATTATAGTCATTACAAGAAAATTCAACCAATTTTAAGAAGTGACAAAATGCTAGCCCCTCCAATGGCTGAAAATTTAATTCATTTTCTTATCAAGTAATTGGAATTAGAGAGAATCATGTAAGCAATGATTAGAATGGCATCCCCTTTTTGTTAGAGTACTATCGTCGATGTCCAAACATTGGATTTTGACACGATTTGTTTTTGTCACATATGCACGCAAAAAAAAAAAAAAAGGGAAAGAAAATAACACTATAAAGTCTCTGCAATACTCTAAGTGATGTGATATTAGTTCATGGTTGAATGAATTATACCACTAGCCCGATAAACTAGTCATATGTTCAATTGAGTACTTGGAATATATTTTGTGGTTGGTCATACTATATATCGAAATACGGATACATTTTGTTCTAATGACATAACCTTAATTTGTATCAATGATAATGATTTGAAGGACCCAGCAGCTTCCCCTCCGGGGAGGGTCTGTCTCCATATGCCGCGTACCTTTATCTCTCTAATTATTGTTTTGAGAATTTTCTGTTTTAATTAATCTCAAATTCATGCATGCAACTGATCCACTCTATTTCATCATTTCGATTACAAAAGAAGGGGGAAAAAAGAGAAAGAAAGAGTTCGGTTTCATGTACCTAGCTATATATAGAATTGCAAATATTGAGTTTTTCTTTGTATGTGTAATTAATCAGAATATATCATTTCGAATAATGATATATTTCAGTTAAGAGAGAGAAGAGAATGGATGATTCAATATAATTAATTAATTATTCATAGGGGTGTGTAGGCTGTTTGAAGTTGAGCGGGGCGAGAGTAGATCTTGTGTAATAGTTTCTAGTAGACGAGTTCTCCATAGTTCTACCGGTGAACATATGCTTAACTTCAAAACTGACATATTATATGTTACCGGTCAATTATCTCAGTCAGATTTACAATAAAATTTATAGATCATCTACTAATAAAATTAATATATTGCTAATGAAGAAAATCAAATCCTATAAGTTAACTTGGAATTTTGAAGTATGTCTTCGGGGCATCTTACTAAAATGGTTTAGGTTTCAAGAGGACATTCAATGGACTACTTTTCTCTTAAATGTTACACATGCTGGTTTTGTGGTTTTTCAGGTAAAAAGAAAAAGCAAGTATCCCCTTTCTCTTAAATATATATATACTCTCAACCTTATACATTTTTATAAAATGTTTCTCAATAAAAAAAAAATGGTTAGTATTATTTTTCTATGTGGAGTTTTGTGGATATGATGAGTGGTTTATCATAACTTCCAAAGGGGCTGATTAGGGCTATCATTTGTTAGCCATGTGCCCCCAAATTGGGGCAGTGAAATCAATGATAAGGCCACTATTTTTTTTCGTCCCAAACATGCTATCTTTATTATATATATATATATATGATCTGATCAATTAAATAATTGTTGTCCTAATTATGCAGAAGCACGCCATGACCTCGACGATTCCATGATTTTCTAGTTAACTATAGAAAGCCTTTAACTATTCAAATGATGTCGATTGAGGATTTAAAGTCTTGTCCATTAAATCAACAGCTCAACTTATTTGAGGTATTCAATTAACAGCTTTCATTTTCATTCTGTCAAAAGTAAAGGTTTTCGTCTATTCCAAGTGGATCCACTAACATTCTCTGCACCGTCAATATATATAGTTCCCTTTCAATTTTTGGATTACTGCTAATAAAAATAAAATGTCAGAATCAAGACTTAGGGTTAAATTTAACTAAAAGTTCCAAATCTTTAATTTTCATTGCGAATTGGTCCCTAACCTCCATTATGTTGCATATTGGTCATAAACCTATGTGCTCCATTGTATATTAGTTTCTAAACTTAGTCAAGACTAAATAGACACAAAAACTCAATTTACATAGAAAAAAATTGATAGTTTAAATAGTCTATTACCTGCAAAAAAACCTATATCACATACTACATTTATACAAAAATAGCTATCAAAGAGTTTAAATTGGAATTTGAATACTTGATATCAAATGGATAGGTGAGAGTTACATAATTTAAAGTGTTTTGTAATTATCTTCTCATACATTTGATCTCTATCATAAATTTTTTTATAGCTAATGAACCATTTAAATTATCAATTTTTTTTCTCTTTGTAAATTAGATTTTTTTTACCAATTCAATTTTTTAAGGCTATGGACTAGTATACAACAAAATTATAAAGATTTGAGATCAATATATAACGAAATAAATGTTAAAAACCAATTTACAATGAAAATTAAAGATTTGAGATTTTTTATGAAATATACCCGAAACCTAGTCAAGGCTGTCAAGCTGCTGGTTAGACAACAAGCATTCCCATGGGCAAAAAAGCCCACCCCTTTCCCTTCTCCGAGCTAATATTCACTAACATGCTTCACTGCAATCACACTTCAAAACATGTAGAACGATAATGTGTCACACTATATACAATAAAGAAAGTTTACATGCATATATGTGGAGTTTGAGCAGAGGTTAAGATGCATGGGATATTGTGAGAAGGTCTGAAACTTAACTTTAGTATCTCTATTTCTATACACAATGTCGCATAAAAATAACTAACATTCTCATTCCCTTAATTACAGTAATTGTACCTAACCCATTGTATACTTATATTGATGATTCTAAATTTAAAAAAAAAAAAAACGTTGTTCATTAATAGCTTAAATTCTTAATTCCCACTAACTATCATAAATATGTCTTTCGGGCCCATAAACTATAATTAATTCTGAAACAACCTATGAACTTCCTAAATGATCATGCACAACTAACGTGATTATGATCCTCACATGTTATTGTTGATAAGTGAGTCTACGTTACTTGCAGTTGCAGTACTGGGAAACATACGCCTTATTATTTCATTATTTTTTCATAGATGAGGCTGTTATTCATCCCAATAAATAACTAAAGAGAAAAAGGTTAATTGCCCGATGGGGCTGGCCAGTCAGCCAGATAAAACAAAAGAACCCCCCAATTGAGGAACGTCGCCTGTTTTTCTTCGAACACGAGTAAGTGATCGCATCTAACCAGGATTTGAGGTCGGAACTTTGCTTCCCTTGCTAGAGTAGGTCAAAATCCTACAAAGATTTCCATGCCTCGGCAAATTATTTATTTTTTCCAATCACCTTTATCCACATGCTATGCAAGTTGGCAGAAAATACATGTATAAGTACCATTGAGATTTGCATAACTGTGAAATACTCTATATGGAAGTGTATCAGTAATTTGACTCAAAGTTTTGAAAAATTTAGCTTTGAGACAAGAACTTTACTGTCTAATTATTCTTTTTCTTTCTTTTTCTTTTGGGGGGGTTAATATATGAACACAGAAAAGTGGTAGCAGTTTAGGGACTATTACAAGAAACCAAATCCGATCGTCTAATAGCTCTGGACGGTCTAATTATTCAGCTTCATGAAAATATAGTCAACGAAAATAAAAACAACACTAATCGTTCAAAAAAGAAACGCACTAATGCATGGTAGATAATATATATAGCGATCAAGTCTGATAATATATTTCCTTGTTTATTATATAAGTTAATTAGGGAAGTCCTCAAGTGTTATCCTCGCGGTAAAAAAATATTTCACACATATATAGGACTAAGCTTAGTAAAGATCCACAATTGTTTTCAACCCTTCATGACTAGAGGTGTTCAGTGGGCCGGTCCTGACACGGCCCGGCTCGGGACCGGCTCGCTTGGAGCACGGCACAGGCTTGGCCAAGACCGGCACGGCCCAAGCCCGCTAGAAGACCGGCGCAATGTGGGCCGTTTATGGGCCTGGAAAAGGGGGGAGGGAAGTGGGCTCGGCACGGCCCAGGAGGGTTTTGGGCCCGGCATGGACGGCTGGCACGGAGACCGGCACGGCGAACGGCACCGGGATCGGCGCGCGCAACGGCCAGAATTTCTCCAACGTCCGAAATTTTTTAAAAAAAAAGGGCAAATTACACATTTGGTCCTTTTAACGGTTGGCAGCGTTTTTTGGACCCCAGAAATTACATTTTTGCCCCCTCCAACAACTATTTTCTAAGGGTTTTTTAGGCAAAAAAAAAAAATAAGGCCTTCCCCTATAAATAGGGAGGCCATTTGCACCATTTCTTCACACCAATCTTAGCAATCTCTCCTTCTCTACTAATATATTCTCTCATTTCTTTCAAGCAGTCAATATTATTTTCTGCATTCTCAATCAATTCTCAATTACTTTCGAAGCTTGTGTTTTGCTCAATTTTGCCTCACACAAATGGCATCAAGAGGAAAGGGAAATGCCTCAAGCTCTTCATCCCGCACCGGTTTGAGGTCATTTTTCTATGGCATTTCCCGACCGGCGACCTGTGGGACTCATATCCAACAAACTGACGATGACGAGCAATTCGATATGAGTCAATACGACTTGGGCCTCGACGATCAACTTTCTGATGACGACGTTGAGGAAGTGGAGCCCACGGCAGCAGGGAATGTTGGTGGAGGAGATGGTTCTGAACAAACCCCGACAAGCCATCAAGCCGAACTTCTGCCAGAAGGTAAGACGGCGAGGTGCACCGCATGGGTTTGGGAGCATTTTGACCAAGTTTTTGAGAAGGATAGTCATGGAAACAATGCGAGGTTCGCACAGTGCAAACACTGCAAGCAAAAGCTCTCGCACAAGAAGAACGCTGGCACAGGAACACTGAGACGTCACATGGAATCAAAGCATCCGACTTTATGTCCAGATGCAGCTACGAGTACCGGCGGTCAGACACAGCTTGCAAGCACTGCCGGCGGATCAGGTATTTTTAAATTTAATCAAAAAAATTGTAGAGAAGGCATGATAGAATGAATGATGTTAACTGAAAAACCATTTACACAATCGGAAGATAGACACATGGAAAAATGGATTACATCATACTTAAACCCTGCTTTTAAAAGAACATCTACGACCACTACTAGGAGGGAGGCATTTAAAAGTTATGAAGCTCGTAAATCAAACTTACAAGCATACTTCTCTGCTTTAGATCACTGTATCTCATTTACTAGTGACATGTGGACTTCACCACTAGGACAAAATTATTATTGTATAACTGCACATTGGATTGATGATAGTTGGGTCATTCAAAAACGTATAATTGCATTTAAATGGATGGAGGTCGATCATACTGGTTGGAACATATTCAATGTAATTTCAGAAAGTTTAAAAGAATTTTTTTGTTATGACAAGGTTTTTAGCATAACATTTGATAATGCATCAAACAACGATGTCGCGGCTGAGACATTGAAGGAATCACTAGAACCTGTCCGTGATGCCGCATTTTTTCATATTAGGTGTATATGTCATATTTTAAACTTAGCTGTCCAAAAAGGTCTTCAAGTTTTGAGTAATGAAATTACTCCAATTAGGTGGGCACTCCATTATTTAAAGTCAAGGACGAAAGTTTCTAAAGAGTTTAAGCAATATTGTCTGGAAAATGGCCTCGATTTTAGTTGGAAACGTTTTAAACTTGATTGCCCTACCTGAAAATGTTTTAAACTTGATTGCCCTACCCGATGGAACTCCACTTATGAGATGTTGATAGATGCGATGCCATTTGCTGCATACATGACATGTTTTATAAATGTCAGAGAAAAGAACACGATTTTGAAACAAGAGATGTGGGATAAACTGTCAAAATTGGCTGCTGTGCTGCGATATTTTTATGATGCCACTGTTTTTTGCTCCGGTGTATACTATCCCACATCGCACAAAGTTTTAATGCATATGGTCAACATTGCATGGGTTTTGAACCAATACAAAGATGACGAGTTCTTAAAAGACACAATTAAGGCCATGAAAGATAAATGGATTTTATATTTCAGTACTATACCCCCAATCTACTTAGTTGCAGCTACACTAGACCCGACCGTAAGAATCACAGGTACGCAACAGCTACTTGAGGGTTATTATAGTTTCTTAGAAATGGCACATATTTCTGTTCATGCTATAACTACCTCTATTGATGAGCACTTGCGAGAGTTATTTAAGATATATGCCAGTCGGCATAAGGATAAGGTTGCAAACACTACTTCATCTACCATCGGGTCTTCATCGGGCTCATTGTCATTCAATCCGGCTGAACAACTCCTCAAACGGCCCCGTGCTGCCGCATCCGGTCTTACTGAAGTGGACGCATACCTTAACCTTGTTTGGGAGAATAGTGAGACCGACATTCTAGACTGGTGGAAAGCAAGAAGTAACAAATTTCCAATACTCTCCATCATTGCCAAAGAAGTTCTAGCTGTTCCCGTCTCAACCGTTGCATCGGAGTCCGCTTTCAGCGCTGGAAAGCGTGTCATTTCAGAGAGACGCGCAAGGCTATCACCAGATGCAGTTGAAGTTTGTATATGCAACCGTGATTGGGGTCTTGCAGCTTGCAGATTACAAGACCACAAGAGTTCTGACGAGGAAAACCCCGATGAGATAGATGCTTAAATCCACTGCTTGCTCATTATTTACTTACTTTGTATTTGATCTGATTTTGCTGTGTAGCACAGATCGTACCTTTTATTTTGCATTTAATTTTATGGAACGTTTCGCTATTGAGTAATGTAAAGCCCGTTCCATGGTATGTAAGTGCCGTTTGGCTTTAATATTAATAAAAGTTCACACCGGTGGTGGTGTTTTACTCTTAAAACAAGTAATTATACAAAATATAAAGATAACCTTAGAATAAATATTTGATCTAGTTTTTTTCTCTAATTTTTTTTGTCATTATTTTATTTATTGTCTTGTAAAGTAAAATCTTGGTAATCATGGTTTGTTTCTTTAACATAAAGAAATAACTTTAGTCCTTAAGGTTTTAATAATTGACTTAATAAAGGTTACAAAAAATGGTTTAACTCAAAATCAAATATATCAAAGTTTTCCAAACTTTTTGGTCAATTTCTTACCTTTTATTTTTATTTTTATTAAGTTATTCATTTAACGTTTGATTAATTTAAAAGTCTAGTAGAATTGAATATGAAGTGGAATTTAAGATCCACTAGATTATAAAATATCACTTATAAAAAAACTCTCAGACTCTTGTTTTTATTAAGTTATTTAAAAGTGAAGACTAAAAAGTGGAGACTAAAAATTAAAAATAAAAACTAAAAATTAAAATTAAAATTAAAATTACAATTTTAAAAATTAAAATTTAACGGGCCAGCTCGGGTTCGGCCCAGGACCGGCACGGGACCGGCACGTGTAAACACGGGCTGTGCCCGGGCCCAAATTACTTAGGCCTCCTCTCTTCTAATACATTCTCTTCCACTGTCTCTCATATTTTCGGTCAAATCTGGGTTCAAATTTAGTTGGTTCTCTTTTAATCTTTTAATTGTTTAATTGTCATTTTGATGTTATCTATCAAATTTTATGATAGATAAAATCTCCTTTAAATATTCACATTCAAAAGTGATTTGAGACTCTCATAGGATATATCTTCAATTAGAGGCAGACAACAATAGTTTTAGGTTTTCTTTTTGGTTCAGCGAAATCTCAACCCTATTGGAGTGTCCTAATGCTTGGCAACCAATATGAAGGTAATTGTATAGAATAAAATAAGTCTTAGACTTCTAATGTCTAATTAGTTTTAGCGCTATTTGGTTACTGTTGCATTGGTCTGGGTTTTGTTCTAATTATTTGTAAGTTATATATTTCAAATTTATTCTAGCTTACTTGTAAGGTTCAGTTTGATCTGATTCTCTTTCCTTCTTTTGGTGTCGTATGACTGTGTAGCTTTTTTGTAACCAATTTTATATTTTTGTAGTCCCTTATAGTTTTTATGTTAGGCAAAAATATCAAACTTGCCACTAATGTTTTAGGTAAAGAACGGATATGTCACTATAGTTTTTTTTATTGCCCAATCACCCATCAATGTTTTAAAATGGGCTAAATATGCGACCGTTGGTTAGAAAATAACAAAAAATTGTAAAAATAGCAAATTTTGAAATATTGGGGTTATAATGCATCTTTAAAAAAATATCATGATCTTTGAAATTTTTGCCAAAAGAAGGTATGATCTTTGCCATCAGCATTTCAGTCTTGTCGCTGTCTCCATCACTAGCGCTCCAACCTCATCGTTGCCCTTCCTCTGTCTCTGTTGTCTAATTTTCTCGTTGACATTCAAGAAAAAAAAGAGAGAGTATAATTACAAAAATTCTTTAAAGTTTGTTAAAACTTGTATTATTACCATAAAATTTCAAAACCAGTTATTTTTAACATTTTTTATTAGCTTTTTAATGGTCAGTGGCATATCCACTCTTAATTTGAAACTTTAGTGACATATCTGACCCATTTTAAAACTTTAGTGAGAGATTACGTAAAAAAAATATAATAGCATATCCGCTTTCAACCTAAAACATTAGCGGAAAATTTGATATTTCTGCCTTTATGTTATTATTAGTTTGTAATATGTTGTTTGACTCAACTTTTATTCGAATGAAACATCTTTTGTCGAACTAAAGTTACTCCCCCCCCCCCATTTTCATGGCCATAAATTATTGGCATAAATCGTTAATTTGTGGTACACCTTATAATTCATTGTCACGATCTTGGTTCATGATTTTTTTTTACATTCAAATGTATTATTACAATCGTATACGAGGGAACAATATATAAAGAGTAATCGAACTGGCATATTTATAGCAATGTGTGAAAAGCAGGGATACCAAAGTTAGACTCTGGACCTTTTCAAATGTCCCATTGGGTTTTAACCATTATGTGAAAGGCTAGCTAGGGACATGATCCACTTTTTAAACAAGACAACACTCTTACATATATAAAGTTGGACCTGATATGATCATAACTCATGACCATCACAAAAAGGGTGGACCCAAGTTTTTTCATAAGGGAGTGCTCAAAATTTTTCTAAATTATAGTCCTTATAAATGAATTTGACCAATTTTTAGAAGTGACCAAAATGCATTTACCTTTAAATGTTAAAGGAAGTTACTGGTGTTTTAAATTAAGGAAGCCTGGGCCCATGCCGGCCCTCCTTTAGTTCTATCCATGACCACAAATTACTTACCATAATCAGATGAAGTATGACTCATTCGTCGAATTGTAGTCAGTAGTCCCTGATGATCACTGTTTATGACCTAATCATTTTCATAAAAAATGGTTTCCATATATTACATGCTTTGTATGACAGTACTAGAAACTTTAGATATATAAACCAGCTTTGTTTCCAAGGGCAGAGTTAGAAAAAATAGTCCATGGGAGTAATGGGTAATAAGTTTAAAACTAATGGGGTTGAGTTGTAAAGTTTATTGAAGATACTGTATTATAGGTGTGATTTTACCTAATTTCAGCAAGGCAATTGCACCAGGCCCTTCATTAAGTACTATGTGGCTCCACACATATTTATTTCTAATTAAAAATGAATCAAACGACATATTATAAATCAACAATGGCATAAGACTCCAAAGGATAACAAAAATATAAAACTAGCTAAAAAATATACTTGTTTCTAATGGCAGAACATGGACTTTTTACTCTGGGGGAGGTGGACGAGGGTGGGATGAATTGCATGCCAAATTGTATGATAAAAAATAAAGCAAATGAAAAGGCTAAAATGCAGTAGCAATTAAGTCACCAAATGGATGTCTTAATTATTAGAAGATGAATAGCCAATTGTCTCAACTAATACGATTGCATTCTAAATTATGCCCCCATATACCCTAAATAAGCTCAGGTGATGAGGCAGTACCAAAGACAAAATACCACCCTTACATTAAAAAAATCCTTATCCATTTTAAAGTAATAAAAAAATTGCTTACATATTAAGATTTTTCCCTCTTCCTATTTTTAGAAAGATTTGACCAAACACAAATTTAATCTTTAGTTAAGATGAAGGCAATCAGATGCCATGTTTATTGGAAGGTAACTAATCATATTAATCAAGTCTAGGCCCCTATACACAATGGGTCCATATATACCCGAAATACCCAAGTAATAAGCCATCACCAAATATAAAGAATCCTCATTCTGTTGAAAAACTCATTCTTCCCCATCTATTCCAAGGCCCTATTTGGGATTAGTTTTTGTGATTAGCATTAGAATTTTGGATAATTTATTACCAGCTGAGATGAAAATATTGAAGTTAAAAGCTAAAAGCTACCATTAGATAACTTTTAAAAAAATCTAACACTAATCACTGGCGCTCATGCCAAACGAGGCCCAAATTTTAATTCATCTCACATTTCTAATTGTCAAGAGATTTGAACAAGCTCAAAATCAATTTGCTGCCTGATGATGTATATCTACATAAACATTTATAACTTAAAAAGATGAGGATAATGGAGATATGGCTACTAGAGTTCAGATGGAGACAGAGACACAGAGGGAGTGGACAGTGTTCGAAGTGAAAGGCGATGCGATGATGGATGGTGATAGGATGACCAACAACAAGACAACGGATAAGGAAAGTGGACGGATGGAGGAAAGTGATGGTAGCTGGCAGCGAGGTAGTCAAGCAGGTTTGGTGAATTGCCTATTTGGGGATTTAGGGTTCTTGCCTCATAGATTGAGAATTTGAGAGATGTAAGGGATTTTGGGTTCTAAACTATTAGCAGGTTAGAAACAACATCGTTAGCTAATTGGCTTCGTGGATGCCAAGATTGCTGCTTAAAAAGGTAGAATTATAGTCCTTATTATTTTTATAGCACGCTTTATTGCACCCCATCTTTATATTCTTTCATCATATTTCGAGAGGGGGCAAAATTCACACTCAGTCCCTAACTTCTAACAAAATGACCAAATTAGCACCTCAAATTTATGCATTTTTTAAAATTCTCGGGAGTTGTTCCTTCACTGCTCATTCTTGCTACATCGAATAAAGAGAAGAACATCAGATCAAGTGAACCTTTCAGATAATCTAGAATAAATTTGAAGTACATAACTCACAAATAATTAAAACAAAACTAGACTAAACCAACAATAACCAAGAAGCATTATAACCAACTAAGTATCAAAGGCCTGAACAAAACTATTTATAAAAATAAATAAATAGATTACTTATAAAACTTATAAATAGAAAGACTGAATTTGTTATATGCAATTGCCTCTATATGTATTGTCAAATGTCCGGACATCCCAGTAACGTGAAGATTTTGATAATCCCAAGAGAAAACCTAGATTTATCATTGCTCATTTTCAATTGAAAATCTACCATGTAAGAGTCTTAAATTACTCTTGAATGCCAAAATTTAAAGGAGATTGCATCCATATAAAATTTGATAGATAATATTAGATAAGATCAATCAAGTAATAAAAAAAATTAAAAAAAATCAACTAGATCTGAGCCAATGTCTGGATCTAGCCAGAAACGACAAAGAATTATAGAGGAGATGACAAAAGGGAATAGTTTGAAGGAGAAGGGGCGTGTAGCAAAAAAAGTTTAGGGTTATGAAAAAGGGGCTACTAATGTTAGTGTCTGACTTTCTATCATTATGATAGATATATCACATTCGTCTAATCACATTCATCTTTTTATATTTCTTAACTCAGTGTAGCAGAAAAAGTTTAGGGTTATGGGATATAAAAAGAGAGGCTGCTAATGTGAGTGTTTGACTTTTTATTATCGTGACAGGTATATCATATCCGTTTGATCACATCCATCTTTTTATATTTCATAACTTATTTTTTATTGAAATCTTATAAGTATTGTGACAGATATATTACATCCATTTGATCGCAAGGAAAGGACATTTTGGTCCTCAACATTATAGGAGAGGTAAGTGAATGATCTATTAAACCTCGTGTGGGCGTAAAGTGAATGATTCTCAAACAGGAAGGGAGTAAGTAAAGTATTCACTAAACCTCATGGGGGTTTTCTAAAAATTTCTCTAGAGATTTCAAGATCAAATTCTTCCACTTCTAAAGCTAGCTATAGCGTATAGGTAATCTCAAATGTTATAAACTTCAATTGTTTTTTCTTTTTCTTTTTTTTTTTTTTGGGAGGGGAGGGGGAGAGTTGCGGACGGATATGGTGGATAGAGATCAATAAGAAAAAGGGAGAATAAAATAGAAATTAGTACAAAGCAAGCACAGAACATGAACTTGTGTTTGGATTTGTACGTTGAAAGTGTTTTCTGAGGGACTAGACATTAAATTCCACATAGACAGCCATGTGCGGGTGAAGTGGGCAGCATCAGCAGTTGCATCGCATGTGTGGGACTGCCCAGCCATTGGTTTGCTCCATTAATTAGCATTTTTAACTCACACCCTAAGTAGACATTAAGTTAATTAATTTTTGTTAAATGCACCTAGTCCCCCACTTTCTTTTGTCCATATCTGGTTTGGTGGTCATAAACGACAAAAATATTCGTTGAAACTGTGCTGAATTAATTGATTTGGAAAAAAAAATTATGTTTACTTTTAATTGGAGTAAATTTCATAAGTGGTCCATAACCTTTAGTTATTATTTTATTTTAATCTCCAATCCATTGAATGTTCTGTTTTAGACATAAATCTATTAAAAATGTTTTATTTTAGTCTTAAATATATTGAAAACATTTAATTTTGGTCATAATTTGATGAAATTTGTTAATTTAAAATATTTGTCTGATAACAACTTTTTAAATCATAATTTAAACTATTTGGTAACTATCTTACAATATATTTAATTTATATAATAATTTTTTTTACAATTAATGGAAAATTTAAATCACTTTTTTTTTCTCTTTGTAAATTAAACTTATTTCATTTAGAAAGAAAAAACTACTAATTTAAATTGTCTATTATTTTAAAAAAATATTAAACTGTTTAAATTTACTAGAAAACGGTTACCGAAAATTTAAATTTAAATTTTAAAATTTTCTATTAGATAATTATTCTAAGTTAATGAATTTCATCTGATAAGGGACCAAAATGAAACAATTTTAATAGGTTTAGAACCAAAACGGACATTCAAGGCTAGGGAGTAAAAGAGAACAATGACTAAAGGTTAGAGGCCATTTATACAATTTACTTCTTTTAATTAGAAAAATGGTAAAGATAAAAATATTTACTGAATGAATTCAACAGCCTCATGAGTAAGGTTGTGTATTAATAGCAAAAATGCTCGACTTCCACATCAATTGACAGACATATATGAGTTTTTTTTGTTTTGCTTTTTATTCTAGCCAACAGTGCAAAAATAGATAGAATGGTGTTAGGAGGGTTTTGCCTCAAGGCCTCTCCAATACTCAAGTCAATTAAAATAATCATATTGTATGTTGTCCTAAAATAGAATAAATTTCATTTATGGTCCCTAACCTTATCGTGTTATCCTAAACAGGTCACTAATCTCCATTTTGTCCTATTAAAGTCCCCAACCTCCCTATTTCTTTCTCAATTGTGGTCCTTTCGTCATTTTTATGGTTAACTTTGACAGAATTTTTATGACAAATGCCAACATTGGTCTTACATTTTTTCATTCTCACTCAAATAACCCTCAAGCTAATAAATTTGTCACTACAACCATCATCTCCCCTTGCCACCAACAACATGTGCCAGAAATGTTTCAACACCTCCAACGCCCGCCCCCCCTCGTCTCCTATGGCCACCATTTTTGCTCCTTCCGCTGGACCCTCGATCATGAAGTTCTCCAACGAGTCGTCACCTAGATCTATCTCCTCTAGCTCCTTGGAGGTTCGATCTGACGTGGTTGCTGCTACCATAGCTACCACGGCCACGACGACATCGAGTAGCAGGCGGTTGGCATCCGATCGATTGGAGACTAGTACGGCACCTGCTGTGAAGAAGAAATCCGTGAGCAGATGCTTCGACTGTAGGAAGCGTGTGGGGTTGATTGGGTTCCTTTCCCGTTGCAGCAAACTTTTCTACGCCAATCACTGGTACTCCCATCAACATGATTGCAATTACAGTTACAAAGCAGTTGGACTCGAAACGATCGTGAGGGAGAATCCTGTGGTCGAAGCTGTGAAGATAGTCAAAGTCCGATTCTTCCCTAGAATAGATAATCTCAAAACCATTTCCTAAACCAAAAGATTGTTGTAAGATATAGAGATCCGTGCTTGATCTCATTGTTCCTCACAACGATATGACGATAGTTGTAGTGATAAATTTATTAGCTTGAGTATTATTTGAGTGAGAATAAAAAAATGTAAGACCAATGTTGGCATTTGTCACAAAAATTCTGTCAAAGTTAACCATAAAAATGACGGAAGGACTACGACTAAGATAGAAATAGGGAGGTTGAGGACTTTAATAGGACAAAATGAAGGTTAGGGACCATAAATAGAATTTACCCTCTTAAAATATAAATATCCTCCTTGTATGTGCAATGTGTTGAGCTTGAGCATAACAAGCCTGTGCCGTAATTTTTGAGCTTATATTGATCTTACTGGACGTCAAAACATTAATTCATTCTTAAATGTTTAATGGGCTACACAAATCTCTCTCATATCCATATAATGCGATTGCTCCTTTAATAAACTCGTTAGTTTCTTTGGTCACAATCCTTTTGTTGTGTTGAGATCCACCACCCCCCCCCCCCCCCCCTCCCCCCCTCGTTTTTGTCATACTGAACTACAAGTATTTTGGAGTTCGTTGTTATTGTGGTTGAAACATGAATCTTTAACCGAGTGGATAAAGCCACATGTCCTCTCTTTTATTTTTATGTAAAATGGAGATTCAACAGTAAAATCCTAGCTTCAAGCAAAAAATTTTACCATCTAATTGGCTAACAACTCCCCTTTTGTTGGGATGCATTATCGGCATCAGTTACGTTCATGTTCCAAGAAACCACGTTAGAGGCCCATCATAAGAATGGGGCCGGGCCCAGAGTATATCTACCGGGAAAGCCGCAAGTAGTTTTGTGTGCAAGAAAAGGATAACTAGGACGGGCTGAATTGGGCCTCAAGTTATGGTTGAAATGCACAGAAGGCTTGTTCACGCATCACTGGAAAGACACAAAAATGCAAAGCTAGTGCTAAGGTGAGGTTAGGTAGCCATTTTCAGGTCAAATGATTGATCCTTTGGGAGAAATCCTGAAGCAAACGAGGCCCAAAACAAGAGTAAGACAAACACAGCCTACTGGCACTCCTAGGAATTGAATAGGCAGCGAAGGACTAGGCTTTTGTCATGTCCATGACAATCTCTTCAAAGGAATGTACCATGTCACCTTACTTGTCACACTTGAGCTGTGTTCTTGGCTCCTCGAATAGCAGTTGGCAGCCATTATTTGACGATCCATCACACCATCAGCTATGCCAATGGAAGGGGACTCATCCATTCTTTCCTTGTTCACCTCTACTTCTCTGGCTTCACCCATCACTCTCAGAAACTCATCCAATGCCCTACGCATCCACTCGTACCGGCATAGTTGGAATGCTTCATTTATGTTTAACTGGAGCAAATAGTTTTTTCATTTCAGTGACACTCTTAGTTTTAAGTTTTTCTTTCTCCTTATGAGCATAGGGTGGGGAGGAACTAACCCATTTTCGATCACGATTTTTCTGTTCTGGCCACGTTTCAAGCTCTTCGGTTACTTGCAGCGCAAACATGTAGCCTTTGCAGCCTCCTTTGAGACTGCACAGCTCAACACTGCTTTTGCTTCTGAACTCCCAAACCCCTAGTGGAATTTCCTGTGGAAGAAGAAAGCCTAGTCCATTAGATAATCTAAAAATTTGAGGTGCAAAGAAAATCACTTGTAAATTTAACTGCTAACATAAATTTCATCTAATTACTGTAATGCAATAGAACAGTTTGCAGTAGGGAAGTGGCATGGCATGGCAGAACCTACTCCAAGTATTCCTCTTACACCGGCTTCCTCCAAGGCTTCGCGGCATGCAGCTTCTGCGAGAGTCTCATCATCCTCCCAACCTCCCTGTTGGCAGTACAGGTGGTAAAAAATCAAATGAATTGGTCCTTCTAGTACAATTGCTGCATTTGTTCTTTCAGTTTCAGGGTACAATAGACAACAGAAGAAAATATTATACCTTTGGAAAGACCATGTCATTTCGATTTGGGGAAGAAACCATGAGAACTTCTATGGTACTTTCCAGGCACGTGCTCTTACCTCCATCACCATTTTTAACTCTGTAGGGAATGCACCTACATGGACCAATTCAACGAGAAGATTAAATTATGCTGAAGGAAGTTGCAAACACATTAGGTGACCACGGCAATGGATTATCCAAGCCCGGGATTAGATTCATTTTCATTTGTCGAATTTCAATCCAGGAGTTGGAAGCTGAGATGAATCTAACTTCTTCCGTAGTCCTACTGAGATTTCAAGAATTGGGACCTTGTTCAGTAGGAACAAACACATTCCAGATTTCAGTTCAGCATAGGGCTTAATTTTTCTAGAAACTATAGAATAAATCAGAGAACTGGGACTTCTTTTAATTTGTCAGATCAGAACAACAAGAAGTGACAAAATTACACAAGCATCAAAGCAACCTTCAGTACTATCAAAAACCGAAAGTTGTCTCTTAATTCAACCTGCACTTTGTTTAATTGCTGCCCCTATAGCCTAAGATATTAGAATATGGCAAACCGGTTCTGTTTTAAGTCCATTTATTTCTGCACCAGCTGGGGACCAGATAGTGACAATTGAAATCTTTTCATGTCCCTACCTAAAACTCTGTACCTGGTGAAGCCAAAGAACAAGCCAAGGCAATCTGATTCTTCAATTATCATCCTAATTAGTGGTATTTAGTTAGTTTAACGTTTTTCGCAAGTCAGACAGAACTGATTCTGCATAATCCTACAAAATCATTGGAGTATGACTAACATGCACTTGTGTAAGCGCACACAGAAAACGACTGATAAATATTAATCCTACTTCAGGCTACTTGTTGCGTATTTTACTAGTAGGGTAGGGTGCAGATGCACCCGCTCACACGATGGTATTTTTCCAATATTTGTCTAATATATGCGTGAAGTCAATGGGAGGGGCCAACTGAATTAAGTAACATTATCAAGTGGGGCCAATGACCGAAGGCCAAAAGCATGTACTTGTAACATGGAGAAAGACAAAATCCTTGAGAGGCTAGAGATGCTTGTCAGATCCCCCCCCATCCCTTTCAAAAGATGCCTTTGTTGTGTAAGAATGAGAGTTTTTTATTTTCAATGTTCAATTTTTAAGCACAAAATTACACAATTAAGCCTGACCTAACCTTCCTAACATATTTGAGCAATGACCAATAAGAAGCACATTTTTTTTCTTGGATGTTACAAATTACAGCCGGGTGATGGGTGTTGGGAGTGGGGGAAAAGCAATGGTGGGCAGGCAGTTCTTTAGTTCAATTCCTCGCTATTCCAATTTTTCAAGAAATTAGCATTAAAAACACATTAAAAAGGATGATCCTAATGGAGCATAGAAGAAAATTTTACCCAGAAACAAGGCGGAAATTATTCTCATAACGTTGCCTTTCCCTACCAATTCGTGCCGCAACTAAAGTCATGGTCTACTGCAAACCAAACAAACACAAGAGAAAAACAAAGATCTCAAAACCAACAAGAAAGTGAAACGAAAACGAAGAAAGAGAAGACAAAAAAAGAGAAAAGAAAGGTAAGTTAAGAGAGGCCTGGCCTAAGCCTAAGAGGAGCGCAGAAGAAAATTAACACGGAGCTATAACAACATACCTAAATTTCGTTCTGTGGCTGTTGAAGAAACAACAGCTTAATGCTGGGAGATTATCAGGAGTCTCCAGGAAACATGCGAAACTCAGGGGACTAAGAGATTTTCTAATTACCCAGAAGTAATCTCAAGTCTTTTTTCAGAGCCTAAGTTAAATTCATGTAATCTGTATGTCCTTGTTCCTTTTTGTGCTGAACAATCCTAAAAGAGAACAGAAGAGCTCTGCACTTTTCTTCCTCCTAATGAAACAGAGGAAGTAGAGCAAGAAAGAAATGGAACAGGGGAGATGGGGTTGTAGATGAGAGGGAGACAGAGATTTTAGCGGCAACGCCATCCGATATATAACAACCTTACTCTATAGTTTAACAGCGTCCCGGGATAACTATTCAATTATTCCTTTTAAAATAATACGTGGGAACATAGACTTTTCAGAAATTATTATTATTATTTTCAGTTACGACTACAATGATAATACTGATAATAACAAGAATAAGAATAATAATGTATATGAGTTAGTTGGGTTAGTCGAAAATGAATAAACAAGAATCATGGTTGTATGTTTTTTTGTTTATGTTTTTCAATTTATATACGTTCACTATAATAACATCAAAATTTATTGAAATTCGTCCATAACTAGTTTATAAAGTGTTCAATATAATACAAAACTGAATCCACATTAAAATATATATGCACTTGGTAAAATTCAAAAGAGTTACACATGTTCTTTTAGTTTTTGAGTGTTTATTTTACCCATGTGTGATTTTAGTAGTGCATCTACAAACTTCAAATAATCACATGAGAGAGAGGAAACAGAATATTTCATATTTACCATAAATATTATATATTTAAACCTATAAATTTTATAATATATTAGTACATACACTGGTTCAATTATTTATCTTGTTAGTTCCATATAGAACCTAAAGCAACCCAAAACCCAATAATCAACCCACAAATTATAACTAATTTTTTCCTAATTTAACCCAACCCACCCCAATAAATTGGGTAAATCCATAATTCTACCTAACTGGTGCTTATCCCCGTCTAAAATACGTTATTGAGTGTTAAACCATTACTTGCGTTATGCATAATGATGAATCACTTCCAAATGTATTTTGGTCATTCCCGATGTGCTAATTTTTTAAATGATATCCAATTTTGTTCCCAAGTCATAACACATTGAATAAGTCGCAAATCCCATAACCTTTTCACTAATTTGTTTTCTTACTCGTTTTTTTTGTGGGCTGTTACGTGGCCATTTGTTGACACAAAGGACATTTTTATAGAATATAATAATTTTGTATAGAATATTTTTGTGATTTAAAGCAGAATGACCAATTTAGCTCGCTTTAAATACATGAGTGACATGTTTGAACAAGAAAAATAGCAAATTTGGGCTTGGTCACAAACGAAAAATGGTTTTCTTATGATTTTTTCTCCTCCTTAATTCTATAAATATTCTTTTTGTTGTTAGATGCTTTATCAATTATAATTGCGGTTTTATATGAAATAACCCTTTTTCCTTTAACAAGCATCATAATTAAGTACTGAGATATGAACGTGCAACATTAAGAATCAACTTGGGTCAGGACTCAGGAGGTAACTTATAAACTTTACAACACTCAAGTTGCGATTTTGTAAGCATGTCTCTAAATGTATGTAAGGGTGTTTTTTCTCTAAAGGGACAAAAGAATTTCTTTTCACCTATCTTTTGTCCATAAAAAAATATTTGTATTTAGGAATCTGTGTACAACACATAATCTAACACCCAAGCATCCATTAAGATATATCAAATCTGTGAGTCATCATATGAAAACCAGGTAACTTATAAAAAATAATATACAAGTAAAATAACTTGCCATTGCTCGTAATGAAATATCCTCCTCTGAAAAGAATGTCAATAGGATAATTGTTTGGGCAAGTGACTGGTCAAAGCGAAAATATTGCTCGTGTTTGAGATGCGCCTTACTTTACATGTGCCTTACAGGCATAATTACTCTTCTACTCTCATTAAAACACTTAATACGTCGGCTGTTCACTGGATATCGCTACTGTTGTTATTCTCTCCCATGTCGCTGAGCACAGGATCTCCAACGAGGGTCAAGGATCTAATTCATATTATAATCAGTAGCCCAATCCCTTTGACACTGTTGCAAAGCGCTCGTCAAGTCCACATTCCCAGGGCTTCGATTGATGATGGATTGGACCATGGAGGAGGCGTTCTTGACGTTATGGGAGGAGAAATGATTAGATGATATGGCGAGAGGTGCAAAAACTGGTTTAGCAATTGGGTCAGCGGTGAAGGAGGAGAGTGGGTGGCAGGCATGGTGGCCTGAGGCAGTGGTGAGGTGGAAAATGATATTGCAAGGAAGACGCCGGAGAGAAGGACGGCTAAGAGGAATGACAGTGATTACCGAAATTGGAGGCGGCGATAAAAAACCAAAAGATTGAGGGCCAATTCGTTTGAGTTAAAGTCAACTAATTTTTTTTAATTTTTATATTTTTTTTACTTGAAATCAATTTTATTTGAAATCCAATATTATATAGATATAATAATCAATTTGAAAGTAAATTTTTAGGATGTTGTTAAATTTTTATGAATTTTTCTTTTTTAAGGCTTGAAACTAGAAAAATTCATAAAAACTTAGTAAGATTATAAAAATTGTATTTTCAATTGATTATTGTAACTACATAATATTGGCTTTTAATTAAAATTAGTTTCAAGTAAAAAAGATGTAAAAATAAAAATAAGTCATTTTATAGTCAATTGACTAAAGTTAAAACGAATTGAGTGTGAAGCGGTAGTTGCATTTTTAATTAGTTTTCAGGTTTGAGATTAGAATAGCTTTTCTATTTATTATCTTTTTAGACCTAGAGAAAATTTTATGAATGATCTCTAACCTCTAGTCATTATTTTTTTTTAGTCCTTAATCTATTGAATGTTCTTAAAACATTTTGTTTTAATCTTAAATCCATTAAAAACATTTCATTTTAGTCCCAATTTGATGAAATTTATTAACTCAAAGTATTTGTCTGATAAAAATATTTTAGATCATAATTTAAACTATATGGTAACTGTTTTATAATAAATTTAGTTTGTATAATAATTTTTTCACAGTTAATAAAAATTTGAAATAACTTTTTTTCTCTCTGTAGATTAAACTTATTTCATTCAGAAAGAAACAATTACTAATTTAAATTGTCTATTTACTGTAAAAAAATATTAAATTATTTAAATTTACTGAAAGACTGTTATCAGATATTTAAATTAAAATTTTAAAAGTTTTTATCAGATAATTATTCTGAATTAATGAATTTTATCTGGTAAGGGACCAAAATGAAACAATTTTAATAGGTTTAGGGCTAAAACAGAACATTTAATAGGTTAGGGACTAAAAGGAAACAATGACTAAAGGTTAGGGACCATTTACGTAAGTTACTCCATGTATATGTATGCAAATGGAAAATAATATGAATAAATGATGAAATTATATGTGATAGTTGAAAGAATCGTATGAACCTGATCTAGAGGTGTGGTGAATTCTGCAATGGAGTTCTACACATAAAAATAACATCAGAGCCCCGAGATATTTTTTTGAGTGAAACCATCTAACAATCATGTCAGATTTTGGTGAATAGAGAGGAGCTAAAAGGTAAAGAGTTAGAATGTCATATCTCAGAATTGACAATTAGAAGGGTTTATATAGCTTGGAGAGATACAAGTAAATAGCTTTTAGATAAAGATCCTTTAACCGATCCTATGATTTCAGGATCTCAATCTCCTTGGAGATGGTAATTTCCTTATTAGTTTATTGGGTCTTTATGTTGTAGATTCATCAGATGATGGTTTAATTATTTTGGGCCCCGTATCGAGCCCATGCTCTACCAATATGCATATATAATAATATAGTGACTGTTTTAATGTCACATAATTTATACCTATCCCGCACTTTGTTTATACATTGGATTCCATACATTAAAATTTCAATGATTGAAACTTGTAAATAATTAAATATATCAGTAATAAGTTGTGGTCTTATTTATACATATATTTCATATGATTAGTACATATCTCTCACATCTTTTATACATTAAGTTTAAACATAGAGTAAAATCCAAATTTGGTCCCTTAACTTTTACGTTTGTCCTAAACGGGTCCCTTAACTATGAAAGTGACTATTACGGTCCCCTAACTATCAAATCGACTTCAATGTTAGTCCCTCCAGTCAATTTGGCCATTATCCAGGACGGAAAATCATTACGTGGCTTTTGGTACACGGTGGATTGGTGAGTCACATAGTACGGCCTCCACTCTCCCTCCCTGGTTTTTTGAGAGCTTCGTTCTTCTCCCTGCTAGTGCTCTAGTAACTGTTAACCCTAGCGATAAAGCGAAGGAAATTTTTGTGTAATCGGCGGTTGTTTTGGTGGTTGGGGTGGCAGAAATACGATGAAGTAGAAGGCGAAGATGAAGGCAAAACTCCGATTGATGGAGTGGAGACTCAGGAAAGGGGACGAAGGGGACTGGCACTACCGTAAGTTTTATACTTAATAAATTATAGGTTTGTTTTTTGTTGTGTTGTGTATTTATCAGTTGTTGAAAATGCATAAAAAAGGGTAGGTGTGTGTTGTAGTAAGGCAGTGTGTCAATTGTTGAGGGGGGGACCAGTGAACCAAGGGTCCATTGGAAGAACAATGTGGGTTAGTGTTGGGTATTTAATTCGAGTATTTTTAGTGTGTTTATTTATTCTTTCCTTTGTTATCATGTAGTTCCTAATGATACTTGGTTTACAATCCAAATGCATCATGGGGGTTACTTTGCCAATCTGCCATGGAAGACATATATGGAAGGTTTGGTGGATCATTTTGATGCCTGTAACATGGACAAGATTAGTATGGTTGACATTGATCAAATGGTGGAGGAGTTAGGATACAGTGGATTCATGAACTACTATTGGACTCTTCCTTTTCACACAATGCCATTGGAGGATATAGTAAGGGAGTTGAAAACAGACAAGGACGTGATGGACATGGTTTATACGAATCTCCCACACGAGCACAAGATTGTGGTTTACATTGAAAAAATGACTCCTGAGGAAATGGCAAAACAGGAGTTAGCCTATGTGGAGAACATTAAGGCTACATTAACACCACCAAAGGCTACGATTACTGAGATTGAGCCGGAAGATGGTTCTGATGAGGCATGTAGGAAGGTAGTAGGTGGAGTAAGTGGTGGCAAGGCACCTATAAGAAAAAGTATGCCAGTTAGGAGACTTCTTATCTCTGGTTGTGAGGTTTCATCATCAAACATGACAGAACAAGTGATAGATGAAAGAAGGCACCTAAAGGAGGCTGAACCTGTTAGGGAGGATGAGCATCAGGGAGTTGGGGAGACAATGCATAACTTAAATGCAAACAGAGAAGAGTCCGTATGTATGGGGGAGAGGTTGTCTCCAGAAGTTGCTGATGTAGTAGAGTTAGGCAGAGAAGAAGAAAATGAGAAGGATTTTAGGGAGGAAGATGGATCAGAGTCTGAATCTGATAACAGTGATGATGAGGACTATAGGGCACCTCCTGAGACAGAGAGTGGGAGTTGTGACACAGAGTTCGATGAGACGGATAATGAAATTGAGAATGATGATGATGGGATAAATGTTGAAGTGCAAGTTGATACTGGGGTAGAGCAGATGATGAAGGCTAATGTTCCTACTCAAAACAGTCAACAAGAGGCAGCTCCAACCCAAAACAAACAACAAGAGGCAGGTCCTGCTGTAGGCAGTAGTGGAAGGGTTATGGGGTATAATTTTAAAGAGGTTGAAAGTGAATCTGAGGATTCAGATGGTGAGTTGCTTAGTGTGCACGAGTCCAGTGATGATGAAGGTGAGAGGGTCCCTGTATTCAACCCCAGAACAGATATGAGAGACCCTAACTTCAAGGTAAAAATGGTTTTCCCCTCCTTTGATGTGTTCAAGAAAGTTGTGAGAGCATACTCTGTTGTACAGAGATAGCCTGTTGATTTCAAGAAGAATGATAAGAGAAGAGTAAGAGTAGTGTGCAAGGTAGGTTGCCCTTGGCTATTGGTTGCTGGAAAATACAAAGATGGACCTAGAGCACAGATAAGAAGGTTTGAGGACAGGCATACATGTGCAAAGCAGGTTACCAATAAGTTTGCAAACTACAAGTGGATAGCAGAGGAATACCTGGAGGTTATTAGATCAAACCCTGAAATACCATTGGTTGCCCTTGTTGACCTAATCAGAAGGGACCACAATATAAAAATTCATAGGTCTAAGGTTGGAAGAGGGAAAACTTTAGCATTAATAATGCTTAGGGGTGATGAGGCTGAGCAATATGCCAAGCTTGCAGACTATGGTGGAGAATTGAGGGCAAGGAATCCTGGAACACAGTTTTTATTGGGGTTGGAGAATTTACTCTTTAAGAGGGTTTTCATCTGCATGGCTGCATGTAAGAAAGGTTTTCTTAGTGGGGGCAGGCCCATCATAAGTTTAGATGGGTGTTTTCTAAAAGGGAGATATGGAGGCCAATTACTTGCAGCAGTTGGAATAGATGCCAATGACTGCATATGGCCGATTGCCTATGCAGTTGTTGAGGTTGAATCATATGACTCTTGGGCTTGGTTTTTGGTACATTTAGCAGAAGAACTTGGTATTGTTGAGTCCAAGTTCTGGACATTTATGTCAGATAGACAGAAGGTAGGCTGTTTACCTTATTTTGTACTATTAACATTTGTATTAGTGTTACTAATGATGCTTTGATGATACAGGGTTTAATACCAGCAGTTCAGAACATGTTCCCAGATGCTGAGTACAGATTTTGCGTCAGACATTTGTACACAAACTTCAAAGGTTGCTTTCCAGGAGTGGGGTTAAGGGACTATGTTTGGCAAGCAGCAAGGAGCTCATATGAAGGGGAATTCAAGAAGAACATGGAGGTAATTAAGGGTCTTGATGCAAATGCATGGGCATGGTTGAATGGTATACCCCCTGAACATTGGACTAGGTCTTCTTTTAGGGAGTTCTCTAAATGTGATATCCTCTTGAACAATTTGTGTGAATGCTTCAACAGATTCATCCTTGACGCTAGGGATAAACCTATTTTGACCATGTTAGAAGTAATTAGATGTAAGATCATGGTTAGAATAGCTAGGAAAAGATCTGCTGAGGCAAAGTGGACTGGTAAATTATGTCCTAAGATTACAAAGAAACTGAACAAGAATATAGATAACTCTAAGAATTGTTGGGCAATAGAGTCAGGGGGACAAGCTTTCAAGTTTCAACTCCTATGTCACAGCATGTAGTTGACATAGAGCAGAGGACATGCAGTTGTAGGAAGTAGCAGCTCACTGGAATTCCATGCAACCATGCATGTTCTGCCCTTGCCCTAAACCATAGCAACTTTGAGGAATATGTTGACCAATGTTATTGGACGGAAACACACAAGGAAATGTATGCCAATGTAATAAACCCAATTATGAGTGTAGAGCAATGGGAGGACATGAAACATAATCCCATTAAACCTCCAAACAATGGGCTGGTCAGTAGAGGAAGGAGTAAGAAGAAGAGAAGAAGAGAACCTGGTGAGCCTGAAAGTAGTTCAAAAATGAGGAAAACAGGAGTTATCATTCACTGTTCTATATGCAAGCAAAAAGGGCATAATAAAAGCACTTGCAAATCAATGCCAACTTCAGCTGGAAGTGCAAGTTCAACAAAGAAAACAAGAAAAAGAAGAGAACAGCCATCACAGAGGCAGCAGTCATCACAGATGAAGCAAAATGTAAGTATTAAAGATATTAGTATACAGTATGCTACAATCAAATATTATTTACACTAACTGTTGGCCAACATGGACAGGTCCCTACATCTGAACAGACATCACTTTCACAACAAGGTTCTGCTTTTGTTGCAAGACAATCTCAGAGGTCTATGAATTTAGAAGACACTGGATCACAAGGTTGTGGTGGCAGAGGGGGAAGGAGTCGTGCAAGTGGCAGGGGGCACTCATTTTCAAAAGGAGGGATTAACACAAGTTTGATGTAGGCAACTGGCAGGAGTAGAAGCCAAACTTGATGTTTTTTGTGCAGTTTTTTGTAATTGGATTTATGCTTTTGGATGTTGGATGTTGGCTATTTTTTGTGGATCTTTGAAATACTCTTCATGGACAATGGATGTATAGACATGATGACATTTTGACCTAAAATGAATGGAACAGAAGTTGCAAAATTGATAAACATTATACTCTGTAGTTGCGTTTCTCAAACTATACTAACTTCCAAATGACACAAAGTTCTTTTTATTATATTCGAGTAAGTACACAATTGAGGTGATTCTACCTCTGTCATACCCCAAAGGCTACCTAATATCTACCCTTCATCCAATATAAACCTCACACACCTACAACAACCATTACTACCCCCAACCCTCCCTATTTCCTCGCCATACATCGCGCCCAACAACCATAACATCCCATTTCCCCAAATTGATGCCCACTCATCTCCTATCCACCTACACTTACAGGTACCAAATGAACAATACCCAAGAGACTAGCAACAACGCCACCATTCTTCTATTCCTTCCTCTTAGTTTCCTTACTTCAACTTCTTTCAATTGCACTGCAAGCTTGCTTTTCTGCTTTTTCCAACGCATTCGCTTCATTTCTGTCTCCACTTCATCTACTCTAGCAATGCTTTTCTTCATTTCTGTCTCAGCTTTATCCACTCTTCTCAGCAAACCCTTATCACAACTTTACAATGTCCAGGCGTCAGGTCATCATACCAATATCTAAATCGACAGTATCGATTGCCCTGTCTCTCAAGCAAATTAACAACTAGTCAGAAATAACTGAAGAAAAGATCAGCCAAGCATGCTTGAAGCAAAACAAAACTAAAAAAGCAAATCTACCCCATAATTTCGGCAGCCATAGAACCTCCTTCCATCATTTTGGTCAGTCCACGCCATCTTTAACTCTGCAGGCAAGCCACAGTAACAGTGTGGGATCCCGTTGTCGTCGTCCACCCTCGCCATGTCCACCATCGCCATGTTTGCAAACAAGTCTTCTTAAATTTCTCTTTACTCATTCCTCTATTTCCCCTTTCTCTCTCTCATCTAACATATCCCTTTTTCCCCTGTTTCTTTCCCGCCACTGGTAAATCTCTTCCCGCCCTGCCCAACTCGCCTTCGTCAGCTGAACGATGCCACCGTGGTATTCTGGGTCAGCTAGACGATGCCACGGTGGTATTCTGTACCAGGTACACGATGCCACCATGGTATTGTGGGATTAGCAATTGCCACGTATGCATTTTCCGTCCTGGATAACGGCCAAATTGACTGGAGGGACTAACATTGAAGTCGATTTGATAGTTAGGGGACCGTAATAGTCACTTTCATAGTTAAGGGACCCGTTTAGGACAAACGTAAAAGTTAAGGGACCAAATTTGGATTTTACTCTTTAAACATAGTTGCCACCAAATTACTACATATATGCCATAATTTTAATATAAAAAAAAAATAAAAGTTACAATATATATATATATATATATATATATATATATATATCACATAATTTATACATTTTCCCCACATTCTTTGCACATATTGCTTTCATATATAAGGTTTAATAATTTATGCATATCTGTCCATTTATTTATCCATAGTTATACTTAATGTCATATAAGTCATATGTACAAGCATCCATGATTAATATTTCAAATTTTAATTTTCTCTTATTTATTTTGAGGTTTGATATATGATGACTTGTTGATGTAAATATTAGAATAATTGAATTTATACATATAATTGAATATATTAATTATAATTTTATTTGTACATAGATCTCACATAATTTATATAAATATCTCACTCAAATACACATATCAGTTATTTGATTTGTAAATATATCTTATTTTGGTTGAATCATGTTTTAAGGTTGTTCACACAAATTTTTAGCATGAAGGGTAGAACTTGTACATATCTGTCATCAAATTTGTACATTTCTTTAATATTATTTATACATTAAGTTCATATATATCACATTTGATTTGGATATATCACTACTTTGTTACTATTAATTGAATTTTAAACTAATTTTCAAATCATTTATAAAAATATAAGTTTTGCATAGATTGTATGAATATATAAATAGTATATCTTCAAATGAATGTAAAATTTATGTACACATAAGAAAAAATATATGCATAAGTTATGATATAATGAATATGAAAAATATTTATAAAAGAATTGAAGTCTAATATGCATATGAAATGTGTATAAAAAATATTTAATATGCATATAATTGAATATATTAACAATAGTTTTTAGAATTTTATTTGTGCATAGGTTTTTTTTAAGATTTATACATATTTCTCACTGTTTTTTTAATTATATCTGTCATTTATTTGTATATTAGAATTGATATATATTTGTTATCTAATTTTTATATATCTCTAATTTGGGCTGGTAACACGTTTTGATGTGTTGATATCTATTTTTTTTTTTATGAAAGATTGAATTTGTACATACAACCAATTATATCAATAACATTTCTCTAATCTCATTTACACATATATATCACATAACTTATTGTAATGCTCAGACAATCCAGAGTGATTAGGTCCCGGGTTAAATGGATTTGGAGCATAAGAATTTTTCCTTAATCGGGAATTTAGCTCAATTAAATTGAGGAGACAATATGGCATGTGCATAATTGAGTGTTGAACATCTTAAAAATAAGCTTGGCTTAGGCCAAGAGAAATAGTAATGAAAATGGTGGTTTTTAAAGATGAGGGACTCAATTGAACAAAGGGATTTTTAGTGGTTGGGCTCAATTGCCCAAAATTAGAAAGTTGGAGGACTAAAGGGGGAATTAGGCCATTTTAATGGCCTAGGATGCCTTGGCCAGCCATGCCCCTCCAATTCCCAATATTTTATGTCACCTTCCTCCAAATCCTATTATTTTAATCCACCTCCCACCCTTAGTCATCACCTTGGATTCTTTCTTCACCTACTTTTGACTTTTTCTACCAAACTTACCCAAAAGTCTTCCAATTAGTCTTCATTTCTTTTAATCTTGTCTCCCACTCATTTCAAACACATTATTAATTTCCTACTATTTTAATCCACCTCCCATCCTTAGTCAAGACTTTGGATTCTTTCTTCACCTACATGTCTCCTACTTTTGACTTTTTCTACCAACTTACACAAAAGTCTTCCAATTAGTCTTCCTTCCATTAAACCTTGTCTCCCACTCTTCCAAGCACATTATACACTCATTTTCCTTCCCATATGGCTGACCATCACCTTCCCACACATTAAAACATAATCAATCCACTCATTCAAAGCCATTTGCTCTCAAACTCTCTCCTTCTCTCTCCATTTTCTTCCATACCAAGTCTCACCATTCCAAACACATTTCCAACTCTTTTCCTCATCTAAATATTCGGCCATAGCTAGAAATAATCCTTCCTCAAATTAAAACCAAGTATTCTTGGTTGAAATCAAGCTCTAAGACCATAAAGAGCAAGAATCAGGTGAAGAATTCAAAGAAAACCAAGGAGGAAAATTCGGCCATTTCCATTTCTTGGAGGTTTTAAACTCTACTCAAGGAGCTCTTTGTGTGATTGAGTTCCTAAGTTCATTAGAGGCAAGAAATCAAGAAGAAGCTTGAAGAACATCAAGCACAAGAAATTGGCCTTACCTCTTCTGTGAGGTTCTGTAAGTGTACACCAAGTGTTCTTGGTATTTTGTGTTATTTGAGTTAATCACCAAGTGTTCTTGGTACCTTATGGTTACTAATAAAATTTGGCCCATCTTGGTTCTTATGCTAGAAAACAATTTCTAGAGTCAACAAGCAAGGAAAACGAAGGAAAATAAGCTTCTAAAGCTTTCGGTGTTGTGGGTAAGGATTCCTATACTCACTTTATTGCATGGCATAGTTCCATGGATTTTTTGTGTGAGTATTCGGGCCCCTAGGTGATGGTCAAAGAACCATGTGATCCTAGGAGTGCTAAGAGGGCTTAAGTTATGTTATTGCTTCGGCAATTCTGTTTTGCTCATGAGCTAAGTTAAGTAAGCAAGCATTATGGGCTAGGAGTTAAGGCGGCCACCTTAATTCCTATGCTAAGTGAGCTCTCCGAAAACATTAAGTATATGAAATTAATGAATTAAAACTTGAGGGATGCTTGCTGCCCTTCTGTGAACAAAGTGTTAAGTGGTGTGTGTTTGTGTGCTTCTTTGATTTGTTGTGCATGCTAACCCCCGATTATGATATTATTGTTATATGCATGTATCTTTGTGTTTTCTTTGTCTTTATGTTTTCTTTGCAGGAGTAAGGATTATTTTGCCATTACATTCTTGGCATATGTTAGGCCTTGGAGGCCATAAGTTAGGCATTGGATGCCACGGAATCCTTATTGAGTTTTATAACTCACCCGCCCTACTCTACTTTTGTAGGTAAAGGTTTGCTTGAAAGATCAAGCTAAGAGTCTTGAGTACTCTTTCTGTATGCTAAGGTTGGATTTGTGTATGGTATTGCTCAAAATATTCTAAGTATTCTAAGTATATAAGTTGCTTGTAAACAAGCTAAAAAAAATGTGGACTTTCTGTGCAGGACTTGAAGTCTTAGAATTGTGGGAACAAGGTCTATTAAGGTGGAAATTTGTGTTCCATGGCTTTGTGGATTTATGGCTTGCTTTTAAGCATGTTTTTGTTGGTCTAACTTTAGTGACCAAATTATGGACTTAGCTAAAATTTGGCCAAACTTGGCTTTGGGCTTGTATTATGGACTTGGACATTTTTGGGTATTTTTATTGCTTGGTGGACTTACCAAGGCCCATGCATGAATTTATGGGTTATGTTTTCATGAAACTTGAAGCATGTTGAAATTGGGCTTAAATGTACATTTTGGGCTTAAATAAGAACTTGGAAAATTTAATTTTATTCTTGGTTAATTTTGGGCCATATGCATGTTAAGTACTAAAAGGCCCATAAGCCCATGTCTATGTTGAAAGCATGCAATGTTTGGCTATGTATGCTCACTTAGTAAAGAACATGCAAGTAAACTTAGAAAAAGCATGAAATTGGATGCTTGTGTAAAGTTTGGCTAATAAGAAATTTAAGTGCACATATATGAATTAATACATGCCTAAGCATTAGTTGCATCTAAAGGCATTAAGTGATTATGTGCACTAGTGAACACCAAAACACATAAGCATGCAAAGCATATGCATGAAAATAAGTTTTTAAACTTAAGTTGGTGTTTTGGTTGCCATGCATATTCTTGGCTAAGCTTGGTAAAGACCATGAAAATGAACACATGAAATCCAAATAGGTGCTAGCTTGTTTCTGAGAGCACTTCAACTTAACCTTAATTAAAGAACTTAATGAGCTAGTACCGATAAGTATCCTAGGGTTCGTGCCCATAAGTCTCAGTGAGTTTTAAAAACCCTTTCTGTGTAATGAAAACTTCCGCTACATGTTTTAAGAAATCAGGCCCAAATGGGCTAGGGGCAGTTTAGGGCACGACACTTATACTATCTTTTACTTTCCTTATACATACTAAAAACACGTACCGAACCTTATAATGTGACACGAGCAACAAAGACTGGCCTAATCTATTATTTCCCGCAACACTAATCACCCGAATGTTTGGGCGTATTTCTGCGTTCATATCTATTGCTCGCATTCCCAACTTATGCAACCCATCCACAAATTTTTGCACAAAAACTCACCACTTTCATGAAAAACAGGAAGAGTAATCCTTTTTCTAAAAAAAAAATAATAAATCTATTTCAATCATATTCCACCATAACCTTAAAAAAAACCCCTTTAATGTTAAATTATTTAATTCTTTTTTGGGTGGCTTTGGCAAAATTTGCCTAAGTAATTAAAACTACTATTTTTGTTGTTGTTGTTATTTGCAAAAGCATGTTTTTAATATATTTTATTTTTAAAATTTAAAAAATGTAAAAATTTTAGAAAAATTAATTATTTCTAAAAATAATTATTCAAGTAATTATCATAGAGATTGAATTCTAACTTTGGAATGGTAGAAGATTTATATAAATTAATGAAATAATCATTTTTTTTTATAAAAAGAACTTCATTCAAGTTAAAAATATGTCTAACAATGTCGTACAAACTAAGAGTGCATGACTCTAAAAAATAACAAAGGTGTATTATTGGCCACCAAAAAAACTATTTACCCTCATAAAATCGAATGATAGGAAGATAATCAAATTAAGCAGAACATTTTATGTAAACCATAACAAATATGAACTACAATTAATGGTGAGACTTGCGCCGTCCCATACACTCGCACAAGTAAGTATTTATAATTGAATGTTGAACTATAGACAAGAAAATGTACACACAGATTTTTTTATACCCGTTACTCAGTAGGTACCCATTAACAGGTAAAATTTCTCATTCATGTCTGTCACTTACAGGTAACATGTACCACATAAAAAACCATTATGAAACTATTTTTCCTTCTGTTTCTCATGATAAATAGAAAATTTTCTCACGGACCAGAGGCAGAGGTGCCTCGCAATTTGAGGATTGCACCATTTTCCACCTGAGTCTGTGCATCACCTGTTGTTTCATCTCCTCTCACTTTCACTTCACAGAACTGGTGGAGAAACAAAAAGCAAATGGTGGCAATTTATGTAATTACTCTACTTTCAATTTTAGCCACGTGGGCCTCTACAAAACAATAATGTCTCCTTTTGCCCACCTTTGTTTCTTTTTGGATTAATTTGGTTTCTAAACCAGTTAAACCCACAAAAAAAAATGTATATAATGTATTTTAACTTCATGGGTATGACAGGAAAATCCGTCACAGATATCTTAAACTTGCCATCCACTTATACCCACTAGACGGGTCTATTTTGTTATCCATGTCCGCTTCGTGTTCGTGGTGGGTGACGGGTATTTTTACCCCGTCTACTTGTCCGTCACAAATAACTATCTGCGGGTAGAGGATTTTGCTCACACATATGCCATTCCTAGTCAAATGAGCTCCAGTCACTCTGTCAAAAATGAAATGTTGTCTAAAAGACGTGACAATTGACATACACTTAAGAGTTACTTAGATTAGAGTGGCATAAGTACCTGGCTTAAGAGAATTTGGATGAAAATGTCAAATTTAAATTTTTATGAGGTTGGTGCATGTTCATGTAAGAATTACTCATTAGAAAAATGTCCAAATAAAGAATGAACTCAATTACTATTTGCCTAACATACCAATACTTGGTTGGACTAACAAATCATTCCAAATCATAGATGATCACACAAGCAAACAGAAAAATAAAAGGGCACTATCGCCCTGGTTTATTATTTGGAAATGCCTCATTACTTTTCACTAGGGGCAGTGCCATGTATAACAATTGCCACCACTGAATTCTGGAAAAATTATGTAATTAGTATATAATCTTTCAAAAAATATATATTTTTCCTCCTAGATTTTTTTGTGATGCCCCTACTAACTTGAAAATTCATGAACTCGCTTCTAATCAATGAGTAAAATAGAAATATGTAAAAGTTGATGGCCAAAAGTACAAGTTACAAGAACTATTTGTACAATTATACTCCCTCAATCCCAAAAGTTTTACTTCATTTTTTTTTTTTAGGGATGTCCCAAAACTTTGCGCCATTTTCATTTTTAGTAAACTTTATTCATTCAAAAGACAATTATGCCCTTATTACCCAAACTAATTGGACTCTAAACACTCCCACCCTTCGGCTTCTCTCCGATCGGCCATGGGAGCCACCGTATCGGCACCTCCTCATCCTGATCAGCCATAGACTAGCTGGGAGAATGAGCAGATGTGGAAACGAGACTAAGCAAGCGATGAGATCTACAACAAAGGGAGTGGTGGATGACCGATCGACCGACGATGGACGATGGATGACCGATTGACGATAGAGGACGAACGACCGATTGGCGACGGAGCTTCGATTCTCTGTAGTAAGACAACGTGAACAAGGGCATCAAATTGAAGATGGTGCGATTGATGATAGTGAATGAAAACAGTGAATCAAGGATGGAGTGAGGCTGGCAAATCGATGACGGTAAATGAGGACGGCAAATCAACGATGGCCAACGAGGACGGGGAGGCTGCGAACGACTGATTGGGAGAGGGTTCCACTGACACCTTTCACTTATTGCCTTCGCCCACCTCCACAGACGCCAGCCATAGCCTCCAACACCATCCCCTGCCTCTCTCGCATAACCAGATCATACCATAAAAGAGGAAGAAGGAAGGGTAAAAGTGGAAAACTGAGTGAAAAACACCAACTTACCTAAACTACGTGCAAACTCATTTGGAGCAAAACTAACAGGATGGAGGGAGTACAATTTAACACATATACCTTGTAAAAGAAGAAACTTACGTCTCTTTCACAAAAGTCAGGAGCACATGTACACATCTCAAAAAATAAAAATAAATATTACTCTCTCTGTTCCAAATTCTTTACACCATTTACCTTTCAACAATTAATTTATCATTTTTTATTTTCAATATTTTAGTATATTAATGAAATAACTTTATATATGAATGATAAATCAAAACCTATAATTTCTAAATATATTTTTTTAATTTTTTTCTAACAAAAAATAGTATATATAGTTTCTAAATATATTTTTCTAATTTTTTCTAACAAAAAATAATATAAATAAATTCAAGCCAAACTAATCCAATAAGTTAAATAGAGTAAAGAAAATGGGAGCGGTGCGAGTAACAAAAAGAAGAATAAAAAAAAAATTCAACCTACCCAAAATAGAATTAGGAAAAATTATAAAAACCCTCCTGTGCGTTGGTCTAATCTGTACTTTGCCCCACTATTTTAAAATCCTACTATTTGCCTTTAGAGTGTCAGACAATAACTTCTGAAATCCTAATTTAAACTGTCTAATAACTATGTTTCAGTAATTTTAAGATTTTTGATATTTTTTTCACAACTAACCAACCTTTAAAAAATACTAATATACATTTATGGAGAGAAAAAAGTATTTGTAGAGAGGAAAAACTAACAATTTAAAATGTCTATTAATTATAAAAAAGTAGAGAAATTGAAATTTCTAGAAGATGACAGCATATAGTTTAAATACAGTTTCAGATATAATTATCGGACAATGTAAAGAAATAAGGAGCAAAGTGTAGGTTTTTAAAAATAGAATAGACAAATTGTAGGTTAAGGCAAACCTCATGGGCAACTATAAGTTTCCCATAGAATTAAAATCATTTTGAAACTTCAGCTCAATCACCATGCCAATTGCTTGCAGCCTTTTCATCAAAACAAAAAAAATTTAATTCAATCTTCTCCTTTCTCTTCAGCAAATCAATTGATAAATAATTGTCTAGTTACTTGTATTAAAAGAGATGAATTTAATAGCATAAATAATGAGATGATCATCCAACATTTTCAAGCTATGAAATCTCATTGTGGACAATTGTAAATGTAAATATATTTTATTCATGATATTTTTTTATTGCCCCTAATGATATAATTTTCTGGTTCCGCCTTTGTTTTTCATACCCCGTTTGATCCATTAACAACAAAAGTAGATCCTCTGAATATGTCCTCTATAGAGTATCGGATGAACTAGACAATGCTATTGCTAATTATTATAATAGAGGTTTCTTAATCATTCATTTTTAATCTAGGTGAATTAAACCTATTGGATTTACCCCAAAAAAAAATGATAAAACTTAATACATATACTTGCTTCTCACAAATTATAAAAGGATATAAAGACGGTTACGGAAGTCAACTAAGATGTGTGGATCTTAGTGGTTGGATTCTTGTGATTTTCTTCTATTTAATAAAGTATTAAATCTTCTGTTCGGATGCCTTCTAAGAAATTGAGTGATAGCACTAATAATTGGGAAGGCATAAAAAATACCTAACTTGGCTATACAAATGCAAATTCAGGAAACATAGATCATAGTTGAATATTGTTTGTACCTAACCTTAATTAGCATTTTTTTTTTCCTTTTCATGCATCAACTTTAGGGTTTGGGGGGTGTGTCTTATAAACTTAGAAGCAAATCACGTTTTGTCTTTTGCATTATCAAAGATGAAATTTCATGTAGAATAAAAATTATATTAAACCAACTATTGAATTTAAAGAGTTGTTCATATAAATCAAACCTATCAATTTTATATTGGGATAATTACAATTTTTCTCTTGAGGTTTAAGTGACATTACACTTTGTCCCCTCTTGTTTCAGAAATATACACTTTGCCCCCTCTTGTTCCAGAAATACACACTTTGTCCCTTGCCTTTTTAATACAACCTGACAGTAACTTCTGAAATCTTAATTTAGACTATACGGTACTCATCTTTAAGTAATTTCAATCCGTATAATATTTTTTTATAGTTAATTGATAATTAAAAAATACAGTTTTCTATTTACATAAAGAATATAAAAAAAATTGATAATTTAAAACATTCATTAACTATAAAAAAAATACCATATAAATTGAAATTACCGAAAAATGGCTATCATAATGTTTAAATTAAGATTTCAGAAGTTACAGTTGGACTGTTTTAAAAAGTAGAGTGCAAAGTGTATATTTCTAAAACAAGAGAGGTAAAGTGTTATTTCACCTAAACCTTAGGGGGTAAATTGTAATTATTTCTTTTATATTAATTGAAAGCCTTTATGATCTTTATCTAGTAAAAATATTTTTATTGATATGTTTCAACATTTTAAATTTTTATGAAATAAATTATATAAACTTACAATCTCATTCAAGTTGTTGTTGTTGTTGTTGTTGTTGTTGTTGTTGTTGTTTGTTGTTATTATTATTATTATTATTATTATTATTTATTATTATTATTATTATTAGGGTTAAAATCTAAATATAGTCATCTAACTTTAAGGATCATCCTAAAGTGATTCCTTACGTCCAAAAGTGACTCTTAAGGTCCCTTATCTCTCTTAAGGTGTTCTATTTTAGTCCATTTCATCAATTAAGTTATTATCTTTGATAAAAGATGCCTCTATGGCACCTGTTCTGCCATGTTGCATCTTATGTTATAACAATATGTGGCTAGAATGGAAGAATGATAAATATAAGCTAAAATTGCCGCAAACACATAATTTTAAAGATTGAAATAACATTAAACCCTAGTCTTCATCATCCTCAAATATTCTCCGATTAAAACTATGGGCATGCCACCCACATCGGGCATATTCACTGCAGATAGTTTGAATTAGAGTAGATTTGGGGAAGATGAAGATAACGGGTTAATGTCATTTAAAGTCCTTAAGATTGCATGTTAGCATCAATTTTATCTTGATATTTATTATTCTTTCATTCTAGCCACTTATTGTTATTACATAAGATGCCACATGGCAGAGTAGGTGCCAGATATGCATCTTCCTCACACATGACGACTTAGTTGACAAAATGGACCAAAATATGACATACTAAGAAAGTTAGGGGACTTTAAGAGGCATTTTTTAATGTAAGGGAACACTATAAGACAACTCTTAAAATTAAGAGACAATATTTGGATTTTACCCTTATTATTTGTGTATGATCTTCATGATCAGAATATTCAATTTAACCATTAGATTGATTATATTTACAAAGAGAAAAAAATAATTGAATGGAAAAAATAATAAGAATTTTCATTTATTGTCTATTAGTTCAACCGAAATTAGGTATGAAAATTTTTGAACACCTAGTTTATCCCGTTTCACTTGGATCCTGAAGGGTTTCGGTTAAATTTTGCTGTGCTTGTTTGGCTCCCGAAACCCTACAGTGGTGAAACCCTAAATCGGGATTGAATGTCGAATCATATGATATTGTGTGTTCGGTTGCTTTCGGCCATGATTAATTAGATTGATTAATAATGCATGAAACCGGAACTCGTAATGAATATATGAGATATATGAATAAATGACACAAATTAGTTAATGAGATTAACCCAAAATTGATTGGTATGAGGTACCTATATGGATTAGGACTATTGCAATAATTGCAAAACCTTAGCATGGATCGGATTCGGCCTATTCGGGCATTGAAAGTAGAGTACTTTTGGTGGCTCGAATGGAAGTATCTCAGGTGCCTACTTGCTCGAAATAGAAAATCTCGAGCAACATAATTATAAAACAATCATTACCCGCTGACTGGCCAGCGGGACCGCCGTATGCGAAGCGCCACATTAATAAAAACTGGTTAATCAACACGTGTTAATTGACATGTATTTTTGTTAAATGAGATTTGACATGTTATGCTAATTGGTATTTGAAGCATGGTGCATGCTTATAGCCCTTGAATGGTTGTACTTACAAATATCGCCTGCGAGTTGTGCCTTTTCTTGTTACTCTCATTGTACATTTTGTTATTCTCATTGTACTCCCCTTAAATGTAACTCAAGGTTTCTATTATTGATGTATTCCTAGATTATGGGATCGTCCAAGGCGGTATGTCCAAGGAGGTGACAACAAAATAACAACCAAGAAAGAAGGAGAAGGAGCTTATGAAAACCTTTTATTTTCTTAGGCTTTTATGATATTCTCATTGGCTTAAGAATATCGCATAGTTTGGGCTATAACCATGTCAGGTTTACTTTCTTATTAGCATGATATGCATGTTTTATATTTGTATGTGATACATGTATAAGACAACCGAAGATAACAAATTGGTGAGATCAAAAGAAAAATCCCTCAAAGAAATATTAAGTCATTAAATGTGATGCCTTCCAAATGTTAGTACTCGTTGAGACTTTGATCAATATTGGGTGGGTTTGCCAAAGTAAAGCACCTATGTTCATTTTGGTGAGGCGCGATGAGATAATAGTGATATCCAAATTGCTAACTTTGGGTCCGACTTAACTAAGTCATCCTAATAGGATTGGGGACTTAGAGGCACAGAGTTGGACTTAAGTTCATGAGATGAGCTTGGACAAGTGTTGTTCACCCAACTATCCAAGAGTTTTATGAAATGCAATTGGCAAGGAGTTGTCTACCCAAATAACTGTAACTTGAGAGAAAAGCCAAGGCTGACTCAGGTTATGGTGAAATATGGATCTTGGCCCACTAGAATACCTTAGCACCAAGGTGTTCTAAAATAATATCGAGGGTTATTATTTTTAGGAAAATAGTGGGAGTATTGTTTAATAAAAGTCCTTATTAAATAAATTAAAATACATGACTCTTACACTGCATATTTACTGTTGTAGATAACCATGACACAAAATACATTGACACTTTTGTTGTGATCAATCCTTGAGAAGGAAAAATTGAATGGGACCAACTTTCTCAAATGGTACCGAAACTTGATGATAGTCCTCAAGCAAGAAAGAAAGGTATATGTCCTAAAGTAGCCTATTCCAAATGAGCATGTTGCCACTGTTCCAAGAGTTGAAAGGGATGCTCATAAGAGGCATTCGGATGATATTTTGGATGTTGCTTGCCTCATGCTTATTACCATGGAATCTGAGCTTCAGAAGCAACATGAAAATATGGGGGCATTTGATATGATCAAATATCTTAAAATGCTCTTCCAAAAGCAAGCTAGGCATGAGAGGTTTGAGACCTTTAAGGCACTGTTTTAGTACAAAATGCCTGAGGGAAGTTCCATGGTTCCTCATATACTTAAGATGATTGAGTACATTGAGAATCTTGAAAGTTTGGAATTTGCTCTTTAGAAAGATATGGCTATTGATGTAGTCTTGTAATCGTTGCCTAAAAGCTACAATCAGTTCGTCATGAACTATAACATGAACGACCTTAACAAATCCATCACTGAATTACTCAACATGTTGAGAACTGCTGAGCAAAACCTTAAAAAGGCTAAGCCCATTTTGATGGTTCAAAAGGATAAGGGAAAGGGAAAAGCCAACAAAAAGAAAGATAAAGCTAAAGAAAAGTCCAATGCTAATTCTTCTTCAGCTACACTAAAAAAAAATGATGTGGCAAAGGAAGCAGAGTGCTTCCATTATAAGCAACCTGGACACTGGAAGCGCAACTGCAAGCTCTATCTTGAAAAACTTACTAAGGAAAAGGGAAGTAAGACTTCCACTTCATGTATTCTTGTTATAGAGGCTAACTTTTCTACTTCCTCATCTTGGGTATTAGATACTGGATATGGATCTCACATTTGTACAAATGTGTAGGATTTAAGCAAAAGTAGAAGATTGGCTCAAGGTGAAGTGGACCTATGTGTTGGAAATGGAGCAAGGGTTACTGCCTTAGCCATAGGGACTTATGTTCTCACTTTACCTAGTGGATTAGTTTTAGAATTAGACAGCTGCTACTTTGTGCCTACTATTAGTATAAATTTGATTTTTGTTTCTTGTTTAGACAAGAAAGGTTTTTCATTGATAATAAATGACAAATGTTGTTCTATTTATTTGAATGAAATCATGGTAGTGTTCAACTTAGCAATGGGTTGTATGTTCTAGAACTCGAAGATCCAATCTATAATGTGAATACCAAGAAGGTCAAATTGAATGATTCGAACCTGACCTATCTCTAGCACTGTCGCTTAAGACATATAAATGAGACCCACATATCCAAGCAACATAAGGATGGACTCTTTGACTCATTTAATTTTGAATCATATGAGATATGTGAGTCATGTTTGTTGGGCAAGATGACCAAAGCCCGATTCAGAGGTCAAAGTGAAAGGGCTAATAACTTACTAGGACTCATACATAGTGATGTATGTGGGCCTATGTCTATACATGCTAGAGATGGCTTCCAATACTTCATTACATTTACTGATGACTTCAGTAGATATGACTATGTGTATCTCATAAGACACTAGTTAGAATCTTTTGAAAAGTTCAAAGAATTCAACAATGAAGTAGAGAATCAACTTAGGAAGAGTATCAAAGTACTTCGATCAGATTGAGGTGGAGAGTACTTAGATCGAGAATTCCTTGACTATCTAAAATAGTGTGGTATGGCATCACAACTCACTCCACCTAGTACACATCAATGGAATGGTATATCTGAAAGGAGAAATCGAACTCTGTTAGATATGGTTCGATCTATAATGAGTCATGCTGACCTTCCAAACTCCTTTTGGGGACATGTTCTAGAGACAGCCGCTTGTACACTAAACCTAGTTCCATCTAAATCGGTTCAAAAAATACCATATGAGATATGGAGTGAGAGGTGTCCCAGTTTATCTTTTATGAAGATTTGGGGCTATGATGCTTATGTGAAATGTCAATCCTCTAACAAACTAGGGCCCAAATCTCATAAATGCCTCTTTGTTGGGTATCCCAAGGAAACAAATGGTTACTATTTCTACAATCATTCTGAGCAAAAAGTGTTTGTTTCTCGAACTGGTGTCTTTATAGAGAAAGAATTTATCTCTAAAGAAACCAGTGGGAGGAAAATAGAACTTGAAGAAATTTAAGAAAAACAAGGGGATATCGAACCTGAACAGACACCGCAATATGTTGTGGTTCAGGAGTTTGTTCCTGTAATACAGAGCCCATGTAGGTCTGGTAGGAGTCAACGTGAGCTCAAGAGATATGGATTTCTCATGACTCAAACTAGCGATGTAATGCTTATGGATCAGGATGAGCCCATAACCTACCAACAAGCTATGTCAGGGTCTGACTTTGAGAAGTGACTAGTGGCCATGAAATCCGAGATGGAATCTATGTATGAAAACCAAGTATGGACTTTGGTTGATCCACCTGAAGGGGTCAAACCTATAGGATGCAAATGGGTTTTCAAGAAGAAAACTGACATGGATGGTAATGTGATTACTTTTAAGGGACGATTGGTTGCAAAAGGTTTTAAGCAAATTCATGGTATTGACTATGATGAAACTTTTTCACCAATTGTCATGCTTAAATCCATACAAATTTTGTTGGTTATTACTACACACTATGATTATGAGATATGGTAAATAGATATCAAAACTACATTCCTAAATGAAAAATTATTTGAGGATGTGTACATGACACAGCTTGAGGGTTTTGTCACTCCTGAGAATGTTAATAAAGTGTGCAAGTTGCAAAAGTCCATTTATAGACTGAAGCAAGCTTCTTAAAGTTGGAATCTTCGTTTTGATAAAGTAATCAAAGAGTTTGGTTTTATCAAAAATGAAAATGAACGTTGTGTCTATAAGAAAGTTAGTGGGAGCGCTATTATCTTCTTGGTGTTGTATGTAGATAACATACTATTCATCAAAAATGACATTCCCAAGCTACAATCTGTAAAGACTTGGCTAAAGAAATGTTTCTCTATGAAAGACTTGGGTGAAGCAGCCTATGTGTTAGGCATCAGGATCTATAGAGATAGATTTAGAAAGCTTCTTGGCCTAAGTCAAAATACATACATTGACAATGTGCTAAAGAGGTTTAGCATGTAAGATTCCAAGAAGGATTCTTGCCCATGTCACATTGTATAACTCTTTCTAGATCTCAGTGTCCGAGTACACCTGAGGAGAGAAGACACATGAGTAAGATTCCATATACCTCAGCAATTGGATCTATCATGTTTGCAATGATATGTACTCGTCTTGATGTCTCATATGCCTTGAGCATGACTAGCAGGTACCAATCAAACCCCGGTGAAAGTCACTAGACAGTTGTTAAGAACATCCTTAAGTACTTACGAAAGACTAAGGATGCATTCTTGGTTTTTAGAGGTGAAGATGAGCTCGTTGTAAGGGGTTACACCGATACTAGCTTCCAATCTGATAAGGATAATTTGAGATCACAATCTGGTTATGTGTTTTATATTGGTGGTGGTGCTGTGATCTGGAAGAGCTCAAACCAAGAGACAATACCCGACTCTACAACAGAATCTAAGTACATTGCCGCCTCTGATGCTGTGAAGGAGGCAGTTTGGATCAAGAAGTTCATCATTGAACTTAGAATGGTTCCAAGCATTGCCGACCCGATAGAGCTCTATTGTGACAACAATAGAGTAATCGCATAAGCTAAGAAACTTCCACTTCACCAGCGATCCAAATACATACTCCGATGCAATCATCTCATCAAGGAGATCATCGAGAAGGGTGATGTGAAGATATGTAGGACTTCGACAGACAACAACATTGCTGATCCGCTAACAAAGTCCCTTACGCAGTAGAAGTATGATAGCCATTCTAGGTCCATCGGTATTAGATACATGGATGATTGTCTTTAGTGCAAATGGGAGATTGTTAGTGTTGTGCCCAAAAGCCAATCATGAGATGATTATATTTTTGCACATTGAGCCATGATAGTTTATTAAGGTATTAATTCAGCAACTATGTTTGTTGTTTTGTTTCTGCACAACGTGATAAACATAATTGTAAACCTAGAATAATGATATTTTCAAATTTTCTTGGTATAGTATTATTGTGGAACGGGTTATAATAATACATAACGATTAGCATACGTGGAGACTAACATGAGATGTGTAGTCTACATATGGGTACAAGTTGGAGAATTTGTGTACTGGACCAACCCACCACAAGAACGCTACATGGATCGTTATATGAGTGTCATAAGTGATTCTCATAGTGATCATGGTATATGTAGTCCTTTAACTTAAGGTCATCAAGGTTCTCTACATGTGAATCACATACTTTGATATTTCTCTTTGTTGCTCGTAACTAAATGAACTTGAAGGAGGTCATTGGGTATGTCACATATCATGCGGAGGGATTTGTATGATTAAGATGAGATTTGTCCCTCCTACGTAACAAGAGTGATATCTTTGGGCCCCTTGATAGAGTAAGACTTAGAAAATGCATGGCCATGCTCGGATGAGTTGATATATGATATCAATGCCATCAATATAAGTTAGTCTACTCGATAATCAATAAACCAAATATTAGGATATATGAGGGTGACACATTCCATGTCTCGTGCCTAGTCTTGATATCTTAGACAAATGGACAATGATCATAAAGGTTTAGTCGAATCACCGACAATCTTGTCATTTGAGTAGCAATGATGTGTTGCTAAACACCGTTCATTACTTATGATCATAAATATGATTTATGATCATTGCCAACGTGGTAAGATCCTATTGGGTCGCACACATAAAGCTATTCGGATTATTAGAGTGCATGAGCTAATTATTTGGATTATGGTTTCATAATAATTTCGTGTTAATAATTGGCCAAAAAGTTGAGCCATTATTAAGCCCAAAAGTAAAGCCTAATTGGATTAGGGCTTTGAAACCCATTAGGCCTGGAAGTTGAGTCTCACTATAAATACAACTTTTAGTGAGAAATTTGCAGCCTTGCCCCAGCCTCCTAAAAGGATAGTCGCACTTTTGTTTTGCAACTCCTTGAAAGATGTAAGCTAGCAATGCGAGTGCAAGAGAAATGCCTCTGCGGGGACGTGGTGGAAGCGTGGTGATCTCGAGAGGCTCGTGTGGATACTATAGAGAGCTTGAACACGTCAACTGTTCAGGTTTTGTGATTCAACTCTACAGTTGGGTGAGACATCTCAACCGAAATTAGGAAAGAAAATTTTCGAACACCCGGTTTACCCCGTTTCACTTGGACCTGGAGGGTTTCGGTTAAATTCCGATGTGCTTGTTTGGCTCCCGAAACCCTACAATTGGATCTGCATTCGAAGTCTACCCCCACCTTTCAACTTCCAACGCCTCTCTAACTATCTGCCTGTCCTTTCTTCAACAACTTTTGTTCTTATCTCACCAACTACGCTTGTTTAACGGCCAACCCAGATCTTGCCTCTATTGCCTTTCTCCCTTATTACACCTCCATCGACGCATTCTAATACTAGTATAGCCCTGATGCCGATGCCAGATCCAGCTCCCGGCATGGCCTCGCTTTATTTGATTGTCTCAAGTCCAAATAGCCCCAGATTTTAGGGAAGAACATAGGTCATGGCCAATCGAACACTATTTCTCATATGGAGAAATTAAATTTTAGGTTGGTGATTTAAGACCAGCAAATTCTACAAGCATCCTAGAAACAAATAGTCAAAACTTGAAAACAAGATGTTACTATTGTCAAATTGTTGTTTTTTTTTTTCTTTTCAATCTTGGCCAACATTTGAAACTTACTATACCTAGTTGCCTATTTCTCTTCTCAAAATTGTAGGCACGTGTCAACATATAATGGTGAAGGTAGCCATGAAGGTCCTTATCAGTCCTCTTATTTATATATGTATCTATTTACATCCAATTCGGTTGATTAAGATTAAAACGACTTAATGCATCTGGTTTAAACCATCAGATTGGGCCATTTTATTGGTCACAAGTGACTTAATTTGACTGTTGTGCAAATGCTCTCGACTTTTGACATATTTGCAGTTGTTGCCACCACAACTGTAAATAGATTAAAAATTAGGAGTTTTTTTTCCGAAGCAGCTGAATAGAGTTACTACTCCTGAGTCTCAGCATGGCCCAACCCTGCACCTAAATTAAACTTGTTAAGTCAAATTCATTAATGTATTCCAATTTAGCTCATTGACCTTAGGGTTCGACGAAAGTTTTACATAATCCCCTTAATTTACAGTAACAAACCAAAATTTGAGGTTGAATTTTACCAGGCAAAAGCGACAAATAGTGCACAATCTATCATTGAAGTTTAAGTTAATTTTCAATTCAATCACCACTTATTTGGCTCAGTGCTTACAGGCTACAGCATCTTGAATACTTATTTTTATAGTTAATCAAATAGAAGAAGAAATTTGGGATATTCATTATGGGGATGATTTATTTTTATTTTTACATCTTTTTTCTAGAATAAATTTCATTTAAAAGTGAATATTATACAAGTATAATAATCCATTTGAAAGTAAATTTCTATGATATTATTAAATTTTTATGAATTTTATTTTGTTAGTCATTAAAAAGTTTATAAAATTTAATAATATTATAAAAATTATAATTTCAATTGATTATTACACCTAAACAATATAGGCTTTCAAATGAAATTGGTTCCAAGCAAAAAAGATAAAAATTTAGATTAACTTAACTTAAGTTCAAATGAGTTGAGTCTAAAATAAACTGAATCTCAGTAATCTATTGCGCATTTGGCAATTAATGATTTTATACACGCACACACACACACACACACACCCAAATGTCACTATATCTATTCTCTTTTTCAAATTCACCTTTGAATATATATAAAGCATATGATAAAAACTTGCTAATTGCAGAAAAGATTAAAGTGTGTCTGTTTGTCTATTTATCTATCTATCTATCTATCTATTATTATTATTAGGGTAAATGACACCCGCCATCCTTAAATTATCCCCACGTTGCTTAATTATCTTGAAACTATAAAATGTTGTTTAATTGTCCCAAAACTATGCAATTTTTTCCCAACTTCTGTCACTTTTTAACGGCTAGCATACGATAGGACAAAAGGTGCAAAAATTGGGTGGTTTGAGGATAATGATGCAGTAATTCATAGTTTCAGGATGATTACGCAACATTGGGCATAATTTAGGGACAATTAATGTCATTACCCTTATTATTATTTTGGTAATTTGAATATAATACAAGGAAATTATTATTTTGTGAAAATTTAACTTCTTAAATATTATTGTAAACTTTCAAAATCTAATACAATAAAAACAATGGTGGATCCAAGATTTTTTTTTTGAAGTGGATCCATATATATAAATACACAAATATTTAATAGTAAGACTATAATGAAATGTATTATTACAATTGTTCTTAACAAATTCTCAGAGCTTGAAAAATATTTACAACTATTTCATTGCTAACAATGTCAAATACATTTTTTTCAATGTATGCTCTTTTAAAAATTATTGCTAACTTTAAAAAAAAGTATACTACTGGATAAATAATATGCTTCTGCATTTCTACCATCTTTGCAAGGTCTCCAATCTTCTTTCGTAAGGATAAACTTTTCATCTTCACGCATAAGCATGATATAACTCCTAAGTTTATATCTAAGTGTTACAAGTTCAACCGTGGGAAACTCCATTGGATAAAGTTCAGTCATGCTCAACAATTTTTTCTTATCAAATACATGGAAATAGATAGATGCACAAACAGGCAACACAAAAAAGTAATTCAATATTTACTTTATTGAAATGACTTATTAACTTTTTAAGTTGCATATCTTTGATGCCATTAAATAAATCAAATTTATAATATTGCAAGTTGCAAATCCATGAACATTTTCTACATCTTCTTAGAGCATGTAGATCTTTCACACTTAGATAAGAATGCCATACTCATCATAAAATTAAAAAACATCAGTTAAAAAATGTCCCTATTCTTTATCTCTCACATCTTACAACTTCTTCCTAACAACTCTGGCAAGTGATTGACAATCTCTTGGTCTTCTTTTTGTATAGCTTAACCATTGGAAATGATATTGGTTTTGTTTCAAATCACTTAAGCCATTAAGAACATGCTATAAATGAAATGGTGAACTTTGATACTTTCGTTTCCAACAACCATGCCATTGGAAACCCAAAATTAAAAGTTAAACCATCGAGCTCCAGAACTCATTTGTCGTTCTCTCTTTGTTTTGCCCTTCTCTTTCTCACAATGCATACACATGCATGAAATTGGTAGAAATCAATGGTTGGCTTCCAACATTGACTAATCTTTATCAAGTGAAGAAGGTAAAAATCCAGTGTGAAAAAAATCCTATAAAATAGTGATCGAAGGCATTGTTTATATCCAATGTAGCATACAAGTAAATGGAGGCATGATGGGCTTCTCCTGAGTTTCATGAGTGATTTGTTATCGGAAAGGGGCTTCACACATAATCTTTGCAAGACTCTTTATCTATGGTGCATCCCATGCCACTTATGCTGATTACTCTCTTTCGATCAATGCATAATAGTACGCTTCTAAATGCAATACCAAATTTATATATGTTTTACTTAAATTTATTCTCCTAACAAGTCATAATATCGAGGCAAAGGGACCCAGATCAGATAGCGGCCTAAGCTTGAGTTCATGTCTAAATCGCTAGGCATTCCTCAACTTGCATCTACTGAAGACTATCTTAGAAACTCAAGATCAGATGATGATGAGGTCACTACAAGAAAGATACGTTGGAGAAACTAAAACTAGCAATTGAAATTCAGTCGTTAGGCAGTTGCTTGTGTGTGGGCTAGGAAAATCTAGCGACTAAATAATTTCAATCACTGATATTCAGTTGTTAATCAGTCACTCTTTGAAACTTTCAGTTGCTATTTAGTTGCAAATTTTATATATTTTTTAGGATCAGTCGTTATTCAATTGCTTTGAATTATTCAGTCACTATTTCAGCCACTTGAACAAATAAAACCTTCAGGTCCAACCTTCCTTCCTCATCATTCTTTTTTTTTTTCTGTTTCTTTCATCTTCTCTTATCTGTTTCTCCAATAGTCGAAGCTTTATACTGTAATTTCACCATGCATAACCATCAAAGTTGAGGTGATATGTATTTTAATTAATGCTTTTTGTTGTAACTAGTAGTTTTTATATTTTTATCCTGAAACATTTTATGTTTATGTACTTATGCAAATAGTGAAATTGTAGAGTGTTTGCCAATGATTTTTGACCCGTTGAGAAATAATATGTATATAGAGTAACTGCAATGATATGTAGTTATTGTATATGCATAATATATCTTTGGTAAAAAATCATTGATTGTCCAAGTTGGACAGTTCAAAAATAAAAAAATCTGAACCATAGTTTACTATTTCTGATTGATGTTAATGGTGAAAAAACTTTAGCTGTATCAAACCTTGTTCCTAAAAAGCTAGATTTGAGATTTTTGTCTCAAAGAAATGGTATTCCATGGAACTAAGATGAGATGCTGCCAAAATTTTTTTAAATTATATTAAGATAAATAAGAATGTAGAAGTATAATTCAGATTTTTCATTTCCAAATATACTTTTGCCATTCCCTGGAGGAATTGATTTATGGCATAGGTGGATGGTCATAGCATCTCAAAGTTTATGGAAATAAGATTTTAATCATGTGTTATACATTTATATTATTTGTTTAGTGTAAATAAATATGTACATGAATTTCAATTGTTGGAAACAAAATCAATGGAGTTAGAGGGATGTGAATGGATGTACAAGCGATTATTGATGGATTGATACATGAATCCAGATTTCATAGATGGTGTAGAAAATTTTATAAGAACAGTGTGTAGTAGTGTGACTGAATTGATTAAATATACATGTCATCGATGTCCAAACAGATGTTATTAAGATCAAAATAAGATTAGAATGCATTTGTGTCAATATGGATTTGCTGATAACTATTATGTTTAGTACTGTCATGGTTAACGACATGATTTTTTATTTTATAATTGCCATGTGGGAGAGATTTCAAATAATCCATGGTCATCAAGAATATTTTCTGATAGAGATACAACTTCTAACAGGGCAAATGATCATTAATTCAATGCAACCGAGTTTGAACTATAATGATAGATTTGAAACTCATGAATAAGATAATGAGAATCAGGAAGCAATTGTTGAGGGTGATGATGATGTTAGTGAGATGGGTAACGATAATGATGATAGCAATGTATATAATTTGGCAAAATTGGTGTTAAGCGATACAAGTGTATTATTGTCAATGCTCACATACTTCACTACAACAATGGTGGACAGTAATTAAGGTCATCAAACCACATTCTTTAATTGAATGTGACTCCATTGAAGAAGCACCAGATGATTTGCACTTCAGCATTGTTAATCAAATAGTTGACGAAGATAAATCATACCAGTAGAATTAGATACACTATGTTGTCATTACGCTTGATACTATAGACGTCAAATCAAGTTTAATGCTGGTTGACCTTAATATGGTCGGTGACGTACTTCCACAACGAGATCGTGCTCTTTTAGTGGCTGATCCCATAGGTGAAATTGATAATTTTGATGACGAAATTGCCGAAGATATTTCAGAGTTAAACGAATCAACTTGAATTGTTAATAGATTGAGTTTGTACTAAATTAGTTATTTTATACATTTATCGTTGTTAATATATATGTTCAGTCATCAAACCAATTTTATTGTTGTTAATAGATATATACTATACTCATACTATAATTAATAATATACTTAGATAATAATATACTTAATAATATACAAAATCAAAATTATATACATTATCTTGAATTTAGTGACTTCACTAGCAACTGAATTACTATATATAGCAACTAAATTAAAAAAAAAAAAGAGTAATTGAATCAATCAATTTAGTGACTGAACTCATCAAATCAACAATTGATAGATTCAATTGTTAGTTTCAAAAGCAGCAATTGTTTTTTTCAGTCGTTAGACTTCCTCTTACATTTTCACTTTTTATAGCGATTAAAATTTCAGTCGTTAACATTGACTTTTTCATCTTTGCTAGATTGGTGACTGAATATTATAGTAGCTATTCAGTTGCTCTATTTCCTAGATCCTTAAGGCCTTACTTCCACCATTCAATCTCATTTTTAGTTCCTATGAGGATTTCAAAGCGCTCTCAAGCTTCATTCTTGTGCTAGCCATGCATTTGGGGCAATTTTCCTTGTTTTGGTGCATTTTCACTCTTCCTCTTTTTTGTTTTCTAGATTTATTTTCATTTTGTTCTGTTGGCATCTTTTCTTGTTGGTTATCATATTTTATTTTTACATATATGTTAGATTTGGCTATATTTTTCTGCCATTTTTTTTCTACGTTTTTTGTTGATGGTTACCAAATTTTGTTACATATATGTTTTCTTCCACTTTTTTTTTTGTGTTTTTCTTGATGTTTACTGGATTTTTCCCCCCATATTTTAGATTAGTTAATAAAAGGCGTAAACCCACATTTGGCCCCCGAACTTTGTTCACCAGGACACTTAACCCCTTCAACTATAACTCAGGATAACTCAACCCCCAAACTTTACTAACTAGCACACTTAGCCCCCTCAGATCGCCACGTGCTGTCACATGCGTTGACGCTGTGACGAAAATGTTAGTTATCATTTTACAGGGACTTAAATGACAAAAATATTGAAGCTTGCGGTTGAATGTGGCATTTTAGACAAATAAGCACCTTATACAAAAATAATGTACAATAACATATTAAAATAAGATCAGAAAACCTGAATGGACTGGACAATTTGGGCAATGAAAGCAGGAGGCAGCTTCAAGTCCTTAACGGTCCTCTTAGCGAACACAACGACTTCCGAATCAGGATCTGACAAGTACAATTTCAAACATCACAAACTCGGCGGAGCGGCAAAACAGCAAAGCACGATAAGGCAGTAACAGAAGTACCAGAAGGGTTCCAAGTGAAAGCGTCTTTGTAGCGCTGGCCTTAGACTTCGATGTCCAATCGGATGGGCACCAAATTTTCTGCCGTAGGCCTTTCGTTTTTAAACAGGATCTCATTATTCTTCTAATTAATTTGATTGACCTCCAAAGAAGAGGATGAGGAGGAACAAACTTACATTCTGAACTTGACGGGGCCTTTGGAGGAGGCTGTCGCCGACGCTTTCATAGTCGCCGTCCAAACCCTAACGGCTATAAATGGTTCTGCTTTCCAATTTTGCGTCCAAATTTCAAAATATACTCCGATGATTTTGTCAGGCTTTCGCCTCCTCACAGATAACGGGAGTCTGGAGGTGGTACCGTAAAAGCAGCCTTGCCTCCGCCTTGGAGAATTAGCCAACAGTGACGCGGATCGGATGTAAAACGGATAAAATAAAGGCGTAAACATACATTTGGCTTATGTGGAAAATGCCACATTCAGCCGCAAGCTTCAATATTTTTGTCATTTAAGTCCCTGTAAAATGATAACTAACATTTTCATCACAGCGTCAACGCACGTGACAGCATGTGGCGATCTGAGGGGGCTAAGTGTGCCAGTTAGTAAAGTTTGGGGGCTGAGTTATCCCGAGTTATAGTTGAAGGGGTTAAGTGTCCTGGTGAACAAAGTTCGGGGGCCAAATGTGGGTTTACGCCTTAGTAAAATACATTATTTTTTCATGTTACTAAAAATATTATTTTTTTAGTTACAAAAATATATTATCTTTTTCGTCTAAGTTATACCCAGTTTCACTAGCTTCCTATAGGATGCTAGGATCTCAGACCATTTCCTCCACCACCATATCCATGGATAATGGGATTTCAACAGCAATCTCAACCGGCGACGGTGCCACCAATCTATCATCACCCCCATACTTCGACTAAGCTGACTACGATGATGAGTTTCCAGCAATAGGTTCCTGGGTTGCTTTATCACTAATACTTCCTCAAATTGAGTGGATCGTTGTTGGTATAGAACTTAGCACATCAGCAAGGGGATTATTATCCAGGTATTTCCTAGATCAATGACCCGAATCAAATCAAGAGTTGTATACCTCGAGACCCAGGAGATCCCAGCCGACCGTCAGCCTGAGTATGACTGGTAGACTCGGATAGATCTACCTGATCAGGGGGATAATTAGCATGACCACGAAATCGATTCCCTACTCGACATCATATTTCTTTAGTTTGTTTGTTTTATTGTTGGACAAAATATTATTATGTTTTATTATTTTAAAATTAATAATATTATATCTAGATTTTATATTTATTTTAATTGAATTTTCATATCATTACAAATCATTCTTAAAATTAGTACATTTCTAAATCACCAATAAAAAGTCTTTTTTTAAAAAAAATAACAAAAAAGGTAGGAGAGACTGACTTTTCAATTTGAAGTAACGACTGATCTTGCAATAGCCACTGGCGACTAACTTTTTCAGTCACTATATTATTGCCATTTAAAAACCTAGTGACTAAAGCGTTTTGTAGCTAGTTTTAGTCACTAGCAGTATAGTGGCTATGGATTTTGCTACTGACCTTTTCAGTTGCTATTTAATCGTTACTAGCAACTAAAATCGACTATTTCATCAATCACTTTCTTTCATTTATGTTTTAGTGAGTTTGCCTAAGTTCTTCCTAGATAAGGTCTATCACTTCAACATTTTTGGCTTATCAAACTTCTATCCATAGCTATGATGTAGAAACAACCATGTTTGGATTATTGCTATGATGGATTAATTAGCTTAGTGACAATAGCAATATTATGTGTAATATATATAAGACTCTATATATGTGTTTTTATTTGTATTTGTGTTGCATTAAATGGATGAGTGTATGATTTAAATGATACATTCAACTGAAGTCGATCCCAATTACAAAAAAATATGGCTAGAAAAGCATTGATATCTAGAAATCACAATTTCCAATGGATAGGGCCACTAGAAAATGCGGCTGTAGTTTATCAACTATTAGAGCTATTAGTAACTTTTCAATGGCTTAGGCAGGTGGGTATTGCAACCTATTGGGCTATTGGCAATTACCGCTAACTTTAGCCATTGGAAAGTTACCAAAGGGTAAAGCAGTTCATAACTTCCCAACAAATGAAGCTGTTGCAAATAACCAATCGTTGGTTCCAACATCTTAAATAGCATCAATCAGTTATTGTAAATTACTAACAGCTTACCCTAAAATAGTTGGAAGTTTTTTCCCAACACGTGATTTGCTAAAGTGACAATTTTCAATGCAAGCTGTTGGAAAAAAACCTTGCTTTCAGCAGTGTTTTAATATCTTGGAACAATGGGTGAGGACTTTGTAACCCCTTGCTTTCTAGAGTGCCTTAACATAGCAAACAAAAAAAAGCATCTTAAAATTTTTTATAAATATGAATAAGAATAAACAAGTAAAATATTTAAAGAAAATCAAAACAGACAAAACATGATAACCTGTTAAACAGACCAACAGTAAAGTCACAAAACGTGAAAACCTATTAAAAGACTAAAATTCTCTCTACCATCGTGTTTTAATTAAAATGGGTTTAAAAATTGAAAATTTCAAGAGGAAAGAGATCATAGGTTTTGCTCCCTTGCCCCTTGGTCCTACTACTACAATACTACGTGTTGGCGTATTGATGTCTATCTTCCAAAACCTTCAGTTAGATTATAATAAGTCAAGCAATACTCCATTGTGATTGATCATGCCTAGGTAATATCATAAACAAACAATTTAACCTTTTCTTAATTAATTTTTCAATCGTTGAATAGAAAATAACGTTATTACGAAAGCATAAAGAGAACTACACTTGTTTTGAAGGGAAAATCTGCCAAATAAAAGCTTCAATTCAGCTTTTGTTTATTTCTGGCCCTCGGTCGGCTTGATGCTTCAAGCATTCGATATTGAGAGATGAAATTGGGGATTGTCTCGTGAGAGAGACGACGAAGCCGACCCTATAGAATAGGAATAGACATAAGTTCTCATTTAAATCCTAAACTTATATGTTTTTTACTATTTGATCCCTTGGGTTTTTATGTTGCTGAACTTTTCACTAAAGTTTTCGAAATGTTTGAACAGAAACAAATGAGGAAAAAAGATTAGGATCTAATTGAAAATAATCCAGAAGTTTAGTGGTTGAGAAGGACTTTTACCAATAAAACAACGACTTTCATTTTTTGAGTAGGAAAGACCCACCCTCTTTTCGCTGTTCAGTTTATGAATGATAGGGAATGGACTGAAATTTAAAGGGCTTAAATTGTTAAACCTTTATTAATATAATTTTTTCTAAAAAGGTCAATGGACCCCTTATTCAACTTGTAAATCCGCCTAAAGAACAAAGGGCTCGGGTAAGGGCATCGGTTACTCTATTACGATTCCTAAATTTATAATAGTGGCATGAACTACTTTAGGATTGTTATTATTGTTTGTACTTGAAATCATTATATAAAAGTTGTTGTGTTAGAAGAAGTTTCGATGAAGCGGCGGAGGAAAATTTGCTTGTATTATGGGTCAAACTTTATGCTTCAATTTCTAATTAGACAACTAAAGTTTGAGCAAATTTATGAACATGAGGATATGGTGATTGTGTCAAAGGGTCCGAGCTGAGAAATTATCCAGTTAAATATATTGAAGTTCAGGATCTTGAGCTTCGAATGGCTCCAATTTGCATATCCCAAGTTGCATGAAATGAATGCGGCTCTAGTTTCCCTTCTGAAGGATTCCCTACCAAACACTGACCAGGGTTATCAAAGCCCGATCGAACCGGATGGTTCAACTGGTTAGACTATGAACTGATAGTCCATCCGGCTCGCTTATCGGCTCATTCTATATTTGGTCAAAATTGGGAAAATCGCTTAAAACCATCGAACCATTGAACCGTCAAATCAGATCAAACCGACAGTTTGAAATAAATATTTTAAAAAAATATATTTAAACTTATTAAACTAATTAACCAACAAAAATTTATAAAACACGATGGAAGAAAGAGAAGAGAAGGAAATACAAAAAATAAAAGAAGATGAAAGAAGAAAATAGGAAAAGAAGAAACCAAAAGCTGAAGAAGATGAAAGAAGAAGAAAAAGAACAAAACCGTATAAACAACGAAGACAAATAAAAAATGAAGGGAGAAGAGAGTGGAACTTATTATTAAAGAAAAAAAGGAAGAGAGGAGAAGTGAGAAAAGAAGAAGATGATGACTATAAAAGAGAAAATGGAGCTGTGCGGCGGAATAAATTCAGATTTAGGGTTGTGGATGAAGCAACAGGTTTTTATATAAGGTAAAATTATCATTTTAGTCCTTGTATTATATGTATCTTTTCCTTTAAGGTCCTATCATTTTATTTTTGACAATAAAGTCACTCCTAATCCTCCAAATCTAAATATAAAAGTATGTAAGAACCGGCAGTTCAATCGGTTGAACCGGTTCAACCATAACCCGGAACTCTCAACAGTTTAAGGAATGGTCTGGGTTTTAAAACATTGACACTAACACGAAGTTCGTTTTAATTTAAGTTAATTGACTCCAAAATGACTTATTTTTATTCTTATGTCTTTTTTACTTGAAACTAATTTTAATTAAAATTCAATATTACGTAGCTACAATAATCCATTGAAAATATAATTTTTTTAATCTTACTAAATTTTTATGAATTTTTCTATTTTAAGGCATTAAAAAATAAAAATTCATAAAAATTTAATAGCAACATAAAAATTTACTTTCAAATGAATTATTTCATACACATAATATTAAATTTTAAATGAAATTGATTTTAGGCAATATATATATATATATAAGACAGTTAACTTAAATTAAAACAAATTAGCTATAAACCAGCATAATTCATAGGCTACAAACAAATCATTAGAATAATGTAATGTTATTAGTATTCTAACTAGAGTATTAATCTTAGAAATAATGACAAATAGTACTACCTCCACCTCTATCTCAAATTTTTTATACAATTTCTTTATTTTTTACTAAAACTTGACTTAAATTTATTTATATTAATATTTACTAATTTTTTTTAAAATATAAGCCTTGCAATTTTTAAATATACTTCTCTAAAAAAATTTTAACAAATATTAATATAAAAAAATTTAAGTTAGATTTAAGTAATAAAACTGAAATATTTCTACAAAGTAAATGAGTTCCATAGATATCCCGATCTTTATAAATGTGAAAATGACATGGCACCGTCTACTTACTGTCCCATGTGCATGCCGACATGCAAGTCCTTCAAATACTGACAAAATATTTGGTACCATAATTTCCCATCAGACCTTGCTGATCTCTTTTAGATTTATTTCGGGTAGGAACAAGAATCGAACTCTTCAGAATTCTACTAATTGTTTTCTATTGTCTTCTCTGTGATTCCTGCTGTTAAAAACAATCTTTTCATTTTTTTTTTTATATCTTTTTGATTTGACGACTGAATTACACACACCGATATGAGCCTTGAGATATATATGACCTAAGTTGTTCAGAGGACTACTTTGTGCATGCATGAGCCTAAACTTGCATAGCAGTTTTCTAATGGCGACGCTTCACTATTCCTGTAAGTGCTAATATACAAGTGTCGGTGCCATTTGTTGAGCCATGGAGGGGTTAGTGTGCTTTGCCATATCCTACGAGCTAGAGTATACAGGGGGGAGATGGTGCCTATTTGGAAATTGGAAGTACTTGCCATTGTTTGGGCACTGAAAGAAGCTCGCAGCTATGGATTTGAGATGATCATCTTGGAATCTGACTCTATGAAGTTAGCTCATAAACTTAATTGAAAAGGGGTTCCCCATCATTGTTTTATTTTGGGCTCGTATTATTGGTTGTTTTTTCACTCCTTGTTCCTTTTCGTTTGTACGTTCCTTTGCGAACAGTGCAGCTCACACCTTTACTAGGCTTAATTTCTCTCTTTAGGTAAAGTTGTGTGAGAGTTTCCTCTTAGGGATTGGACATTCTCTGCTTAGGATTCGATCCGTCAAATTACACGATGATGGAGCTTAAGACTAGCAGCAGTTTTAATTTGGCTGGGTTTAAGTTTATGAAAATTGCAGTATTTTGTACATTATATTAGTGAATTTGTATTACACTATATCTTATTATTTTTAAAATTCTCACAGGCCTTGGGCGCGGCCCTAATGGTTTCTATTGCCCTCCGCACCATAATATACATTTAGATTGAAATCGTTTTCCTAGCAAAAATTAAGACAATGCAAATCCAAATGTAGGCGTAGTTATTTGAGGAGTAAAATCCAAATTTGATCTCTAACTTTAAGGGTCATCTTAAAGTGGTCTTTTAACTCTAAAAATGACTATTAAAATCCCTTTACTCAAGTTGCACGTCCTATTTTGATCTTTACCATTAGTTCAATTGTTATCTAATTAAAAATGCCTACGTGGCTTCCTATTTCGTAACAATAAATAACTATATTAGAAGAATATAAAATTTTAAATTAAAATTGATACAAACTAATAATCTTAGGGAGTTAAATGTATATTAGCCAACAATTGATCTTCTTTCCTAAATCTCTACTCGCGGAAGCGAACCGGTGGGCTTCTCTAGCCACCAACTCCGTCTCCGACCAAGCTTCTCTGCTTCTCCAATAGAAATTAAAAGATTTTGAAAAATTTTCAATTCGGTCCACAACTTCACGAAATGTTTTCCAGCTGGATCATTCAGCAGTCTAATGAGCATAAATTTCAAATTTAACGGGCAAATATGGGCACAAAAAGAATTTTAGCAGACTAATGCATATATTCATTAAAGTCTTGGAGTTTAAGCACCTCCTTGACCAATATAACTCCGAAATTATTGCGGTATTGAACTCGGAATTCGCAAAAACCCTGGATTGCGCGATTACTGTCGTCAATGACGGGATGTAAATGTTAGGCCCCCCATGTGGAAGCATGAGTGAAGTCTTCTCTCGCATGTTCATGCATGCTTCCTCACATGGCGATTAATAATAGTATCACCAACCTTGCACCAACTTCTCCATTCAAACCCCTAACGCTTCTTATAATTCAGAAAAGCACACAACTTCCTCCGAGTTTAATTAATACCAGAACAAATAATTGCCCTAGAACGTTAGAACATGCACCTTAGTTCTTGGAACAGCATACACAACTTTTTCAAATAAATGAAAATATATGCTACTAAAATTTGATGTTCCATCTAAACCAACCACTAATATTTTTTTTCCACTACAAAAAAAAACACATTTTTTAATTATTTTTTTACCAACTAACAGACCGTTTATAAATTACCAACTGTTTAGTACGGTCCTACTGCCAGTGGCGTGGACAATAAATTGCATAAGTAGTCCCTAATATTTAATTATTATTTTATTTTAGTTCTTAAACCTATTAAAAATGTTTCATTTTAGTCCAAAATCTATTAAAAATATTTCATTTTGGTTCTCATTGGATAATTTTTTTTAACTCAAAGTATTTGTTTGATAACAATTTTTTGGATCATAATTTAAATTATTTTATAACTGTTTTATAATAAATTTAATTTATATAATAATTTTTTTACACATAATGGAAAATTCAAATCAAATTTTTTTCTCTCTATAAATTGAACTTATTTCATTAAATAAGAGAAAAATTACTAATTTAAATTATCTATTTGCCGCTAAAAAATGTTAAGTTGTTTAAATTTACTAAAAGATAATTATCGAATATTTAAATTAGAATTTCAAAATCTTGTCTCAAATAATTATTCTAAGTTGATGATTTCATTTGATAAGGGACTAAAAAAAATAATTTTAATAGGTTTAGAACTGAAATAAAATATTCAATAGGTTAGGAACTAAAATAAAACAATAATTAAAAATTAATAACCATTTATGCAAGTTAGTCCTAACCTAGAGTTATAAATTACCAATTGCTCAATATTTAGCCGTCAGTAACTTAACTACCAACAGAAGGACTTCCAATGATGTATTACTAACGATTACACGTTGGAAATTTCAAAACTACCAACACAGCCCATTGGAAAACAACCTCATCTTAGTAGTAGCATCTCCTTTTACTTCAAGACCCTATAGTAACCACAATGCATGTGCCGAATCTTTCATCAAATTTGCTATTAGTTCAACGTTAGAATGTGAGAATAAATTTGTTAAGTATTAATTACAATTTGCTCCCAGAGCTTTAGGTGAAATTACACTTTGTCTTCTTCTATTTAAAAAATATACGCTTTGTCTCCTATTTTTTTAATATGATCTGACAGTAACTTCTAAAATCTCAATTTAAATATTACGGTAGCCATTTTTTGTAATTTTAATTTGCATGGTATTTTTTACAGTTAATAGACATTTTCAATTACCTGTTTTTTTCTGTAAATGAAAAATAGTATATTTTTTTAATGTCATTAATTATAAAAAAATACTATACAAATTTAAATTACTTGAAGATAAGTACTATACAGTTTAAATTATGATTTCAGAAGTTGTTATCGGAAAAATAGAGAGTAAAATGTATATTTCTAAAATAAGATGGGCAATGTTTAATTTTATCTAAATCTTATAGGACAAATTGTGATTACCTTATCTCATTCATTAATGATGTTGGAAATGTTCCGTTAGATGTTGCATTCTTTGTTATGTCAACATCACATCATGCCGCTTCACGTCAACACCTAGCAAAACTCTCATCATAGTCCTTGATTTTTGCTTCAACTGACCCAGCTTTGCAAAAAATACTGTTTGGGCACTTTTCCTCACCAGGTCGGCAAGTCCCACTGTGATCTAGTTGAGCTCCTCCAGCGGCAGTGGTGTCGTGGGGCATGCTCATCCACAGCCAGTAATGACTTGCCATTTATCGCTGGAGATTCGGAGAAGGCTATGAAGGGCATGATTTACTTGGGACCTGGGAGGGGAGAAGATGAAAGATGTGAAAACTCAAGCGGCTTGAGTTCAAGACGAAAGAAGCCTAAACAGCGTTCAACTGTGAAAGATTTTGTCTTTTTTCTTGTCTGATTTTTAATAAAAATTTAAGCGTATAACTTGTCTTAAACATGTGAATAACTTTGGGAAACTCATACGTTTGAATGGAAACCTCATTTTAGATAGTTTTACTTTAACATATGAGCTTTGAAAAATTTAAAGTACAGTTTTTCACATCCTTACAATATAGCTATGCACTTATTCTTTTGTTTTAAAAAAAAGTTGGAGAAGAAAAATTAGAAAATTTTCTTTATGTTTGCTTTTTTCCAAACAGATCATCAACTTACGCAAACGATTAAGAAACAAATTAGTGTTTGAAAACAAATGCTTACACGCCAGAAAAGCATTACGACAAAAGAAAGAACAATAACTCATACATGCCTCATAATTGGGGGTGCTCAATCGGTTTTTTAATTTTAACCAAACCCGAATAATAAAATTTATTTAGTTTTCAATTTTATATACTAATAACTAAATAGATTGAATTATAGGAGAAAATCAAAATAATTGGAAAAAAAATTGATTATCTAGTTTTTAATTGAAATAACCAAATTCTATGCATATATATTCCAAACCTCATACATCCATTACATATTTCAATCTAACCACACATTTTAATCACATAACAAATATCTATAATTCATCCCAAATCTAAATATCACATACATATAACAAACATTTATCACATACATAATCATTTTCAAATCTAAAACATAAATACTGCAGTAAAATAAAAAATCAATTATTTCAGTTAACCCAATTTTAGCTGAAACAAACCAAAAATCAAACCTAATTTATATATCAATTTTCAGTTATAAACAAAACCCAAATACATCTAAAAATGATAACAAAAAAACCAAAATTTATTATTATTTGGTTATTTTAGATATAACCAGAATTTTGCTCAGATCTACTCATAATCATGGAGTGACGGGAATGGTTTGACGAGCCATTTGGTCCCAAAAAATGGTAGTTCGTGTTGTTTTTGTCCAGCATATATTTACCAAAGGCCAATTTTATTCCCGACACACTGGAACAATATTAGAGCAACAAAGACAACTGTGAGGGCGGCATCGCATCAAAAGAAAATGGAACATGAGAATTTAGAACCACATGATAAGGGCAGCAATGCCCCAAAAAAACATATGAGACGAATGAAGGTTTGATGACAGTCTAGTATCGTCACTTCACGCATCCATACCCGACAGTAACAAATTTTCCACAAGACACAAAGGAGCTCTCCAGGAGGCTCTTCGACGTCAATGGCATACACAAAATTTTGAAAGAAACCGAGGTAGTTACAACAGTAATGTCTGATGCGCAGCCAGTGCAAAATGATAAACGCAAAGGTCTGTTTCACATGGGTATGGAATATGTAATCAGTTGTCAATGGACATGCGGTGATGGATGTATGGCAATGAGTTCAGATGATTCCTCTCAGAAATAACACATGAAAATATAAAGAGAACAAATCAATGGTACTGGAGAACAAGAAAGTAATTTGACACAGGAACACCCCAGTCTCTTCCATTGCTCAAAGCAACACCCATTTAGCATATAATTGCAAGGCGCAGATTGCTCAACTCAATTCAATAACCATTTGTGAACAGAAGATCCCCAATTGTATAACATGGAAAGCATCAACTGAAGCAAAATGAACCAAGAAACCAAAATTTTACGAATACAAGTCAAGCTAATGCAAACCACTGAAACCTATCAAAATCCACTACAAATCCACCAACAATGATGAATCAAAACCAAGAACTAGTCTCCTCGATCCAAACCTTACAATCACTTAATTTGGTTAATCCCAACATTGCTCTTGCATCAAAACAAAGTAAAGGAGTAAAGTATGGCACCATTAGTCCGCTTTTCGCCTGAATGAGCATCCCTCAGTGAGCCTCGCCTTACCACCAGTAGGTTGGGACAGGATCGTCTGGCAGTTACTGCATACCACAACGGTCTGCGAGTGGCTGAATATTGTTGTTCTGCATAAAGAAGTAATTTAGTACGCGTGAGATACAAAATCTCCATTATACTAACAAGCTCAGAGAGAGAGAAAAAACTCGATACTTACATATTAAAGCAACCCTGGCATTTCACATCCTTCAAACGAGACAAGAAACAAAAGAACCAGTTAGCTCATGCTCATCCACAACAGAGGTACACAATTTGAAAACCACGAATATATTTTTGTGTTATTTTCGCATTGGAAACAATAACCGGTAAAAACTACTAACAAAAAGTCCCATACCATGAAGAATGAATTGGGCGACTGAACGAGACGCTTGAGCTTGTGCTTCTTCTTCTCCAGCTCCGCCAGAGGATTCAACAAATCAATATCGTTTTGGAGAACCTAAAAACGAAAGGCAATCAGGAAAAGTTACAGACGCTTCTCTACGCACGAACAAGAAACTACGATATTCAAGGCAAATCGTTCAATCGTTTCAGAACGAAATTCCCGTTCGACATTACACGCACACACTTATATGCAGAGGCAGGTAAATCTACGAACAGCTGAGAAAGATGAGAACTCACCATGTTCGGTCGACTTGATGATGCCTTGAGAGAGGCGCAAGCCCAGGAGAGGGAAGCACCGACCGAAGCCTGAGTAGCGAGCGAAGCAAGAGGAATGAAAACCCTAAATACAGGTAATTTATAGTGGGCAAGGAACGGGGGAGGTGTGGGCTTGAGGGCATTCTGGGCCGACCAAAATCCAAAAGCTATCCAGTTTAAACAGGTAATAGCCAGAGATACAAATGAGTCCAATTGAGCCCATTATTAAGTATTGGAATTGCGCTTCTTGGACTACAATGTCCTCCCTCTGCCCAAAAAACAAAAATGCAACCTTTTTATTTTTGGCTGTCCGAAAAAAATTGTACTCCTCCAGTAATCCTTTTATGCTCAATTTTCTATTTTTTCGATATATCTCTCTCTCGCGTCTCTGCTCTGCCTCTCCCCTTGGTTAGCTCCTCGTCTCTCGCTCACCTCCTACAATTGTTCCAATTCGACGACCCGCCGCTGCCACCACAATCACCTCCACCACCGATGACACCACCCACATCATCGTCACTCAACTCGTCTTCGTCGATTCGATTGGATGGCTGTTCAAGGAAAAAGAGCCCAAATCGAGCAAAATTGATGAAACTATCGAAGAAATCCAGTGTCGATGAGCGGCCGGATCGAAGAGAGTGGTGGCTTGAGAGAGAGTGGTGAGTGAGGAGTGACTGCAAGCGAGGAGCGATGGGGAGCGGAGAGCCGAGCATGCAGTGGTCTGAGAGATAGGCCGGATGGAAAGTCAAATCTTCTCCGGCGACAGATGTGGACAGTGGCATTTCGGCTGGGCAATAGAGGAGGAACTTGAAGTGGAGTGGAAAAGATGAGCCGAACGGCTGAGTGGCGGAAGAGAAGGCGGAGATTCTGGGAAGATGGACCAAAGGGCAAAAATGGAAAACAGGGGAAAAAATGACAGCCTTAAAACGTTGCAATTAAAACGGGATAAACGGGGTGGAGGGAGTGTTTAATTTTTTCCCACCCAATTAAACAATAGCTTTGTTGGGAATAACGCGACAGCTTTTAGCATTAAAGATCTGACAAAGCTATCACAATTGTTGATGATTTATTCCAATATCTAAAGCTAATTTTGAACGCTATTTTCAGATAAAGTCTATACCAGCTTGTTCTATTTAGTGACTTCTCTGTATAGCTGCCCCAACCAGCTGTAGTTTTTTCTTTTCTCTCGTAGAAAAAAATACACCGTTCTCACAAGCCATGGCCATGGTTTTGTTTCAATGAGTTGTGTAATAAATTCTATAAAGAATTATGAACCGAATGATTTCTAGAAACTCAGAAACAGGTAGAGGCCTAGGCGCATGTAACTGCATTTAACTATGTTACATAATACAACATTACATACATCAATAACGACAATTAGACCGTAGACATTGAGCTTGCTCCTGTCACAGGCCAAGTCATTATCAACATCAAAGCTACAAATATATACACTACGTCATGGCTAGTAAGATGGCAATCGCAAACGGCGCAGCTTATGTTCAGCATCAGCTGCAGGGAAGCCCACTTTCTCTTCTGATTTCCTTCTGATGCTCCTCCAAAACCATCCTGCTGCCAGGGAAGAGTACTACTGGCTACTTCCTATAGTTTACACCGGTAGAGAGCAACATAACATCCCCCAATATTACAGAAATTAGCTATGGTGCTTCACCAGATTTGGTGACAGAAAACTGTTACATATGCATTGTAAGTTTAACTCCTGCACTCTCCAAGGCAAGATTTGCTTCATGCTTCTCTCTTTCCTTCTCTTGCTGAACACTAAAAGCTTCTTCCAATTCCTCCAGTGCTGTCTGCATCCTTCCTTTATACTCTTCCACATCTCTTGAGATCTCATCTACACACTTCCCGAGCTTCAAAGCCTCATTCTCACAGTAATACATTTGATTTTCAATCCGAAGAAGAAGGTTCCTAATCCGTCTACCATGGTCCCTGAATGACTGGAGCTGCTTATCAAAAACTGTGAAAGCAGTCACAGCCTCAGCATTGATCTCAGAAATCTCATCAAACTTGTGCTTCTCAGAGATGTATTGCTCAGTGAGTTCTTGCAGATTACCACCATTTTGCAAGGATGCTTCGATCTGGGTAACTTTAGAAGCACAATGGACGTATTCAAGGACATCCTCAGAAAATAGACCAAAGTCCACCGACAGACCAGCCAAGGCAACAAATGCAGCATTTGCTGCCTGCAACATAGTACCATGGTCATGGGGTTTCATTGACTTCAAGAGAGTGACAAGTTCAGTCTGAAGACGCACTGCTAATCTGTTTATAAATCCTTCCAAGATTGGCCCTCCTGAAGTATCTTCCTGCAGAGCATCAGATGATGTTTTGTGGCCTGTTGGATCATGATACAGTTGACTTGCATGCCTATTACTTTGAGTTGCATTGCCAAGTTCAGCATTTGGCAGAGTGGTTTCTACCTTCAATAGTTTTGCTTGTTTAGGAACATATATGGCATTGAAGGAAGGAAAAACACCTGTAAAATACTTTTATGCTATATTAATTCCTGATTTTCTTTCATCGACAAGATAAAGAAGGAAAAGCATCTCACTTACAGCAAAATGGAGTACTAGGTGGAGAGTCAAATAAGATCCGAGGAGGAGGGAAGGCAAGCCTACCCAGCCAACCAGTAACAGGAATGTCAGACGCATAAACAAGACCTGTAGTTCATGAGGAAAGATATGATACGCCAATGATCTAGCAACATATCATTAACAACATCTAATGATGATGCAGAAATAATAACCCACCGCAATTTAAGGGAACCCCGCAAACTACGACAGGATGCACAACCTGGAACTGATCACGATGAACATCAGAATGCAAAGTAAGCCAGGAAAGTGAGAGACCAACATGCCCACCACTAGCAGATGAGGTTAAAGAGCATTTATTCCCATTAGACATGAGAGGAGTGATAGAGAGGCCAAAAGCATAAACAGTAGCTGTAGTTCATGGAGAAAGAAAAAGCACATGTCAGTGGTCTGGAATGATATGATCAAAACATCTACCCATCATGCAGACAGAAGAACCTACCATTTAAAGGAACCCCACAATTTGGAATTTGACACCAGGCCTTTGACTGATCAGAATGAATGTCAGAATGAGACATAGGGCAGGAAATTGAGAGACCAACTTGCTCACACGAGGATAAACAGGACTCATTCTCATCAGACATGAGTGTTTGAGTTTCGTCACTGCTAGTAGATAAGGATATAGGATTTTCATTCTCACAAGCCATGACAGATATTCGTTCATTATGCTCTGAACTTTCAATTTCCGGCAAGGCATAATCCTGTTGGCTTTCTACCAACAGCAGCTCATCCTTTTCTGTCAAATCAGTGATTGCCAAAGGCTCCACGTGGTGTTTAGGCATGCAAACTGCTTCATTATAATCAAGATTATCACTCTGCTGTCGCTCAGAGCTTGGTATGCATACCTTCAAGTCATTGTTTCTAGTACTAACATAATTACCATAAGCAGGAGGAATGATCATGGATTGGTTGCATGTGTTGCATCTTTTTCTGGCCATATTCAGTTTGATATTGAGTTCAGGATCCACCCATTGAAAGAAACCACAAGCTCCATGTCCCTAGTTTAGTGAAAGTAGTGTTTATCAGAGCCACAAACCAATATGCTTCTCCATTTGTTTAACAAGCAATTACTACCAGAAACTAGAAAATGTAGCAACCATCAAGTAATGTTTGAACATTTTCACAGAAGCAGAAAGACCATGCTTTTATAATCAACTTAATCTAAGAAAAAAAAATTCATCATCTAACTTCCAAGAGCAGAAAGTACTAACTGCGAGACCAAAGTTCCAAACCAACCACAAAAGAAGCGATTATACCAGAAACTAGGCAATATAGCAATCATCAAATAATGTTTTACCAATTTCACAGAAGCAGATGGATCACATGGGAAACTTTGCTTTCAAAGCATCTTTGCCATGAACGAACCAAACCAAATGTAAAAATTCGCTAGACATTACTTGAAGCACATAACCAAATCGCCACCAGCGGCAACTAGAAAAGAGAGAGATCCCAGTTGCGAGCATCGGAAAGAGAGCAAAAAACAAAAGTAACACATAATTCAATAATTCGGAGGCTCAGCAAATAGAAGGTTATAAATGGTGATTTACCTGTTTCACGCGGCAAGAGAAAAACCAGCGACAGACATCAGGCCCACTAGTCGCCATGCTGATACTGCAAGCTCCAGCACCGCAGCGGCACAGCAAAGCCATCACCTGATCGCACCAAACAAAAAAGCCACAAGAGGAGGTGAAAAATCTCCGGTCGGGATTTCTCTCGGTCTTCGAGACCCGGTCCCGGCAAGCTCCGGCGCCACAGGGGCACCGTATAATGGGCAAGTCGGATCCTTTCATGAAGGTTGAAATGGGATCACTGGAGATCCATGGCGACAGGAGTCTTCAACAGTAAGTGGAGTCGCTGCACCTGGGAGAGACAATGAGCTGCTCTCCGCTTTCTGTGGCTTCTATAAGATCACTTTTTTCAAAGCCAACGGCACAAGTCAAAAACTGAAACAGTGAGATTTTTTATCTCACCGGTGAAGATAAAACCAAACAGGTGATACAACTCGATAAACACACAGCTAAGTTATAAATTCATAATTAAACATACACTAAAAATTCTCAACTCAAGAACACATAAAAAATTCTCATTTATTGACGGTCAGAAATACACTGTTAAGCATAAGCCCACAATTAAGCTAAGTAACTGTGATACAACCCAAGAAACACAATGTTGAGCTATAAACCCACATCACACCTGCCATTATTTTTGTACCTCTAATACATCTGCACCTTCGAATTAGAAAGATAATATCTGAAGTGTTTATAAATATTAAAGTTAATGGATATATTCAGAGAGCATGCCTCCGTAAGTGTAAACTTGAATTTGTATTGAGAGGATCAACTGGACCTAAACCAATTCCACTCCCTCGCACTTTCCTGCATTGGACACTCTGTTCCCTGAATATTAGCGCGGATCGACTCTCTAAGTGTAACCATTAGGTTCCTCTTCAGGACTTCCTATTTGAGCGCTCCCCACCACTGGTGCCGCCCCGCTGCCCCACTCCTCACCTGTCCCGACCAACAATTTCTTCCGTGGGCCGCCGTCCAACTCCAACCCAACTCTGTCAGCCGCCACCCCACCTAAGGTTTCCTCCAATTTTACGGTCCAACGGCAATGGTGGCCCAGCCGGCTCAACAAACCAGTTCAAATCATCTATCCTATTTTCCTCTTCAATCCAGACGGTGGTCGCGGAATCAGCGTCCTGCCGAGGCATATTGAGCGCGGTACGGCTGCTAATGGGGAGGTAGTTCAGATCACATCGAACAATACGGAGGGTTAGTGGCTTAGAGTTAGGGTGCGGCAGCAGTAGCCACGTAGGAAGTGCGCAGGAAGGCGGTGATGAGCGAATGGCTAGCAGCCTAGCACAGTTCGAACCGCCAGAGGGTCGACGGAACTTGGAAATAAGCTTGTCAAAATCGGGTTTTTACTTTTGATTGATTTTGGCTGTGTAAGATTGGGATCGTAGATCGTAAGATTTTACCAAAATTTAAAATTTTTTAGCTAAATAATATAGTTCATGAAAAATATTAATTAAACTGAAATCCCAACAAAAACTTAAGCAACATAACAATGATATAATACAACATAATTTTTTAATATGATTTACGGCAGCCTAACATAGACAATTCCAAGTTCTAACAGGACAAATGCACTCAACGAAAACTAAAGAATAAATGTGCTAAACACTAAACCAACATCACAACAAAGAAATAAAAGAAAAGTAAAAGTAAATAACAATAAGCCCACAATAGAAACCACAACTATAAGTCTACAACAATAGCTCCTTCCATAATCATTTTACCAAGAATTAAGGTAACTAATAGACCACAAAGTACCAGCCACCTGTAAAAAAAACAGACCACTCTAATAACAAGAGAACAACAACAGTAGAATTTATCCACCCAAGATGTTGAAATGCACAAAACCAGCATTTGCATCAACATTATTATCTTCTTCTATAGCAAGATCTTATTCTTCTTCTCCTTCACCCACTTCCATATCATGCTCCCACCTAAGATCAGTTCTACTACCAGTTGCTTTTTTTCTAAGTTTTTTTAACAGAATTAGCTGCGGATGCACTGCCACTTTCCATGGTTGAATGCAACAACTAAGATCAATAAAAAATTGCATATTATTTTTTAAAAGAAGACAATTCTATATTAGATTATTAATAATGAGGGAAACATCATATTTATATTAACAATAGTGTGAACATCTTCTATAAAACAAAACCAGAAACGGGCCTCAGCTCTTTAACAAAATTTCTATTAACTATAACATGTGCATATTTCATTATTTCCAACAAAATCCTCAGCATGAGCATATTTTATGAAACAAATATGGAATGAACAAGCAAAGTAGCAAACCGTTCAAGGTTAAAACACTTCAACACTACTTAGGTTTAAGTTTAACTAATGAATTAGAAATTTAAAAAATTCTACCCTTAATCCTTCTGATTGATGAGATGAGCCTACAATTTCTGCTGAGAAGGAAAACGATGGAGGAGCACCAGTGGGAGACAAAGTGAGACGAAACGGTGGTACTTGAGGGAGAAATCACTGGACACAAAGCAGCTACACACAACAGCAAGACATTAGGCAAAGCCTGGTGGAAACGGTCGGCATGAGATAGAGGCCGGAGCATCTTCTGAAGCGCGACTGCCGAGCTCTATCTTGAAGCACGTCTGTGGAGAGAAGATCGCACGTGAGCAAACCAAAAAATGAGTTGACAGCAGCCTAATGCAAGAAAGTTGATAAACTTTAACCAATAAGCTAATTTTTAGCCTATATTTCAAATTTGGGCACGGTAGAACAACCTACTTAAAAAAAACTAATTTCTTATCACACAGGTTTTATAATTTTGGTCAAATATAACCCTAAACCCAACATAAATTAATATCACATGGGATCAGTAGGATCTAATGATCTTACTAACGATCCTGTGCAATCCCAGGTTACCAACGAACCTGTTATATGTTAAAAAGGTTTGTTCGATCAGGATCATAGAATTATGCGATCCTACAATTAGGATCGTGATTTTGACAACCTTGCTTGGTTTGTGCGGCAGGAATCTATTGCAAAAGTATAAAGTGAACAAATAAATCGGCCTAAAGCCCCTTTTGCCCCCTCAACTTTGCCAACTTGGACCTTTTATCCGTGTACTTCAACTCTATTCAACTCACCCCTCAAACTTTACAAACTGGAATATTTTGTCCTTCTGTCTAATTAAGCAAAGAATGTGTACTAAAATGAAAATAAAAGAAAAATTAAAGGGTTAACTAAATCATTTATCTAATTATTAACTCTTGTGAGCAAACAATAAGAAGCCTTAACACAAACTTAAAGGCAAAAACAAGGGAAAGATGGACAATCTTAAATGTGAAATTGAAACCTTTGTGCTTATTGACCCATTGAACAAATGATTTAGTTGGCCCTTCAGTTCTACTTTTATTTTTATTTTAGTCACATTCTCCATTTTAACCAAGTTGAGGGGATAAAAGGTCCCAATTTGCAAAATTTAAAAAGTAAATTGAACCAAATTGAAGTCTAGGGGTAAAAGATTTGAGTTGGCAAAGTTCAAGGGGAAAAGGGGAAAAAAAGGCCTTAGGACCAAAGAAATCTTATTTTTTTGCCTTTTACGGTACATGCCATTTTTGTTCTATTCTTGTGACCAATAAGAACTTAATTTATTTTTCCTTTCAGATTTACTCTTTCATACTCATAGTTTCTGAGTTGACATAGGCAAGTTCATGTGTATGGGTCATGTGATAGCATAGGAACAACTTATTAGTAAGTCAAAGAGGTACAGTATTCCACTTTTTGTAGTTTAAAAGACGAGTTGATCTACCTCAACGTTTAAGAACCAAAGTGATTTTTCAAAAATATGAAACTCACAAGGGAAATAGAATGGAATTAAGAAGAATCTTTATTATATCAGTTGAGTAATTACTAAGACTAATATTAGTATCAGTTTTGTATTGCTTCCTTATTGAGTTTTTGTATTTGGAAAAATTACATTTCGATCCACTAATTTAAAAGGCAAAAGGGACAAATATCCCACCCAAGTTTACGAAATAGGCAGATTAGCCACTATTACTTTTTTACAATTAAATCTCTCATCAACGTTTTCTTTTTAGTGTATTTTTCCATTGTCATGATGTGCTCCACGTGGATTGAAGACATGGCACATGTTGTTCATATGGTCAGCCGACATGAATGACAACACGACTAATTCATCCTAGCTTAGCCCTTAATGTTATTTTTTTCCAACATTACAAAATTTACCTAGATTTTGTTTTTTCTCTCCTCGACCATCTTTTTCCTTCTTACACACTCTCTCCTTCATATGCAACCAACTGACAGCTTTTTGAGTCTTTTAGGGTAGCTTACACAACTCAATCACTTTGCTCACAGCTTTGTGAGTCTATGGCTGGATCATGTTTAATGTTAGATAGAATGCCTATAGGCGATGGAAATAAGAATAGTCAATCATAAATATGTAGAGGTTGAACAAGTGGAGATTGCAAACACAGTTGAAATTAATACTCTATCCAGTGGCTATATCATAAATCTCTTTAATACATCACCAGAATTCTCAGATTCTAATAGGGGACTTAGGGCCTTACTGGTGGTCGGGGCTTCCATCGGAGCTAGAGGAGAGCTTTCAGAAGCTGCTTTCGATGTTAAAGACAACGGCAATTCCCCCCGGAGGGGTACTTACTGGTATTTAAGTAAGTGGAATAGTGCTTACTAGTACTAGCGCAACCTCCTTTAGTACGTCATCTAAGTGTTCGACGAAAGCCCCTAATGTTGCAAAATAAAGTTGCCCTTTTAGCATTGTCATAGCTGGTAATGTTGTTGTTCATCTCTGTGACATTTTATTGGAGTATTTCTTTCTCTCAATAACATTCTTATTGCTACCTACTTTGTTGAAGTTAAACGGTTAGAAAAGCGTGAAATGTTTCAAAAGTGATCATATAGTATATGTTGTTGGTATCAGCTCTCAATTAACTGTGTGTAGGGAACTAAACATGACTAGGTCTTAAAATGTAGTTCTTTAGTTCAACCAGTAAGATTGAATGATTTACTAAGTGTCTATATTTCTCTAGTACTAGTCACTTAATTGACTATTTCATTGAGTTTATTAGCTGCTAGTAGGGAAGTGAAGTTTATTTCCCATAGTATATTATCTAAGTTGTCCTAAAGCTCTGGTGTAGTGAATAGTATCTTGCCGGTCCATGTTTTGATTGGTGTAAACTTTGTACTTTTGCCTAAATATCAATAAAATTCTATTTTGCTATTGTTAAAAAAAAGTGCCAGATTGTTATTCGTGTTAAGGTATGCAAACACTTTTTTTTTTGTTTTATTTTTTTAGTTCAGGGCCTATGTGTATCAATAAATATAGTTTGGGCATAAATGTTGTAATTTACTCAGTAGAACGGTAATTACATATTTTTTTTTATTTTAAATTTAATGAAATATTCCAAAAAATAACAAAATATTCTATTTGTTACTTACATAAGTGGATGATTTGCACAATCACAAACATTGGTGGCAAATACTATTAAAGATAAAACCCGAATGAATTTTTTAACTGTAAAGAAAAATAATAGTGACAAATCTTTGCTATAGCCCCAACATGAGTCGGGTATTTGCCCCTGTTGCAAATTTAAAAAGCATTAAGGTTCTCTCTCTTAAAAAAACTAAAGTTGTTGAGCGTCAAAAATTTCAAAATCTTTGAAATGTAAGATTTATTTAATACTCATACTGTGTATGCTCGCGCAAGTTTATAAAATAAGAAGTCTAACTTTCCCATTTTTTGTTAACACACATAAGGACGAATGAATAAAAAATTGTGACTATGTTGGGTTGAATTAATTTGTCACTTTCTTTAAATTTAAATATAATGACTAAAATGTATTTATTCAAACTTTAGTGACATATTATGAATTTTAAAAAGTTAAGGAGCTATTCTATAAATTTTTGTAAAATTTAACACGAAATTTACAATTGTTGGAAAACTTCAGATGCTCCATCCATTGGAAATTTCTTAAAAGTTTAAAGGACCTGATACAAATTTGGAAGTTTATAGGCTACATCTAGTCCAATATATATATATATATATATATAGCAAGAGCATCTACGAAATGCATGGTGAACTTTTTACATAACATATCTAAATATACCCCTGATCATATTAAGTAATACTGTAGTAACACGTAACAGTCAAACTCACAATTGTTAACTTTCATTTAAATTTAGAATTAAAGATGAGGATAGAATTAGTATTCAAATTAAAGATAGATATCAAATTAAAAAAATAGAAAATCTGTAAATAAATATGTACCTGATTATAATAATTAAAATTAAGATAAAAAATTTATTAAATATGCTTATTTTATTCACCGAGTAAATTGCATAAATGGTCCCTAACCTTTAGTTATTATTTTCTTTTAGTCCCTAACCTATTGAATATCCTGTTTTGGTCATAAACCTATTAAAATTATTTTATTTTGGTCTCTCCCCAGATGAATTTCATTAATTCAAAATAATTGTTTGACAGAAACTTTTAAAATTCTAATTTAAATATTTGGTGATCGTCTTCTAGTAAATTTAAACAATTTAATATTTTTTGTACAATAAATAGATAATTTAAATTAATAGTTTCTTGACAATTGAAATTAATATTTTTTCTTTATGAATGAAATAAGTTTAATTTACAGAAGAAAAAAAAGTGATTTGAACTTTTTATTAACTGTAAAAAAATTATTATATAAATTAAATTTATTATAAGACAGCTACTGGATAGTTTAAATTATTATCTAAAAAACTATTATAAGAAAAATACTTTGAGTTAACGAATTCTATCAAATTGGGACTAAAATGAAACATTTTCAATAGATTTAGGACTAAAATAAAATATTTTAATAGGTTTAGGATTAAAACAGAATATTCAATAGGTTAGGGATTAAAAAGAGACAATGACTAAAGGTTGGGGACCATTCGTGAAATTTACTCTTTATTCGCCTAAAAATAAACTTTCTTAACTTATTTTCTTTGTCAATTGCCCCAAAACCAAAGCCTAAATTTTTTCTTCAATTTATCAAGTAATAGCATTATCGTTTAGCAGGCATTAATTTTCTATCTGAAATTTTGTTATCAATAATTAATTTCTTAGAGGGGCATAAATATGTTTGAATTTTTTATTAATTATAATTTTTGTTTTAGAGTTTTTATATGCCCCTTAATTATCTCTTTGGTTGTTAGTGCTATAACAATTATCATTATATGGTTGGCAATTTTTCGTGTTTCCTTTCTGATGGAATACTGGTACCATCTTAATTGTTAGCTAATGAAGATATTGGGAAAATGTTTTAGTACAACTATCACAAGGTCCGTGTTTCTTTTTCTTTGATGCTTGCTCATCATAATTTTCAAGTAAGGATACATTTGGTTCAATAATTTTAAAAATATCTTAAAAGTAAGATTTTGAGAAAGTAAGGATATATAAATATAAAATTTTGACCTTCTGACAGTTGTTCACATCTCATGAAGGGTGAAATAAGAAAATTTTATATTTTTTCATAAGAATAAAATTTTATGTTTAATAGGGGAATTTTTTTCACTTTCTTTAAACTTTTAGCAGAATCACTAAAATGTCATTTTTCAAACTTTAGTGGCATATTATATCATTTATAAAATTTTTAGGATTACCTCATGTATATTTTTAAGAGTTCATGGACCAAATATTTTTTTTTGGACCTTATTAAAATTTTTAAAAGTTTTTAGTAATGTGGCTACCGACTAATATTGCTAAGATGTTTATGTGTGTGTGTGTGTGTGTGTGTGTGTGAAATACAGTAAATGCCGTAATGAATTATAATAAAAAAATTTCAACTAAAAGAAATATAAAATCTAAACATAATATTATTAATTTGAAAATGAGGAGGAAGAAGAAGGAGAAATGAAGGAGGAAGAAGAGGAAGGAGAAGAAGAAATGAGGAAAGAGAGGCCGGAGTTGAAAGAAGAAGAAATGAAGGAGGCAGAAGAATAAGAAATGAGAAAGGAGAGGCTGGAGTTGAGGAAAAAGATGAGAAATAAGGAAGGCAAGGCCGGAGTTGAGGAAGAAGAAGAGGAAAAAGAAATGAATGAGAAAAGAGAGGCCAGAGTTGAAGTTTTTTATTTGTTTTAGTGACTGAAACATATTAGCAACTGATTCTAAAAAATAATATAAAATGTGTGACTGGCTAGTAACTAAAATTTAAAATTAGTGATTGAAAACTAGCAACTGAAATTTTCAGTCACTAGTTTGTTGCAATTATTACATGGCCCACAAGTTAGAGACTGAAATTTAATTGCTAATTGTAGTTGCTTCATCGATTTTTTCTTGTAGTTATGAAAAGGGCTGTATTAAAATTTTCCAAAACATATATACTTTATGGATGGTGCCAAGAGACAGAAAGACATAACCAGTTTCTCTAGAATCCAAATCGATGATCGTGTTAAAATTTTTCTCTTAAAATATGATTTTGACTTTATCTTTTCTAATCTCATGTTAACACTTTTTGTGTATAATTTTTGGAGAAGAACGGTTCATTTTAGAGTTGGGACTGAAGATGATGATATATTCACTTGAATTGTTATTATTTAAAACTTAAAAGTTTGACATAAACAAATAAATTCATTGGTGATGCTCAATATTATGCCATAATAATTTGATACTTTTTAAACTATTAGTTTGATTGTATAGTTTTATAATAATATTCCTATAATATTTAAATATTTATTATTTTATGAAACTTAATACAATTTGTAATCCTGTAGTAATGTTTGGTATGTAAACTAGTTTAAATTTCTAAAACATAAATACTTAATTTGCGGATTATAACTTGGACTATGAATCATGATTGAACCTTCAAATAACTTTAAACTAACATGAAGACAAATAACAAATGAATATATTTTCTCTATTCATATTTGTTCATTAAAAAAAAAAATTTTAAAATAGAACTAATTGAACAAATGAATGTATTCGTGAACAATATGAATAATGTGTTTGTAAATAATATAAATAAAATAAAACGACCAAAGCAGGTAAATAGGTTTCTGGCTCTGGAGATTTCGCATATTTCAAGATCGTGTAATGCATATAACCGGGCCTACTAACGAAGCAAGGAGTGAGTAGGTCTCCCCATTTGGAGGTTTGGTGGCAATGAGAGGTTTGGTGGTAGTGAGAGGTTGGTTCTGCATGCGCCCGCGTTCACCTGACAGCAATATGAAAATTTTGACCATTAGGTGTTGCAATTTCAGTGGAAAAGGATCGTTGCAGGTTGATAGCTTTGCTGAGGCTGGTGCTAGATCGATGCATCTTGTTTTGCTGTTTGTTGAGCAGTTCTAGTATGAAAGTTCGGTGTGGCTGTCATGGTCATGGTCATTGTGCAGCCTTTTTTGTCTTATTTTCTTTTCCTATGGGTCAAGCTTTGCATCCTTTTTCTCAGTACGTCTATGTTCTTGTCTGGGAAGGCTGCTGCTTGTGGCCCTCCTTTGAGCATCGGATTCGTTGTATAATTTGGCTTTGCAGTACGTAATAACATACTTCTACTCCTTTCGAAAAAAAAATAAATAAATAAACGATCAAACGAGCAAATGAACAAAGGAAAATGTTAATAATAAATGAACTTTCAATGAATAAATAAATGTACAAAAAAATGAAGAAAAAAAATATAAATAAATATTAATTGAACTATCCATGAATATAAATGAATGACATTTTGTTAGTCTTCATTCAATTAACTTAGTTAAATGACCATAAAATTCTATTTATAACCGTTTATTTTATTAAGTAGACAAATGTAATTGAACTTGAGCCAAACCTTTCACAAACAATTCACAAATATTCTCTTCACTTATAGTCCTAATAAACTTTACTTAATCTAAAATTGGGAAACAATTTTCCATAAAAATTGTGAATGCGGAAAGTTTTGAAAAGTGAAACGGTTGAAAATCATTTTTCAGATGGAAAATTGTGAAAATTTTGAATTTTCAAGAAATCCATATTATTAAAATCTTTGAAGTAATGCTACCTAAGTGTATTCTCCACCAAGGGAAACCAAAAGCTTTGGCTACCCCTTACATTTCACATTTACACAATTTTCTTCTCATCCATAGTTATCATATTATTATATAATATGCTTATAAATATAAGTATAAGGAGCACCCATAATCCTAGTCTCATCAACTAGAAATAAAATCATGCAAATATTATGTGACAAAAAAGAACTAATTTCCAGTCTCAAGTCCCACGGTGACAGGCCATATATCTGGCCGATTCTCCAAATTTCTTCAAATTATTTGGCTATTGACAGTAATGCGTAGTGCTATATCTATTTAGCAATCAAATTTTTTTATTTAATAATTCAGATGTATAATTGTTACTAAAAAATTTGAAGTTCAATCTATTTTGTATAAAATAATTTTAATGGACTATGCACCAAAATCCACATTAATCACACTCAGCCACTTAACATCCTTTTTGACAAAAGATACTTTATTCTAATTAAAAGTGAACCAAATAACATCTTACAAATCAACGACAACATAAGATTTTAAGTAGATGAGAATAAATCTATTTTAAAAAATTAACAAATAATTAGAACAAAGTTCAGAACAAATTGATAATAACTAGATACTTCTAGAACTAACCAAGTATCAAAGGCATCAATAAGAGTATTTATAAAAATAAAAGGACTATCCATAAAATTTTTAAAAAATAAAGACTAACTTTATTTTATGCAATTATCTCCATATATGTTACCAAGTTTCAAAACACCATAGTAAAACCCAGATTTAGATTCATTGCTGTCCGCTTTTTATTGAAGATTTACCCTTATAAGAGCCTTGAATTGCTTTTGAACACTAAAACTTATATGAGATTATACTTACTATAAAATTTGATAAATAACATTAAATAAGATCAATTAAGTAACAAAAAAAATAAATAAGAACCAGTTAGATCCAAAATAAAATTTGTATCTGACTATAAATGGCAGATGGGTATGGAGGAGACAGAAGGCAAGGAGGGAGCTGCGGCCTGCAGAGAAACGATAGAGAGTATTAAGTGAATTACTTTTAAGTTGTTGTAATTATTAGTAGATTATTCAGCCACTAAGGCACTGTGTATTTATCACCTCCGTGAAATTGATTGTCGGCTAAAATTATGTAATGGAAATATTGATTGCATGCCAGTGGCCAAATTTATAGTTGCGGTACCCCATCTCTTGAGTTTGACGTCCATGACCCTGCAAAACATGGTGGAAGTTTCAGATCTCATAATTCATAGACAAAAATATATTTATGGGCCATGTAAAGACACGTACGTAGGCAGCAACCAATCAGCCTGTGGCCCCCACATAGGATTCATATAAGCAAGTGGAAGAAACAAAACCCGGGAAGAAAAACAGAAATAGGATAAATAACACTTATCATCCTTGAACTAATATTTATGTTGCTAAATTATACTGTAACTATAAATTATTATAGGGTAAATTACAAAAGCCTCATAATGTTTGATCTAACATAAAAGCCCCTTTATGGTCTGATTTAACATATACTTTATTTTATGTATTTTAAAAAACCTACACTTTGTCCCCTACTTCTATTATAGTATTCGATAACAACTTCTGAAATCCTAGATTAAACTGTCTGATAATCATATTATAGTAATTTCAAGATTTTTGACTTTTTTTGTAACTAACTAAATTTTAAAAAATATTGATATACATTTACAAAAAAAATATATATTTATAAAAAGGAAAAATAAATAATTTAAAATATCTATTAACTATAAAAAATATTGTAGAGACCCATATAACTGTAAAATGATTATTATACAGTTTAAATTATAGTCTAAAAAGTTATTATCAAATAATATAAAAGAACCAGGGACAAAATATAGGTTTTAAAAAATAATGGTATAAATTATAGATTAGGATAAATCTTAAGAATAATTGTAACTTTCCCAATTATTATACTGTTTATCCTACAATTATTATATCATTCATCCTACAATTACGTTACTCAATTAAGAAGTGATGTGAAAGGCCTTAAGTGGGGTAAAATTCATAATTAGCCCTAAAATTTAGTAAATTTTATGTTTAAATTCTAAAACTTTTCTTTATTATTTTACTCCTCTTTCTGGATTCCCATTGCCTCGATGATCGATCTTAATGAAGTCCACCGAAATTTTCCTTGTTATTTTCATGCTCTTTCTAGGTTCCTAATCAGTGGTCTCCTAGAAAAAGGAAGAGTTCCGGAACTGCGACGCGCTCTTGCTCGCAAGCCTCTTGCCACCACAGATGTCACTGTCTCGAACGGCGATCTCACTGCGAAGATCGCGCCCGGAGCCCCAAAAGATCAGGATCAGGATCAAGTGAAAGCCTTGATGTTGTCCCTCTCGGTCTACCAAGGTGGAATCTCATGGCTCAAGGTTGATGAGGACCCTTTTTAGAATCCGCCCAAGAAACGCTTTGAAGTCCTTGATGTGGTCGTTGGGGAGTTCGTGAGCAAGCAGTTGCGGCTGCCGAAGGCTGTAAAAGAGACTACCGATTCGGGTTTGGCTTCCATGGTGTTTTTGTCGGATGGATACGAGGCCATGTTAAATCACGATTCCTTTCAGGTTTATGCCTGGGAAAAGCAAGGCACTTAGGCGTGTGCTTTCGTTGAATTCAAATGGGTTGTTTGATTTTGAGCAATTGAGAGAGAAGAAAGAGGGTGATGATTGGGAGTAGAGGCTTAGAAGACATACAGACAGCAGACCCTATGGTCCACAGTCCATTAGCTTCGACTTGTCATTTTATGGATCTGATTTTTATAAACGTAATACTAATAAATGTACTACAATTTTTTTATTTAATTCTTGCGTATTACAGTTTGATTGAATTTTGAAAAAAAAATGAACGAATTAAGTTTCTTTTCGTATCCAAAAATATATGTAGTTTGCATGTTAGTAAAATTTTCGTACGATTTATTTATTTTTTACGTTCCTAATTATTTGCATCATTAACTACTGGGCAGCTGAGAAAGTAAGATTGCCCACGAAATGTTTCGGATTGCTAAAGACTAAAAATGCTTCATTTGTGGCCAGCACCAGGTTCACCTATGCAGGAGCCGGAATCTTCAATGGCTCTGATTAAATTAGAAAATTATAAAATTTTAGAATTTAAATATAAAATTAATTAACTTTTAGTGCTGACTGTTTAATTTTCCACCACCAAAGGCCTTTTCTATAATTTCTAACGTCCTTGAGTAACGATATGACGTAGTTGTAACAAATATCATGGTTGGAGGACTAATGATTTAACAATTTGTTATGAGATAACTTGGTAACACAGGTATTAGCTTAAGGATGATGAGTGGTATTTACCCAACAGAAATACAATGATGTGCCAATGATGTCAAATCATAAAGATTTCTACAAAGATAAAGTTCACTTACCCAACGGAAATACAATGATGTGCCAATGATGTCAAATCATAAAGATTTCTACAAAGATAAAGTTTACTAGAATTATTTTAACTTATTTTTATGTCCTAAATGGGTACTTAATTTTTAGACTTTTCTGATCAAACTGTATAAACTCATATAGAATGCGCTTTCAGTCAATTTCACCATTAACTCAGATGAAAAATGCTGACATAACATTATAATAAATTTAAAACAATAACTTTGGACCCTAAAATTTTACAATTATTAATTTTAAACCTTAAACTTCAACTAAAATCAATTATGTTCTCCAATGCTAGTCTATCTCATTTTTCATCTAATTTTCTCTTCCTTTCTTTCTCAAATCTCAATTTTTCCTTCCTTTTCTTTCACACTCAATTTCATTGCCTCACTTTATTACATCACCAAATCACATATAAAAAAATGCCCAGCTCCATATCCATCCAACCACTACCAAGGATGGAAGTGAATAAAAGTGTAGGCATTTGGGTTTCCTTGTGTTTTGATTATAGGCTCTTCATTTATAGGTCTTTGGGTTTTGTTTCGTAATGGATGTCACTAGCTTAATCAAGTTTCAGTTCCCAAAGCCCTAAACAACTAACATTCATTGCTACAGATTTAAAAATAAAGAACCAATTCCTCTGTTGAGTTTATTGGCTTAAATCCAAAAAGCTAAAAGAATTTGATTTTGTTTAGGATTTGGTGTTTATTTTCCTATTTATTTGGGATTTAGTTTTCCTATTTTATTGTGGTTTAGATTTATGTGTAACCTATAAAAGGGCTTGTTATATTAGAGTTTTGAGTATGAAAGAAAAGTCAATTATTATAAAGAGACAATATGTGATGGTTTTAGGACAGAGGAGAAATCTAGAGGCTGGGGAGGTCTATTGATGATAAGCCTTTTACAATTTTCATCTATTGTAATTGTGTGGGATTAAGATATTAAGATTATCAGTGGTGTGTAGATGATCTCTAGGCCAGCGTGAGCACCAAGAGCATACCTTTGCTGTAATTCTTATATTTTATTCAAATGGATTTCTCTAATTTGTGGATGTAGGCTATTTCAAAACTGAACCGTGTTAAATTTATGTATGCTTACTTGATTTCATCTATTATTCCACTACACATGGTTGGTGATTGAGAATTTTTTTCCCAATAAGTGGTATCAGAGCTAATGATTTAATCCTGACATGGTGGTGCATATAGTTCAATACTTGGCATGGTGGAACATTTGGATTATTTGGTGGAGCCCTAGGGAATCATCCTAAGGATATTTAACAGTTGTTGGTACTGACAGCTTGATACAAGTTTGAATACTGAATATTTTGTTCGTGTGTGTTGATGTTTGTTATGTTCATGGTTATTTTTGTTCGTTGTTGTGCTTGTGCCTGTGTCTTGGTAGTGTTTGGTGTTCATAGTCATGGTTGTTTGTTCATAGTTGCTATCACTTATGCTATTGGTTGGGAGGATTTGAGCTGAGATGAAGATTTTTTGGTTTGTTAGCTCAAATCCCATAAGTTTAAAGAATTTGATTTTGTTTAGCATTTTGTGTTAGTTTTACTATTTGTTTGAGATTTAGTTTTTCCATTTTGTTGTGGTTTGGGTGTATGTGTGGCCTATAAAAGGGTTTATTTTGTTATAATTTTGAGTAATTGCTGTGAAAAGGTAAGATGTTAGGGTTTCAAAAAGGAAGAAATATCCGGAGGTTAAAAAGGGCTAAGACGAAAAGCCTTTTATGATTCTCATATCTTGTAATTATGTGAGGGTAAGATATTAGGATTATTAATAGTATATAGGGGACTCATAGGCCAGCGTAAGGACTAAGGACATACATTTGTTGTAATCTCAATATTTTATTCGAGTGAATTTCTCTTATCCGTAGATATATGTTAGTTAATAGTTAAACCACGTTAAATTTGTATGTGCTTAACCTCATTTGTTATTTCACTGCACACGATGGGTGATTGAATTTTTTTTTTCCTAACTCTTCAGTTCCTAATTTCCAATGGTGTGTAGAATCTCCTAATTGTTGGTGCCCAAGTGCATGACTCATTCATCCAATCTAATATTGAGTCAAGATAAGGCAATTAGATTGTTGGATGATGATGAAAAATAAGGCGTAGCAATAGCAAACACAACAATAGTTCTATTGCTTATTTAGACACTTAAGTCCTAGTAACATTGTCGTCTTCTACAATAGACGCCATTTGATTGGGCTACAGCTGTGAGATCTCTAATCTTTCCCATCATTCTTTCGTTCGGTATTCATCACTCATTCATCTATTCCCATTTATTATGAGATTTCATGTTTCATTTGTTCGCCATGTTACAACATGGGATCGATAAGTTGGGAAGATAAAGAATTTGGTTGAGTTTTTTAGAATTTAATTGTTTTTTACATAGAAGTTTTGGGAGAATATTCAAAGGAGATTAAGGGACTAACATTGGGAAAGTGGTGAGAAGAAATAGGAGGAAAATTAGATTTAAAAGTTTAAGGTTGATAATTTTTTATTGAAAAAGTTTGAGGACCAAAGTTATTATTTAAAATTTGTTTAAGTATTATTTAATGTTAAGTCAGCATTTTTTATTCGAGTTAATGGTGAGACAAATGAAAAGTACCTAATTAGACCTATTATATGAGTTTATATAATTTGACATGACAAATCTAAAGATCAAGTACCTATTTAGGACTAAAAAATAAGGTAAGGTATCCTCGGTAAATTTTACCTATTTATACAGAATAGTTTTATAAACATGTGATCCTTTTAAATTTATATTTTTTAACATTATTTAAAAGTTTTATAAAAAAGCATTTATAAATTATTCTTTTATATTCTCAGGCCTTAATGTGTGGCCATTCATTTGTCTGTGTATAAAAAATATCATTTCTGATTAGTATTAGAATTCAGACACTAAGACTAATACTAAAATTTTTTTTTTTTTTGAAAATTTACAATTACCCCCCTAAGGTATGCCCTGACTTACAGCTTGCACTCTCTATTTTGAGAAACTTACACTTTGCCTCCTATGTTTTTACATTGCCTCATAACAGCTTATAAAACTGTATTTAAACTATATGATAATCATCTTCCAGTAGTTTCAATCTCTCAAATATTTTTTTCTAGTTAATAGACATTTTAAACTATCAATTTTTCCTTTTTATAAATGTAGTTTCCCCCCCTGAAATTACAAATCAATATATTTTAAAGGTCAGTTTGTTGTGAAAAACATATAAAAAATCTTGAAATTAATGAAATATTATCATACGGTTTAAATTAGGGTTTCAAAAGTTATTGTCGGACACTATAAAACAAACAAGGGGTAAAGTGTAGGTTAAACCAAAGCATAGGGGGGTTTTGTCATTTTTCCTTTTTTTCTAGAAAAAAATCCTTGATTGTCATCTATTTGCCAGAGTTAACAATCATTGTGGTCTATTTTTTTTTAAGGAACAGGACTTTTCAGTTTTAAATTTTTTAAATTTTACTAGACCAGTCCTAAAACTCCTTAATTTGCCAAAAAAATCTTAAAATATTAAAATTTTCAAACTTTGTTAGTCCCAAACTCATGAAATTCCATTTGACTGATAAAAATATTAACATTGCACTTAACGTTGTTTGTTTCAGTAACTAAACAGACAAATTTCAAATGGAAAAATGGGCAAATTTGCCACTAAAGTTTATGGGGGAAAGTAATTTTGCAACTTAACTTTTTTTAGGGCAAAGTTGTCATTAACATTTTCATTGCAAGCCTATTTGCCCTTGTTGTTAAGGATGTATTAATACACGTTGACAGAGTGATTATGTGGCAATTCTTTTATTGACATGGATGGGACTTTGAGGCATAACTAGACATGTTATATTGTTTGGGCAGTTCTCCGACACAAAAAAAGGTAAATTTCCTTCATTTTAGTAATGAAATGTTTTTTTTAGTGTAATATTCTCACTATCAAGTACCATAATAGCTAATATCTCCCTATTCCGTAACACTTATGACAAATTTGCACTTTTTGAAAAGATTAATAGCACATTTTTCTGCAAAAAAAAGTTCAGTGACAAAATTACTATCATTGATAAATTTTATTGGCAAATTTACTCCTTTTGCCCCTTTCAAACCTTAGTTACATACATGAATTTTTTTTCAAATTTTCAGGGTCATTTTAGTATTTTTAAAATAATAAAATATATCACTTTCCTATTGAATAAATTTAAGAGTTAAGTTTATAAAGTTTATTAATTCAAAAAATACAAAAATGTCCTTCAAAATTGAAAAAAGAAAAACTAAGTAACTAAGATTTAAAAAGTGTTAATTTAGTAAAAAAAAATAAAAGACTAATATGTCAAGCACACAATATTAAGCGATTCAATTGAATAGACAATAACATGTTGGTTATAATAACTGTCTGCCATATTATAATTTTTCTAATATTAAAATATAATAAATTATGAAGGTCATTTCTAAAACAAGATGAAAACTTTAAAATTGTTTAACACAAGGATAATTAATTTATGTAAACTGAAAAATGCACTAGAAACCATATATTTAATTAATTCTTGTACACTTATAACTTGCAAATTGAAAGAATATATATTTTTTTCAATCAACATCAACTGTAGAAAATTAACTATTAAGTATCAATGTTGCATATTTTAGTGTTAGCATTTACATCAAAAAATTACATATTTTTTTATTAATTTAATTTTAACTAAAATTGAACAAGTTACTATCTTTTCCACATGTTTGAGTTTACAGATATAGAAACACCTTGATTAATACTTAAGCATTAATAAAAAAAATACTATAATCACTATTATAAGTTTTATTGAAGTATCTATAATTATTTTATTTTAAATACTATAATTTTTAAAAAATACAATGGTTTCTAATGCATTATTTAGTTAAGGAAATTAATAATCTTAAATACCCATTAATAAATGGATAAATATATAATTCTAATGTTGCAATACAATGAAAAATGGTTTATTAATTCAAATAAGAGAGATTCAATAGCTGCCATTACAAGCTTTGAAAAAAGTGACACCATTTTTAAAATTAAAAATAACATTATTAACTGGAGGTAAATAAAAATGAGTGAGGAGAATGAAAAGTAAATAGAAATTGAACCATAAGAAAAAATCATTGAAAAGATAAGTTAAAAGGAATTATATATACAAGTATATTATGCCATTTGAAAACTATAATTTATTAAGCAATTTATATGCTAAATAGAAGTCTTACACAATAACTAAAAACCTGGGTCTTAGAGTGTAATTAATCTCTTCGTTATAACCTTTAAAATGGATTTTAGGAGAATAACTATAGATTTATTGAAATCCCAAAGAGTTTTTCAAAAGTTTCTAAAATATAAGGGGATAAGTATAATTTTGACTAAGTCTGTGGGAGCATTTTGTAACTCTCTCAAAAAAACTATGATCAATTTGACAATTGATTTTGAGTCATGATTTGAACTGGCATTGGGTTACACTTACCCCCAACCTCTGTGCAATCGTGATGTGAACTATCATTGGACTGCAATTCTAGCAGGAGTACCTTTTTTATAGGTAATAGACGATTTAACCCACCTATTTTTTTTCTCACTTTAAAACCAGGTAATCTTTTCCCATACTAGGGCTGAAAAAAGTACGGAAGCAGGAATAGGTTTTCAAATCTGTGGCATAATTGTAATGAGTATCAAACTTCAGAGAAAAAAATGTATTGACCAAAAATTAATTAGCATCCATTATTAATGAGAATAATACTCCCTCCGTCCCAATTTAATTGAAACGTATTCCTTTTTGGGAAGTCCCAAAAAGGTTTCCTTTGAACTTATGGGAAAAAGTTATTTGACATATAGATGAAAATTTAATAATTCAAATTATTAACTGTCTACATCAAACTATTATTAAATACTATATAATTTATAGAATTTAAAAAATTAATGTTAGAGTAAAAAATATAAGAAAATGTCACATTTAAGAGTCAAAAACGTAATTTTATCCAAATCTTAAGTGGAAAACTGCAATAACCCTGAAAAATGTTCGTAACACCTTCCCACTCCAGATTCGACGTGGCCTCTCAGCTGGCCGTCCATCAAACCTACCACATTCTTCCGCACTGGCACACAATAAACGCCCCAAATTCCCCCATACTCCCCCACCATGCTTCTTACCAACCCTCGTCGTATCTTAATTGCACACCAGAACCCGGCCCCAACATTGATGACCAAGTGACATGAAATCCGGGTGGGAACAAAAGCAAAAAATGTGCTATTACAGTTTAAAATTTGGGGGGACTTAAACCCAAACAAAGTGTGCCCTAACCAAATGTCTTGTAAAATTATGGGCGGAAGAAGGGGGAAGCAGGAGCCTCAGACTCAGTTAAGAGTGGGAACAAATAGTGATAACAGCAAATAAAAGGATTACATCACTCAATTGACAATTCTACGCCGAGATCGCAGTCCGGCTATGCTGTTCCATTAGTCGGTGGAGTTGCTAAATTTTTTTAGATGCTTCAATATCGCTCGATTTTTATAATTATGTATAAATTTCATATGAATTAATTATTATCTCATTTTAGTCATTATCGTATTCACTATTTTTTTAAACCTATTAAAACATTTTGTTTTTATTTTTCACCAAATCAAATTCGTTAACTCAGACTTATATTCAATAATAACTTTTGAAATTCTATTTTAACGGTAACTGCTTCCTAGTAAACTTAAATCATGCAATAATTTTTAATTTAATTAAAGAAAATTTAAATTATCAATTTTTTACTTTTATAAATTGAAATAATTCCATTAAAAAAAATAAAAATTACTATCTCCATATCATAAAATTTGTCCTCTGTACTATTCACAGTAATTAATTTATGATTTTCTTTCATTCAAAATTTTTTATACAAATATAAACTTTTTATATGAAAATAGTATTTTAAAGACTTTAGTTTATAAATATATTTTTTTAAAAAAATTTTACAATACAAATTAATATGAATATATGTAAGTCAAATTTTAGTAAAACAAGGTAAAAGGGCCAACCTTTATGAAACAGAGGAAATAATATTTTCTTGAAATAAAACTAATAATTTAAAATATCCATTAATTGCTATTATTGTTAGCTTAAATCTACTATAAGAAAGTTATCAGATAGTGTAATTTAAGATCTCAAAAGTTGATATCATTATCAACTTAATATTCTAAGCACATGGATTCGATTTAGTCAGAAATCAGAAAATTCTTTAACAAGTTTAGACATAAAAATAATGATCAATATATCAATAACTAAAATGAAATGATAATTGAAGGTTACAAACTATTTACAAAATCTACCATATTTCTCATTTTTTAAAAATTGGTAGAAACTGTGTGTGTGTGTGTGTGTGTGCGTGTGTGTAAATAGGGAAGAGGGGATTAGAGGTGAAAATGGGTTGTGTAAATCTTAAACCCAACCCAAAAACTCTTTTACTTTGTTAGGTTGAGTTGGGTAAAAATGAATTATGGTTCGTGTGTTGGTTCCACATTTGGGAGAATCATTGATTTTTTAGGTTGATCTGGTTTCATATAGAATTAATTTGAGATTTATATATTTATGTATGAATATGTACATTTAAACATACATTTAAACATTGAGAAAATTACCAAATTACTCATATACTAAGAATATGCACGTTTAAATATGGATTAAGTTATGTATCATGTTAAATATTTTTTAAATAGGTTGTGAATGCAATTTTATTTGATTACAAAGTCGTTAATAATTATACATATATGATAGAAACCAAAAATTTTAAGAACCAAAACTAAAAAAAACCAAATCAATGATTTTGGTTTTATTCGGGTCTCGATTCTCAGGTTGGGTTCTAGTTTTTTTTTTTAAATCATAACTATGTTGGGTTGGTTCGTTTTCACTAGAAAACCAAAATCAACCTAACCCAAGATCATGCCTAATTGAGATTGGGGATGAACATGAGTTTGGTAGAACAAGAAACCAACCTAAACCACCAATGTTGGGTTCATTTTATTGAGAAAAATTTAACGATGGGTTCGTTCCAATACTAGAAGTCGATTGGTTTTCTAGTTACTTCTGGTTCCATATGAAATCAAATTTGATATATATATATTTATTTATTTATTTATATTTATTTAAATATATTATATGATTTGCATATTTACCGATATATTCATTTATTGTAAATTACATTATGTGAATGTTTTTGTCTTTTGGTCTTAAACACAAGCTTGAACCAATCTAATGCTATTGCTAACTTTCTGAATTGGTCTCTACAATTTGAATTACATGTGTATTTAAACTTGGAAGGAGTTGTGAATTGTGCTAAATATCTCTTAATGTGGTGAATGTTGATGACTTAGATATTTTCATCTATTCAATGGTTGTTTTACATGAAATTTTATGGGATTTTATAGTTGTTATGAGTATATGATGCAAACACAAAAAAAATTGAAAATCAAAACTAAAAATACTAAACCATGGCCATGGGGCTAGTTTTTTTTTAGTTTCCAACTCTTGAGTTAGGTTGGATTTTTAAGGTCTATGATTATTTCGAGTTGGCCAATTCAACTGAAAAACAAAACCATATTGACTTATTCTGACTCCATGTTGAGATTGTTTTTTTGTTTTTGGTATTTTTAAGGGATTTTTACCATTAGCTCTTAAACTTTGGATGATACTACACTTATCCTGTATCATTTGGAAATACACATTTCCCCATACTTTTCTAGCATTGTTAGTTTGACTTTCGAATATTACAATAACATCTTTAAGGTTTGGAAATCAAAACCTTCACCCTTGTTTTTTTTTTCCATTGCCCATCTTCTAATAAATGGACATTTGCTTGACTATTTTTTTCATTTTTTTAAATTAGTGAATATTTTAAATTATCAATTATTCTTCTTTGTAAATTTAAAATAATATATTGAATTTTAATTATTTAAAAAAAATCAAACAACTTGAAATTATAATATATATAGTTTAAATTAGTATGTCAGAAGTTGATACCAGATAGTGTAAAAAAATAAGAGGAAATGTGTATATTTCAAAACCTAAGGGTGTAACTATTGGCCTTTGTTCAAGAAAGGTAATTGTAATTTTGACTATCAATTGACTGCTGGGTCAAAAAATTAAAGGGATAATTGTATATTCTAAATTTCAAGGGTAAATATAACATCACCCACAGTTTAGGGGTAATTGTCAAAAAAAAAATTTAGATTATATTTGCTTAACAAAATACTTAATTTAAATTGCTTTGGATTTTGAAAATTTTAATTTGTGTTCAAAATTGATATAGCTCTAATTCATATTCTCATGGATGTGTGCTCTTAATTATCATGAAGCTATTGTTGCTCATGGTGAGCAAAACATTTTTCACTCCTAAGTAAGACATTGTAGGTAGCGTGATTAAGCCACATTTTTTTTTTCCAATAGAAGACTATTTATTGCAAAAAAAAAACCTCAAACAATGTTCATAAACAATGTCCAATCAAAGAAAATCAAAGAAAGGGGATAAGAGACTATTAATCCACTCAACATATCGCATCTCCATTTTACACCAAGATGCAATAGCATTAACACATTAAACTGCCTAGGAACATACCTGAAACTACAAAATTGAAAACGAAAAAGCAAATTTTGTATGTCATGGATAATGGGCTTGAGGATCTAAAGGATGGTGCCAGATGCAAAAACTCAATTAAGTTGCATGTAATCAGCTTCTATTTCAATCTTCTTAAGCTTTAGTTTAGTTGCCTATTTCAACTTTACTCGCATAACCTCCACTTAAACCATTAGAGTTTGTTGAGTTTAAATAGCCGAACCTCTTAAAGTTAACAACATACCCTAATCGTTTCTAAGCACCACTCCTGTCCCAGCCTTACCTGTAATGACATCACAAGCACCATCAACATCTATTTTCACTCTACCTTGGTTTGTTTTTGTCCATACACAATCCTACACCTATGAATTTTGTCTATCTCTATGATCTTTGCATAAAGAATACCCTATTTCCTCAACTATTTTTTTAATTTTAACAAGGACCCCTTCTAGATGTAAAGTTTTTTTTTTAAATACAGCTTCATTCTTTACTATCCATGTAAACCAGCAAGTAAAAGCAAACTTTGTTCCAAAGATTTGACTTTCTACACTTGATGCCACCTTAGTTAGGGTATCATAAAGCCATTGATTAAAAATAAAAATCTGGGTTTTATCTACTTAATAATCTAAAACTCCAAACCAACAATTCTGGTCCATTCATACTCTAAAAAAACATGCTTTGTTGTTTCATCAAAATTACAAAAAGGGCAAACCCTATTTTGAACTATTGCAACACGTCCTCTAAAGAAAATTTTGAACATTTGGTAGATATTTAATTCTCAATAACAATTTTTGCAAAAGGGGATTATATTAATAAGAAACAAAAGCTTTATCCGAATGAGCAAGGTCTTTAACCAGAAAGTTATAGGTAGTTTTGACAATAAGCTCATCTGAACCATCTAAAAGCCAAATTACAACATCAGCTTGGGAAGCACACCTTAATGGAATACATAAAATAGCCTTAGACTCCTTATCTGATAACCATCTTTAAATCTTCTTGAGATCCTAAAAACAAGAAGATAGTTTTATTAGCTGCCAAACCTTCATATTCATGATATTATCAGGGACCGGAGAACAAAGATGCAAAATATGATTATTTGTTGAGGGAATCCAGGGGTACTTCCTAATTCTAACTATTTTACCATCACCTATTTGCCAATACATTTTAGTCTTCATAATATCTTTACCTTTAAGAAAACTTACCCATCCCCAAGATAGTTTTGACCATTTTTTGGCTTGAAAAAATAAGGTTCTAGGGAAATATATTCTTTTAAAATTTGAATCCAGAAACTATTAGGGTGTTGCTAAATTCTACATGTAAGCTTTATGAGTAAGGTTTTATTAAAATTCTCTAAACCTTAAAGGTCTAAGCCACCTTCATATTTTGCTTTTGTTAAAGTCACCCAATTTTTCCAATGGATTTTATTTCCTTTCTTTGATGAGCCCCACCAAAAGTTGGAAATCATAGCATTTATCTTATTACACCATCCATGAGGAAATTTAAAACAACTCATAATATAAGTAGGAACTGCAAAGGCAACTACTTTAATCAAAATTTCCTTACTAGTGTGAGATAGTATTTGACCCTTCTAGCCTTGTAATATTTTGGCTATCTTGTTTCACACAAACCCCCATTGCCTCTAACTTTGATTGCCCCTAAACAATTAGGACCCCTAGGTACTTCCTTAGGAAATTATCTTTAGGAATCCCCAGGATGCAACTTATAGCTTCTTGTCTGGGGGAACTTGTTACTAAAAAATATACTGGACTTCTCTAGATTTATAGAATGTCCAGAGGCCATGCAATACGCTCTCAAAATCTTCTTTAGTCGTTGACAATTAACAATCCTAGCTGGCAAGAAAAAGAGAGAGTCCTCTAAAAAATAAATGGAAGAAAGTGGGATAGTTCTTAGTCAACTTAATCCATTCCAATTGTTTATCTTTAATGGCATTAGTTAGCATTAAAGAGAGAGCTTTTGTAATAAAGATGAAAAGATAAGGAGATAATAGATCTCTTTGTCTTAATCCTCGAGATAATTTCAACTTATTAGACTTTTTGTCATTTATAAGTAGCTTATATTTTACTGAAGTGACTAACTTCATAACCCAATGCACCCATTTTCCATCAAACACTAAATGTTTCATACATGTAGCAAGGAGGTCCCATTTTACAATGTCATAGGCTTTATTTAAATATATCTTAACTGTCATTTTGCACATCTTTCTTAATTTCTTAGTTCTTAAATGATGGAAAGCTTCATAAGCTATGGTGATGTTATCTTGAATTAGCTTACCTTTGATAAAAGCATTTTAAAAAGGTGAGGTAATAGAATTCATATTAGGCTTCATCCTATTTGCTAAGACTTTATAAATTATTTTGTTACAGAAATTACAAGGACTAGTTGGTCTAAATTGATATACTATTTCTGGGAATTAGTTTTAGGAATCAACACAATAAAAGTATAATTAAGAGAGGAGCTAAAAGTACCATGGATGAAATATGCATTTACAGCAGCCATAATAGTTTCCCCAACTTCCTTTTAAAAATAATGAAAAAAAACCCCTTAGAAACCCATTAGGACTTGGTGCTTTCACTCCTCCCATTTGAAAAGCTGATTCCTTAATCTTTTGATCATATACTTCTCTTATTAACCATAAGTTCAGCTCATTTGTTATAACTGACTTAATATGATTTAGATATGATTTAGGACTTCCTGCATTTCCCTAGGGCTTTCTGATTTGAAAACTTCAAATAATGTTGTTTGAACATGTCTTTAATAAGCTTTTCATCATTAGTCCATTAGTCTATGTTAATATCTTTAAGCCTTAAGATTTTGCTAGCTACACTTTGCTACATGGCAGAAGCATGAAAAAAAGTTGTGCTTTTATCACCACATTGTTGCCATAAATTTTATTCCATTGGTGCCAATACATCTCTTCCTTAGTCCATAACTCTTTTATTTATTTTTTAATAACTTCATCTTCTTCTACTGTGTTAAGATCAATGTTATACAATTCACCCAACTGGAACATTAGACTCTCAATTTCCTACTTATTATGCTGAAAGCGTTTTATACTCCATTCTGTCAAATCCTTTCTATATTGACCAAGTCCCCTTTGCAATCTAGTCATAGCCTCCTAAGAATGAATCTACTCCCAAGCTCATTGGATAACATATTTACACTGTGGTTCTCAAATCCACATGTGCTTAAATTTAAACCTTTTCTTACTTTTCTTATTTGTATAATCTATGTTCATTATTAGAGCTGAATGGTCAGATCCAAAACAATGTTGATTAAGCACTTGTGTTGGAGGGAATAATAACCTCCAAATGTGTATTGATTAAAGCCCTATCAATATGCTCATGAATAAGGTTATTTTCTCTTTTATTAAACCATGTATGTTTCTATCCTTTAAAACCCGCATAAAAAATATTCACATCCAACAACATCTCATGAAAACTCAGCATCCTTTTATCATCTATCTTATCTCCTTCATATTTCTCATCCTGATATAATTCTTTATTGAAATCACCAATGCACATTAATGGATTATTATTATTTTTGACCTGCTAAGCTAATCGGATCCTTCCAAATTCTAATTATTTCCTCATATTTTGAAGAAGCATAAACCTAAGTGATCTGGAAAATGTGGTGAGTATGCTTTTCAATAATCTTAGTATATATCCAATTCCTATTTGTCATCTTTACCGTAACTATCATAGTATCATCCTACCAAAGGGCAAAACCTCCTAATAAACCCATTGGGTTTATAATCAAGCCATAGTCATATCTACAGTCATTTATCGAGGATGATGGCAGAAAGCCAGGGAGAGGTGGCAGGGCTTAGGGCGAGGTAAGGACAGTGGGTCAGGACCATTAACGATGGCAGGGCTAGTGGTTGGAATGACATTGAACAAGGGAACATAACTTACAGGGTGATGGTGGCAGGTGGAGAAATTTTAAGGTTTCTGGGGACGAAGGAGGCGAGACAGGGGGCTGAAGGTGCAATTTGACCTTTTCGGTAAGAGCTTAGGTTTCTTATAATTTTCCATCTTTTTATTTTTTCTTATTTTCACTCAAATGTTGACTTCTATTTATTAGAAGAGAGTTGTAAACGTATAAATGCAATTAAAATAGGTTAGAGAGATTAAATCCAAATCAAATTTAAAGAGATTTGATTCTCTTAGGAGGTTATTAGCCAAAATACTAGTTTAGTTCCATAAAAATTCTTTAGTTATATGACCCCGCATTCTATGTGAAAATTCAATTTAACTTAAAATGTTCAAAATTTATCAAATTAGCCCAAAACTTTATTAAATGGGCAGATTTTACCTGAAACTTCTTAAAATTTTTGGATTTACCCACACTCTTGAGAGTTGGGAGTTTTGCCCAATAATTTCCAATTTTTTCTAGAAATTTTTAAAACCTTCAATTTATATCTAAACTCTTCCCTTTTACCTAAATTAAGATCCTCAAATTATATTAACTAAAACACTAAGGGGTGATGTGACCCTATTAACAGTGCTGCCATTGCTACAGTATTTTTTTTCATTTGGTATTTGTTTAGCATGTTTTTTGATTTTTTGGCCTTAAATTTTTTTGGAAGTTTTTCCTTGGTTTTTTTTGTATCTTTTGAGTACTTTCCCCAATTTTTTTAGGTTTTTCTTTGCTAAAAAGGGATAAATTACAAAATTAATTCTCTATTTATTTGCGATGATATCTTTATACTTTTGATCATTAGACTTTCAAAATAGGTCTTTTACCACTTTCTCATAAAGTTTTGATTATTGTGTTTTAGGCCCCTAATTTTCAGTAATGGCCTTTAAGACTCTGATTTCTCTTAAAAGGCCAAATTCAATACATTAATCTTATGTCATATATTTTCTATTTACCAAATTTATTATCACCCCCTTTTCAGTCATTTAAGTTTTATAGATCTTTTGGATTGACCATATCTTATTTTTGAACTCATAATTTTTTTAGTATTTTTTCCTATAAATATAATATATATGAAAAATTGTATCTTCATTGGTCATCTTGGAACAACATGTGAGTCACAATCTAATTAGCAACTAAACTAAATTAATTCTTATTTTGACCTTAACTAATCATTTTAAATTTCTAACAATGTATAGAATGAACAACAATATAACCTGCATATAATTGACCGACTAACTATGAAACCCTAAAATGACCAAAATTATCCAACTGTCCTAACAAATGATCAAATTGTCCCTGAAAAACAAAAATACTCTTAAACTAACTTTAAAACTAAACTAAAATTAGTGTCAGTACAAAATTGGATCTCAACAGCTGTAATGTCTAAATTAAAATTTTAATTTTTTTTCCAAACATGTAAAAGAATTCGAAAAAAATATATATTTTCAAATCTCATAGAGGAACAGTAATATCAGTGTAAGATGGTGCTAATTGTAAAGTACGCGCAAATTAAATACCTAGCTACCGCGTTGCAATAGGCTACCCACGAGGTTTCTCCCGTATAAAAAGGCCGATACCCTTCCGCCCCATTCCCACCAGCCAACGCCATTTCTTTCTAGCTAGGCCAGTGATCGTCGCCCGAGCCTAGCTAATCTACGGTCATGGCCGGCATAGTGTCCGTTGAGGAGATCAGGAAGGCGCAGACGGCAGCGGGTCCCGCCACTATCCTCTCCATCGGCACCGCCGTCCCCTCCCACTGCGTCCTTCAGGCCGATTACCCTGATTATTACTTCCGGGTCACCAACAGCGACCACCTCACTAAGCTCAAAGAAAAGTTCAGGCGCATGTGTAAGTATTACTTCTATCTATCCGTTGGTATATGCCCACTGTCCTTAATTCCTTCCCTTCAGATACTCGCTTGGTTTTGGGTTTCTTGCTCCATTCCAGAATGAAATGTAAATTAACTCTTATTTCTAGTTTTAATCTTCAATTTTTGCACCTAAACTAAGAGAGATGGAAAAAAAATGAACTGTCAATTAACCCTCTTTCCTAGTTTTACTCTTCAATTTTTGCATCTAAACTAAGAATATCAAAAGAAATAAAAAATAAAAATGAACGTTGAGCTGATAATTTAAAGGTTAATATAGTAAAGTGTTTTATCAAATAAAAAAAATCGTGCAAAGACAAAACGAACCAAAAGTAATTATCACAAAAAAATGAGACAGAGTACTCTATATTTATTGGTTCGGTGAGTGATAAACTACTTGAATTTTGTTTTATCGTTCCCAGTTGTAAGCACTCATTTTGCTAAACAAACGGTAATTAGGCACTCGATTTATTAATTAAAAAAATTTACAACTGATTTAAATATTTCATTACCCTCAGCACTCGTAACTTAATTCTCATATCAGCTTATCGACAAATGATATAAGAGAGACAACAGCTATGGATTATCCATTCACGTTGTGACATACTTTCTCTACCTTCATTTTTATCGTTTCAATTCTTTTGGGCGTCCTAAAATTATTTTTCTATTTCTTAAAGTGAAAATATCTTGTAAATTCTACTTCTACATTTTTTTTAAACTTTTTTGAACCTTGTGCACAAATTTATTAAGGGACTTTTGTTAAAAAGGGGTTGCAAGAACTTTCTTGAAAATCCATTTGTGGTGCTCTTAAGATATTTAGGTAATATTACACTTAGCCCCATTCTGTTATAGAAATATACACTTTACTATATCTTGCACACTTTAACCTCTTAAAAAAGCTGTTTTATATTTATACAAAAAAATTAATAATTTAAAATATCTGTTAATTATAAGAAAGAGTGACGTGCAGAGTACAATCATTGAGAGATGATAATTGTACAATTTAAATTAAGATTTTAGAAGTTATATGACATTATAAAAAAGGCAGAAAGAAAAGTGTATATCTTTTAAATTGAAAGGGGCAAAGTGTAATATCATTTAAATCTTAGAGTGTAAATCATAATTAACCCCAATTAAACAGGGACAAAGGGAAGCAAGAAATACGCCGAAATAACTTTTTATTGTTTGGTATTTAGAATTAGGTATGCAAATATAAGATTTGCGGTGGTATTCATATAGTATGGAGGATGAAGGAAATACTTGTTTTTTCGGAACTTAAAAATAACCGAAACAAGATTTAATGAGATTATTTGAATTTGGGGGAAGGGGAATGGGTCTCAAATCCTAGCCATTGCTGGAGCTGAGTGTCACGACTGCCACTTTGGTCAGGTGGAGGGATGCGTAAATTGCTTCTTAAAATTTATATTTTTATGCATTATTTAAGATAATCTTTATTACTATTTGTCCTATAGTTTAACTAATACTTAATTTTAGACGCCTTAAAAATGAAGATATGAAGAATGATTTATAACAAGTTCGTTTTAACTTAAGTCAATTAATTTTAAAATATTTTATTTTTATTCTTATGATTTTTTGCCTGAAGTTAATTTTAATTCAAAGCCAATATTAAATAGATACAATAATTAATTGATAATACATTTTTTTAATCTTACTAAATTTTTATGAATTTTTCTATTTTAGGGCATTAAAAAAAATTTATAAAAATTTAACAATATTATGAAAATTTACTTTCAAATAGATTATTGTGTCTATATAGTATTGGCTTTCAAATGAAATGAGTTTTAAGCAAAAAAAATATAAAATTAAAAATAAATTAGTTGACTTAAGTTAAAAATGAATTAACTCTTAGTCATTGTACTCATATTGTCTAATGACCCCCAATACCTATGGTATCGGGTTTCCAAATGGCACCCACTAAGAGTATATTAACTATCTATATTTTTCTTATTTTTCTTGTTAATTAGATATGCAAGATTCAAACATTTTCTTATAACTGAAACACTCTATTTTAATTTAAATTGTTATACCTATATAATATTAATTTTTAAATGATATTAATTTAGATAAAAGATATGTAAAAATAAAAATAAAAATATTTTACATTAAACTAACTTAAATTAAAATAAATTGGCTCTTCTTGTCATAAGTATATTGATATGTGATTGGAAGTCCACTCATGTCGCGTGACTCATTTTCATTTCATTTTCACGTGATTCAAATTCAATAAAGCATTATGTCAACTAAATAAGAACAAATTTATTATTATAGAATCTGATGTGTGTAATTACAAAGTAGGGGTGGGCCGATTGTACATTAGAAAATGTCTGTTGGCTTCTATATGTAGTATTAAGGGAAATTTAATAGTGACATTTAATAGTGACATATGACAAAAATTACGAACGGATTTTGACTATTCATAATGTCTGTCACCTGTTACACAACTCAAACCCTATTACTAAATCCAATGCTTCATGTTATGTGCTAATAATTACTCTCTTTACCCCAAATTTTTTGTTTTATTTATTTTTAATAATTAATTTAAGATTTTTTATTTATATATGAATGATAAATTAACAATAAATTTTATTTATATATATATTTAATTTTTTTTAACTAACAATAAAATAAATAAATTCAAATCAAAATATAACAAAAGATCAAATGGTACAAAAGTTTCAAAACAAAGAAACAAAAGTTTTGAAACAGAGAAGAATATTCTTTGAGTTCTGCCCTTAAATTGCCACATTTGTGGAACCAACCCAACCCACGACCCTGTGGATTTCTGGATTCCTGCAAGCTGGACCGGCCTCCGGCCGATTGAGAACTGCCGCACCCAAAATCCTACCAACCTGCAGCAGCACAAAAAGAGGAAAAAGAAAAACAGATGGCTTTTAATTGTAAAACTTTTTATTTAAAAATATATTATTTTACCATTAAAAGCTGATATATAATAGGTGATTTACTCTTCTGAGTGCAAAGTTTAAAAAACATGCTGGAAAAAAAAAGTTGTAGGTGAAGTAAAAAAAAATTAGGAATGAATGGATATTCCTTTTTCAAATTTTCTAGGAAACTTATGGACCCTTGTCATGGGCCAATCTTCTATGACGGTAATCAATTGCTACTTTAATAGTGTAGTCAAAAATAAAAAAAATGACGGTAAAAGTTAATTGTCAATAAATAGTGAACATGATAAATTAAAAACATGTCCCGACCAGAGGGGTTGGGTTTCAAATAAGTTCTATTTGAATTCGACAATGGAATTAAGTACGCAAAGTAAGAAAAAAAAAAGAAAAAAAGAAAAAATTAAAATAATAGTTTAAAAAATAATACTATGATAAATTAATTTGATAAATATAAAAAAATGTAATAAAGATTTGAAATCATAAAAAATGGAAGAAGTTGCTGAAAAGGTAGGGAAGGGTGACTTGGGTGAGTTGAGGTTGAGGAAATTAATAAAGGTGGAAAAAATTAAATGGAAAACAATTCTGCTCTTGCATTCTGCATTAAAAATAATTTTTTTTAAAAATAAAACAGGCGAAAAGTCAATGATCAAGAAGAGGTACCTGCACGTGACGGAGGAGATTTTGAAGGAGAACCCCAGCATGCGCGACTACTGGTCGCCATCGCTGGATGCCCGGCAAGATATCGTGGTGGTGGAGGTGCCCAAGCTCGGCAAAGAAGCCGCGGTCAAGGCCATCAAAGAGTGGGGTCAACCCAAGTCCAAGATCACCCACCTCATCTTCTGCACCACCTCCGGCGTCGACATGCCCGGCGCCGACTACCAGCTCACCAAGCTTCTCGGCCTCCGCCCCTCCGTGAAGCGCACCATGATATATCAGCAGGGCTGCTTCGCAGGAGGCACCGTCCTCCGCCTTTCCAAAGACATCGCCGAGAATAACAAGGGAGCTCGCATCCTCGTGGTCTGTGCTGAGATCACCGCAGTGACCTTCCGCGGCCCGTCTGAAATGCACCCTGACTCCCTTGTCGGCCAGGCCCTCTTCGCCGACGGAGCCGCCGCGCTCATTGTCGGCGCCGATCCTGACACCAAGATCGAGCGTCCTCTGTTCCAACTCGTCTGGACGGCGCAGACGATCGTCCCCGACTCCGAAGGGTCCATTGACGGGCACTTGCGTGAAGTGGGTCTCGCTTTCCATTTGCAAAAGGACATTCCCGGGTTAATCGCGAAGAACATCGAGAAGTCCCTGGAGGAGGCCTTCAAACCGATCGGCATTAGAGACTATAACTCGATCTTCTGGATCGCCCACCCGGGTGGGCCGGCGATTCTCGACCAGGTGGAGGAGAAAATCGGGCTGAAGGAGGAGAAACTCAGGGCGACGAGGCACGTGCTGAGTGAGTACGGGAACGTATCGAGTGGGTGCGTGCTGTTTATCTTGGACGAAATGAGGAAGAAGTCACTGGAGGAAGGGAAGGCCACCACCGGGGAGGGGTTCGAGTGGGGAGTTCTCTTCGGGTTCGGGCCGGGTCTGACGGTTGAAACGGTGGTGTTGCACAGTGTTCCCATCGCGTCCGCTCACTGAGGGGATTTGATGTGGCGAGGTTATGAATTAATGTGTGCTATTTCCTAGCGTTAAATAAAGAACTTGAAAGTTGCTCCATCATTTTTCAATAAAAAGTAACCTTGTCGACGTTGTCGTAGTATTTACCAGAGTCGGTGACTTTACGGTATGTGAACACCTCTCTGTGTTTTTTATTGTCACTCCGTTTTACTATTTGTTGCTTGTATAAATGAAAACATGCTTAAATTCCTTGGCTTTCAAACATATGTTTTGATTATTGAAGTTGGAGGTTGCTATCTAATTATAGCAGATTATTGGAATCCGCTTCCAATAAAGCCATCCACCCATTGATGCTTGGAAATTTCTTTGGGGAGGTGCATATGGCATAATTGATGAAAAAGTAACATGTTTGATGAATGTTGCAGTGGAGATATTTGACATTGAGGGCGAAAATTTTTAGATAGGCACACTGTCCTGAATAGCTGTTAGCTGCTTCTGATATGTTGATAGTTATGGCTTTTGCTTATAGCAATCACGAGGTTTATGGTATTCGTATGTTATGTTGGCTCAATCACGATGTCTATGTCAACATTAAATATAAATATAAATAATGGAGATTATTGGTGAAGAAAAAAATTTCATAAAAATAAAAAAAGAAAAGTAAGAACTAAGATAAAAAATCAATGTAAAATTTTAAGACTAAGAGAGCAAGGGAAAAAAAAAATCTAAGTATCAAGAAATAAACTGTGAAGACTAAAATTTTATTTTAGGAAAAAATTAATAATATAAGATAAAAAGTGGAATTTCAGAGACAATATGTAAAATTTTCAGGAATTAAAGGCTTCACCATCAATTTAATAAAATAAAAAAAAAATAAAAAATGAAAACATTAGCTAAATCGAATCAGCTTAAACCACACAAAAAAGTGACGACTCATAGTGGCTAAAGTTTTGTTTTAAAAAACAATAAAAAAAAGTTAAACAAAGTCACTATGGTTCATTAAAAACAGAAATGATAAATAAATCATAGTTACCAAAATTTTGCTTAAGAAGACAATAAAAAAAATAAAGACGAAGATAACAAACAGAAAGATTTGGTGACCCGTACATCGTAATAGATATTTTTTATAATAAATTTTAATAATAATAGTTCAAAACAAAAAGCAATACGTGCTTTGAAATAATGTATTTTTTTATCAATTAAAAAAATTCACTAAAAATTTTCATCTATTTTTAGCTAAAAATCTAATTTTTAATATCAATGAAAAATTTGTCTAAAAAAATTCATTTTCAAATTTAACAATTATGGACCAAATTACTTTATTAAATTATAGAGCTTGAAGTAAATAATTGATGCTACAAAAATTAATAATTAATCATGATAAAAAATGACCAAAATATAAAATTATGTTTAATATATGTTAATCAATTAGCAGTCTAACCATTAATTTAATAAAGATAAATAGAAAAGAAAGGGAAAAAAAACTGATTATAGCCAAATCAATGAGAATCAGATCAAAATTAGGCAAATTATAATGATTAAAGTTTCATTTTAGAAAACAACAAAAAAGAAAGTCAATAAAAAAATTTAGGATCAAGACAGAAAAAAAACTTTAGGTATTAAGTATTTAACAATTGACTTAATGAAAATAAAAAATAGTTTAGCTAAAAAATAAACAAATTATGCTTATCAATATCTTACTTTAAAAGATCGTACATAAAAAACAACAAACAAGAAAACTTGGGGGCTAAGAGAGGAAATGGAAGATCTAATTAAATAGTTATAAAATATAGGGACCACAATGTAACACTCATGCAAGTTAGAGCCTAAAATGGAGAAATTAGAAAATTAGGGACTGAAGCAGCGTTTTAACCGAATCAAATGTGATACAGACTAAAACCGTGGAAATTGTAACATAAGCCCTCAAAAGAGCAAGTGACTTGTGAAAAGAGGATCGAACTACAAAAAGTGCAAATCGCATCCTAAAAATTAAAAAAAAAATGACACTGAACTGTTTATCTACATAATCACTGTTGAAAATGATAAATAGTAGAATCCCTTCCTCTTTTACAATATAGTATAATATCGGTTCTCTATGTGTGTGCAATTTCCTTTTCTCTGCTGCGCTAACTTATTAGTTGTGGAATCTTCAATTTTTGTTCCTATCCTTTTGTTATATTTGACTACTACAATTTTATGAATGTAAGATATTGTGCTATTTATTCAAAAAATGCAAATACAATTCATTTTGAGTCGTCAAACTCAATAACCAAGAAGTTTATCTATAAAAAAAATAATTGCAACAAATCAGAGACATTATTTGTTGATGTAGTATGTGCTTCTCTTCTAAGACATTTACGATTGCTCTCTTTTCTTCTATAAAATCAAATTTATATTGCACATTTCTACATATATAACGAATAAAATCATAAATAACTACTCGATATAGTGTCTTTACTGACTCTTGATGCGAAGTCTGCTTATTACCGTAAACATTTATCTAAATTAATGGTACTAGGAATAATTATTGGGCATCCTCGATAGGGCCATAGAATGGTGGCGGAGCCAGTCCTTCGACTTGCTCTCCGCCGCAAGACTGGACGCAGCTGTCGGCAGCTTCGACGCAGCCATTGATGCAAGTGGTGAAATTGGCGGGCCCAGACGGAGCACAGCCAAATCCGCAAAGGACAGTATTAAGAGCACAAGCGTTCCGGCAACCGTCGAAGGCATCGTGTGGCGGCTCCGCCACGGGCAGCGGCAACTGGATGCAAATGGGGAGCAGTAGGTAGGGACCGGACTTGGCGGGTGACTTCCCCACGCAGAGCAAGAGGGTGAAGCAGATGGGAATTTGGGCTTCCACTTCTGCCAACCCAGCCATGCAGATTATCACAATTAGGACCCCGAGGGTAAGATGGATCGGCCGTTTGCCGGACCAACAACCATCCATGTTTGTTTTTTTCGTTGAAATAAGTAATAATTAATTAGGCCTCGTTTTGTTTAGCCACGAATTAATTAATGCATGCTAATTTATATAGTACCTATCTGTACTACTAGCTAATAGGGGTATATCCTAAAAGAGATTAAAGGCTCTCTCTAGTCTAGAGCTGTAAGTGAATAAATTGGGACGAAATAGTAATAGAGTTCAATTCGTCATCGATCCATATTCATGTGGGAGGCATGATTTTAATTTGTAAGATAAGTTTTTGAGCTACCTGCTGCATCTTCCCATCATCTTTATTCCGCTGCAATCAGCAACTCCATGCCGCCTTCTTCATTAATTTTCTTATACTACGTCTACCTCTTTTTTTTTAGAATTAATTTCTGGGTGATCACTTACAAAAAAATACGAAACCCGTCATTTTGAGAGAGAATTTAATTGACACCAAATAATTAGCTAGAAATAAATGCTTTACATTCAAATAGAATTTAAAAATAATTGATAGTTTTAAAACTTGCATAAACAATTAAGATAGTTTTCAAACTTGTATTAAATAATTAGGTGCCAATTCATTTTCATTTAAGTCAACTTAATCTAAAATAACTCATTTTTAGAGCATCTCTAATATAGGAAAACGAAAATCAAAATCTCCATAATTTTTCTATGGTAACTCCAACAGTTTTCCTATTTTGTAGAATTTTGCATTTATTATACAACAATTGAATATTATGTATTTAAAGTACATTCAAATTAATGACTAGTTTAGTTGTTACAATAATTAAATATTCTATATTTAAAACAATAATATTGATGACAAGTGAGAAAAGTTAAAAAGTGGATGAGAAAAATAGATGAAAAGTAAATTGAAAGGAAACAGAAGATGGGGAAAAAAAAATAAGTTTTAGAGTTTCTGCAGATATAGAGAATTGAATATTTTCTTTTACCTCATTCTCTATTTTATAAAATGAGATAGGGAAGCTATTAGTGTGAAATATGGGCTCCATATCCCCTAAAATAGAGAAAATCTATAAAATGGAGAAGCTATTGGAGATGCTTTTTTATCTTTTTTAATTGAAACCAATTTTATTTGGAAATCAATATTATTTAAGTGAAATAGTTTAAGGATTGAAAATTTTTTATGATACTATTAGTTTTTATGAATTTTTTTAGGTATTAAAAAGTTTATAGAAATTTAATAACATGATAAAAAATTTATTTCAAATGGATTATCATACATATATAATATTGACTTTAAAATATAATTAATTTTAGATAACAAATATAAAAAAATAAACCATTTAAAATTAAACTGATTTAAATTAAAATAAATTAACTCTAAATTTTGGAGTTCCTCACAACAGAAAGAGTCAAACTATATTTTTCAACAACACCAAATTTGAGACGTGTTGTTTAATTTGAGACGTCTTTTGTTCTAAATTTTTAAAACCGAGATACATTTATTTTTCATGCCTTGAAATATCCCACCCTAATTTTTTCTGAATTCATTTGATAGACCAACACGCTTGGCATATCCTCCACCATAATTTTCATGTCGGCTAATAGTACTCATGATTATAAGATGATCGTTCTATTAATTATCCTTCTTTTTTTTTTTTTTTTTTACTTTTTCAAGAGTTTGGTGAATGGAATCTCTCTCCATCTTTTTCTCTACATTAACGTTATCTTCTTTTATCTGCATCTTTGAGCGGGTATGGATACCAATCTAAGTTTCATTAGTTAATTTATTGTTATTATTTCAATCATTCAATCATTATCATCTTTTTTTTTTTACCTTTTTTTTTTTATCATCATTCTCCATAAAACTCTTTTATCACTGTTAATAGGAGCATTGTCCAATTCATCGTATGTTTCATAAATAGACAGATCTAGATAATCTATTTTTATATTAGTTGATTAAGCAGAGTGTGAAAAGCAACGAGACCTAGGTAGATGGGGCATTTTTTAATAATAGATCGGATGATGGTTTGTTAGTCCAATCATGTATTAATATGTTAGTCCAATAGAGTATTGGTTTGTTGGTGTGTTAATATATTTTTCTATTTATTTTTTAGGTTACCTCTACTAGGCTGTAGGACTTGGATACTGGACCAATCTTGGATATTCATTGTATAGTATCATAGTTACTGAAAGATATACAAGACCTATAGTTGAGTCAAGCGTGCGCTATTCCTCAGTACTCCCTTCATCCTATATTATTTGCAACATGTTCCTTTCTGAGCCATTCCAAATTCTTTATTGCACCATTTCCTCTTTTGGTTACTTTTATCAATCCAAACGACAAATATGTCCTTGTTTCCAATTATCCCAAAATTTTTGTCTGCTTGGGTTGCGGCGATCAAAGTTCGATGGAAGGGAAATGAGGAGGTCGAAGCACGATTAAAGGGAGAGATCTAGGTGGGATCCAAGAGAAACTGTGAGGTTAGGCGAGATTAGAGGGATGGGACAAGGTGGAGGGATGAGGTTATGAAATGCAATGGAGTGGACGGAGGCAAAGGGACAAGATCGGAGCACAACAGGACTATGATCGAGGAGGTGATGAAGCAGGCAAAGCTGGCAGATTGTGCGACTGAGGATAGAGGTGATCCAGAAGGCGAAGCACGAATGTCAGCCAATGATGAAGGAGATTTAGGTGGCTTTGTCAAAAAGATTGACATTAGGAGCTCCAACTATTAGCGCGAGGGACAAAAAGAAGACAAAGACAAACTGATGCTATTGTTCACTGTGTAGTGGGGAGATGGGCTGGATTGAAGTAGAGAGATGAGCAAAGAAGGGAGGGTAACGATGGGATTCAAATTAGGAAGTATGATGATGGTGAGATCCTGATATATGAAAGTTTGAGGGCAGCTCCAACATTGGCACCGGAGAAGACATTAGTAGTGAGATAGGGTTTTTATAGATAAGAATGTTTTAATTAAAGGTATTTTTATCAATTTTTTAATAATTTATGTCTTATATATAGATGATTAAGAGTGCGATCACTATGTCTAATTAGACATGTATGCATCATAAAATAACTATCTCTTCTTTCCGCTTTTCCTTTTCCCCAAATCTCTCTTGTACTTCCTATCTCTAGACTAGATCAATCACCTTTTATTACGCCGCCCATTTTCTCTATGTAGTCATCTTTAATTCTCTTTAGCCGTTATTGTTCTCTATTCGAGATGATATCTACGAAATTGACCTCAAGAGATGCAAAAGCAGAGTAAAAGAGAGATTTTTTTTCAGAAAAATTGCCCACGAATATAATTAATCATGACTAGTATAAATGGAAGATCCGTACAAGGTTGATCTTAAAATAGATTCGTATGCAGAATAATTAAACCAGAGTCACTACAATCTGGCCTGAAAAATAAGTGCTCTGCACAAATGACAGATTCTCTGCTCCTTTTTTTTTTTAAAAAAAAAAACACATATGAGCAAAAGGTACTTTGTGAAATATACTCTTCTCTTGTTAATATATGTTAATTCGATTGTTATTTAGTACTGTATAATATTGCATGCTTCACATGATTAATTAATACCAATATGGTTCCGACGCGAAACTAAAACAGAACTGAGCAAGAACGCAGGTGAAGTGATGACATGCCTACATATCTACTGATACTAATCCTCAGGATCATAGTGACGATAGGGCCCTGGCGGTGGAGCCGGTGGTTGGACTCGGTTACCGCTGCCGCAAGAGTCGACGCAGCTTCCATTCGCTTTTACACAGCCGTCGATGCAAGCGGCCAGGCCTGCAGCTCCAGACGAATAATTATAATTTCCCCCTTTTTTTTTTTTTTTTTTTTTTTTTTTTTTTTTTTTTGCACAGTTGATTTCGCAAGTTGCGGTGCTTAGAGCGCAGGCGTTCCGGCAACCATTGGACGCGAATTGTGGCGGCTCTTCCATCAAGGGCTGGAGGCAAAGGAACGCCTCTACGCAGGGACCGAACTTGGTGCGTGTTTGGGCTATGCACGTGACGAAGCCGATGCATGATCCATGGGCCTCCACCTCCCTCGCTCCTATGCATATCAAAGCAATAACCAGAACTTGCAACGATATAAGCCTCGCGGATTTGCTGCTCCACCGATCCATATTTTCGTGGAGGGTTCTTACAAGGTTCTTTCAATCCGCTTTTATTCGAAAATGATTTGTTGATTTGGCGGAGCAATTTGAGTGCTAATTTATATATGTAGTTGAGCATAAATATTACGCAAAATATATCACCATGTACCAGGCATGATGGCACTTGAGCTATGAGCACACGGTAGAGCTAGCCTTGATCAATTATTTATTTATCTAACAATAAAAAGTTCTATAAAAAAATCCTACTTAAAAGCAATACAAATGTGTTAAGTTTAATAGATTCGTATTGCATTAATATTGAGTAGGTTGCATAACTTTTTGAGTTAAACTTTGAGCATAAAGTGCTCTTGCTCGATCCAACTCGAGCCTTAGCGAGTCTTCAACTATTATGACATATAGAGTTAATTAGTCATTACAATAGTCCCATGCTAGAGTTAGATCAAGATTACACATAAACCCTTGAAATATCAAAATTTTTGTTCACCTAGTTGAAATGAGTATCTCTATATATTAGATTACATACATTTAACCGCTCACTTTACTTAACACTTACATATGTGAGTTTAAACCTTCAAAAGCTACAATGAACAATCTTCTTTATTACCAAGATGAGCTGAGGGGGTGTAATTGTTGAGGCTCATCAAGCTCGAGTCCAAATTGAGCCCTACATGCTTACAGCCTAGGCCGGCATATTTTCACTTTTGTGCCACCTCACTCAACCTAGGCAACCCATTCACTGTAAAAGAAAAATGGAGAGGGCTACAAGAGGGATGCAATTGATCGGTGATTTGGTCGCCAAATAATTGATATTTTTTTTAATTTTTAGTAACCGATTGAAAACTAAAAAATTGATCTCCAAAAACTTAATTACCACGTTCTAGCGACCAAATGATGACTAATTGGTGATTGATCGGTGATTGAATGGGTCGCTAGTCTAGTGAAAGCCTTCATGGTGCTTTTTGGCATCCAATCCAAAAAAAAAAATGGTTGGCAACTAAAAATTTAGTTGACATCGTGAGTATAACTTACTAATAAAGTAGTAATGGAAAGCGGAATAAAGGAGAACAATGTGGTTAATTTCCACCAGCAATATTTCCCAAAGTTTAACATACTTTCGAATCACAAGGAACATCATAATGGAAGGATCCTAGTTTTCTGGCTACCAGAGTTGTGCGAGGTGACAGTGGAATCAATGATAGCGCACTTTGTTAATGGTAGAGTTCACATCTTACATTGTAATATGGTTATTTACATAACATTTATTTATGGTTTTGATTTTAGAAAGCAGCGTAGAGCCTTATGGCACTAATTTTTCTAGATAGTAGGCAACATGACTGAGAAGTGGATTTTGCTTTGTGACTTTAATGTAATTAGATAACTAGTTGAAAGAGAGAATAAGGTGGCAATTGGTGGTACCAATATCAAAAGATTAGGCTCCCATTGGGCCTAAACATCATCTTAAAGAAAATGGGCTCATTAAGAATTTGAAACCCAGTCTGATCATAAAGGACAAATGCCCTAGATCTAACGGTTCAAGAGATAACTGCTCCATCTAATGGTTCTAAATCTCAAGGCACACTATCCCAAAAGCCTATATAAAGGCATTCATGATCACATTTAAGGTATGAGATCACTTTCCTTGGTGTTTGCACAACACTAGAATTATTATTGACTTAAGCGTTGGAGTATCTTTTGCAGGTCTCCACGCTTCCTTTGCCAAAGTGTACTTGTGCGATGAACCAAGCTTTCGGACCTTCAGATCGTTTACTGAGAAAGGTGCATCATCATTTGGCACCCATCGTGGTTTATCCGTGAGTACACACTTGGACCCTATTACTCCTGGAAAGGAGTCGTAGCATCTGGATACTCAACCTGACTACCAAGGGCCTATTAAAAGGCAAAGACATGATGGGATATCATGGCCACATCCTAACCCCTCTCGAAGGGAGTACACAAGTAAAAGCTGGGAAAAAGTAAAGTTCACATCACTTATAGCCCCAAGATCAGTTATTCTTTATGCTATCCAAGATAAAAAGTATCTTAAGTGGCCAGAAGCCAAGAAAGGTGAGTAGGTAGGCCTTAGAGCAAACCACTATTGTGAATTTCACAAGACTATCGGGTATGAGGCCAACAATTGTAGATTGCTCAAAGAGCAAATTAAAAAATTAATTAAAGAGGGGAAGCTTAACAAGTACATCAGACACTATGAAGATCACAATAATGATACTTGTAAGGAAGGCGCCAAATTTAGGAAGAAAGATGACGATGAGGATAAAGATAACCAGGGTAGAGGAAAATAAGGACCACTATAATAACAAGGCAACGGAAGCAACAATCCATCATATTGCCAATGAGGTTACCTTTGAAAGGGGAAAGGAACATGTTGCTCCAGGATCCTCAATCGCTCATAGAACCTCAGGACTTATTGTTGATGCAGTAATAGCCAGACATAGAGTTAAAAAGCTTTTACCAGATATGGGAGCTCTTCCTAGCATTCACTACCAGTCTACTGTCAAAAGGATAACGTTCGACAAAGTAATGATCAAGCCTCACCATCATCAAATTAAGGGACCAGGAAACGAGCCTCTACCGGTAGTGGGGGAGGTCGTGCTTCTAGTAACATTTGGGGACAAAGAGAAGAATGAAGTTACAAAGATGGTCCAGTTTAAGATCATTGATGCACCTGCAACCTACAATGGTTTGATTGGATTCTATGTTATGCAAGAATTTGACATCCGTATCAGGGCTAAAACATTGGAGATAACCCTCCGGACCAAAGAAGGAATGACAATTATCTCCCCCAGCATAGCAGAGACAATCTCTGCAATTATTTGGTTGCACCATCCTGATAAAGAGAAGGAAAAAAGATGAACACCGTGGAGGTAATGAAAGAGATAATCCTCAACAAGGCGGACCCTAGCAAAAAGACCAAGGTAGGAACTACCCTCGGCAAAGAAGGGGAAGAAGAGTTGATTGCTTTCTTCAAAGGTAACTATGACGTCTTCACTTGGTCAGTAAAAGACAAGCCAGGAATTGACCTTGGGGCCATTACCCACAAACTTAACATCATGCCAGGAAGGCACCGAGTTCAGCAAAAGAAGAGGAACCTCAGACTTGAAAGGAAAGCAACTGGTAAGGCAGAGGTAGAGAAGCTCCTAACTGTTAGCTTCATAAAGAAAGTCAAATATCCAGATTGGGTCTGTAATGTTGTAATGGTCCCAAAAACCACCGAAGGGTGCCGAATGTGTAATGACTTTACAGACCTTAATGAAGCATGTCCTAAGAATTGTTACCCCTTACCTCAAATTGATGCCATGGTTGACGCCTCGACATCTCACGAAATGCTTAGCTTCATGGATGCCTTTAGTGGCTATAACCAAATCCAAATGCATCCAGATGATGAAATTCACACTGTCTTTGAATGACCAAGGTCTATTTTGCTTTACTAGAATGACTTTTGGCTCTAAAAATGCCGGGGTTACCTACCAAAGGCTTATGAACAAAATTTTCAAAGAGCAAATCGGTAGAAATGTTGAGGTCTATGTAGATGACATGTTAGTTAAGACCAAACAAAGACAAGATCATATTGCAGACCTAAAAAAAACCTTTAATGCCTTGTGAAAATATAAAATGAAACTTAATCCTGCCAAGCGCGCTTTTGGGGTAAGCTCAGGAAAATTCCTAGGCTACATGGTCACTCATCGAGGCATAGAGGCCAACCCAGAAAAGGTAAAATCAGTACTTAACATGGTTCAACCTAGGGATATTGGAGGTGTACAGACATTAGCAAGAAGAATCACGGCCCTTGGAAAGATCTAGGCAGGATCAGCCAGAAAGTGCTTCCCATTCTTCCGCGCACTAAGGGAGAAAGAGAATTTACCTCCATTGTGGGATGAAGAATGTCAAAAAGCCTTCAACCAAATTAGGGGTGATTTAGGCTGCCTGCCTCTCATTTAGAACCCATGGATAGGCGAACCCCTTATATATTACTTATCAATTACTCAAGAAATATGGGCGGCAGCCCTCGTGCAGGAAGAACAGGGAACCAAAAACCCAGTATACTTTATTAATCGAGTTTTTTAATGGGCAAGCCCGGATATCCTGAAGTGCAAACAAGTAATACTGATCCTCATCATTGCAGCAAGAAGGCTGTGACTAAACTTTCACTCTCATCCCATAATTGTGCCTACTTCATATTCATTACGGCAAATCATGGGAAAGCCAGAATTATCAAGAAGACTTATAAAATGGAGCATGAAGCTCATCGAGTTTGACATCAAATATGTTCGCTGACTGAATATCAAATCACAAGCATTGGCAGACTTTATCTCTAAATGTACTCCTCACTAGACCTCAGAGGTGATAGGAGAATGGATAGCACATACGGATAGCTCATCTAGTTTTAAAGGGTGTGGCATTGGAATAGTCCTAGTAAGCTCGGATGGGGTAAGCAAAGACCATGCTTTTAAGCTTAAATTTAAGGCCACGAGTAATGAAACAGAGTATGAAGTGGCCATCGCAGCATTACAAATATGCAAGAACCTGGGAATACGGGAGGTAAGACTCCGAAGTGATTCCCAAATAATCATCTAAACAATCTCAAAGAGACTATGAAGCCAGGGTATCTACCATGATTAAATACCATGAGGCGCTAAAAAATATGATGGTGACATTAAAAAAAGGTGACCATTGAAAATATCCAGCGAATTGAAATCAGTCAAGCAGATGCTATAGCTAGAGTGGTTTCAGCATTTGAAGCACCCACAGATATTCACATTGATGCTATCGAAAAGCCAAGTATTTGTGAAAATGTAGTCATGGCCATCTCACAAAGTGAAATTATGGGATGGATGCACCTAATAAGGAGTTACTTGGCCACAGGCCAACTTCCAGAGAACCCTAAGAAGGCAACCAAGCTAGAAAGAAAGGCCACTAAATTTTACCTATCCGAGGATGACACACTATATTTTTGGTCTTTCACAACCCTATATAGACGGTGTCTTTTGGCAGAAAAGGCGAATTACGCATTGAGAGAAGTTCATGAAGGTGTTTGTGGGAACCATATTGGTGCCAGGAACTTAACCAGAAAACTCATCCTTCAGGGATATTATTGGCTTACATTAGCAGAGGAAGTAGCCAAGTTTGTCAAGAAGTATGACAAATGTCAAAAGTTTAGAACAGTATAAAAAAAAACACGGGAAACAAATGACTCCAATTACTACTCAATGGCCCTTTGAAAAATAGGGGGTGGACATCTTTTGACCATTTGTGCCTGTCTCTGAGGGGAGGAAATACTTAATAGTTGCCATTGATTACTTCATTAAGTGGGTTGAGGCGAAACCCCTAGCAAAAATCAGAAAGCAGGAAACAAAGGATTTTGTATGGCAACAAATAATATGTAGATTTGGCATCCCACAAGAGATTGTCACTGACAATGGCACACAACTAACAAGAAAGAAGTTCTTCAAGTTCCTAGATGAAGTAAATATCATCCATTGCAAAACCTCAGTAGTGAGGCCACTGTCCAATGGCCTTGTGGAAGTCGCCAATAGGTCCATTATCTAGGCTTTAAGGAAGAAGCTAGATCAAGCCCTTAGAGCGTGGGTTGATTTGATCCCGGAAGTCCTTTAGGCTCACCGAACAACATATAAGACTTCTACAAGTGAAATGCCTTTCCGCTTAACATATGGCACTGAGGCTATAATATCAGTGAAAATTAGCCTCCTTAGTTATAGGGTTCTTCATTTCAATGAATTGGTAAATGATGAAAAGCTAAAGATCAACCTAGATGTCCGGGATGAGCTCAGGGAAGCTGCTGAAGTAAAGACTTCCATTTATAAAGAAAAAGTGGTCAAGTATTATGACTCCAAGATTAAACCAAGACACTTCCTAGTGGGACACTTGGTGTTGTGACAAGCAAAAACCTATCGACAGGAATTGAACAGAGGAAAGTTCAATCCGTGATGGGAGGGACCTTATGTCATCGAAAAAGTCACTGGAAAAAGGGCATATAGAATTAAGCACTTAGTTGCAATCGACAACTTCAGGCCACCTTGTTCATTAATTTTCTTATACCATGTCTACGTCTTTTTTTTTTTAGAATAATTTTTTTGGTGATCACTTACAAAAAAAACAAAACCCGTCATTTTGAGAGCGAATTTAATTGACACCAAATAATTAGCTACAATTAAATGCTTTACATTCAAATAGAATTTAAAAAATAATTGATAGTTTTAAAACTTGTATAAATAATTAAGATAGTTCTCAAACTTGTATTAAATAATTAGGAGCTAATTCATTTTCATTTAAGTCAACTTAATCTAAAATAACTTATTTTTAGAGCATCTCCAATATAGGAAAAAATCAAAATCAAAATCTCCATAATTTTTCTACGCCAACTCCAATAGTTTCCCTATTTTGTATACTTTTGTATTTATTATACAACAATTAAATATTATGCATTTCAAGTACATTCAAATTAATGACTAGTTTAGTTATTATAATAATTAAATATTCTATATTTAAAACATTAATATTGATGACAAGTGAGAAAAGTTAAAAAAGTGGATGAGAAAAATAGAAGAAAAGTAAATTGAAAAGAAATAGAAGATGGGGAAAAATAAGTTTTGGAGTTTCTTTAGATATAGAGAATTGAATATTTTATTTTATCTCATTCTCTATTTTCTAAAATGAGATAGGTAAGCTATTGGTGTAAAATATGGGCTTCATATTCCATAAAATATAGAAAATCAACAAAATGGAGAAGTTGTTGGAGATGTTTTTATATGTTTTTTAACTGAAATCAATTTTATTTGAAAATCAATATTATTTAAGTAAAATAATCTATTGATTGTAAAATTTTTATGATACTATTAGGTTTTGTGAATTTTTTTAGGTATTCAAAAGTTTATAGAAATTTAATAACATGATAAAAAATTTGTTTCAAATGGATTATCATACATATATAATATTGACTTTCAAATATAATTATTTTTATATAACAAATATAAAAATAAAAATAAACAATTTTAAATTAAACCGATTTAAATTAAAATAAATTGACTCTAAATTTTAGAGTTTTTCACAACAGCATGAGTCAAACAATATTTTTTAGCAACACTAAACTTGAGACGTATTGTTTAATTTGAGACATCTTCTGTTCTCAATTTTTAAAACTGAGATACATTTGTTTTTCATTCATTGAAATATCCCACCCCAATTTTTTTTGAATTCATTTAATAGACCAACACTCTTGGTGTATCCTCCACCACAATTTTCATGTTGGCCAATAGTACTCATGATTATAAGATGATCGTTCTATTAATTATCCTTTTTTTTTTTTTTTACTTTTCCAACAGTTTGGTGAATGGAATCTCTCTCCATCTTTTTCTCCACATTACCGTTCTCTTCTTTTATCTGCATCTTTGAGTGGGTATGGATACCAATCTAAGTTTCATTAATTAATTTGTTGTTATTATTCAACCATTCAATCATTATCATCCTATTTTTTTTCACCATTTCTTCTTCATCATCCTTCTCCATAAAACTTTTTTTATCACAGTTAATTGGAGCATTGTCCAATTCATCGTATGTTTCATGACAGACAGATCCAGGTAATCTATTTTTGTATTAGTTGATTAAGCGGTGTGTGAAAAACAACGAGACCTAGGTAGATGAGGCATTTTTTAATAATAGAGCGGATGATGGTTTGTTAGTCCAATCATGTATAATATGTTAGTCCAATAGAGTATTGGTTTGTTGGTGTGTTAATCTATTTTTCTAACCTTTACTAGGCTATAGGACTTGGATACTGGACCAGTCTTGGATATTCATTGTATAGTATCTTAGGGACTGAAATATATACAAGACCTATAGTTGAGTCAAGCATGGCCTATTCCTCAGTACTCCCTTCATCTTATATTATTTGTAACATTTCCCTTTTTTAGTCATTCCAAATTCTTTATTGCATCATTTCTTCTTTTGGTTACATTATCAATCCAAATGACAAATATGTCCTTGTTTCCAATTATCCTAAAATTTTTGTCTGCTTGGGTTGCGGCGACTAGAGTCCGATGGAAGGGAAATGATGAGGTCGAAGCATAATTAAAGGGAGAGATCTAGGTGGGATCCAACAGAAACTGTGAGGTCAGGTGAGATCAAAGGTACGGGACATGGTGGAGGAATGAGGTTAGGAAATGGAATGGAGTGGACGGAGGCAAAGGGACAAGATCGGAGCACAATAGGAGTGTGATCGAAGAGGTGATGAAGCAGGCAAAGCTGGCGGACTATGCGACTGAGGATAAAGGTGATCGAGAAGGTGAAGCACGAATGTCAGCCAATGATGGAGGAGATTTAGGTGGCTTTGTCAATAAGATTGACATTGGGAGCGCCGATTATTTGCGGCAGGGACAAAAAGAAGACAAAGACAAACTGATGCTATTGTTCACTGTGTTGTGGCGAGATGGGCTAGATTGAAGCAGAGGGGTGAGCAAAGAAGGGAGGGCCATGTTGGAAAGCAAAGTAAAATAATAGGTTTTTCTAGGTTTGTGTGCAAAACTAAATGGTGCAAATGCTTCGGAATAGAAGAAGCACTATATTTCTGTATTAGATTGTGTACGTTTTACAAATAGTGATAATGAACTTTCATCATTTAAAAAAAAACTGTACTGTAACCTTTTATAAAATGGATGGGAGGACTTGAACATACGTGCTAAAAACTAGAAAATGTCATTTGTCCAATTGTTTTTTGAATTACATTTCAATTCATCGCTACTTACCACATAAAAATTTCTGGTAACATATATACTTGCATAGAAACACATGCTCGCGTAAACTACACATACAATACAAGTGCAATGTACACCCATAATAACAACTAATATATAAAAAATTGTGAAAATAATTTATAAAAGGAGAAATTGCAATTTACCTCCTAAGGTTTGAGTGAATGATACTTCATTAAGTATACTCTTCTATTGTTAATATATGTTAATTCGATTGTTATTTAGTACTGTATAATATTACATGCTTCACATGATTAATTAATACCAATATGGTTCCGACGCGAAACTAAAACAGAACTGAGCAAGAACGCTGGTGAAGTGACATGCCTACATATCTACTGATACTAATCCTCAGGATCATAGTGACGATAGCGCCCTGGCGGTGGAGCCGGTGGTTGGACTCGGTCACCGCTGCCGCAAGAGTCGACGCAGCTTCCATTCGCTTTTACACAGCCGTCGATGCAAGCGGCCAGGCCTGCAGCTCCAGACGAATAATTATAAGCACAGTTGATTTCGCAAGTTGCGGTGCTTAGAGCGCAGGCGTTCCGGCAACCATTGGACGCGAATTGTGGCGGCTCTTCCATCAAGGGCTGGAGGCAAAGGAACGCCTCTACGCAGGGACCGAACTTGGTGCGTGTTTGGGCTATGCACGTGACGAAGCCGATGCATGATCCATGGGCCTCCACCTCCCTCGCTCCTATGCATATCAAAGCAATAACCAGAACTTGCAACGATATAAGCCTCGCGGATTTGCTGCTCCACCGATCCATATTTTCGTGGAGGGTTCTTACAAGGTTCTTTCAATCCGCTTTTATTCGAAAATGATTTGTTGATTTGGCGGAGCAATTTGAGTGCTAATTTATATATGTAGTTGAGCATAAATATTACGCAAAATATATCACCATGTACCAGGCATGATGGCACTTGAGCTATGAGCACACGGTAGAGCTAGCCTTGATCAATTATTTATTTATCTAACAATAAAAAGTTCTATAAAAAAATCCTACTTAAAAGCAATACAAATGTGTTAAGTTTAATAGATTCGTATTGCATTAATATTGAGTAGGTTGCATAACTTTTTGAGTTAAACTTTGAGCATAAAGTGCTCTTGCTCGATCCAACTCGAGCCTTAGCGAGTCTTCAACTATTATGACATATAGAGTTAATTAGTCATTACAATAGTCCCATGCTAATGTTATGAGCAGGCTAAAAGCCTTGAAGTCCTAATTTTGAAAATTAAACAATGAGAAATACAGTAATATCACGAAAAGGTTGGAAGACTCCAGAAACATACTTTTAAGGATTTAGGATCGACTAATGCATAACTTGAATGATGTGGTAGGCCGGAAAAAGAAAATGATGCAAAATTGATGTTCTCTAATCTGCTAAATCCCGAGCAATCTTTCCTTAAACAAAGAGCTCACATTATGTGGATTCTGGAGGCGGATGAAAATGCAATTTTTCCACCCCATGGTCCGACATAAACAGTGGAAAAATGAGTATCTTCACCCTAAAGAAGTTGGGTAGCAGTGAGATCACAGGTTAGAAATTAATTAAAGAAGAGTTTTTTTTTTAATCTTTTTATACTAACCTCATTGGAACTAAGCACCTCATAAAGGAGCTATGTCTGTAGGTGCTGCAAATGGGTACTCGACTGAATGATTAACAACATAGGAGAATATTAAAGCCTATTTTTAAATCAAAGATTAAAGAGGCTTTATGGTCCATCAAAGATACAAAGGCACTAGGCCCCGATGGTTACACCTTTTATTTAGAAAAAAAACTTAGGTAATGATAAAAATGACGTAGTTGAAGCTGTTTATTATTTCTTTCATCGAGGAAGGATGTTGAAGCAACCGAATGCTACTATGATGTATCTAGTCCCAAAAAACAAGAACCAATATTGAAGGAATTTTGTTTGATCTTCTACTATTCGGTTCTGTATAAAGTTATTTCGAAGGTGCTGTCACCAAGAATAAAAAAGGTCCTGGATAATCTGGTGAGCAAGTTGCAAGCAGCAATTGTGAAAGATCACTTTATTTAAGATAATTTATTGTTAGCTTTTGAGTTCTTAAAACACTACTCGAGAAGCCATATTTCGTCAATGTGCATGGTCAAAGTTGATGTAATTAAGGCCTACGATATATCTCCTGAGAGTTCCTCTAAAATTTATCATATGAGATGGGATTTCCTGATTATTTTATTAGGTTTATAATGGAGTATGTGTCTACCCCATAGTAATCTATTCTGATCAATGGTAGAATGCATGTGTTCTTCAAAAGAGAGTGAGGTTTTTGTCAAGGTACTCTAATCTCTCCATACCCTTTCATCTTATGCATGGAATATTTTGCAAAAAGTTTGCTGAGCCTTAACAATGAAAGAATGTTTAGATTTCATCATAAGTATAAACTCGACAACATTGTTAGCATAAGCTTCACAGATGGTCTGAGCCTCTTATGTAAGGCCAATGTGCTGTCTTTGACTATTCTGAAAAGAAGCTAATTAAGTTTAGTGAAATTGCAAGCCTCACTTTGAATGAACATAAGTCCACAGGCTCGAGAAGGAAACTTGCCAATGAAGTACCTAGGGATTGTAATTTCTTCCACTTCTTTTAGGGTGAGAGATTTTAATCCTTGGTTGGCCAAAATTTGAAATAAAGTCTAGGGATGGGCAAAGAAGCATTTATTGTGCAATGGAAGAATTCAACTAATTGAAGCAATGCTGCAATCTATCCAACTATATTGGAGTTTAGTTTTTCTGATTCCTACAAAAGTGATAGATACCATTAATAGGATTCATTGGAACTTCCTATAGAATAGAGTGACACAGGTCAGTAAGAAGGCACCAATGGCTTAGGCAAAAATTACTTGTCAAAATGAAGAAGGTGGTGTCAATCTACGAGATTTACAGGTATGGAATTATTGGTTACTCTTAAAGTTGTTTTGGGATGTTCACCTGAAAGCAGACTGCCTATGGGTGGCTTGGATTTATTCTTATTATATAAAGAACACCTATTTATGGACCTTGGAACCTGGTTATACAATTTTTAGGGTGTGGTGTGACATCCTGAAGGTGAGAGATTAGTTGAAGGAGAAATTTCCTGATAAGGATGAGACGGAGATCATCCTATAAAAGCCAAATTGATGTTGTCTTATTTATCAAAGGGGCAAGAAGGTTGTCCGATATAGGATGATTCGGAATAGGTTTTCTATTTTGAAACATAATGCTATAGCATGGATGTTGCAATTGGGTGACTTGTCTACTCAAGATAGATTATATCGATGAGGCATTCTAGGAGTAAACAAATGTTACTTATGTTAAAAAATTATTGAGTCCCCTAATTAGATGTTCTTCAAATGTGAATTCTTTCATTAAGTCTGGGCAAAATTGTTAATTTGGCTCGCAATTCACCTATGACTACTTGGGTGGCATAATAAAGTCATTTAGTTTCAAAAAAGAATGAAAGAGAGATCAATGGTTTACCATATCAATAGTACAGTGTTGGTAGTTTCTGTCTATAATCTTTGGCGTAAATGAGAAAATAGAATGTTTGGAAGGGCTGAGGATGTGGTAGAACGAGTAATGGTACAAGTTAAGCTTGATGTTTCTATTCAAACGTGTCTTTTTTAGTGTGATAGATCACCACGGCGAAGGTCCATTATATGGTCTTAGCCTTCATTTATGCTCTCCATGTACAGACTTGTTCATTAATCGAAATTAATTATTACAAAAAAATGAATATTTTCATTAATGAGTATTGGACTTATAAAATATTTTTGCAAGCAAATTTACCATTAATATTTTTGTTGTGGGCAATTATTCCACTAACCATTAACTAGTAGGAATACTTTGTTTGATTAGAGAATATTTTATGACACAACTCTTAAACTAGTCCCTGAAAGTTTTCACCTTAACCCCTAGCTGTCCAGATATTTCACAATACCTAAATGAGTTAAGACTCTATGTTTAACAACACACTCTCATTGTTGAGCCTTCTTGTTTTAATTTTCCTCATTACTGTTGAGCAACCCTCAATCATCGTTGTCATCAATCATTTATTCTAGAACTATAACGTCACTAGATTTGTTCTAAGGGATGTTTTCAGGAGCATTGTCAAGATATGTAAAATAGTAGAATTAGCGCAAGTGATGAAAAATGTACAGAGGGGCGAAGGGTATAGGGGTTTGTTTGAGCAAAGATAATAGTAAAAATGATGGCTTCAGAAACTAGGTCATAGTGTTGGGTAAATCAAACTTGGAATTAAAACTTATATTTTTCTTATTTTTTTAAGTTAAGTTTGATCTTCATCTCCCTACTTTTGTTCATCTGAACTATAATCTCAATTCCCTCCGTAAATGGCAATCATCACTGAAGATTGACAAAGAGAGGTTCCTTTGTACAGCAATGATAGAAGGTAGGGTCGGAGGAACCAATGGTGCATCTTCCGACCACAAAAATATGAAGAACCCAAATTTGTGAGCACTAGTATAGGAATGAGGGATCCAAGTGGATTAGCTCTTCCTTCACGACTTGAACAACTTTATGATCAAGATCTGCACCTGTGATACACTTACTAGTAATGTTACTATTGGGCAATGGCACGGTTATGCTTGATAGCCGAAGGGCTATCGCCTCTCTCACTACATACTTCCTTCCAAAAGCATGGCCGAGAAACCTGGCGTCATTAGAAGGAAGCGCTAACACTGACCTCGGAAGGAGCGAAGTCAAACGCCTCGAACTCAGGACTTCGGCTAGAACGTCAGGAATTTCAAAGATGTTGCCGGCTCCCCTGGGGGACCAAACGGATCGTCTTTGGGGATAAAGAACCAGCTATTGCAAGCAGAAGAGACTCTCCCCGAAGGTGGAACCCCCGAACTAGGGAAATCCCCGAACTACGGGCATAATTCCCGAAGAAGGGCATCCGTACCAAAGGACGGCCTCGCCTAGAGGACCTCGGGAGTACGGCATGAGCATTTAAGGAGCCTCTGACATGTCGCCCACAGGCGTTACACGCCACCTCAAACGGCGGTCTGACACGCCGACGCCGTTCGAGTCTTGTCACAACCTGTCTCAGTCCAAGACTCAAGGGGCCTATAAACGGCTACTTGTCCCCTACGCCCGAAGGTACAGAAAGCATCCGACCGAACACGTGTCATGATCTGAACGGGCTGGGCACTCCTATAAATACCAGGAAACAGGCCCTGGCAAGGGATCCGACCCTCTCTCCCTGAGAAAACACAAGCAGGCAAGGCCTTCTAACCCCTTAGTGCTCCTCCTCTATCTCCCCTCAGGACACTGACTTGGGCGTCGGAGGCTCCTCCCCGGAAAAATACTCCGGGGACCTCCTAACCCTTTTTTCTGAGCATTTCAGGCACGCTCCTCTGGGAAACCTTTGCTCCAGACGTTCTTCCCTTCAGGAAGTCCCTCCCGAAGTCATAATGTCACCCGACGAAGATGCTGCTGGGCATCATTTGGCGCCGTCTGTGGGAAACCACTCTCAGGTCGCCGTTGTTGAAACTCGGTGTTCAAAGGACAAGGGACTTCCGAAGTCCTCGTCCGCGCCTGAGGCTCAACCGGCTACCGAGCAAACCCTTCCAGGGACTTCCTCGCCTGAGGAAGAGCGTCCTCTAGTCGTAACTATGAGTTTTCTGCGCGACTTTCAGCGCTCTGTTGTGGCTGAAATGACACAGCAAATAGACCGAAGGTGGCCGCAACCAACTCAGGGCCAAAGGCCTCCCTCGCCAGCACGCCCTCGGGAGAAAAGCCCTAAACCAACCTACCGCAGTTTGGGAAGCGGGGATCCGCGCGAGGAGTCTTCGACGGAAAACATGCTCCTCGGGACACGACCTACGGGACAAACGGGGTCCAAGCGACCTAAAGTCCCGCGCCAAAGGAGCTCATCACCTGAGGCGAAGTCCCCATCCCCTCGGCGCCGGAGTCACTCCCCGAAGAGACGCCGACAATCTCCCTTCCCAGAAGCCTACAAGCATCAGGAGGAAGAGCCTAGTGCCACGTTCCTTATGGAGAAGATATTAGCGAGGTTGGAAAGAGTGGAAAAACAGGTAGCTCGCAAACCGGTCTGGGCAAGGCTGTCTGAAACTTTCTGTGGGGATGAGTCGCCATTCACCCGAGCAGTAGTTTCGGCAGCCATGCCAGGTGACTTCCGGGTGCCTCGGCTGGAAACCTATGATGGCCGAACTGATCCACAGGCCCATCTAACAAAATACAAACGCAGCATGATGATGCACGGTGCTGATGACGCTACCTTGTGCAAATGCTTTGAGGTCACCCTCACAGGACCAGCAACAGCATGGTACAATTCGTTGGCTCCAGGAACCATCAGGGAGTTCCAGGAGTTATCTACGGCCTTTACACAGCAATTCATTGGAAGTCGGCCGACGGCGAAGATGCCTGTCCAGATGTTCGACATAGCGCAGAAGAACGGAGAAACCATCCGCGACTATGTCGAAAGGTTTAACAGAGAAGCCTTAAGTGTTCCAGACTTCCGCCCCGAAATACGCATTCTCGCCATGACACGGGGCCTTCGGAGGGACTCACAGCTGTTCTACAAATTTTCCAAGGACCCTCCGGACACGCTTGGCGAATTCTACCGAAGGGCCGAGCAGCACATGACGGCCGAAGAGCTAAGGATGGGTGGACCGAAGTCCGATCACATCCGCGCCGAAGGGTCCAGTCAGCAAATGCGGTATTCAACTGACCAGGCGGGACGACCTCGAAGAATTAGGGGAAGGAAACCCCCAACCTTCACACCCCTGAACACCACGAGGACCAACATCCTCATGACGATGGAAAGACAGGGGACCCAGATTCAGCGGCCAAGGGCCATGACCGCTGATAATAAAAAGAACATGAAGAAGTTCTGCCAGTTTCACCGCGACCACGGCCACGACACCGAAGACTGTTTTCAATTGAAAAAATACATAGAGTCGTTGATAAAACAAGGCCAACTTCGGCGATATCTGCGAATGCCTTCCCCGAAAGGGAGAAAAGAAGAAGAAGAAGGAAAGGCAGATGACGAGGACTACGACTCCGACAGACGGAGGAATAGAAGTCCGAAGAGGCGTCCCCCACCTCCGGCGGGAATAATACAAACAATTACGACAGGACTCCCATCCTCGGAAAGAAAGAGGAAGGCCAGAGAAATATCAGTGATGGAATATCAGAGTCCGACGAAAAAGCTGGCCCGCAAGGATGGTTCCACTGTCATCTTTCCCCATGACGATCCGCTTCTGGTCATGGCGAGGATAGGAAACTGGGACGTCAAGAGAGTGTTGCTTGACGATGGATCAAACGCTGACGTCCTCTTTTCACATCTGCTGCCGAACTTGGGCATATCCAACAGCGATCTCAAGCCCGTCACTTCGCCTACTTTCGGGGTAGGACCATCCGAACTGCCCGTCCTCGGATGGATCGATCTTCCCCTAATGATGAAAGGAACTTCGGTGGACGGGACAGCTGAATTATTCGCCTCCACAATGACAAGGTTTATTGTCATGGATGTTCCTTCGTCATACAACGCCATCCTTGGGAGGCAAACACAGGGAAATTTGCACATTCGCCCTGATGTAAAATACTTAACTGTCACTTTTGCCACCAAGGATGGAGACGCAGAAATCTTCATTGATCAGGGCGAAGTAAGGAAAGTGTTCGTCAAGGCACGAAAAGCTCCAGCAAACAACTTCGCGCAAACTGTAGAAGCAGAGGCTTTACCAGGTGGAAAACCAAAAAAGGGCGAGGCAGAAGATCCCGCGAAGGTATAAATAGAAGAAGTAGAACTTGTCCCAGGCCGAAGTACCCGAATAGGGAAAAACTTGGCCGAAAGAGACAAGAAAAAACTTGTATCCTTTCTACTGATGGATAAAGACCTGTTTGCCTACTCGCCGAAATATATGCCGGGGGTAGACCCTCGCATAATACAGCATAACCTTAAAGTAAGTCCGGAAGCAAAACCTGTCCGGCAAAAGAAACGGGGCATCTCAGTCCATAAAAATAACTTCGTCAAAGCCGAAGTCCAGCGCTTACTGGACACAGATGTAATCAGGGAGGTCAAGTACCCCACGTGGTTAAGCAATGTGGTTATTGCCACAAAAGAAGGGAGCAGTAAGCTCCGAATGTGCATCGACTTCAGAAACTTGAACGATGCCTGCCCAAAAGATTCATACCCTCTCCCATCAATAGACCAATTGGTAGACTCGACTGCCGAATACGGGCTCCTAAGTTTCCTAGACGCCTTCAGTGGGTATCATCAAATAAAGATGGACCCCGAAGACGAGGAGAAGACTGCCTTCATCACGGAAGGTGGAACGTATTGTTACATCAGGATGCCCTTCGGGCTCAAAAATGCAGGAGCCACCTACCAGAGGTTGATGAGCAAGGTCTTTAGTGACCAAATAGGGAGGAATATGGAAGTCTATGTCGATGACATGATAGTCAAGAGCAAACTGCCTACCGACCACGTCGCAGATCTAAAGGAAACTTTCCACCAGCTCAGAACCTTCGGGATCCGCCTTAACCCCGAAAAGTGCATCTTCGGCGTAACCTCGGGAAAGTTTCTTGGGTACATGGTATCAGAAAGAGGCATTGATGCTAACCCCGAAAAAATTAAGGCTCTGCTCGAATTCCGAACTCCCGTCACAATAAAAGATGTGCAAAGACTCACCGGAAGGATAACCTCTCTTAGTAGGTTTATTTCCAGATATGGAGACCGGTGTCGAGCATTCTTTAAAGTCCTCACTAAGGCAGCAAAAAAGGAGGGCAACCTCGGAAGTGATGATCATCCTTGGAATGAGGACTGCCAAAAGGCTTGGGAAGAACTCAAAATCTACTTAGCCCGTCTGCCCACTCTGCGACAACCTCGCGAGGGAGAGCCCCTCGTGTTATACCTCGCCGTCACAGAAAAAGCAGTAAGCTCGGTCCTTGTGAAAGAGGAAGGGCCGAAGCAATGGCCGGTTTATTATGTAAGCAAGTCCCTGCACGGCGCCGAAGTCAGGTATCCCTTGCTACAAAAAGCTATATATGCCCTGGTACTGGCAGGGAGAAGGCTACGGCCATATTTTCAGGCTCACCCTATCATCGTCCGAAGTAGTCTACCTCTACGGGACGTCATGAGGAAAGTCGATCATTCAGGAAGGCTTTCCAAATGGTGTATAGAGCTTGGCGAACACGACATTACTTATGAACCTCGGAAAGCCATAAAAGCTCAAGCCTTGGCAGACTTTATTGCCGAAGTACCCATCACCGAGGACAGCCATATGGATCCCGGCGGAGGTGAGCCAGAATGGACTTTGTATGTCGACGGAGCCTCGGGCTCCGAACACCAGGGAGCTGGGGTAATTATCAGAGGCCCCGAAGGTCTAGAAGTAATGAAAGCCATCAAGTTCGGCTTTAACGTCACCAACAATATGGCTGAGTACGAAGCTCTCATAGCAGGGTTACGCCTAGCCAGAAAAATTGGTATAAAAAACTTAAAAGCCCACAGCGATTCCCAGCTGGTAGTTCGACAAACAGCAGGGGACTACGGGGCGAAGGACCCGACCTTGGCAAAATACCATGAACTGGTAGCAAAGCTTATCCGAGAGTTTGACACCATACGAATCGAAAATGTGCCTCGTCGAGATAATGCCGAGGCAGATTGCTTGGCAAAGTCGAAAACATGCACCGAGGTGCTAAACCACCCGAGCATTGCAGTGCTGAGCATAGTAACTCCGGGAAAAGGCTGGAAAGATCCGATAAAAAGATATCTCGCAACCAGTGCGCTCCCCGAAGACCCCAACGAAGCGGCGAAGGTACGGAGACGTTCTGGTCGTTTCTTCCTAATTGGAGAAGAATTATATCGGCAGGGATATGCAAATCCACTGCAGAGGTGTGTTGGCGAAGAGGATACTGAAATGATCCTCGAAGAAGTTCACGAAGGCGCTTGTGGTTCGCACATTGGAACCGACGCTCTAGCAGCAGTAATACTTCGCCAAGGATATTTTTGGCCTACCCTAAGAAAGGACGCTAGGCAGTTCGTCCAGAAGTGTGGTAATTGCCAAAGACACGCGAATATCCAAAGGACACCCTCGGAATTGGTAACTTCGGCTGACTATCCCTGGCCCTTCGCAGTTTGGGGCATAGACCTCATTGGGCCACTCCCGACAGCGCCTGGAGGCGTGAAGTTCTGCGTAGTCGCAGTAGACTATTTCTCTAAATGGGTCGAGGCAGAACCCTTGGTGACTATCTCGGCAAAAGATGTGCAGAAGTTCGTATGGAAGAACATTGTATGCAGATTTGGCATACCGAAGGTACTAGTAGCCGACAATGGGTCCCAGTTTATAGACAAAGGGTTCCAAGAATTTATCAACAACCTCGGAATAAAGATGCACTTCGCCCCAGTAGCTCACCCCCAAAGCAATGGGCAAGTAGAAGTATCTAACAGGACCATAAAAGATGGTCTGAAAAAGAGGCTGGGGGAAGCAAAAGGGAAATGGCCAGGAGAGCTCCCAAGTGTGTTATGGAGCTACCGAACAACACCCCGAAGAGCCACAGGGGAGACACCTTTTTCACTTGTTTTCGGTACGGAGGCTATCATCCCAATCGAGGTAGTGCAACCATCAGTGCGAGTCCAAGTGTTTGATGAAAGGGGAAATGACCTCGGCCTGAGAACCAAGCTTGACCTCGTCGGCGAACACAGAGAAATAGCCGAGCTGAGAAGAAAAGCTTTTCAGCAAAGAGTGGCCGCGGCTATAAACTTGCGAGCCAGGCCAAAGGGAATAAAGGAAGGGGACCTCGTTCTCCGAAAGGCTGAATTTGGACCCCGAAGGCCATCCCACGGGGTACTTCGCGCAAATTGGGAAGGTCCTTATCTAGTACTTGCCGAAGTACGAAAAGGAGTTTACAAGCTCGGTGACGCCGAAGGCATAGAATTAAAAAATACATGGCATTCGGATGCCTTGAAAAAATTCTATGCTTAGGATTTTGGTGGGAAAATTGTATTGTACAAGTTAGTTACAAAAGACTTAGCTTGAAAATTGTACAAGTTGATCGCCGTGATAAGCGTAGATATGATTTTCCGAAGTCTCTTGAGCGAACGTGTTCGGGACAATGGGAAATGAAAAATTTCTAAGTACAAAAGACTTAGCCAAAATTCTTGAACGTAAATTGTACAAGTTAGAATTTCGCAAGGGTGATCGCCGTGATAAGCGTAGATATGATTTTCCGAAGTCTCTTGAGCGAACGTGTTCGGGACAATGGGAAATGAAAAATTTCTAAGTACAAAAGACTTAGCCAAAATTTTTCAAAAGAAAGAAAGAATCTTTATTAAGATGGATCTGCTTACAAAGAAGGAAGCTCGCCAAAAAAGTACAAAGAAGGAGAAAAAGAAAGAAGGCAAAGGACCCTAAGGCAAGCTAAGGAATCTCGGCATCTCGGGAGCCACCAGTTCCTGCGTCCTTGTCCACCGCCTTCGGCGCCGGAAGAGGGAAGGGCAGTTTAAGGTGCTCAATTTTGGACCAAGACCACCGAGGACCCTCAGGGATGTTTAGGGCCTCCAAAAAGGAGAGGTCCAGATCTGGGAACCTCTGCAGAACTTGATGCCGAGCGAGGCAAAAGCCGTCTTGAAAACTGACCTTTGTCATCTCGTCGGCTTTCTCCTTCTCGACCCCTAAAGCGTCAAGTTCCTTCTCCAGATCTGCGATCTCCTTCTTCAGTGCCTTCGTCTTCTTCTTCTTCGGCTCCTTCTTCAAAGACTCGACCTCGGCCTGGAGCGCGGCCTTTTCAGCAAGCACCTTCACCAGGAGAGCCTCAGACTCTGAATTCTCCTTTTGATGTGCTTCGTTTGCCGAAGTCAGCTCCGCCACCTTGGAACCAAGGTCAGAAATCTTTTGGGAGGAGTCCTTCAAAAGCTCCTCTTTTTCCTTCAAAAAATCCTCCCGAACGGCAGCAACCTCCTTCTTCGCAGCTTGAGCCATCTCCCTGTTCTTAGCTACCAAGTCAGAGCACATGGCCTTAGATTTTTCCAGGCAGTCTAAGACCGAGACTCGGAACGCTGCCTGCTTCGCTGCCCAAACTCTGAGGAGGCCAGTGTACCCCAACAGCTGCAAAGAAGTAAGAACAATCTCAGTAAGACAAAAAATGAGCCAAGAACTTAGAAGAAATCAAAAGGAAAAAACAAAGGCGTGAAGTATACCTGGGCAGCGTGCCCGGAAACTCTGGCAGCAAGGGACTCATCGTCCGGGCACGCATCGGAAATGGCCTTGAAGGAGGCCTCGGTGAGGATCCCCTTCGAAATTTGGTTGGCCATTTGCTGGGAGTCGTCGGAGTACAAGTTCATGTCCTCCGTAAACGACCAGAAAGGCTCCCTCGGGATCTTCCCTTTTGGGATACGGGAATCTCGAAGGGCTCGTTTCCGGGCGTGCTCGACCATCCAACCCGAAGACGGTACCTCCTCTGTAAGGCAAAACAAGAAGCTTGTCAAAACAAGTAATTCTCAAAGTACAAAAAATAAAGGCACCCCAGCTCATCTAAAAAACGAACCTGGCAGCACCTCGGCAACATCATTGTCGGAGTCCTGGACCCCATCGGTAGAGATCTCCTTGCCTTTGCTCTTACGGCGCTCCTCGGCAGAAGGGACCTCCACCAAGGAGTCTAGAAGAGCCGCCGAGGAAGTGGGACTCCGAGGAGGGACGTCAGCGGCGACTTCGGTCGGCGGGACAACAGCTGTGTTAGGCTCTTCGCGCGCTTCCTTGGGAATTTCTGGCTGAGGAGGAAGCGCGTTTTTCTTCGCCCGTTTCGCTGAGGATGGCCCAGCCCCAGATGCTTTCCGCCTTCGAGAGATGGCCTTCTTCATCTGTTCGCCCCTTTCGGATTGGCCGAGGAAAAGGGACTTGTAGTAAGCAGCGGACTCGTCCCCCATCTCTGAAACAAAAGAAAAACATCAGTGTGAGTCCAAGATGTACCTATAGAAAAAAGGTTCTGAGATAACTTACGCTCATAAAAGGACTCATAAGTAACCTCCTCCCGAAGGAGTTTCACCAGCCAGGAGTCTTTCCCAGCGATGGCAGGAGCCGGCATCCCGAGGTCCGTCTTGTCCTCCTTCACTACCCCTAGTTCCCGAAGGACCTCCTCGGTCATCAGTTTCCACTTAATGGGGAAGGGGTAGAGGGGGCGCGAAGGGACCTCAGAATCCCAGTCGGAGACTGCTCGGATCCGTCTGTCGAAGTCCGTGAATCTGGATGCCAACTCAGGAGTCAGCAACATCCTCGGGTCTACGACGTCCATCTCCAATTTTCCCCGAGCCCACTTGGTCGGAACGTACGACCAGGCCTCCTCCATCTTCAGAAAGAAAAAATTTTGTTGCCACCCCCGCCAACTGTCCTTAGTGGCGAAGGTGAACATATACTTTTTGCTCCTTAATCCCCGAGGTAGCATAAAGTAAAAGCCACCCTTCGGGACTGTGTAAAGCTTATAGTACTGCAAACAAAGAATGAAATGGGGTTCTATTTTGAAAACGCCGCACATACAAAGGAAGGCGTTAAAGTAACAGTACGAGTTCGGCAGAAGTTGATTTACGGCAATGCCATGAAATTGGCAAAAGTCGCAAATCACCCTCAAGGGAGGGTACCGAAGTCCAGCCTTCAGTTGGGCACGAAAAACGGTAACCTCGTTTTGGCGGTTCATAAAACTGACCTCCTGAGGTCCAGGAAGTCTGGTGGTAGCGTAAGAAGGAAGAAAGAACTTTTCGGTCCATCTTTTCAATTTTTCTGAGGTCATACAGCAAGTATGACCGAGAAGGGGAAGCCAACTTTCCGGGATAGGGGAAACAGTTGGCGAAGACATTTTTGAAGAAAAAATGACTTCAGGGAATGAAAAATCGACTTTGGGAAATCTTTAAAATCAAAAGACTCTGGAAATCAAAACCCACCGACTCTTTTGCCAAAATATGGGTTTGAAGCCGCCGTCGTGAAAAGTGGCCGAAAAAACTCCGTCAACAGCACCAAAAAACAGGGGAAAATGCAAGAACGATTAGAAGGTAGGAGGGAAGCAAAAGCATAAGCAAAAGGAGATTATGACGGAATAGCATATATATAGGCCGAGGGGGTAGGCGAACCAGCGTCATAAGTACTTCGCGAAGGCGAACAGTTGCCATAACTGCTCATTGCACATAAAAATGTGCGCCTGCTGTATCCGATACAGTCCCCGCCAATAACAAGCTGCCACGTGTCAGCCATCGCGTCAAAAGAGGGACATGCCTTCTGACACCCCTAAACACTGGGCACGCCGCTCCAGACTGACACGCCTGGTTACGAAACGCGACGTTGCGCAGACCTACAGAAAGAGAGAAGTAGGCTACCTCGAAGACACCAAAAGACAGGCTATGGGCGAACAGCCTACATCTTCGGACAAAAAGTCCATCTTCGGCACAGGTATTACACCCAAGGCCCTGAAGGGCGCTCTCCGAAAGCTGACAAGCCGGAGTTTCCACTTCGGCTTTCTGAAAGGAGGCCTATGATAGCCGAAGGGCTATCGCCTCTCTCACTACATACTTCCTGCCAAAAGCGTGGCCGGGAAACCTGGCGTCATCCGAAGGAAGCGCTAACACTGGCCTTGGAAGGAGCGAAGTCAAACGCCTCGAACTCAGGACTTCGACTAGAACGTCAGGAATTTCAAATATGTTGCCGACTCCCCCGGGGGACCAAACGGATCGTCTTCGGGGATAAATTGCAAGCAGGAGAGACTCTCCCCGAAGGCGGAACCCTCGAACCAGGGAAATCCCTGAACTACGGGCATAATTCCCGAAGAAGAGCATCCGTACCAAAGGACGGCCTCACCCAGAGGACCTCGGGAGTACGGCATGAGCATTTAAGGAGCCTCTGACATGTTGCCCACAGGCGTTACATGCCGCCTCAAACGGCGGTCTGACGCGCCGACACTGTTCAAGTCTTGTCACAACCTGTCTCAGTCCAAGACTCAATGGGCCTATAAACGGCTACTTGTCCCCTACGCCCGAAGGTACAAAAAGCATCCGACCGAACACGTGTCATGATCTGAACGGGCTGGGCACTCCTATAAATACCAGGAAACAGGCCCTGGCAAGGCATCCGACCCTCTCTCCCTGAGAAAACACAAGCAGGCAAGGTCTTCTAACCCCTTAGTGCTCCTCCTCTATCTCCCCTCAGGACACTGACTTGAGCGTCGGAGTCTCCTCCCCGGAAAAATACTCCGGGGACCTCCTAACCCTTTTTTCTGAGCATTTCAGGCACGCTCCTATGGGAAACCTTTGCTCCAGACGTTCTTCCCTTCAGGAAGTCCCTCCCGAAGTCATAATGTCACTCGACGAAGATGCTGCTGGGCATCAATGCTCTTACTTGAACCTCTAGATGATGTCATTGGCTAGTGAAATGGTGAGATCTACAATTGCTTTAACTATGTACCAATAAAATCAAGGATCAAGCTTTGGCAGATGATGAAGATAGCCATGAAAAGAAGAAGCTCATATACACAATAATAGAATGACTAATGCTTGTTAGTCACTTAAGTCTATGCTTTAATTGTGTGAGTGACTAAGTTTTTTAGTCATTAATTTTAGTTGCTCATTAGTCCCTCTTAACTAGCGATATGATTTTAATGTATCAAGGTTTCCTAAACTACGTGCCATTTCTATTAGTCACTTAATCCCCAATATGTCCCACCATGATGCATAGTTTAAGAAAGCTTGTACATTTATTAATTTGCCCATGTTCTCCCTTGTATGTTTACTTATTTGCCCATGTTTTCCCTGAGTAATGAAGCACAATAGATATGACTATTTTTGCTTCTGTCCTAATCATCCTCATTGATCCGTCACCCCTGCTAGTTCATCTTCATCTCTACCATAGTCGATTCATCACCCCTACCATTTATCCGTTAATGCATCGCCTTATCCTCATCAATCTGTCACCAGAGTATGCTTATCGGCTTAAGCCTTCACCTTCATCCTTGTGAAATCGATCATTGTGATTCCAACAGTGAATCGGTCGTCCATCCTTGTTCCATCATGATTCTAGCAGTACAACCGCCAGCAATTCCAGTAGTGCAACCACCATCAAATTGCCATCATTCCATCACCTCCGTTATGTCGATTCATAAAACTCCACCTTTTTCATCGTGCTAGTGGACAATTCCATCTGGAAGCATGAACTTGACTAAAGTTCGGATGACATGCTCCTCCTAGTTCGGTCATTGCCGAAAGGACTATGCCGGAAGGACCTGCAATACAAGATCTGGATGAAGATTGGGCAAAGAAAAAAAAGAGAGGGTTAGATTTCAATGGGTTAGTGGTGTTTAAGAAGATGGTATAACAGATATTTTCAGTGCTGAAATTTGCCAAAAAAGGAAATTGTGCAAAAAATTTTAGATGGTCCAAAATGAGTACGATGCAAAGAATTTGTGATGGAGGGAGTAGTATATTTTAAATAAGATTTTTGTTTCCAAATAGTTTCAATATATGTATAGTATAATTTAAATAAATTTTTATTTTCTAATTAATATTAACGTTTATTTTTTAACATATTAATCACTTTTTCAATTAGTTCTACTATAGAAATATTAGTTTAGTGCCAAATATATTTTAGTTAATATGCCTTTATTTTTAAATTTAATTTTCACCATATGAGAAATTTACATATTCCACAATCTTTTTTTTAGCAACACATTTGTAAATTATGTATCTGTCAAGTACCCGAGCACATCTTCCGCAGTTCAAGAAAAAAAAACTAAGGTAAAAGGTAGTAATTAATTTTTTATAAAAATTTTAATCTTTCAGTCATAAAAAAATTAGAAAAATACTTATTTCTCCAAAAATAAATATTTTAGATGTTGAGGATTCTTAAAGTGTTTTAATGAATGTACAATTTGACAGAATATAAAAAACAATATATATTTAATTCAAATAAATTTTTACTATGCATGAAACTAGTATTCTCATAAATATTGACTAACCAAACTTTTTTTTTCATGGATAACTAATGCATATAAAGCATGAGTTTTAAAAAGGAATAATTACTATTATCTTTTGAGATTTAGGTGAAATTATATAGCCCCTCTTGTTCTAGAAATATACACTTTACTCATGATTTTTAATACAGTGCAATAGTAACTTCTGAAATCTTAATGGAAATTATATGGTACTCATCTTCAAGTAATTTTAATTTATATGATATTTTTTTGTGGTTAATTAACATTAAAAACATACTATTTTCTATTTATAAAAAAAATTGATAATTTAAAATATTTATTAACTATAAAAATACCATACATATTGAAATTACTGAAAAACATTTTCAGTATAAATTAAAATTTTAGAAATTACTGTCAAATTATATTAAAAAGGCATATGATAAAGTGTATACTTTTAAAATAGAAAGAGATAAAATATAATTTTAACTAAATATTGTGGCGCAAATTGTGAGTAACCCAAAAAAAATTAAAGAGAAACCGAATATACACCAAAAGGTGGGGAAAAAAAGGAAGTAATGAATAAAGTGTCCAGTGCGATCCTTCACGGCTTCATTATGTTCGGCCTCCTCCTTCGCCGTCATCCACCCACTGTTAGCACCGCACGCTCCCCTCTGCTGCTCCTATTTCCAAACTGTTATGCCTTCCTCCTCCCCGCTCTTTCCGAAATTCTTCATACCTATCCAAGCTAAATCATACAAGCTATTTAAAATGAGTAAATATTTTATCCACTTTCGAAAAAAAAAGAAAATTCCACCAGCAGTTGCTTCAGCCCAAGAGAAATAGATTTGCTCTATCAATCAGTAAAAAGAAAGAGAAGAAAACCCAGCTGAAGAGGACATTAAAGAAAGATATTAACAAATCCCAGCCGAATAGGGCATTGAAACTTGCTGCACATTTAAACAGAGCACATTTGCCGAGAGAATAGATTGTTTATTTGCATTTTAAAGGCCATAAAATAGAAAACGACAAAATATATTGTAAAAACCGACGAATAACAAAGGAATACATAGCAAATTCTCTTCAAATGCAACAAAAAAAAAAGACCAAATTCTATTCAACTCCCTGCTTTATTGGAAATCCTTGTTTCCCACAGCCACCCATGATCTTAAAAACATACATTTTGAATTCCTCACCTAAAGCATCTCCATTGACCTCATTTGAGATCCCCTTATCGATAAATAGCCAAAGCTTCTAATCGTCATCGATCCCAACCTTTTTCTAGCACCAAGAGGTCAGATTTACAAAGTTGAACTTTATCTTGGAAGAGCCCTGGTTTATTGCTCAAGTCGCAGAAGCGAAATAAAGCTCACAGTTGGATCAATTCAAATTTGGAAGAAACAGTTCTTACAAATTGGGAAAATTTTCGCTGCCACAACCAATCCCTTGTCACTATTCAAAGCAAGCGACCGAATTAGTGAACAAATCTAAATGCAAAGAATATTGAAGCGAGCAACCTCGTTGTTTTCACCTGTCTGAGCGAAGTAACTACCTCTTTGGCCTTTTAAAGTTGCAGTAAGCTTCAACCTGTTTGCTGATGGGGTCGCCTCTTTCTTTTTCTTTCTTACTTTGTTTTTCATTTTGCACGAGAGCTATGTTACTCTAAGTTAAGAGTTAATATTCTATCCACCGGCGGCGATGGAGAAAAAAGTTTTCACTAGCAGTTAATTTTAACACTCCCATTATTTCACTAACATGTTTATTATAACAGTGTTAATTAAACATTAATATAACCTACTGCACAAGAAAAGAAAATAAAGAAGCGAGCAGCACAGCGAAACCACGAAACCAGAGAGGCGACCAGTAAAGCCGAACCAACAAGAAAACAAAGAAGCGAGCAGCACAGCCGAACCACGGAACCTACAGAGAGGCGACCAGCAGAGCCGAACCGGCAGGGTTTATTGCAGCCGTCACAGGAGAAAGAACAAGTTGCTTCTGTTGCTAAGTGTTCTAAGCCCTTGTGTTTTACGCTCTGAAAAGATAACTTGCTGCAGCCGCAAATTGCTTCAGCCGAACAGGAGAAATTTTCACCAGCCGCGAATTCATTCCGTAAAAGAAAGAATTTTTCTTTATCAATCCGTAATTATTTTGACTCAGGCAATTATTTTGGTTCAATCTAATTTCTGGTCCTTTATTGGAAATTAGTCCTTTATTTTGACTCAGGCAATTATTTTGCTTCATCTAATCTCAGTGTGGGCTATGGCTTGTTTTGTTTCCCTAGGCATGGATAAAATGTAGTATGCTATACCATTTAGCGTGGATTTTTTTATTTTTTGTTTTTTTGTTTACAGAAGGCTAGTGCATATTTGTATTGTTTTGGCTAACCTGCATCTTCATCTATGGAGGCAGCGATTATGTGTTGGAGGAGTGGTGTTTTATTTGTTTCTTATTAATGATATGATGTCTGTTATTAAAAAAAAAAATACCTTTTAAATTTTTAACTTTGAGTCATGGTGATGTGGTCATGACCTTGCTAGTGTCTACATTCTGTGTTCTAGTCTCAATTTGTCAATGTTTTGCTTTTGTAATGTAATGCTATTTTGATCAAAGATGCCCAAACTTTTTTGTTTGCTTAGCATCTAACATACAATAATTTAATTTATTATTTTTTTCTTTTTAGAATAGAAGATTTACTAGAAGTGTTTGAAGATGAGTGCCAAATAGAAGATTGCATGGTTGAACAAAATAATATCACTCATGAGGAATTTTAGTTGATTGAGCACAATAAGGATATGGCAAATAATGAGACACTAGAGCCTTTTATTGGTATGGAATTCACATCATCAAGTGATCCAGAACATTACTATAATGAATATGCTAAACGTGTTGGTTTTAGTATCCGGAAAAATAAGCTCATGAGGTCTAGATCCAATAAGAAGATAATTGGCCGAGTATTTGTTTGTTCAAAAGAAGGTTCTCGTGCAAACACATATGTAAAAAAAAAAAAAGACATGTCTATGAAGCTCTGGATGAAACTAGTGAATGTTGTTAATCAATGCTTACAGTAGCGAGGAGAGGTGAACGATGGGTTGTAACACGATTCATTGCAGAGCACAATCATGAGTTAACTACTCCAAAAAGTACACAATTTCTTCGATCTCACAAATGGTCCACAAAGGCTCAACATGATCTCATAAATGTTCTCGATGACTCGGGCGTTCATCCAAGTAAGATAGTTTCAATTTTGTCTCATGAATTAGGTGGAATCAACAACTTTACATTGACTGAACGTGATATTTATAAAAAGGAAAAAGGAAAAACTTATTGACAAAGGAGATGCCCAAGTGATGTTAGATTATTTTATAAATTGTCAAACAAAGGATTCTAGATTTTTTTATGTCATTCAAGAAAATATTGATGGGTGTCTTGCTAATTGCTTTTAAGTTGATTCATGATCGAGGATGGCATACAAATACTTTGGCGATGTTGTGACATTTGATCCTACTTACTTGACAAATAAATATAAGATGCCCTTTGTACCGATTGCCGAAGTAAACCACCATTTTTAATCAATTTTATTTGGTTGTGCTCTCTTATAAGATGAGACAGAATATACTTTTACTTGGTTGTTGAATACTTGGCTTGAAGCTATGTTAGGAAAGCTACCATCAATGATCATTACCAACCAAGATTCAGCCATCAGCAATGCAATTGCTAAAATTCTTCCAAACACTGTACATCACTATTGTATATGGCACATAGAGAAAAAAATTTCAGAGAATTTAAGCTATATCTATCATCAAAATGAAAATTTCAAGAAAGAGTTCAACAGTTGTATTCATGGATCAATTTCACCTGAGGAGTTTGAAGATGCTTGGATGTACATCATGTTGAAGTATAACTTGCAAGGTAATTTTTGGCTTGACAAAATATATTCTGTTCATGAGAAATGGGTTCCAACATTTTCGCATAGTGTTTTTTGTGCTGGCATGTCAACGACTCAGAGAAGTGAAAGTTTAAATAAGTTCTTCAAGAATTATGTCAATGCTAGTACTTCTGTAAGTAAGTTTGTGGAGCAATATGAAGCAGCATTAGATGTTCAATATAATAAAGAGCGCCAACAAAACTTCAAGACTATGAACTCAAAGCCTGTTTTTAAAACTCCATATCCCATGGAAGCTGAAGCATCTTAGGTGTATTCTTGAAAAATATTCAAGTTATTTCAAGATGAGTTAATTAATGCTCAAAAATTTGTTTATGACAAAGTTGAGAGTTACGGTAAGTCTAAGCTCTACAAGGTGCATAAGGTTAGTAAAGAAAAGCCATTTTATATGGTTTCTTTTGAAGTTTCATCTTTTCAAGCTCACTGTAGTTGTAGAAAAAATGAGTTCATGGGCATCTCGTGTAGACATATTTTAGTAATTTTGTTGAAGAAAAAGGTTCATTCATTACCTCAAAGGTATGTCTTGAAGAGGTGGACAAGAGATGCAAAAGAGTATGTTGGTTTAGAAGCTACTCAATGTTTATTGTTGGATGGTTTATCTGATTCCTTTATTATATGGTTTAATAGTATGATGTTACATGGTCTTGGTCTTTATGAATTAGCATCAAGATCAAAGAAACACTATGATCTTACTATTAGTGGTATAAGCAAACTGGTTGATGAACTCCGTAGCTTAAAATTTCCTGTTGTTGAAGTTAAGGAAGAACATTGTGACAATAATATGATTTCTCGTGAAAATAGTTTATGAGATCCTATACAAGTGGTCACAAAAGGGCGCCCCCAAGCATTGAGAATGAAAAGCAGTGTTGAGAAGATTTGTAAGTGCCACTACCTCGATGCAAAAGAGAAAAATGAGACAGTGATTGATGCAAAGCACTTGGAAAAAAAGTAACTAGTTAGTTTTATTATTTTAGTTTTGTTTTATATCTTCCTAATCATATTGAATATTATAATGGATAAATGCTTTTTTTAGGACTGATATTGTGACAGAAACAAATCCATGCCCTACTGAGTTTCATACTAAAGTTTTAATAAGTACAACAGTATGTTTATTTATATTGACATTGTTCAATAATTTTTCTCAACTTCTATGTCTAAGTAGATTCACTTCCATTGTATACAGAAACCATGTGAGAATAGTTTTTTGAATCATTGCCAAAATATTTAATACACTTCATTCAGCTAGAATCCTCTCCGTTTCGATTTATGGTATATATGCACATATTAAGTATTGGATTCAATGTTGTAATCTGATACTATGTTCTTTTATTGTTCTTCCCTTCCTAATATGTTATATTATAGTTTACTCTTGCCAGGATATGTTAATGGCAGCTTCGAACCAGACTTAGGCACAGTTACCATCTGACACATTCAAGTCAAATGCAAAAGAATACTGAACTTTATTCCAAGACTTTAACTTTAAGTGCATTGTTGATTTTCCAACACAATATTTGAATTTTGGGGCTATTTAGTGCTTTTCATTCATTCCAAGACTTAATGTTCATTATTACTTAGTTATTGGGAGATTTCTAATTTTCAATATAATATTTATTGCCTCACTGTAATGTTTGTACAAACTGTGAAAGATGAAAAATTGCCTCTTGAAAAACTATTGCAAATTGCATTTTTTAAATCCATATTGACAAGTAGTCAAATTTATTTTAAGTGGAGAAATTCTTTTGATAAGCAACAAAAAAAAAATATACAAGCTCAATATTGCACGTTCTAAAAGCAGTACCAAGACAGCAAATAGAGCTCGCTTTGGACCTCTCATTACTGGTTTTTTAGTGTTGGTTGTCCAGCAACCAGGACGTTTGCTGGTTGTCCATTCCACATTTCTCTTTTCCATAGTGGTGGCAGAATCTGCAAGAGTGACAGACAGCTTGCCATTGAACAACCAGGTTTGCCTTCTACTGTGGTCCTTATCCCTTTGATTGACTTGGGCCGAAAATGCCAGCATTAACATTGATCATTCAGCAGTCAATGCTTTGCGCACTTTCTTCTAGTTGGCCCTTCTGGTTACTTGCCGAGGAGGACTGATTCATTTGAGGATATTCTGGTTGGTAGCTATTGATGGAGTGTAATCCAATGTCACTGCCGCAACCACCTGAGTAAAAGAGCAGCACATCTTCTTTCAAAGATGTTAAAGTCATTCAGTTCGTTAAGATGCAAGATGCTTTCCTTGGGTTCTCCGACAAGGTAATAAGCTCCTTGTTCAGTTTATATATATTTTCACTCTCATGTATGCTGTTCTTTTACCAATGCAACTTGAAATATGGACAGAAAAGAGAGGAAAATTTCAGGAAACGTGTAAAGAGATATGTCGGAGTCTGGTGCTGTGTCGATAACCACAATCCAGGACATATATATTATGATATGTACTGGGATGAGACACCCAATTGGAAACCCCTTCCACCACAAACTCCCAAAGATGATCATCCACATTGGTGAAACATAGACTTCCTAGTGCACCGCTGGCTTGGTATGTTTAGTTTCTCAGGCCTTTATATGGCTCTGTTTGGGAATAATGTTAGTGTTTGGTGTTAGATGTTGGAAAAGTTATTTAATAGTAGCTTTTAGTGTTTTTGAAAAAGCTATTGTAATCATTGATAATTTATTCCAATATCTAATGATAATCTTAACATTATCAATTTTGAAAGACCCAAAGTTGACTTCCCTCCAAACATAGGGGGCCATGTCATGATTTTATTCTAAACTATGATTCTTGCAACGTCATACTATTCTTTCACTTTCTGCTAGGCATTTAACTGAAGTAGATGAAGGTGCTTTACCTGTGCAGAAGTTTTATTTTCCAATGTAAGTGGCAACAATGATCCTTCAACTGCAAATTCTTGACTCCTGCTGAGAAAGAAAGAAGAAAAGATCTGCATATTAGAAAAGCACCTTCCTCACTCCTAGCACACAAGAAATAGTTTCACTTTTCTTGTGCTTATGTGTAACTTAATCTGTCTCACATGTCTTTTTTATTCCATTAACTGGGCCTATGTTATGTCACTATAATTATTAAGGTTGTACATTAGCCAAAATACATTGTGACATTGTATGTATTCTAAATATCAATTGTTATGTTTATGACTATTGGGAGTGTATAACATAACTTTGGATTAATGTTACCTAGTTTTGTGTTTGGGTTGTATGGAATAGACACGTATAGTGGAGGTTTGCTGATGAAAATGTTGACCATGACATAGCTGAATTCGTATGGATGCATATAATGGAACTAGCGATCGCTACAATTTTGAAATTTTTACTAGTTATTAGCGACGGCTATGCGTCACTAACTAGATAAGGCCACGCGTCACTAACTAGAACTAACTAACGACGGTTAAGCGTCATTAACTAGCGACAGCTACGCGTCAATAATTGGCACTAACTAGCGACGGCTACGCGTCACTAACTGGCACTAATTAGCGACGGTTATGCGTCACTAACTTGCGACGGCTACACGTCACTAACTAGCAACGGTTATGCGTCACTAACTAGCGACGATTACGCGTCACTAACTAGCGACGGCTATGCGTCACTAACTAGCACTAACTAGCGACGGTTACGCGTCACTAAGTAGCAACGGCTACGCATCGCTAACGCGCCGGCAGACACTGTTACCGGAAAATTAGTGATGGCCTGTTTTGCGACGTTTAGCTGTCGCTAGAAAATTAGTGGCAAATGAATTAGCAACGAGCGTTTTAGCGACGGTGTGCCGTCGCTATATCATGTTTAGCGACGGCTGGCCGTTGCTAAATGCGGTTTTTCTAGTAGTGTCACAAAACTTGAACAATTGAAAGATCCATACCTCTGTAGAGCAAAAAGCACACAACCAGGAGTTAAAGCTCCATGCTTCATTGGAAATCCTTGTTTATCACAACTACCCATGATCTAAAAAACACAGCCCTTGAATTCCTGTCACGCAATAAGAGGCTGGTCAAGTAATTCATACCAAATAATGTCATTTTTCACTAAAGCAGAGCCAAATTTATTCCATTGAAAGGCCATAATAATAGCCAAACTTCAAACTCAATGGACAAGTGCAAGCCGAAAAGCCATTAGAAACTGATTGACAAATATAATTGCCAAAGTGTGCTCCAAGAAAACAAACAATGGTTTGTGGGAGATATTGATAGAAAGCAACATTTAAGTAATTAAACTCATAGCTTCTAGTTGTCGTCGACCTCAACTCAACCTTTTACTTGTACATAGTGGTCAGAGTCACAATGCTTAACTGCAAAAAATGGTAAACAAATCAAATCCCAGTATAAACAATAGAGAATTTAGGAAATAGAAAACACTAGATTTCAGAAAAGAAGGTTCTTTTTTTGTCTCAGACCATCATCTTGGAATAGCCCTGGTTTGTTGTTCAAGTCGTAGAAGTCAAAGGAAGCTCATCTCTTGTAAGTGATGAAGATTTATTTCTGGCGGGAAACCTCCGTGTACTCGCGGCTTAAGTCATAACTGTTGGGCATATCACCACCGACCGACACAGCCAACATGGATGCACCGCCGCCGATTATCGATCTTTTCGCCAGACGTGCTTTGCATCTACGAACTTCGATGAACCAGCAACTAGAAGTAAGGGAGGAAGTTCATTTCTCAATTCTGAAGCTCAACCAATCGCTTAACCTCGACGGAAACTCTCATGAAAATTTCCTTAGCTCAATCTTGTAGGATTCAAATCTATGAAAATCAATTCTTGCAAATTGGGCAAAATTATGGTACTACAATCGAAACCCTACCCCTTATCGCTTTTTAGACGCACACGTAAAGCTTCCAAATCCTAAGGTTCTTTCTCCCACTGATTATTAGGAGAAAACACGAATCAAGGCGATCGAAGAAATTAGGGATCATAGGAATCGACGATGGTTTAAAGTGACCATTGTTGACGAAGGGGAAGTGGAGACTGGAGAGAGTCTATGCTTCAGTTTGCTAAAAGAATGTTAACCCCAAACACTGTAAGGCATTAATAGAATAACAAAAGTTATTCAATTAAAGTGCTGGTGGAATTTTTTTTCCCACCGCCGGTGGATAGAATATTAACTCGTTAAGTTAAATAACACCCTTAATTAATGCTCTGTTTAAATTAATTTTCGGTGGAATTTTTTTCCCCATTGGCTGTGGATTGAGTATTTATTCATTGAAAATCAGTGAAGATTGAGAAACCTGCTCTTTTAACATATTTGGAACAACAAGTTCGTAATTGATTTGAGCCTGAGTGGTGGTGGTAGTGGTTGTGAAGTATATGGGTGATTGAAGGATGGAGATAATAGTAGTTGGTCAAACGATTTTAAGCGCACAAAGATGGTTGAAGCATAAAGATGATAATCGGTGGTTAGTGCGAGTTTTTTTTATTTATCATTTTTATCTTTAAAATTTTGTTTCTTTGTTGATTGCTAGTGTGATTTTCTTGAATATATATTTGATCTATACATGAATTTCACAATCAAAGCTAGTAAATGGGATTCAATTGGAGAACTGAATCTGGAGAAAATTTTCTAACTATTACAGCGGTAGTACTTCAACCAAGTTAGAACCAAGTGGGGTATCAGTCAGATTTCATTTGAAATTGATGAACGAGGGAGATTTTGGTGAAGTTCAGAGGTAGAGATAGGAGGAAGGCCATAATAAGACTGGCCAGTGGAGGACAATGCCTAGTTCGTTAGATGTTAAAGTTCCGGGTCATAGGCTTCAGGCATAGAAAGCTGGTGCAAAAACTAAAATTTGCTTTTATATATTGTTGTTTAACAGAAAATCATGAAAATAACATTTTAGAGGATAAATCATAGATTTCTAAAAATAAAGAAGGTAAATGTATATAAGGCCAAGCCTTAGAGCGTTTCTCACTTAATGCTAAGAAAACAAAATAAACATAAGAAAAAAGCAGGAAATTAGCAAACAACCAGAACATTAGGATGACAGCAAGTTAGATTTGGGCGGGGTGATATTATTTCCGTATCTAACCCGTTATATTAGACGTCCCATCTACATACTATTCATCATTCATTGCATGGATTAATTTCATATTCATAACATACTCATTTTTAGGTGGATTTGAATCAAATAAAACTCATTTATCCACCGCATTTTTCCAACCACAAGTATTTGAAAATATTTCAAAGAAAAATCACATCAAGAGTAATTACAAGTAGCTTAATAATACAAAATAACCAAACCATGAAAGCAATATCGACAATAATGTACTCCTACTAGGAATACTATTAGCCAAGGCTTAATAGTTAACATAAGCTCAACGAAAAAACAAATGTTTAAGGTAGACCATCAATAACATCTGACATATATATCTATGCCTAATACAAAAATTTAACAACTAATTATCAAGAGTATTTCAATTTGTAAAATAATAACACCAACTACAATTACAAGTACTTCAATTGAAAAGAAATTATTGCAAAACAAGTTAATGAAAGCAAACCACTTACTAAATTGCAAGTAATTCAATTTTAAATTAATTAATACCAACAGCTAAAGGAGCTATGATAAATCCATTATCTTTATCAAATGATTTTCTTTAACCTCAAAATCTATATAACTTAACTACATGTTATATTTGTTAAAGAGATCAATTTATATAACACATGCACAATAATTCCATATAAGTTTATATACATATGTATCGGTCAAATGTGAAAAAGGTGAACCCAAACTTATCACATTCAACCCAAACCCAGAGGATAAAATAAAAAATAATATGCAACCTAGTCTTGTTCAATTGCGAAAATGCCCGTTTACATCACTGCACCACGTTTGTCAAAAAATAGGATTGCTAAAAGAAAAAAAAAACAAAAGAAAACAGGAGGAAATTAGCAAAAGCCAATAAGTACAAGTTATGGCCTGTACTTGGGCAGCGTAGCCACGATCACGCTGAAACAAGCTACCCACCCCATCCCACGTGGCCCCTTAGCTGCCGGTCCCTCAAACCTACCCGTTTCTCCCTGTATAAAAGGCCCAACCCATTCCCTCTTCTCATTCCCACCAATTCACGCCATTTCTTTAATTACCACACCAGAAGCCCCAACCTCCACCGCCGGTCGCTCCGTTCTCTTCCACTTATATAAGGTCCTGTTGCGGCGATAGAGAACGTCGAGAGAGAAAGGGCCAGCGAGCTAGGTGGCGTAATTTTTTATACACATATATAATGGCAGGCACCGTTTCCGTTGAGGAGATCAGGAAGGCGCAGAGGGCGGAGGGCCCTGCCACCGTCCTCGCCATCGGCACCTCCACGCCCTCCAACTGCGTCCTCCAGGCTGATTATCCCGATTATTACTTCCGGATCACCAAGAGCGACCACCTGACTGAGCTCAAAGAGAAATTCAAACGCATGTGTACGTTCTTCATTTTGCAACAACGTTACTAGTAGTATTACTTTTCGGCAGTTCCTACGAATTCCACAAACGTATTGTTACGATCAGATTAATCCTTTCAGGTGCCGATCAATTTATTTGTGAAATAAATTACGTGACTCGAATTTAGTTGGTCTGTTTACGTGCGTATGAATCACAACACTTGGATTTGGTTGAACAAATTATATTGCTTTATTTGATTAATCTGGAAATGGTGGTGAGTTATCGTTCATAAGCATAGAATTAATTTGTTTTTGGCGTAATTAGTGCCGCCAGTAACATATCACACCAATGTCATGAATTTTGCTCGACATAAATCAGTTCATTGCCAGCTATGCAGAATTTCCATGCACGTTACTTCTACTTGTATATATGTGGCTTCCTCAAATGTCTCTTTCTCTTTTTTTTTTTATTTTCTCTTCTATTTTTTTTTTTTTTGTTTGAGATACTCTTATCTTTAGTATGTAGTAATTAATTAAGCGATAATCTAATCGGGTTGATATATTTCATGAGGAACAGGCGACAAGTCGATGATCAAGAAGCGGTACATGCACCTGACGGAGGAGATTCTGAAGGAGAACCCCCACATGTGCGACTACTGGTCCCCGTCGCTGGACGCACGGCAGGACATCGTGGTGGTGGAGGTGCCCAAGCTCGGCAAAGAAGCCGCCGCCAAGGCCATCAAGGAGTGGGGCCAGCCGAAGTCCAAGATCACCCACCTCGTTTTCTGCACCACCTCCGGCGTCGACATGCCCGGCGCCGACTACCAGCTCACCAAGCTCCTCGGCCTCCGCCCCTCCGTCAAGCGCCTCATGATGTACCAGCAGGGCTGCTTCGCTGGCGGCACCGTCCTCCGCCTCGCCAAGGACCTCGCCGAGAACAACAAGGGTGCTCGCGTCCTCGTGGTTTGTTCTGAGATAACTGCTGTCACCTTCCGCGGCCCGTCTGAGACCCACCTTGACTCCCTCGTCGGCCAGGCCCTCTTCGGAGATGGAGCCGCCGCAATCATTGTTGGCGCCGAACCTGACCCCACGATCGAGCGTCCCCTGTTCGAACTCGTCTCTGCGGCGCAGACGATCCTCCCCGATTCGGACGGCGCGATTGACGGGCACTTGCGCGAAGTTGGCCTCACTTTCCATTTGCTCAAGGACGTTCCTGGATTGATCTCCAAGAACATCGAGAAGAGCTTGGTGGAAGCATTCGCACCTATCGGAATTAGCGACTGGAATTCGATCTTCTGGATCGCTCACCCGGGTGGTCCGGCGATTCTCGACCAGGTGGAGGCGAAACTCGGGCTGAAGGAGGAGAAACTCAGGGCTACAAGACACGTGCTGAGTGAGTACGGAAACATGTCAAGTGCATGTGTTTTGTTTATTCTTGACGAAATGAGGAAGAAGTCTGTGGAGGAGCGGAAGGTAACCACCGGCGAAGGGTTGGAGTGGGGAGTTCTTTTCGGGTTCGGGCCGGGTCTGACGGTTGAGACAGTGGTGTTGCACAGTGTCGCCAGCCGGTCGGCTCACTAAAGGAGAAGTCGGTTCAATTGGAGTCTATGGAAAATGGAGACCAATACATATATATTTCCACTTCCGTAGCAATTAATACTGAGAGGATAATTTGGGAAATTAAGTTTTTTTGTTATTTTTGTTTCTGGTGTAATTTGGTGTGGCCGAGTTATAAAATTAAAACCTGTAGTGTTGTGTTAATAACGGACGGTGCCAAAGTCATGTACCCATTCCTCTTACATTACATGGCATGCAATCGAAGGGGGATTTTGATGATTCTTGTGAACCCCGCGCCTCGTGCATTTACTGTCACTTTTCCTAAAAAAAGTAAAAAGATAAGAAAAAATTCCTTACGCATATCTGCACAAAATTCCATATTTTCAATCATGTTAACGGGAAATTATAAAAAGTAAATATTAATGATTGTTAACTCAAGTTATATATGAATTAAAATGATACATTTTAATAAATTTTTTTTTTAAAAAATTCTTTGTAAAGATAAGCATTTTTGTAAATAGATTTTTCTATAAATTTTTGATAATTGGGCCAAATTCTGGGTGGGTTATTGGTTAGTGAGCCTATGTGTTTAATACTGGGTGGCCGGGCTGGGATTCTAAGAAGCCTGAAATACCTTGTACGGTAACAAAGTCTACCAAAATGTTTGGAACACCCGACAGGTATGGCCTATTACCACAACTAAAATGGACTAAAGCAATCACTTGAAAGACATGGACAATATCATCAACTCTGTTGTTTTATCTCATTTATATCGTTAAAGACTTATACTTTCTCTTATTCTTGTTTTCTTCTTTTAGCTTTTTGTGTCATACTTTTTTTATGTACGGTATCTACAAAACACAAAATCGAGTTCAAATTTAGGATTCAAGTTTAACTCAACTATCATAATTTTGAGTTTGGGTCTAGTTTATGTTAAGTTATTTGGATTTAGCTAGGTTGAGTAAATTTCTAGGTTCAAGTTAGCGTACAGAAGGTGTAATACCTAGCATGTGCACTAGTGTTAGTGTTTTCGAGCTTGATACTCATTTACCAACATGAAGTGTTAAGGATCATGTGCCACCCATATGACTAGGAACGTAGAAATATTAGTGACTCTTATGATGGTTAGATGTGCATGAGTGTTTTGCTCTTGGTTTAGTGTGCTCCTAGTGCTTCAAGACTTATGCTCAATGTGGAAAGTGGCGAGCATGTGTGGTGGAGCCATTCACGAGGGGGAGATTATTGAGGATGTGCACCAGTGTCTTGTCTTATATTATTAGAAATTCTCCAAAATGAGATACATATACATGATGATGGCCTCTTGTCTCACTAGCTTAAGCTTTTGGAGACATACGTACTGCTATGATCATATATATTTGTGGTATCGTGTTAATGCTCACAGTCTAGCATGCCAACCTATTTTATAAGACAATTAGGAGAGTTGGACGGCTTGCATGAAGGTAATCCCTTGTCATTTGGACCATACTCAAGGATGTCGAGATTCCATCCCCTGCTCCATGGATCCTATACTTGGATGTTTGTACCCCGCCCCACGCCATAGGTGACATTTTGTTAGATCCCATCGAGATTGAATGGCCTGCCTCCAAAATCACACACGACATATGAGCATGGTGACATGTAGCATTCATTGGGATCTAGTAGGCTGCCACTGGGATCACATATGAAACACAAGCATGGAGGGATGTAGCAGCCTTATATCTCGGAGTTGCCCTAGATGTCTTAGTAGACTCAGCTCCAGGGTCAAGCACCTGATATGTAGCCTATCCTAAGCTGACTTGGCACTAAGGCTGAACAGCAAGCTCAAGATCCTACAGCCAATGAGCATGGGGCTGATGTCGACAACAAGTATTTCACTTTCAATTGCACTTGCTGGCTTTAGTTTGTTTACCTAAAAATATTGTACTAAGTTGACTTTTGTATTAAATTTATATGAATTTTAGTTCAATTTTAGCTTCATTATTTAGTTATTCTATTTAAAATCATTAAAATAAGTCAATATTGGTAACATTTTAATATTAATAATAACAATTAATTTTAGAAAAAAAAACAAATTATTAGAATGGCTAAAGCTACAGTCGCTAGGTTGAGTGATTAAAGTCTTCAATTGCTGCATATAAGGTGGCCCATACACTATAGTGACTGAATATAGAGTTGCTGTATAGAGATCAATTACTCTCCAGTGATTAAAGAACTCATACGGTTTTGGATAACAACTAGAAAAAAACCACTACAAAGATCAGCTAATCTCCGGTCTCCTAAAAAGGCCATTTTCTGATTAAAATATGATTGGAAGGGTAGTGGTTATCTTACATCCTTTTTGTAAACTTTTTTTTTTTGTTATTATGAATTGAATATATCCATATTAATTTGTACTTAAAAAACTCTTAAAATTATCCTTTAAAAGTAAAATTTTGAAGGTATTGTTTTCATTAAAAAAATTTATGTTTCTATAATTTTTTTTTTTTGGAAAAATAAAAGTAGAATTCATTATTGTAAATAGTAAAATTGGTGGCATTCAAATTTCGTGAGGCGTGAGAGTTATATTTGAACAACTTGTTGGTGAGTTTGTGCTTAAGAATGTCTCTATTGTGCATTACTAACTATACTGAGTATGCAAATGCAATTTTATACTCCCTCCGTCCCAATTACTTGAAACGTATTCCTTTTTTGGAGGTCCCAAAAAGTTGAAATGTTTCCTCTTTTAGAAAAGTTTAAACAATTAAATTATCCTTTTACACAAAACTCAATAAAGATTTTTTTTTTTTAATCTCCACTCAATCTCTCACTGCACAAAACCCAAAAAATAATATTTACTTTTTTAATCATTATTTAAACTTTCACTACATAAAAAAATAACACAAATTACATACACATTAATCTCCATACCCAGAGAAACGTTTCAAATAAATTGGGACGGAGGGAGTAATTTTTATAGAGGATAAGATCTAAAAATATGATCTATTAACTTTAAGGGTCATCCTAAAGTGGTTTTCTATCTCTTTTTTGGTTTCTTAAAGTCCCCTAATTTATCTAGTATGTTATATTCTAGTCTCTACATTTAATTTAGGCATTATCACGGACTCAACTTTCCTACATGGCACGCTCTACCCTCATGGTTGGTCCTAAACTGCCACATGGATTACTATAATAGAAAAGCGAGAAACATTAAGTTAAAATTGAGATTATTTATTCTTTTCAATAACTTGCAAAATATTTGTTCTCTATCAAAATAAAATGTAAACGTGTAGAAGCATCTGAATAAATATATTTAAGCGTCTATAGAAATATTTTAAAGTATATGAGTAATATGCAAATAATTTATTATCTTTAAAAATGAAAATATTTAAGTTAAAAAGAAAAAATTGTCTGAATGACTATGTGAAAGTGTCTAAATATGACATATAAAAGTGTATGAATAAATATGTTAAAGTGTTTACAACAATATATAAAAATGTCTGAAGTAATATATAAATAATTAATCTCTAAAAAGTAAGAGTGCCTGAAGTAATAAACAAAATTGTCTGAACAAATATAAAAAAAAAATTTCTAATTAAAAATGAAAAAGTGACTATAACAATATGTACAAAATTTGTTAGCTTTAAATTTAAAAGTGTTTGTAAAAATAAATCAAAATGTCTAAATAAATATATAAAACTATCATAACAAATATTCTTTTAGTATTATAAGCAAACCGGTACACAAAATCACCAGAACCAACTCCAGCAAGCGTTCAATGGGAAATTAAGACTTGTTTGCATGACAACAACAACGAAGGCTTGCTTGAAGAACTTGAAGTAACAGAAGAAGTGTCGGCTGCTATGGGATACTCCTTTAAAAAGATGGTGCGCAATTCGACCGGAGCAAAGAGGTAGCAACACTGAAGTGGTGATGCAATTCGATCAGAGCAGAGAGGTGGTGACATTGAAGAGACGTGATTTGATTTGAACTTCTGGCTGCTAACGAGGCAGCGACACAATTCGATTAGAGTGGAGATCAGAGATTAAGCTGAAGAGGGCACAGCGATGCAATTCAATCGCTCACAATTGGTTTGGAACGAAGAGAAGCGACGATCGGGAGCAAGATCTCCGGAACAAAAAGGGTAGAAAACTGGTAGCAATGAGAAAGGAAGATTGACGACAATGAGAAAAAGAAGGAAAACAGTTTAGGAAAAAAAATTTCAGTGGTAAAATTTTAAAATAACTATGTCTAATTAGACATATGTCAATAATATTTATATATCATATAAATTGTAGCCCTAAAATTTTAATCTCATCAAAACCAAAGAAAAGTTTTGAACTCTTTCCTCACAGCACCAGACTACTTGCGTTTTAACATGCACACGGCTGACACATGGCTTTTTCTGAGCACCATTCAAATTTGAGCCTTCTCAATACCCCTTCTATCAATTACTATAACCTTTTACTTATAAATGATTCAGATTGAAAAAAAATAAATAAATAACGAAAGAAACACGTATGCCTTCCTCACCAATCTCCCAAAACAGAGTAAATTTGTGGTGATTTGAGCCGCTCCTCCAGTCCGGTCAACAATCTCGCAGTCCCGCTGCCTGCTGTTCTGGGTTCCCTATTTGCCCCTGGAGAGAGTCTAGTTCACCATAACCTTTGAATCGCCACCGTTCTGCCGAACAATAACAAGAGAATCATGGCTATCGTCATTCAAATAATCGATCGTTTCTACATCGGAGCTCTCCTCTCGGTGCCGTCTACCCCTTTGCAGTGACCTGCAGTCTCTGGACCAATCCCAGCCCCTATTTGTCTTCATGCTGCTATTTCTGGTTTTGACGGTATAACTACAATTCCAGTGCTCATTCTTAGCTGTTAGTCCTAAAATTTATCCTTTTTTTTATTTACGCAGAAAAAATTTTCAGTTTTCTAAATTTGTCCTAAAATTTTGTGAAAGTGTTAGTTAGTCATAAATTTATTGAAATACAGTTATAGCTAGTCGTAAATTTATTGAAATACAGTTATTGAACTATCTTCGGATAGAAATATTACAAAACAAATGTAAAATCGCAATTGAAAGTCCAATCGTATTTCAGTCATTATATTGGCTAGAAGCGACTATTTTGTTACTGCGGATGGTAGTCCCATTTTCTTAAGTCACAATTTTATCCTGACTGAATCTCAACTACAAAAAATGACTAAAACTTTCAGTCAAAAATCAGTCGAGAATATTGTGGGTTGCCCTATACCTTACAACTGACTAGTATAACAACTGCCATGGTCAGTTGCTAAAATAAGACATTTATTTTTTAAACAAAATATATTACTATTTAATATAATTATTGTTTAATTAATATTATTTAATTTAATTGGTTATTTATTTCATTTGGTGTTTAATAAAGACTTTCATTAAATTTCTATGAATATTATCTTATTTTAAATATTAATAATAAAATAATCAAATAATGAAATTAAAATTTAAATAATACATGTTTACATTAATATAAACTTCAACATACATACCAAAATATAAAATTAAAAAAAATTCAAAAATTTGATCCACATAATAATTCAAAAATTTCAATACAACAGTTATGATTCAAAAATTTCAAAAATAACAATTTCAAAACTCAAATATGAAGAAGGCCAATGTGGATGAGGCAGAGGAGGCCAGCACAGAGGGAGAGGATACTAAAGCAAAGGCGGAGGAGGCCAAGGCGGATGGTGGCGAAGCCAACATGACCGAGGCGGATGGCACCGAGGTCGAGGAGGAGACTAAGGTGGACGATGGTGAGGCCGAGGAGGAGACTGAGTCGGATAAAGGTAAAGCCAAGGCCGGAGGTTGAGAAGGCCACGGCGAGAAACGATGAGCAAGCTGAGGAGGCAATGGCGATGAGGTCGAGGAAGCGAGGTGGACAGGCGACAATGGACAATGAGGTGATGAGGACGAGTAAGGCAGACAACGAGGCAAATGGTGGGGTGGAAGGGCAAGGAGGATGGTGAGACTGATGGGCAGAGAAGATGAAGATGTGAGTGTTGAGAGCAATAAGAAACAGAGATGAAAGATGAGAGATGAAAGAGAGATAAGAAAGTTAAGGCAGATGTGTGTATATAGGGTATATATAGGGTAAAATTCATCATGGGTCACCTAGCTTATTTTTTTGTCCTATCTGGGTACCTTACCTTTATTTTGTCCTAGCGAGATACCTTTTCTCTTATTGCGTATCCTGTTCAACTACTTTCCGTCAAATTGGTCGTTAAATTGGATGGAAAATGATGAAGTGGCATTAAATAATACTAAAATAAACTTAAAATGATGACTTCAGTCCTCAAACTATTTCAATTACTAATTCTAACCCTTAAAATTTATTTTCTTGATTTTCGTGTATTGTTCATATGATGAACACAAACACACAAAACCCACACGGATCTGAATCCTTGCCTGTTTTGAATGTTCTTGTTGTTTCGATGTTACTGGATTTTTGTTGAGAACATGGATACACCGAAACAACTCTGTTTTTGAGAAAAAGAAGATCTGGTTGAGTTTTTGAAACTAACCAAAATTGCTCGATTTGATCCCGAGACTCCCCGGCCACCACCGTCCGTGAAAGTCACCGGTGGATGGCTCGGTTTCGTAGCATCAAGGCCGAAGGTTAATAGCCCCATGGTTTGGAGGCTTGATTTCGCTTCAACTGGTTTGAATTTTGATTCGTTTCGAATGTGGGTTCATGAAAAGGTTCAAGAACCCTAACACTTATTTTTGAAATTAAGTGTTATGTGTGCGAAATTGATCAAAAGGAATTGTTCCATTGTGATCATCGGCCTCTGGGGAACAAAACCCATATATTTTTATTGCCGTTTGACAGCGATAGCATCGCCGGAAAAGTCGCGACTGTCGTAGCTTTTCGGGTAAGCCATCGGGCTGAAATGACGGCTGCCGGGCAGTGGGACGATGCCGGCTAGGCCGCCGGTCCCCTGAGAGGCAGCGCCACCCCAGCCAACGGGATGAAAGGGATAGAATTGGCTCACCCCAGCCGACGGGATAGAATTTGGCTTAAGTGAAATTACTAGTTCAAGGTGAACGGGATGAGAGGGATAGAATTGGCTTAAGTGAAATTTTAAGGGTTAGAATTAGTAATTGAAATAGTTTGAGGACTGAAGTTGTTATTTTAAGTTTATTTTAGTATTATTTAATGCCACTTCATCATTTTCCATCCAATTTAACGACCAATTTGACGGAAAGTAGCTGAACAGGATGCGCAATAGGAGGAAAGGTACCTCGTTAGGACAAAATAAAGGTAAGGTACCCGGTTAGGACAAAAAAATAAGCTAGGTGACCTATGGTGAATTTTACCCGGTATATATAGTTAGGGTTAAGTTAGTTTTGGATTTGGGTTAGGTTGGCCCAATGGGCAATTTATATGGGTTTTATGAAGTATGTGTGTCTGTGTAGTTATTATATAATCATTATATGTGATACATTATACATTGCATATTAAATTATATAATTATATATTATATAAATTATATATTATTATATATGATACATATGATACATTATACTCTTTTCATTTTACAAAAGATGACCTTTTGACCTTTTTGACCAAATTTTAACTTAATTATATTTATATTAATTCATATTATAAAAAAATAAAAATATATATTTATAAACTGCAGTTTTTAATGTAACTATTTTCATGTGAAAAATTTATATTTCTATAATAAATTCTAAAAGAAATAAAATCATGAATTAATTATTGTAAATAGTAAAGAAAATAAGCATTGCAAGACGAACGAAGTAATATATATGATATATACATTATAATATATGATACATTATATTCCTAAACCATAAATACAAATAGTAAACCCTAAACCCTAAACCCTAATTAAACCCTAAGCCCTAAACATTTAACCTAACTACCATTAACCCTAAACCCCAAATCCTAATTAAACCCTAAACCTAAAATCCCAAACCATAATTCTATACCCCTAAACCCTAAACTGAATTACCATTAACCCTAAACCCAAAATCCCTAAACCCTAATTCTATATCCCTAAACCCAAAACCTAAGCTACCATTAACCCTAAACCCTAAATACAAATCTCAAACCCTAAATTTCAATACCCTAATACTTAATTATACCCTTAAACCCTTAAATACTAATTCTATATCCCTAAACCTTACATAAATTCCCAATCCCTAAACCATAAAAAAGCTCCAAATTAACCCTAAATAACCTTAAAACAAATCCCAAAACCTTAATATTAAATTAATTCAATACACTATATTTAGATAATTCTGTATCCCTAAACACTAATTTCAAATCCTAAACCCTAAATCTATATTCAATACCCTTAACTTAACCCCTTAAAAACCTTAAATCCTAATTCTATATCACTAAACCCCAGAAAAAAAATCTCAAATCTTAAACCCTAAAAAAATCTCAATACATATATCCCTAAACTCTAAAAAAACTCCAAACCCTAAAAAACTCTAAACCTCTAAATCAACTTAGTCATTGAAAGGGTGACTACAGTCAAATTGGGCATCTAAAAAACTGACTGACAGATGATTGCAGTCAAATCTGAAAAAATTTATTGGCTGAAAAGCGACTGTAAAACGGGCAACTAAATGTTTCACTCGCCCAGCAGTCATTACAAAAAAAATATATTTTTTATTCTAACTAATTATTGACTACCATGGCTAGCCATTGACCTTCAATCACCATTTTTAGTCACAATTTTACAACTCTCTTGTAGGAATATATAATTTAAGTGGTCAATTAACTCTAAAAAATTATTGCATGGTTTTAATTTACTAGAGGAAGCAAATCAACAATTCATGCCTCAAAAGCTGTATGACATGACATGGGTGCTAATAAGGTTCACCTGTAACCAGGTGAAGTATTAGGGTGGTTGACTGCTTGTTGGTTGAGTTCAGAAAAAGATCAGTTGTATAAAATATAAATGACTCACTACCACCAATAAAGTGTGTTGTAATTTGAAAAGGAAACGGATTGTCAATATGAATTATTAGCTGTTGCATAAGTTAATTTATATTACCTTCTTCCTTCTGATTACTTTTATTTTATTTTTTAAAATTTCTTTTCTCAGATTTTGGTTTTCAAGATATATGCCAAAATCCCGTAATGCCTTTAGATTTTTATATCCCTGACCATTTGCTCGTCAGTTTCTTTTTTGTGCATGTCCATTTTTCAAATTTTTTTTTAAAATTGTACCCATTACGCCCTCTGAATGATTAATTTGTGATACTTCCTGTGACAATTGCCCTTGAAATGGAAGCTGGGTCGTACCTTGAGAAAAGGGCAGAGGCAAGTCCACAACTTTAGTGGGTCAAAGGGGAAACGATATATGGGCCTTGCCTCATGAACAGTTGCTGCAAAAAAGCCCAAAACATACTATTGCAGCGTTACCAATTGTTTGTTCCCAAAAGTAAGCCGAAAACCCTAAAATCTTAAGAACCCTAATTCCACCGATCATCTGTCTCTCTGTTATCCGCATTTCCTCGTTTCACGCTTCTCTCCTAATCCCTTTCGGGTAGACGGTAAGGTCTCTGGGTCCATCGACGTATATCCTCTGTCTGGGTTTTCAATTCGTCGCCCTTGATTCGTTAAATCGAGCTGATTTTCTCTTGTAGGCGCGATTGAATTGGCTAGTGGTCGAAGAAATTTCACCAGTCAGCCACAATGTATCTTATGTTCTACATAAACGACAACGGGGATAAAGTTTACACCACTAAGGTATTATTCTCTTGCTGTTTTCCTCAGCGTTAAGAGGTTCGATGTGCCTCTGCAAATATGCTGTTCTGGTTAGACTCTTCTTTGGCTCGTTGTTGTAGTTCGTTGGTATATTGGAATCTTGGTTTTCTGTTTGAATCGTTCGGTTTCGTACTGCTAGCTCTCTCTCTTTAGAAAAATTATGACGTTGAAATAGGGTGACTGTTCCCTGTTGGGTCTTGGTTAATCAAGAAATCGATATTTTTGCTCGAGTTGGTTAATTGCTTTGTGGGATATTGGCAAAACTGAGTGTTAAATTAGTTGTGGGCTTGAAGTTCGTTGTTTTGACAAGTATAAGACTGGGATAAGATTTTCAATGCGTTTGATCTGCATTCACTTCGGTGCTTCTAGTTGTGCCCTTGGATATGAACTAAGGTTTACCTGTGTTTATTTGCTACAGAAGGAATCACCATTGGGTATGCCCACGCAGTCTGCTCATCCAGGTATTGTGTTATTACATTCTCTTGTTTTAACTAATTTCTTGGAACATTTAATTGTGTGGGCCTTTTTAGCCGTTGTTTCTAGTTTGATTTAGTTGAAATCTGCCAATTTGGTGGGAGGCAGTCTTTTTCTTTCAGCACTTACTTTGTTGCCCATTTGAGTTTCTATTCCTTCTCTTGAAGGTGGCAAATTGTTTAGAAAGTCTTGTCATCCATGTCTTGTGTTTAACATTTGCTTGGTGTATGAATTTATGACATGTGAACACGGTTCTTTTTCCACCTTCAAAGCTAATGTTTCGTAACTTGAGGCGTATAAGTTTTGTTGATGTTCAGAGAAGTAGAAAGCATCAAGGCTAGAGGATATCTGGGGGGGAAAACTGCATGGTGTAAATTCTTTCATTATTGTAATATTTTATCAGCCGATGTATGGTATTGCTCTTTCTTATGTTTTCTTCGCCTGCCACCCATCTTCAGCACGCTTTTCCCCTGATGACAAATACTCGAAGCAAAGAGTTCTCCTGAAGAAACGTTTTGGATTGTTGCCAACCCAGCAGCCGCCTCCCAAGTACTGATGTGTCTGTGCTGTACTGTTTTTATCATGACCAGCAAGGTGCTGGTAATATCTAAGTATGATTGTCTCACGATTTACTTTCCATTGGGATATAGCTGAATGATCTTTACAGATTATTGAATCCATTTGATAGTTGTGAAAATCATGGATCATGAAGCCTGTGCCTCATTTTTCTTGCTTTATTTTATGGGTTGTTTGGGTTTGGATGATGACTCACGCTTGGTTCTTCCTGGCAGCTGAAGTGATGGATCTGCAATTCAGACATTTCTCACTTGTGTGTGTGTGTTTTGTGGCTATAACAAATGAATCTAGTTCGTAGTCCCCCTCTAGCCCTTAAAACCTGCATGTTGAAGATGAGGGACCAAAGGACACATTTGATACGTTTGTAACTTCAGGAACAATTTTAGAATGCGGGGCATGGTTTAGGAATGAACGATGCAATTTAGGATAAAGGAATCCGCACAGTGGTTTTTATTGGACAGACAATTATTGCACTCCGACGGTTCTGAAGGAGGCATTAAGAGATGACACCAACCCCTCTGGGGAAAAGGAAAAAAAATAAATAAGAAAGACGTTCTTGTTTAGTTTCTCAAGAAGAGGGTGACACTAGGCAGGTTGCGAAGTCCCTGGCTTGTCCATCCTCTGCCATGCCACTTCATTAAATATAAAACATGTGCATCTGGTTGCGACATCATGCGCAGGTTGAACTGCGATGATCGTGACTTTGACGAAGTTGGGAACAAGGACAGCGTCTGTTGTGTGATCTGGTCAAGATCCACCTTCCTGACTCACAAATCTGAAACCAGAAGGAAGCCCTGCATACGATCCGTCAATATTGTGATGTTAAGAAACGGGTTAGCTGCTGCCAACTGAACAGCTTGGAGCGTAGCGTGCATTTCCACGTATGGCTCGGCACCTACGAGCATCGACCAAGAAAAGAAATTATGCACGATTCTGGGCAGTGGGAGTCCGAGACATTGCATCTCGGGCATACAGTGGACGACCCGCTTGGCCAATTCCACTCTTGTGGGGATCTCGTTCCATACACATTTTCAGAGGAATGTTTCGAAATTAGAAGGGACATCAGCAGGCCAAGGCCTCTTAAGGAATTTCTGAAGGTGAGGAGAGGCGAGACATATCTCTACATCGCTCCATCTGCATAATACCATGACCCTTTCTGCTTTTATATCGGCCTCTACCCAATTGGCCTATCCCCCAAACTGACATGTCTTCGCCTTGTGTTGTTCATAATAGCCGAAACAACTTCTTTAGGAAAAACATGAATCACAAGGTTAAGATTCCATGTCGTGGAGTTTCGAATAAAGAGATCGGCAAGGAGATTTGGGGGTAACATGCCCAGCAATGAACGCTCTCGAAGGTGAGCAGAGGGAAGCCTGGGACCCAGCCCAATAATCTTTCTATATTTCAACTGAAGGGCCATCTCCAATTGACCATCATTTAGTAAATCTCGGGCAAACAACTTAACTTTTCCAGACAATATTTGGGTTACATCCAACGCTCGCCTTCCATAGAGATTCTCTCTTCCCGTATTTTGCCTGAAGTACCTGGGCCACCAACAATTCAATGAATCCTAGTCCTCATGCATAACCCTTCAGAAAGATTTGACGAGTAAAGCTTGATTAAATAATCAGACATCATGGATATCTAGATCACCACAACATTTTGAAACGTTAGTAGTAGTGAAAATCTATGTCTAAAATGAATTTTATAGTTCTGCTCAACGCGTCGTCACTTAAAATGAATAAAAAAACTTAGTAAGGCCATCACTAACTGTGATTAGGATATAAAACAGTGACATAATGTATATAGGGAAACATGATGGTGAAGATTGAATTACCATGAGATGTACAACATTATTTAGGAGTTTCCACTTTGAAGATGCAAGCCTTGATCCAATATTGGATACAAGGAACTTATAGGAACTCATAGGCCACTAATTGATAAAGAGACAAACTTGCTTTGAGGTGATGTACCAGTTCCGGATCTGGCCTAATAGAAATCAAACAATCTTCAACGGCATCAAATGGTTAATGCATAGCCTTTACTAGGTTTGAAGAGTGGGATTAGCTGATGAGATTGTTGATGTAGGAGAAAGCCTAACAACAGTTCACCATATAAGATGAACAGATAATGAGACAATAAATCTCCTTGAAGTATCTTGCGCTTAGGATAAAGCCAATTAGTCAAACAACTATTGATCATAATAGAATAAGAGATAGGGATGACACCCTACGGAATCATATTGACCCACTGCTCTTGAAAATTCATTTGTCACAATACCTTGCGTATAAAGCCATGGCACAACTTATCATAGATTTTTTTGCTTGTCATCCCAATAGCAAGGATTTGTTCCGTTGCGATGATAATGGAGTAAATTGTCATAAATGATCCCTAACCTTTAGCTATTGTTTTGTTTTAATCCATAATCTATTGAATATTCCATTTTGATCCTAAACCTATTAGAATCGTTTCATTTTAGTCCTAAATCTATTAAAAACATATTATTTTAGTTCCCATTAGATGAAATATGTTAACTCAAAATATTCATCTGATAACAACTTTCTAGATCATAATTTAAACTATCTTATAATTGTCTTCCAATAAATTTAATATATATAATAATTTTTTATAGTTAATGAAAAATTTAAATTACTTTTTTTTTCATATTTCTGTAAATTGAACTTATTTTATTCAAGAAGAGAAAACCACTAATTTAAATTGTCTATTTACTGTAAAAAAAATATTAAAATGTTTAAATTTATTATAAGACAGTTATCGAATATTTAAATTATAATCTCAAAAGTTTGTTCATTCTAAGTTAATGAACTTAATCTGGTGAGGGACTAAAACAAAATAATTTTAATAGGTTTAGGACCAAAATAAAATATTCAATAATTTATGGACTAAAACAAAATGATAAGTAAAATTTAAAGACTATTTATACAATTTACTCGATAATAATGTTGTCTTGAGTTTTGCTTCTCGTTCTGCCTCTGTTCCCCAAGGGCGATATATATATGTCTGTGTGTGTGTGTGTGTGTGTGTTTTTGTAGCTTTAGTTGAAATAAATTTTCTGAAAGTCTCCATTTGGCGCTTCACTTTTATGTTTCTGCTCACTTGACCTTAAGCTTCTTTCAAGCTCAATTAAACCAAACTTTCCGAACTTGCTTAGTTGGCTCTCCATTGAAACTTAATTTGACTTTATTAACTGAAAATGGATTTTATCAATATTCATTTTCTTGATATCATGGTCATAGAGATCTAGAAATTATGCTAAAATTGAGAAAATTATCTATGAAAAATTTAAACTACCCCATTGTAAGTTCTCAGCTAAAAGATTTACCAATAGTTCCAGGACTGTAACTAAGTAGTACAAATACTATTTCATTAAAATCACATAAAAAATTTTCTAGTTTTAGCTGATGCGACCGCAAACTTTATCAATATCAATTTTGACTAATCTCTCTATAAGTTTTTAATACTAATAAATTTAGGTAGCAGGAATCACATTAAAACAATTTTCTAGTGCTACTTGCTTATTATTGACTTGGTCTGCGCTTTGTTTTAGTTATTTATGGGTTCTATATTTTAAATTTATTCTGACTTTTTTATAATGTTTGAAGGTTTGGTTTCATACGATTATCTTCTCTTAATTTAGTATCATAAGAATAGGCACTCTTTTTATAGTCAGCTTTATATTTCTATTATCTTTTAAATCTTTATTTTGCTATTGATTTGTAAGATGCCATTTGATTTTTTTTTTAATTGGAATAAAGTATCATTTGTATAAAAAAACAACAGAGAGAGAGAGAGAGAGATTACCGACTACCGAATGGGCTTGGCGGTCCATCTGGTGAAGTTCAAGTGCTACATATAAAACTAGTGGTTATTTATTTATTCATACAAACTTCTAGGTTCAATTATGTACCGTAAGACAATGACAGAAAATTATTAGCGTTTGTAAGAAGTAAGAACACATTGAAACTATAGCTTAAGACGTAAAATTATTCATAAGCAACTATTTAGTATTCTTATTATCTTATAAGGACATATGGATTTTTATTAAATTTTATATGCATGAGATGCTTAATGCTTAATAAATACTATTAGAACATTTTTCAACTATAAAATTGGGTTCCACCTATAAAATTGAAATACAGTTAAAACACAAATTTTAGTTAGAGAAGCCAACAATTACTTGTATTTTCTATTTCTGTAGCTGACTTTGTGATTAAAAAATTGACCTCGTAATAGAAAAAAAAAAAAGGAGAGAGAGAAAGAGAGGATTGTACTGCTATAAATTATTGGGAAGAATATAACCAGCTTAAAGCCTACAGGCGCATATACATAATTTCATGATCAATAAATATATAGGTTTAACCGTTTAAGGAATGCTTGACTTGAAGGTATTGCCAACTCATATTTATTCTCTGATTTGATTGGCGTTGAACAAAATTTAAGATTTCCTTTTTCAGGAAAGGATTCGGGCGCCGTCAACTCCACTAGCAGTAGCACTATGTTTGATTTATTATTATTATTATTATTATTATTATTATTATTTTGGGGGATGAGGTTAATCTAATGTAATCATGGCTTGGATTCATTTAACTGGAATTCATAGTTTATTAAATAAAAAAACAAAACGGCGCAACTCTGCAATTATGTAGACGACAGCCAACTTTAGCTTTCTCGTCTTTGTTGGAGAATCTCCTATTTGAATAACTGAAATTGTACATACTATACTAATATTTATGCATTTTAAGTTTTTTTTTAATTAAAGGTTTATGCCAATTTTCATCATCATCATCAGTTGACTTAAATAAATAGTTCATCGTACATGCGACATCAGATAAAAATAATTTCAATCTGACAAATAGTGTGGTGCTATGCTATATATAGAAAAACTATTAAAAATTGAGGATATTGCCTGTCTTTGTATCCAGGTGTATCTAATGTCCTATACAGGCTATACTATACCCACACATCGCTGGAAAAATGATAACTTTTATGGGTTTCGCAATATGTTTTTTATTCTTTATAAAGACGTCTAGGTAGGACTAGAGGTGTATAACGGGCTGAAACGGACCGGGACCGGACCGGTCGGTTCTGGGCCTTAGTATTTTGGGTCCGGGCACAACCCGTGTTCACACGTGCCGGTCCTGACCCGGTCCCGTGCCGAACCCGAGCTGGCCCGTTAAATTTTAATTTTTAAAATTATAATTTTTATTTTAATTTTAAGTTTTAGTTTTTATTTTTAATTTTTAGTCTTCACTTTTAAATCAATAACTTAATAAAACAAGAGTCTGAGAGTTTTTTTATAAGTGATATTTTATAATCTAGTTTATCTTAAATTCCACTTCATATTCAATTCTACTAGACATTTAAATTAATCAAACGTTAAATGAATAACTTAATAAAAATAAAAATAAAATGTAAGAAATTGACCAAAAAATTTGAAAACTTTGATATATTTGATTTTGAGTTAAACCATTTTTTGTAACCTTTATTAAGTCAATTATTAAAACCTTAAGGACTAAAGTTAATTCTTTATGCTAAAGAAACAAACCATGATTACCAAGATTTTACTTTACAAGACAATAAATAAAATAATGACAAAAAAAATTAGAGATAAAGATTAAATTATGATTATTTATTCTAAGGTTATCTTTATATTTTGTATAATTATTTTGTATAATTACTTGTTTTAAGAGTAAAACACCACCACCGGTGTGAACTTTTATTAATATTAAAGCCAAACGGCACTTACATACCATGGAACGGGCTTTACATTACTCAATAGCGAAACGTTCCATAAAATTAAATGCAAAATAAAAGGTACGATCTGTGCTACACAGCAAAATCAGATCAAATACAAAGTAAGTAAATAATGAGCAAGCAGTGGATTTAAGCATCTACCTCATCGGGGTTTTCCTCGTCAGAACTCTTGTGGTCATGTAATCTGCAAGCTACAAGACCCCAATCACGGTTGCATATACAAACTTCAACTGCATCTGGTGATAGCCTTGCGCGTCTCTCTGAAATGACACGCTTTCCAGCGCTGAAAGCGGACTCCGATGCAACGGTTGAGACGGGAACAACTAGAACTTCTTTGGCAATGATGGAGAGTATTGGAAATTTGTTACTTCTTGCTTTCCACCAGTCTAGAATGTCGGTCTCACTATTCTCCCAAACAAGGTTAAGGTATGCGTCCACTTCAGTAAGACCGGATGCGGCAGCACGGGGCCGTTTGAGGAGTTGTTCAGCCGGATTGAATGACAATGAGCCCGATGAAGACCCGATGGTAGATGAAGTAGTGTTTGCAACCTTATCCTTATGCCGACTGGCATATATCTTAAATAACTCTCGCAAGTGCTCATCAATAGAGGCAGTTATAGCATGAACAGAAATATGTGTCATTTCTAAGAAACTATAATAACCCTCAAGTAGCTGTTGCGTACCTGTGATTCTTACGGTCGGGTCTAGTGTAGCTGCAAGTAAGTAGATTGGGGGTATAGTACTGAAATATAAAATCCATTTATCTTTCATGGCCTTAATTGTGTCTTTTAAGAACTCGTCATCTTTGTATTGGTTCAAAACCCATGCAATGTTGACCATATGCATTAAAACTTTGTGCGATGTGGGATAGTATACACCGGAGCAAAAAACAGTGGCATCATAAAAATATCGCAGCACAGCAGCCAATTTTGACAGTTTATCCCACATCTCTTGTTTCAAAATCGTGTTCTTTTCTCTGACATTTATAAAACATGTCATGTATGCAGCAAATGGCATCGCATCTATCAACATCTCATAAGTGGAGTTCCATCGGGTAGGGCAATCAAGTTTAAAACATTTTCAGGTAGGGCAATCAAGTTTAAAACGTTTCCAACTAAAATCGAGGCCATTTTCCAGACAATATTGCTTAAACTCTTTAGAAACTTTCGTCCTTGACTTTAAATAATGGAGTGCCCACCTAATTGGAGTAATTTCATTACTCAAAACTTGAAGACCTTTTTGGACAGCTAAGTTTAAAATATGACATATACACCTAATATGAAAAAATGCGGCATCACGGACAGGTTCTAGTGATTCCTTCAATGTCTCAGCCGCGACATCGTTGTTTGATGCATTATCAAATGTTATGCTAAAAACCTTGTCATAACAAAAAAATTCTTTTAAACTTTCTGAAATTACATTGAATATGTTCCAACCAGTATGATCGACCTCCATCCATTTAAATGCAATTATACGTTTTTGAATGACCCAACTATCATCAATCCAATGTGCAGTTATACAATAATAATTTTGTCCTAGTGGTGAAGTCCACATGTCACTAGTAAATGAGATACAGTGATCTAAAGCAGAGAAGTATGCTTGTAAGTTTGATTTACGAGCTTCATAACTTTTAAATGCCTCCCTCCTAGTAGTGGTCGTAGATGTTCTTTTAAAAGCAGGGTTTAAGTATGATGTAATCCATTTTTCCATGTGTCTATCTTCCGATTGTGTAAATGGTTTTTCAGTTAACATCATTCATTCTATCATGCCTTCTCTACAATTTTTTTGATTAAATTTAAAAATACCTGATCCGCCGGCAGTGCTTGCAAGCTGTGTCTGACCGCCGGTACTCGTAGCTGCATCTGGACATAAAGTCGGATGCTTTGATTCCATGTGACGTCTCAGTGTTCCTGTGCCAGCGTTCTTCTTGTGCGAGAGCTTTTGCTTGCAGTGTTTGCACTGTGCGAACCTCGCATTGTTTCCATGACTATCCTTCTCAAAAACTTGGTCAAAATGCTCCCAAACCCATGCGGTGCACCTCGCCGTCTTACCTTCTGGCAGAAGTTCGGCTTGATGGCTTGTCGGGGTTTGTTCAGAACCATCTCCTCCACCAACATTCCCTGCTGCCGTGGGCTCCACTTCCTCAACGTCGTCATCAGAAAGTTGATCGTCGAGGCCCAAGTCGTATTGACTCATATCGAATTGCTCGTCATCGTCAGTTTGTTGGATATGAGTCCCACAGGTCGCCGGTCGGGAAATGCCATAGAAAAATGACCTCAAACCGGTGCGGGATGAAGAGCTTGAGGCATTTCCCTTTCCTCTTGATGCCATTTGTGTGAGGCAAAATTGAGCAAAACACAAGCTTCGAAAGTAATTGAGAATTGATTGAGAATGAAGAAAATAATATTGACTGCTTGAAAGAAATGAGAGAATATATTAGTAGAGAATGAGAGATTGCTAAGATTGGTGTGAAGAAATGGTGGAAATGGCCTCCCTATTTATAGGGGAAGGCCTTATTTTTTTTTTTTTTTGCCTAAAAAACCCTTACAAAATAGTTGTTGGAGGGGGCAAAAATGTAATTTCTGGGGTCCAAAAAACGCTGCCAACCGTTAGAAGGACCAAACGTGTAATTTGCCCATTTTTTTTGAAAATTTCGGACATTGGAGAAATTCTGGCCGTTGCGCCGCCACCGGTCCCGTGCCGTTCCGCCGTGCCGGTCCCGTCCAGGTCCGGGCCCAAAACCTCCCTGGGCCGTGCCGAGCCCACATCCACCCCTCCTCTATTCTAGGCCCATAACCGGCCCACTTTTCACCGGTCTTTAACCGGTCCCGTTCCGTGCTGGGCTTGACCGTGCCTGGGCCGAGCTTGACGCGAGCCGGTCCCGAGCTGGGCCGTGTCAGGCCCGGCCCAATGAACATCTCTAGGTAGGACTTCGCAATAAAATTTATATTGTAATGCTCTCTCCTAATTGAGTTAAAAAGCAGACTATTAATGTTATGAAATCAACTAGTGTGATCACTGAATATTTGATATTAGGGACCAGAAATTATTATAATAAATTCAATCGCGTGCAAAAAGGGCAAAAAAAAAAAAAAGAGGACTTCGGAAGCTTTTGTGCTACCCTTCTCATTTCGTCATGTTTGTGTGTGCGTTAATTTTCTCAGAGTTTCCTCTTGGATTGTGTATGTTTACGCCAACAGTACTTAATTAACTAAAACCTTACATATGTGATATGCCGCCAAACTCCCAGATGGCCAAAACTAGGCAGATTGGCAGTTGGCTGCTGTAGCAATTTCTTGTCCGGGGTTTGATAGGGAGAAAGCAAGTTGGGGAGTAAAAAGACAAAGACTTCTAAATTGAGAGGTTAATTGTTAGAAAGAAAGTTTGTGAACCAGAAAAGTAAGATACAATATCTGAGAGACCTATTTCAACATTGTTTAACTACTGCCTGTAGATGTACAATGTTTTTAACATATTTAGTATGTATAAGGTGCCAAGAGCTGCGGTGGGTTCTAGCATTAATTAAGTGGAAGCACGTTGTGGTGAGTCCAATCTGTGATAACATTAAGTGCAAATATAGCAAAGTAATAATCAAACAATAAAATTTCAAGTCTAATAGAATAAAGATCATGATTTAATTAGCAACTAATTAATAGTAAGGTTTAACTATTAAGGAAAAAAGGGCAAATGAGAAATACTAAGTACCATTAGTGATCAGAATTTTCTTTTTCATGAAAATTAAACAATTGAGATTTGAATTTGATCTAAAGTTAATCTGTGCAATAAAGTCTAGGAACAAAATTGGGTAAAGAGAGGTATTTCAGCGGTACAAATGATGTTCGATTAAGGTAAAAATATTAAATTTGCCACTAAAGTTTGGGGTTGGGAGCAAATATACCGTTATAGGTTTTTTTTCACAATCTCCCACTAATGTTTTAAAATGGGCCGGATATACCACTAAAGTTTCAAATTAAGAGTGAATAAGCCATTGAACATTAAAAATCTAACGAAAAAAGTTAAAAAGCCAACAAAAAAAGAAAAAAATGTTAAAAATAACATGCTTTGAAATTTTAAAGTAATAATACAAGTTTTAAGAAACTTTAAAGATTTTTTGTAATTAAACTCTCTCTCTCTCTCTCTCTCTCTCTCTCTCTCTCTAGAATGCCAGTGAGGAGATTAGACAGTAGAGACAGAGGAAGAGCGGTAATGGGGTTGGAGTGCTGGTGATGGAGACAATAACAGAGCTGAAGTGTTGATGGCAGAGAACAGAAGCTCTTTTCGAAAAAAAATCTCAAAGGTCATGATATTTTTTATGATATTTTTTTTAAAGATGCATAATAAACCTAAGATTTCAAAACCTGTTATTTTTACCATTTTCCGTTATTTTTCTAAACGGCAATGACATATTCGGCCCATTTTAAAGCATTAGTGGGAGATTGGGAAAAAAAACTATAGTGGCATATCCGCACCTTACCCAAAACATTAGTAGAAAATTTGATATTTTTGCCTTTAATTAATGATTGACACAAACAAAAAAAAAAAGTAACAAAAAAAGCAAAAATCAGGAGCCCAAAAGTCAAAGCAAAATTTAGAGAATAAGAGAGAAAATAAGAAGTCCCTAGGTACCAAAAGCTTACACATTAACTTAATAAAGGCCAAAAAAAGATAAGAAAAAAATGAAATTGGTCAAAGTCAGATCAGTATAAACCATGCCTAAAATAGATCAATCATAGTAACCAAATATTTATTTAGAAAAAAAAAATTAATTTGGACAAGTTTGGAGGCAAAACGACAAACGGATTCAGAGACTCAAATGCAAGGAATTGATAATTCAGGGACTAAAGCGGATTTAAGCTAAAGGAAACGTGAAACAAACCAAACCTGGAAAAATAGTAATACAGGTCATTCAAAAAGCGATCACTTGACCAAAATGCAATCAAAGTCCATAAAAAGATTGGAAAGAAAGATGATCATGTTTAGAAAAGCAACCAGAAAAAGTGATGGTCACAATTCATGAACAGTAACTGAAGGTTTGTTTTATAATATAATACTTGAAATATAATGTGAACACAAGTTACTAATTGCACAAAAAGATACCAGGGGTGGAACTAAAAAAGGGCTAGTGTCGCCCAATCCTCTCCTAAAATTATAAAATACTTATAAGTTCATTTAGAATTTAAAGATAAATACAGTCTGACCCTTTTTTAAAATTGATCAAATTTTCTTATAAAGACTATAGTTTAGGAAAATATTCGTTTTAGCTCATCCTTGATAAAAAAAACCTTTATCCACCCCTAAACGATATCATTCAACTTGAAACATCGACAAGATTTACAAATGAAAAACATTATTGTGATGGGCCATAGACATGATGGCTCAATCTAGGTTATCCATTTTTGTAGGATTCACGTGAGACCATTCACATCTGTGACATGTCACGCAATCTTGGTCCTTTATAGATAAGAGAGGAGCAAAGGCCAAGAATCACTGAGCCACAATAATGAAACTCACCCCTAAATGAGATAATAAGATGATGGGCTTCTAGTAATGCTTGTTGGTTCAAGTGGCTAAGAGCTTTGATTTCTTTTAGTTAGCAAGGTCTTGGGTTTTAATATTGTGAATAGCAGGGACGTAGCCAGGATTCGTGGTAAGGGGGGAGAGGCGGGGCAAAAGCGTGAGTGTGAGCGGCTTGTTAGCCATTGCTATAAAAACAAAAATTTAACACTTAAGCAATCATAAAATAGGAAAAAATTTTATATCCTTCAACTAATTTACTTAAGAACAACAACAAATACTTTCAAACTTACTCTTCTACTTCTTATTAAAAATCGGACAAGAACAACAATGAAAAGAAATTTTTTATCATGATGATTTGGGAATCACAAGGTAATTGGATTTAAATCAACCTAAAATTACGCAAAAAAAATTATAATGATAAACTTGTTTGTAATTACTACTACCTTTTGTCTATGTTTCTTTACACGTTCTCCAATAACATATGCAAACAAGTCAATCACATAAATGTTAAGCACAATACGCAATGTTCCATTACCATAATTCTCATTTCTCAAGCAAAGTAGTATAAAGATTCAATTTCAAGAATAGAGAAAGCTATAAACCAGGAACTAGAAACATAGGAATTAGGATATTACATCATAGCTTCACTATTGACAGATTTAGTACACTTTATTTACAAATTTGAGTGAGCAATTAATAAAGAAACAAATAATTAAAGGAAAGGAAAGGAAAATTGAGAAAATGCCCAACTTCTGTCGTGACTCGGCTGCCAAACGCGTGGGGGCTTTCTCCAAAAACTCATACTCGAAGTCGAAGGTGGAGATGGATAGAAGGAATATCAACGATGAGGAGAAGAAGCTCAAGCTGGCTGGGTCACCGCTGTCCACCAGTGAACTAAATCGAAAAGAATCGTCGTTGCTGCTAAAGAATAGAGAGACGGAGCGTCGGAGCCAGGAGGAGCTGGGCCTGGTTCGTTCGCTCGCAACTCGCGATCTCCGTATTTCTAATTTTGGTTCCAATTAAAACTTTTAAAAAAGGGTAACATCTGCAAAAGTCCCTAATTAATTTTATAATTTATAAAAAAGTACCTAACTTTAATATTGTTACAATTTTTATCCTATTACATACTACTAATAAATTTTGTTTAAAAATTTAGGGGGGACGACAGCCCTTCCCTGCCCCAAGGCAGCTCCGTCTCACTGAATGGAACAAAGAGGTGCCAGGAGAGCAAGGTCTTGGATTTTAGTATTGGATGTTGAGAAACTCAGGAATATTAAAAATTCTATGAAATCCTTAAGAAAAGGGTTACTGAAGCAAGGAAGGAGCTGAGGGAAATTGGAAAGGCTTTGTGTCAAAATAGACATAATGAGGGAGTCCAAATTGAAGAAAAGGAGGTAAGAGCAGGACTTGGAGATTTTTTTTTTTTTTTTTTTGTGACAAGAAGAGATTCATTAAACAAACAAAGAGAAGAGTCTTAACTCTTAAGGTTGATTACATGTAGGCTGATTCATGCAACCAAGAATTCCTGAAGTGGCTCTATTGCCAAACGAAACAGTCCTGGTAACTCTTCTACCTATCATATCAGCTAAAATTAAGTCCACAATACAACCAGGGCACCGCAGATAAACTATTGTCCCTTCAAAAGTTTGATTCGCAGCCATCCTTGCCAGCCAGCCACAAAGTTTCCTACCTTATAAATTAACATTTTGTGCTTGAAACCACCTGTATGCTGTTCCTGAGATACTAGGTAGAAGACATATATAATGGCTAAGGGAGGCTGACCACAATACTAGGTTTTTTATGCTAAATTAAATCAAAAGAGAAGTTCTATAAAGATATGGCGGATTGTAGATGAATCTGGGGGCAGTAATTACAAATGCCGAGGAGGTCAACAGGCAATTCTAAGTTTCTACCAAAATTAACTAAAGAAGAGACGTGTCATGTGTGGCCCAAATTTTATCAGACAAAGAAGTGATACGTGAAAATGCAATGATACGATATAGAAGTATTACTTTGGGAAACTTTTTTGAGTATGTTTTAGTAGGGTTATAAATCAATCGAACAAATATGAATGGGTTTGTTTAATGTTAAATTAATATAAACATAAATAATAAATGAATAAATTTTCTTTGTTTTTACTTATTTGTTTATGAATGAACATGTTTATGTTTGTTCATATTCATTCTTTAATAATAACATTGTTGTGAATAAATAAACTAAACAAATGAACGTGTTTTTGAACGTTATTAAATGAATATGTTCATCAACAATATGAATAAATGTGTCCATGAAAATTATAAACAAATATAAATGTCAAAAGGAACAAATGAGCAAAATGTAAAATATTAGGAATAAATAAACTTTAAAAAAAATAAATAAATAAGTGAAATAAAAAAAACAAATAGATAGATATTAATTGGACTGTTCTTAAATACAAATAAATGAACAAGACTTTATTTATTTTTATTTATTTAACTTAAACAAACATAAAATTATATTCATGCTCATTCGTTAATTAAATAAATGAACTCTCATCAAACTATGTACAAATATTTCACCAAATATTCTATTTATTTATAATCCTAGGTTTTACATCTATTTACATATATAAAGACACATTAAGGGACGTGAATTTTCTGTTTTTTTTTTTTTCCTTTGTGACAAGTTTGCCTTCTCAAAGGAAAGGACGCTGTACTGTTTCCTCTGAGTGTTGTTTACATCTATTTACATATATAAAGACACATTAAGGGACGTGAATTTTCTGTTTTTTTTTTTTTCCTTTGTGACAAGTTTGCCTTCTCAAAGGAAAGGACGCTGTACTGTTTCCTCTGAGTGTTGATTTCTTTCACCCGGTTCACTGTACACATGTGGGTTGAGTTGGCCAATGAGGCAATCGGACGTGAGAAGCAATGCATAGCCAGGTAGCTGATGAAGGCAGGGGTGGAATCTCCCCCGCCGTCTATATATACCAATTGATTTGGCTCAATATTTGTGGAGATTAATGAGCTGGCATTTTCTCCTTAATATTGAGAGGGGAAAGAAAATTGTGCTTCGCCGTACATTATCCCCTCAAAAAGCACACTATTAGTCCCCAACTTTAATTATCATAAATTTGTCCGCAAACTCTATTTTATTTCAAATTAATCTATAATTAAGAATTCCCTTCATATCAATCCCTTGGCCTCTGTAAGAGTAACATTAAGTTGTCATAGTTATAATTTGTAAAGAGGAAAAATAGATAATTTAGATGGTTCATTAAGGCATGAACTATCAACAAAATATGACATAATTTTAATTTATTGAAAGACAGTTACATAAACTATCTAACATTTAGATAACTATCCGATATCAACTTTTTAAAATTATAGTTTAAATTGTTCAGTAATTATCTTCCAACAAACTCAATCCATTCCATTAGTTGTTGATAGTTAATTAACTATTTGAAATATCAATTTCTTCTATTTGTAAATTGAGCTTTTGTCAACTCAATCTTACATAAGACAAGGAATTAATACGTAATGAATTCTAAAGTTTAGGAACCCATTTGAAACAAAATAGAGGTTGATAATCAATTTCAATAAAAATGAAAGATTTTGGACTAACTGTGCTATTTACCCTACATCATCCATTGCGTTTTCCTAGGTTTCAGAGTAGAGGTGTAAACGGGTCAAGCTTGGGCCAAAGCTCACTAGGCACGAGCAAAGTCCTTTAAGCTATTGGGACTACTCGGGTTTGAGCTCAAATTACTCAAACTCGAATTTTGAGTCTCGACCTCAGCTCAAAAACCCATCAAGCTTAAATGAAGGGCCTTATATAACTTATTATGTTTAATTTAGTGATTTAAACCAATAACTCTTTGATTAACTAGATAATTAAAGTATTATATACTCCCTCCGTCCCATTTTAAATGATACATTTTTTGGTCATAGAGATTAAGATATGTATAATTTATCTTATTTTTTACCTTTTTACCCTTGAAGCTAAAATAAGAAAAAAAAATTACCTTAGGTTCTATGTAGTGACAATTTAAATGGGGATTAGAAAAAAAAAAATTCTATTTTGGGTTTTATGCAATTTTTTGGTTTTGTATTGAGAGAGTTTAAATAAAAGTAGTAATGTAAAATAATTATTAAAAACTTTTCAAAAAGAGAAACAACTCATCTTTTTCAAGACAGCTTAAAAAGAAATATTTATCATTTTTTTAGGACAAAGGGAGTATGTTATTTTTGAAGGCCATTAAATCCCTTAACAAAAGGGGCAGGGTAATTACAAGCCAAAGCTTGGCCCTTTAAGATGTCCGAATCCTTTTTAGGCTTCAGTTCAATATGATTTAAATCAATAAATCTCAAATTAAGCTCGGGCTCTAATTACCTGATAAACCACTACTAAAAAAAAGCCATTTTCCAACGGCCATTTCCAATGGCCTTACGTTGGAAAATTGAAAATTTCCAACGCAGAGCCATTGGAAACCAGGCCATTGGTAAATCATGCGTTGGAAAAAAAATTCCAACAGAAATAAGCTGTTGGTATTTCCAACGGCTAGTTGGAAATGGGCCGATGGTAATTTCCAACGGCTTTTTTGGGATTCTTTTTTTTGAATAGTGAAATAATTTTCCAATGATTAGGACCATTGAAAAATTGCCAACGGCTCAACCTGATGGAAGTTTCCAACGGCTAGGGCCGTTGGAAAAATATTTCAGGAAATAAAAAAAATATATCATTAAATAATTTATATTTATTATTTTAGATATACAAAATTATATTTTAAATTAGTTCAAAAAATTAAAATTATTATTACGTAAATTATATTTACATTATTACAAAAATCTAAAAATCAGAAAAATACAAAATCTAACAAATCTAACACAAAAATCAATCAAACCAAAAATACAAACAGATCTAACCAACATAAAAAAGAAAAAATCCAAACAAATCTGAAGTAAAAATTAAACATACGAAATTAAAAATATAAGAACAGATCTAAACATATGAAAGAGATATAACCAAAATCAAAAATAAAAAAACGAACAAATCTGAACCAGAAATCAAAATATCCGAACAGATCTAAACAAAAATTAAAAATAAAAAAACATAACAAATTTCAACCCCAAATCGAAAATCCGAAACAGATCTAAACATAATCAAAATTTCAACCCCAAATCGGAAATCTCAGATCTAAACATAATCTGGCCACCGAGGAAGGCGTGGAGGCAAGGAGGACATGGAAACGGTGAAGACAAACGGACTGAGGACGGGCCAATGGGCTGCACGGACAACGGATTGGTGAGGCCAATAAGCATGACGGTTGTGGAAGCCAAAGCGTGAGAAGAAGAGACGCTCCGTATGAGGCCGATGAGCACGGCGGAGGAGAGAGGCACTAACGGCCACCGGCAATCGAGGAGGAAGGAGAGGGAAAGACAGAGACAGAGAGGGCTGAGAGGATGGAGAGGGGCCGAGAGGAGGGGGTGAGACGAAGACGGAGAAGGCACGAGGAAGGGGAAAGGATGAAGAGGAGAGGACGAAGAGGGTGAGAGGAGCCGGAGACGAAGAGGGAGATGAAACGCTGAGAGGAGAGAGAGGCCACGAAGCGTGGAGGACGGAGAGAGCGAGGGGTTGGGAGGGTAACTGGGTAAGTGATAGTATTTATAGCTAGGGTCAGTTAGGGTTGGGTTTGGGCTTTTTTGGCCCAATAGATTTTTTTTTTTTGGGTTGGGTCAAATTTTACACACACACACACACATATATATATATGTATGTATGTATGTATGTATGTATGTATTAATATGTATTCTATTATTGTTATTTATGGCAAATATTTTCAAAATAATTACTTTACTTTCTAAAATTGTACAATACATATGATAAATATTTTATATATGATATACATACGTATGTACACACATACATGCATACATACATACATATATTATAATAGTTTCTAACAAAATGTTTATATATATATATATATATCAATGTAATATAAATATACATATTATAATTATTTTTATTTCTTATAATGCGCGCGCGAGCGTGTGTGTGTGTGTATATATATATATATATATATATGTACATATATATTACTATAACTATTATTATTATTATTAGAAATATTTAAATTTTTTGTTTCCAACGACCTAGGCCATTGGAAAAATTCACAAGATGTTTTCCAATACAACGTACATATTTTCCTTTTCCAATGGCCTGGGTAGTTGGAAAAAATCACAAAATGTTTTCTAATGGCTTAATTTCCAACAGCTTAAGATGTTGGAAACTATATGATGTACATATTTTCCATTTCCAACGGCTTAGGCAGTTGGAAAAATTCACAATATGTTTTTCAAAGGCCTTGGCAGTTGAAAGACTTACATATTTTCAGTTTCCAACGGCCTTGGCCGTTGGAAAAATTCACAAGATGTTTTCCAATGGCTTAAGCTGTCAACAACAATATGACGTACATATTTTCTCTTTCCAACGGCTTGGGCAGATGGAAAAAATTCACAAAATATTTCCAACGGCCTAGGCTATTAGAAAAATTCATAAGATGTCTCCAGTAGTTTAAGCCATTAGAAATAATATGACTTACATATTTTCCAACGGTCTAGGTTGTTGGAAAATTGTCCATTGGAAATTTTTTCATGCTTCCAATGACTACTTTTTTTTCACAGCTTACATTTTTTTTAACAGTTTCCAACGTGAAAGCCATTAGAAACTTTCAACGGATTAGCCGTTAAAAAATAAGTTGTTGCAAAAAAGAATTTTTTCGGTAGTGAAGGTTTCACTTGTTTATACCCTTATTTGAGAGGAGGTGGAGAAGGGAGTCTGAATTGGTTTTGGGAGGAGTGTCGCTGATCTCCCTCTCTCCTCCAGTCTTCCTTTCTTCATGGAAAATCTACTCTCCTTTCTTAGCTAGCGGCCCCTCCCCTCCATGACCGATAAGCTGGTTGTTACTGAGCACAAAAGCCTCATCATCCCTCTGCCCCTTGCCAATTTATCTGTTTCTGCTTGTACTTATGCTCGAGATTGATCTGTTTTTCTAACTTAAACTCCTAAAAACCCATCCAACTTCCATTAATTTTCACTTAAAACTCCTAGCGTCATTATATACTTCCAAGACTCTTCCAATAACTTTTAATTATTTGCTATTTTGATCTCTTAACAACCTTTTTCTGCACTCCCATTAGCCAAACCAGTATCCAAGCAACTAGCCAGCGGCTAGTTACCTTGATAATCACAATATAGTGCACAAAGCATTAAAATCCACAAATGTGTGGTTGACATTTATTATAAGAAAATGTATATCAGCCAACCCAAACCCATATTTAATAAGCGCATTTAAATTTAATGCGAAATTGATGTTATGTTTACTTTACTTTGAAGTCAAGATAAACTACGAGGCATTTAATTTCAGGCAAAATCCATCCAGGTAAAGTTAACCCTAGTGTTCCAAGTTGAAATTGATGGGTTTTTTTTCACAATCAATATGAATCCGGTTCACGATTATGTGATTGATGATAAATATAATTAGGGAAAATTACTTAACAATAAAGATAATTGTTCATATCGATCTCATAATAATAGTTAAATAGTTTTTCCTTCCATCTTACATTAATTACTTGCCTGACGTTTTGTAAATGGAGTCCTAATTATGTCATCATCTGTTATAATGATAAATTTTTGCTTATAAAGTGATGTGAGACCTGCGTAATTAATTATGTGGCTTCCCATTTATCAATGACACTGTTGGAGGACGGATACTGCTTATTTTCTTTTTAACACGTAGATGGCTAATGATCTTGGATTACATCATTTTAATCCTTCAAATATTATTATTGTTGTTGTTTTGGTGCAACACATTAGTCGGTCAAACCTTTTCAAAACCCTAATGATGCCTCTAATTTAGCTTCAGCCCTACCTTACCCTTACACACATCTAGCTAGCTATGAATATATAAGCCACAAGAAAACAAAATTGATTCTCATTGGCATGGTGGGTGACAAGAGACACCCATATATTTTCCCAACTGCAACAAACAAATTAGCTTTTGGCCGCATCTCCTAATCCTCATGTCATATGCTGATTTGGCTTTGCATCCATTAAATGGGAATCCTAAGGTAATTTAATTTATTCCATGTGATTTGAGGATTATATGGGAATAAAGAAAAGCCAAAGACCGGTAGTGGAGGTAGCCGTTATATATAGGCATAGCGGATCTGTTCTTTGGACTTTGCTTCACTGGCAGTATACTTTCCATCCTTTCTCATTTCATAATTATTAATTTGCCGTAACGCTAATGTTTTTCTTTTTGGATTTAGTTATTAATCTCCTTTTTGTTTTAATAATTTAATTTATAATTAGTAGGAGCGATGTCAACATATATAGCTGGCTGGTGGGTGTAGGAACCCCACACTGACGCAGCTTTGAATCTCTCTCATCTTACTTGCTTCTTTTCTTTATTGCGTTTTCTTATCTACTATTACCACTATCTTATTATTATTATTATTATTGTGTTTCATGCATGATCACATTAAAGCAAGCATCTTAATCCTGCTACTATTTCTTGCCCTCCTTTTTCTTTATATAATTATATGTATCAATTCATGAGATTGAAATGATATATACATACCTAAATATATCAATTTTCACATACCGAAATAAGGTTCTATTTTCAATTGGCACATATTAGTGGAATATTTATATTTCAATCGAATTGCAGTTAAATATTACACCTTTTCTCGCTCAAAACAGTAGCAGTATTACATAGAGCGTTGAGGAATACTCTGTAGGAAACTAAAGAACAAATAACAAATTAACATCCATTCGTTGATTGTCCGATATTATTTTATAATGAATTAAAAGTGGTTTATTTTCATATAAGGTCAGTTCAGTTCGCCTTAATTCAGCCGAATTAAATGTTGATGGGAACAAGTTGGGCCGGGGGAGTGGTCAAGCCAGGTGGAAACGAGTCAAATCAAGTCGAGCTGAGTCTAAGCATCTCGTGATCAAAACTCGATTTGTTAAGAATTTTCTCAACTTAAGCTCGGGTTTGATGAGTTTAATAAATAGGGTTCGAAGCTTGGCTCAAGAGGGTTTGGGTTCAACTTAGTGATTCAATAGACTTTAAACCCGATTTAAGATTTTAGCTCAATTTGAAAAGTGTATTAGGGTTATTAGGGTGAGATTATTTTTTATAATTATATTATAATATTATATTATCGAGAAAGATTTAATCTAAACATTATCAAACTGAAAACTTAGCTCGTTAAACATTTGAATCCTATATGCAACTCGAGTTTAGAGTCGAGGCTCATTAGACTAAGTTTCGTGATTAAAAAAAACTTGGAGTTCGAGATAAAATAGTTTGATAAGGGGCTCAATTTACTTCCATCCCTAATTTTGTGCAACTTATTTTTGGAAATAAAAGTAGTAATCACTTTTGAAATTCACACTAATTATGGTGAAGATAATTGGGGGAGACCGTTATTACTAGCAATTTGCAGGGCCGAAAAGTGGGCCATATGCCCGACCCAACCAGATATATACAAATGAATTTGGCACCATTAAGTTTTTATTTTTTTTAAGTTATACATTTTAAATATTTAAACTAAAAAACCCATATGAAAACACACTATCCACCACTTAGGGTAGGGAAAATTATAATTTGACAGACAATAGATATGACAACATAATTTGAACTCTTGAAAATGTAAAATTAGCATTGAGTTTTAAACTTGAATGACTCAAACTAGATAGTCACGTCTGTAATTTGTCATATAATTAAGATCCTTGAAGCAGCAAGAATGTCACTTTAAACAATAACAAAAGTGACAGGTTATAAATGAGATAGTGAAGCTAACCATGCAATTAATTCTTTCCATTCGAAGTATGGCAACAATTTTATCCGGCAATTTTGGAAACTTACATTTCCTCCCCTACTCATTTGAGTTTGACCAGCTATTGAAATTTTAATTTGAAGTTTAATTTAAATTATTTAATAATTATTTTTTAATAAATTTATTTTTTTTAAATTACTAACAATTAATAGATAAGTTAAATTATTGATCTTTTTATATTTATATGCAAACGAGTCATTTTTTCCATATTGGTGTTGAAAAAGCAACGAGTAACCGGTTGTTCCTTGTGTCCAAATTTGAAGATAAAATGTAAATAACACCGAGTATTCGTGAAAAAAATGAAAGTGATCCAAAGCATGTATAATTATTTACTTGGGCAGGTGAATCATTAGAAAACATGAATATGAAATTTAACCTACATGACAATCTTCAAAATTTTGTCATTTGGAGATGTCCAAGAACTAGGGCTTGAATAAAAGGTACTTTCATTGAATTTCTCACATGTAATGCATTTATTACCTTTCTCTCAAATTTTGACTTGTAATTGACTCAGCTGTGTAAAAAATAAGCTAGAAAACAATTTGGAATACGGTACTTTATTAAATGCACGTAACAAACAAGATCTCTTGTTCTTTCTCAGGAAGGTCCAACTGTCTAAAGCTAAGACAAAACTACTTTCTTTTCTTTTCTCTCTTTTGTTTTATGGCCAACAATGGAAAAAAAACCTGCAGATGCAACAAAGTTCAACAAAATAGCTCAAACAAGAGTACTAACAAATTAACATCGACATTCTCTCATTTTAAACTATTAATACTTTATCGGGAAAAAAAACTATTGAGCCAAAACTTAATGATCATTTTATTTTATTTTCCTTTTACCATCTAGAAGCTTCTGGGAAAAACGTGATGTATTAGTTTTATTTAATTAAATTTCAACTTTTATTTACTATAAGTAGCTTCAATTCACTAGATGCTTGTCAGTAAATATTATTTGCATATTAAATATCTGTGTTGAGTAGGAGTGAGAGTGAATCTGTTACAGCCAAGATGCCCTGTCCAGGAGGCAGAAAATAAACCAATCTCACGTCCCAATTTGCAGTAGCAGACAACAATTATACTACATTACTACTGCTTTACAGCCCACAAAAACTGAAACATGGAAAAAAGAAAACCCCAGAAAAACAGAAACCCCACAAAACTCCGTAGTACCTCCCTTCTGTCTTTCTGTTTGTCTCTCTTTCCCGTTTACCAATCATTCTCATATCCTTCCCTTCTACTTCAAATTCGCTTGAAGCTTCTTCCTTTTTTCTTTCTTTTGCCCCCTCTCTATCTGAAACATCTAAAGAACAAAAGGGGTTTTCTCTAACTTTTTTTTTTTTTTAATCTTTATTCATGTATGTATTGAATTGGGTGGTTTGGTTGGGGGAGTTTTTGTGTTGTGTGTGATACACAAGGAGGGAGGGACGTGCTGTCGGCGCGAGGTCACTTTCTGTCGGCATTGTCTGTATCCAACGATGATTCTCACCGGATTACTAATGTTCATTTATTTTGTTACTGTTCATTAAATTTTTTAAGTATTTATTCAAAAGTTAGACCGGGAAGAGGAGAGAGGAGAGAGGTCAGGTCAGGCGGTAGATGCTTTTGCGAGTATGATTCGGTTTCATTAATTTTGCAGCCCTGAACCAGAAAGCTGTCTCTGTGTTGTGTGTATGTGCGTGCCTCTTTTTTTTTTTTTTTTTTGGGGGGGGGGGGGGGGGGGGGGGGGGGGGGGGGGGGGGGGGTGGTTGGACTTATATATTCTCCTTTCCTTTCGATTTCTTTTAAGTGATTTGGACCCGGCCCCCGTTTCATTTCATGGCTTAGCTTCTTGTTTTTATTGCCAACCCATGGTGAGGCAGCTGCTGTAATTAGTCCTGTTCATTGCTTTGCTGTGTTTCCTCATTTTCTTTCCCCAGGCCCTTTTCCTTGATTTGACCGTTTCTGTTCTAATCTCCTCAATTTGTTTGCCCACCATACGGGTTTCATTCTCTTTTTGTTCATTCAATGTGTGGAATGTGGGTGGTTTTGATTCTCTGAGATTTCCAATCTGTCCCTGTCAAATGAAGCTGAGCTTCTTGCCGATCTTGCTGCTTTGCTTCTCCGGGAATACAGGTCTGCATATTGAAATTCTTCTCTTCCCCTTCTGTCTCTGCATTCAGCTTTTGGTTCTCTATGATTGGATAAGTTGCACTCTGAAGAATTCTTTAGTTTCTTTGACTAATTGCATGCATTGGATTGGCATTGATCAGAATATCATAATGTTGATCTTATCTAATATCAATGCATTTGAGGTCACTTGTCATCCAATCTACTTGTTTCTCTGTTGTGTCCTCTCATCTGGAAAGTTCTCGAATTTGAGAGAAATTCGGAGTCTTCTATATTATCTGGACTTTGGCTGCCTAAATTCCAACCCCCCCCCCCCCTCTCCTAATTATAGTTCTCTATAAATGGATCATCTGTTTGTGGGTTTTGCAACCTATGGAAGCCTTTTTTTTTCTCTCTTTTATAAAAAGTTACTTTTAAAAGTTTAAGAATTAAGCTCATTACTTGCAGACATTAATATGCATTGCTGGTTGTGTTTTTAATTTCAGGGTCAATGCATAATAGCTTGAACTCAAGTAGTTGTTTGTTGCACAGCTGAAGTGGTTTCTGTATCAAATGTCAAGGACTCTTGCGGCTTTATTAGGAGGTGTTGCAGGAGCCATGGCATTGGTGGGAATAGTTGGCTTGTTTATATGGTTTTGCTTATACCGCAAACACATTGTTTCAAGGACTTCTGAGACAGGATCTTCTGATCAATCTGTTCAGGGTAAATGACATGTCATATGTGCCTCTAATCAGCTTTCTTTTGAAAATAAGAAACTGAATGCCACATTGTATTGATTATTCATTTGCGTTGAAATTTTATGGACGTAAGTAGGGAGAGCTCATGGGGTTGAGTTATTGGTGAGGGAAGCTAAGCGTTTTGAGATGGAGGAATTATCATTGGCCACCAAAAATTTTAGTGACAGAAACCTGATTGGAGAAGGAAAATTTGGTGAGGTGTACAAGGGTTTGCTTCAGGATGGGATGCTGGTTGCGATCAAGAGGCGAGCTGGAGCTCCTAGTCAGGAATTTGTGGATGAGGTAAATATCTCCCTGCAGAATTGTATCTTTCTAAGTTCAGAACACGATAAAGGATATTATAACCCTCGTGAGTGGAGAATTACCATCTATTATCGGTCTAGCTTCTTGTTGCTGCATTCTCTATTCAATGAGATACTTCTGTATAGAGCTATCAAAGTTGTTGCATCATTTACCTTTCTTTTAATATGATTTACTTTACTCAGGCTCGCTACCTTTCATCTATTCATCATCGGAATCTTGTCACTCTTTTGGGCTATTGTCAGGAAAACAATCAACAATTTCTCATATATGAATACATACCAAACGGCAGTGTTTCCATACACTTGTACGGTAACTCTCTATCCAGTAATAGTCTTCTGCATTATTCCCACCAGATTTTTACACTCCATATACAGCTGTTATAAGCCTTTAAGCTCGAATTTCATAAGGTTTAGGGAGTGTACAGGATTCTAAAATCCAAGTGATTAAGGGAAGTTTTCATTTACAAGTTGCGACTAAAGTTAAATATCCTTGTGTATCTGCAGGTTCTGGTCAAGTTGCGGCTCAGAAGCTAGAGTTCAAGCAACGACTGCCAATATCTTTAGGGGCAGCTAAAGGTGATCCTCTGCAAAATCAGTGAGCATTTGTGGCTTTCCTGGTATTGGTTTTTCTTTTCTTTAGATAGGATATCACCAATATCTCCCCTGCAGAATTATTTTGTAAGCTTCTGCAACTGTCCAAATCTTAAGAGAAACACATCCTCTTAGATGTCAGAGAAGTTCTGAAATGTTGCTTTCTGAGTTATATGACCTCAGTTATCTTTTCTATATGCAGGGTTAGCTCATATTCACTCCTTAAGTCCTCGGTTGATACATAAAGATTTTAAGACGGCCAATGTCCTTGTTGATGAGAATTTCATAGCTAAGGTTGCTGATGCTGGGCTTCGTAACTTTTTAGGCAGAATCGATGTTGCCGGGCCATCTTCTCAGTTGACCGCAGATGAGATATTCCTTGCGCCTGAGTAAATATGCTTTCACTGCACTTTCATACTTCTGCTCATGCACTTTCTTCTGGATGACATTTGACTGTATGCCATTCACTTGAGCAGAGTGCGGGAGTTTAGACGTTTCTCTGAAAAGAGTGATGTATATAGTTTTGGGGTGTTTCTTTTGGAGCTAGTGAGTGGGCGGGAAGCATTGGATCCACCATCTTCAGACTCCACTCAGAACCTTGTTGAGTGGGTATGTCATTGCTGTGCGTTGCTCTTGATTTGAATATGTTTAAAATATATGCTTCTATTATCAACTGGCGAATGACCTTGCTGGCCGCTATAATTGCTTTGCTAGAGGTGCAAGCAAGACATGATCAGTTCAGAGTCATCACTGAACTACATATTTTAGCCCTTGTACACACAGATACAAGGTTTATGTTGCCTCCTATTAAGCTGAAACTGAAATATGCCCTTTTCTTGTGCTTTATTATCTTTTTTTATTTTCCTGAAGGTTCAACATATAGAAGAATACAGTAACATTGTCACCATCATTGACCAGAGGTTGGGCAATAGCTTCACTACTGAGGGTATGGAGGATTATATTAAGTTAATGTTCCGATGTTTGGATACTTCGAGTGAGAGAAGACCTGCCATGAGTTATGTGGTAATGGAACTCGACCGGATACTTGAAAAGGAGATGAACTTGACAACAATCATGGGGGAGGGGACCCCTATTGTGACACTGGGAAGCCAGCTATTTAGAGCAACTAAATAAAAGAAAGTTTGGTTTTTGTCTACAGATTGAGCATTATTGTTGTGAAGTATAAAATCTTCCCTTCTTTTTCCTGAAAAGTATCAAAGAGGAGATACAGCTGTTTGTTAAGTGTATAAAGAACAGCTGTTTTATTGTTTATGTCTGCCATTCTTTCCATTGTTGAAGTATGAGAAATCCTGTTGTAAACCATTATTTTGCTGTCAATATGAAAATTGCTTGGTTTGATTTTATATTTAACCTTCCCACTTCAGGAGATTTCTTTTCACAAGTTTGAGTTTCTGGCAACATCTTCCACTTCTGCTGCCTCAACATCTTGTCGACACAACTTCCAAAAATAGCTTATTTTTCACAGCAAAGAAGAATTTTCCACTTCTGGTTCAGGGAAAAGGTAAAAGTTATCGAGTACTACTTATTTTTTACCTTACAGATGAAAGTTCATAAACATACAAGGAAACAGATATTCACCCCTAATATTATCTGGGTTCAAATTGCTATGCCTATTACATTTTAAGAAAGGAGAGAAAAAGCTGTAACCTAATTTTTACAGGTTGAATTCTGAAATCTCATTTGCCCTACTGTCTAGCTCCCTCTGTGGAGGATTGCTCACTTCCTTTAACCTTGAGGACAACCTCCTCTGTGGTGGTGCCAATAATATTGTTTGCCTTCGTCAAGTCTACACACTTGTATTTTCCCATAGAATCCTACAAAATTAGTGCAGAATTTGACTGCAACCTGGTAAATGGACTAGACAGTTGCTTGTCGTAACACCACAAGTGCGCATTCTAGATCAGGGTGGGGAAATGAGATTTACCTTTGAAACAATTCCTAACTTCTCTAACTTCTGGACAGCATCATCAACATCAAAATTACAGTTCTTGTCGTAATTTTCTTTGATAAGACTTTCAGACAGCCTATCAAGATCCTCCTGTTAGACGTCAGCAACAGCCGGGTGATTAACACTTCAAAGTAGAAAGAGAGAGAGAGAGTATGAGGAAAGATCATAAACCTTGCTAAGGATCTCTTTGTGTTTCATCAACACAAAGAACGAAACAATCACCTCCTTAACCTGCACATTCAGATCATGTTGGTTGTAAGAAGTTCAATGGATTTCCTAAGACAATTGATATCATCATCAGCTGTAGGGAATTTGTGTGCTGTTCTTATGGATCTTTAAAGAATGAGAAAAGGCCAATACTTCTGTTCCTATTCCATGTCTTAACAATTCTTAAATCTGAATGATGAAACATAATTTGCACTTTCAGAGTTGAGACTCACTTCCTGTTGAATCACTTCATCACACAAGTGAAGCAGAGTGCCCCTTCCACTATCCATTTGTTTATCATATACGGACTTCGTGATTAGGCTCTGATAGTTGGCCAGGTTGTTCTGAAACCTACATGCAATATAAGCAAAACCAAATCAGCACATATGGGGGAAACTAGTTATCATTGGCCACCTGAAGTGGCATTTACTTGTAGAAATAGCTACCAAGCACAGAGATTTCTTTTGGAAACAAACTTAAAACGCCACTAATTAATGCTGCCACCAATTTTCCACTCAAATTTAGAAACATTTTAGGTCAAGTAATTGATAATCATTTTCATCGTCATCATCATCATCATCATGTTGCACCTTAATCCTAACTATGTTGTTGGTGGCATGAAGTTCATAATGTCAGTTAACTATCAGAAGTGATATCTCAGGAACACCTCAAATGACTCCATTTAGCCCGTGGACGTCTAGTCAAAATATGCTTCGACTGATACATTTTTACTGAAACATTGTACTGTAGTTTTCATAATAACACCAACTTTTACGAAAATCAAGAAGAAGAAGAAGAAGAAGAAGAAGAAGAAGAAGATACTTAACGCTAAATATGTTTTAACACAGTAACCAACCACTGCAGTCAGAATACCAAAGATGACCTTGATATTAGCTTTTGCCACGCTGAGCGAACTAATTACAGTAACCTGTAAAAGAGGCAAAAGACTGGCCATCATGGAAAAAACTCTTACTGCTAAAGTTTTTAGTGGCAGTCTGTCATAACTGACCAGTCCAATTGCAGCAGAAACAAGGAACACAGCCCAGTCCTTATGAGTTAACCCTGGATTTTTCTTCTCAGGCTGTTAAAAAGAAGTTGCAGCATCTCATTACTTTGCTCACTAATGACAGAAGAGAAAGAGTGGGTTAGAGACACTAAAGCTCACTAGTACTATCTCCATATCTGCCATTGGAATGTTCTTGAAATGCTTCAAGTATATATTCCTCTCCTTCTCTTTCTTGCTAGCAACCCGCCTGCAGACTGAAATAATGTTATGTTCTTTAAAAAAGAAAAAGATACTGATACATGTTAAAATGGAAAATCCAATTAAAGATTGACGTTTGATTAAGTCCAAATGATCATGGAAAGGAACCAAAAAAAATTGACAAGTTTATATTTCGTATATTCTACCAAACAAATTACATGGCTTGGCAAACTGTTGATGAAGATGAAATTCTCTCATATTTGACAAAAAGCCAATACCTGTAAACAACAATCATTCTCTCAAAAGTAGGCTCCTGGATTGTGATTTGGCTCAGCAGATTGTGAATACTGGGTAGGCATAAAAAACCAAATATTAAAAAAATGAACAGAACACAGCAATTTATCAATAATTAAACGTACAGAGAAATGTCACATTCCAAATACTCCAGAGATTATGTTTAAATAAACATGCAGTCATTGCAATACCAATGAATAGAACCTTCCATGCATGAACAAGCAGCGAGAGGAGGAATAATTGGTGACAATGTCTTTATAGGATTGTATGACCTGAGATAAAATTATATAGCTAATTGATCCATTCTAAATTCATAGGCTAAAACTTTAATATCTTATTGATAAAGTGCTAAAGTAGCTCCAAAAATTATGAAACGTAGGAAACTGTAAAGATGGAGAAGCATGGTTTTAGGATAATTGATCAAGCTGCTTCGGTGCTACCACACATGGGAAAGAATCACAGCCCATATGACAGGGTACTCATACCATCATGAATCCAACAGGTAACTCAGGCGTCCTAACTCTTAACCACTAGAAAATGAAAACCACAGGTATAAGCAATCTCAAATCAATGTGCAGCAAGAACAGAGCTAGTCTTCCTTTCTTTCAAATATAGAAAGAGGGAAAAAGAGTTATGCTAATACGTGGAAGGACTGCTCATATCTGCTCTGACTATAAGCATTTATACCTGGAACTTATGCAATCATGGAATTAAATCAACAGAGCTAGTTGCCACCTCAAACCTGAGTGTCATATTCTCGATACGAATACGTTCGACATATAAGCCTTCTCCTTTATTGTCAATTTTAAGTTCAACCGGTTCTGCTTGATCTTTTTTCACCTTTTCACGTTTCTTCCTGAAGAAAAGCCATCTTATCCTGCAATCAAAAAGCCCCAAGAAGATAGGAACAAGATCACAGTTTTGAACTACATGATTTGGCATTTTAGAAACAGAATGGATTCTATTTCACTCAAACTACACAAACTGTTGCAATATTTTAACCAAACTTTATTGAGATCAATGTATCATTTCGATGGCTAAAACAAAATGGCAAAGAAGTTAAGGAGCTGGTAATCAAGTAATAGACAAGATCTCCGGATGCCAGTATAATAGCAATTCTTTTACCTATCGGAGGTGTTTGTATACATGAAAGAAAACAAATTAGTACTAGGCAATGAGAATATCAATAGTTCAGATGAGTTCTAACCCAGTTATTTTCAGGAAGCTTCTCCACAAACGTGCAATTATTGTGTCTAACTTTGTTTGGACAAAATAAGCAGTCATACGATCAATTCCAAAACCTCGGCGGAAGATAATGAACTGAAAAAAGAACAGAGCATCGCTATTAACTAGAATCTATGGCATTAAAAATATGAAAACAAGAGAAAAAAATTATAGCAGTTTGTAATCTCATCATTTGTTGTAACAGAAGTAGTCGCCACCAGTACTTCTGACTCTGAAATTAAAACAATCATCGAATTTTCAGAGTTTCAGATTCTGTTCCTTGAATTTATTAACTTGATTATTATGATGAACCCAGGAAGAGAAGACTTCAATCCTAGGTTGTAAGTGTAGGAGAGCAGACAGACCTTCTAGTCATAGGCAAGGAAAGAAGGGTATGTAAGAACATAGGTAGAAAATAAATAACCCAAAGATGGCAAGCAAAATCTTCCAAGACAATTGATTCACACATAAGCACATAAGTCACACTTGGAGTTTCAATCAGCTTGCTTATCCTATGCTCTTGATTAAAAGAAATACCTTGTCAGAAAAGTAGGGGAGGTTCTCACGAGGATTCTTTGAAAAATAGATTGTTAAAAGCTTCTTGTCAAGCTACATTCAAAAAGTGGGGGGGGGTTAGCAGATGTGATCAAATTAAGCGCCCCAACAAACAAGGAAATATGTCACTGTAGTATTTGTGTTGCATATATTGGTTAATGAACTTCCAAGTCAATTCACAAATAACATGAGCCCACAAAAAAATACACCTTTAAATAGTGATTACACTGAAAAAAACAACTCAGTCACAGACCTTCGTTTCATCAAGAACTATTGGAAGATTCAGACGATATTGTGCAGAAGCAGCAATATCAATCTCATCATTACTTGTAATCTTAAAATTGCTCTTCTCCATAACCTGCATAAGCATGAAAGAAGTAGGTAACTCCACATTTGAGAGGGGGAAGTGGAAATTGGGGAAAATGAAAATTATCATTTGAGGGGAGAACAGGGTAAAAAACATCTCCTCAATTGCAGAAAATATACTCCCTCTTGAGGTGACAAAGTCATTTGTTGCTGGTGAGTAGTGAGATTACAAAAACATGAGGAATGTTGAATACACACAGTAATGAGAAACAAAATTAATAGAAACATTAGAGCCTGCTTTACAGAACATGTCAGCTTTTCCATACAAAATGAGTCATATCCTAGTGAATGGGAGCAACTTTACGATTGATGGAATATTTTCCAAGATTAGTATGCTTTACCAGTCGTAAAATGATCAAAATGCCTGAATGCATTCCCTACATGGATTGCAGAATTACAAACCAAAAGAACCAAATTCCAGCTTAGCAAGGAACAGAAAGTGGTCAGAGAGGCCACCTTAAGTAAGCCTGTCAAGAACTTCTGCTCAAGAACATCTATCTCCTCAAGAGACAGATTATGTTCATCCAACTTCAGACCACCATGACCTGGTTCAAATAGGGAATACAATTGCTGCAAGCGATATGTTCAGATGGAGATTAGAATGCAAGATAGAAAGATACTTAACACCCCAGTTTACCGGAACCATGGTCGTTCGAAACTCAGGCACTTTCAACGTTTTCAGCATCATTGGTGCCCAGTTTCCCACCCCCCAGTTTTCTCACATTCTGATTTTTGCATCTAAAAAGACATCCTTTTGCTAATACACGTACCGCAAAATATTTGACTTCCAGTGCAAGTCGTGGTTACAACAGGCACAAAAACCCAATTATTTGTAAGTGACAGAAAATAAGAAATTTAGCAGAAAACTCGAAGAACAAATACCAGATAACACATAATATTGAATTTCCACTGAGGGTCAAAAATAAAAATTGTCGGTGGAGTTACCGATGAGTTCCGCCAAGGTATTAATAAGCCTCCTTTTGACAATGGGTATGACCGATTCCCTCTCCAAGCGGATAATATCTTTCTTCTTCTTCCCCATTTCTTCTCCAACCCTGTAAAAGATTTTTTTTTTTTTTCCGTGTTCCTCTCTGCTTTCATCTGGTACCAACCAAAGCAAATTTTCTTTTTTGGGGTTGACAGTTAGACACCGGCGTTCTCGGCGGGCAAGCCAGTCGTCTACAACTACTTAGGTTCGGGTGAGTGAACCCTATATGTTTATTCTACTTGATCGAAGACAAGTTCATTTAAAAAACCTTAAAAGAAAAAAAAAACAAAAGGGTTTCGATTAAAAAACATCACAAGGATGGAAGAACAGCAGCTCGGCTTACCAAGGGAGGGTCAAGCCTGAACATTTCCTTCCTGCCTTGCCTTAAGGACAAGCTCCTCGGTGGTCACACCTATTATCTCATTGGCCCGTTTCAGCCCAACACAATAATACCGTCCAATACTATCCTGAAATAGAACTCTCTACACTGAGAACAAGAATCAGATTTGTGTAGGTGTTCATGTATATGCTATCTGGTTTGAGCTCACATCTCCAAACATATAAAAGACATCAACAAAAGAAAAGCACTCGTAAGTTTTCAAGTCCTTTTAGTTTAATTGTAATATTACATTAATCTTTTGAATCTTATAGATGGAGGGAAGAGGGGTATATACTCGGTTCATATAACCGTTGGAAGAATGCAATATTCTGTTCTGTTTGATTTGGGTCAAAGTGTAAAACAGAAGGTGAAAACAACAGCAATCAAACTTAGTGTAGTGGAAAGTCTCACCCGACTAACAATTTTCAACTTCTCTAGCTTTTTAACTGCATCATCCACATCAAAGTTACAGTTTTCCGCAAAAACATCCTTGATTAGTTCCTCGCAGCGTAGATCAAGGTCCTAATAATGACATTGAACAATGTTAAGCATATGACACAAATGTAGTATCTCTACACTAGAACTCCTAGAACAAAGAACAGGTAATGGTACATACTTCCCTAGTAGCTTTTCCCTGCTCCATCAATACAAAGAATGCTACAATTACATCTTTTACCTGCACATCGTAAGTTACTTCTTCTAAATTTCATCTAAATATCAAAATTATTTATCACATGAAGTTGAGGTTCTCAATCTTATTTATATATATACCATCTTGAATTCTCCAGATATGCGGGGGGGCAAAACACTATTCAGAGCAGTCTGCTCTTGCACGTAAGGAGCAAGCTCAATTTCAAACAGAAAACAGAAAATAAACTCTGGACTTACTTCCTCTTGAATCACATCGTCACATAGATGAAGAAGAGTACCCCTTCCACTATCTAGTTGCTTATCATACATGGACTGCGTGATTAAATTCTGGTAAGTGGCCAGGTTTTGTTCAAACCTAAAGTGCAAAAGAAGAAACAATTGATGTTAGAGTCTTCAAAGATTTCTCTTTTATTTTTATTTTTTTCAGTTCACGGGATGGAAGTTGATGGAAGAATCCATGGGGACTAAAGCTGCTGACCTGAAACTAGCGGGTAGCATGAAATTAGCTTAATTTGATCATCAAGCCTGGAGGCTCATGCTCATTTATTGATTAAAAAAATGTAAAACCAGATCCTAAACTTTGCTTAACTACTTCTAAGTTTTACCTGGTTGACATAGAAAATGAAAACAACCCAAGGAAAGTACCTAACGCTCTTTAGTTTTACTTATCAAATATACAAATTGTTCATCAGTTATGAGACCACCAACCCAGAATCTTACACCTGATAGTGCACAAACCATTGCAAAGCATATTTGAAAATCAAACATGAAGGAGAAGCACGCACGTGAAGTATGTCTTTGCAATGTAACCAATCACAGTTGACAGGATGGCAAAAATGATATAGAGATCAGCTTTAGGCATTTCAAGAGAGGTAAACACTGCAAACTGAAAAAGGAAGACATGGTAAGTCCTTTCTTCATGATGGATTGGATTGGATGCCAAACCATGGAGGATAAGAACAGATAAGCGGGAAAACATCATCTCTTGACTAACCAAACCAACAACAGCAGAGCCTACAAACTTGACCCAGTCCATTGGTGTCAATCCTGGATTTTTCTTCTCCGGCTGCAGCAGAATTTGGCATGGAAAGATATGGAGACGCATGGCAAACTTGCTTATTAATCCATTCTAAAAAGATACTAAAAAAATAAAAATGGAGTGATGAAGATGTAACGACGGACTCACAAGCACGATTTCCATATCAGCCATAGGAATATTTTTGAAATGTTTCACATATATTCCCCGTTCCGTCTTTTCTTCTGTACTTGCTTTCCTGCAATTAACAGTCATTTCAGATTTCCAAGGGTTGCAATTTCTGGGGCTCTGTCATGAACTAATTACATTTGCCATCGGCCAGTATTTATCATTCCAGAAGAGAGAAGAGAAAACAGAAATTAGTATTGTGCGTAAGAATATGGTGCTCCACCAGAAGCCAAATACAAAAGTCTTAACTGAAGGCTGAAGCAACTTTCAGTTTCAGAACACTCAACACTCTTCCATTTTATATATGCCTATGTTCAGTCTTGGCTTGGGTCACAATTAATGACAACCATAATGGTTTCAGAAGGATAAGCAGCAACTCTACATGGGAAGGGAGGATATTCCACAACAACAATTCATGCTTCGGTTGAAACCAGTAAGAATCAAGTTGTGTATTATGGGAAAGTGCTGAAAAGGAAAAAAGAAAAGAAAGAAAGAAGCTGATGACATACCTGTAAACAACAATTATCCTATCAAAGGTAGGCTCTTGGATGGTGACCTTGTTTATTAGATTTGAAATCCTAGGTTACACAGTGTGAGAGGATATATTTCAGCCGGAAAAATCTTTCGCAAGAAGTTAAATTAAAGTCATACATATATGATCATTAACAAGTTTCTAAAGAATGAATTGTGAAGTCAAAGGCATTTCAAGCAAAAGAACTGGATAAAGGAGAGCCGACCAATTTCTTTTTTCTTTTCTGATACTCAAAAAGTTTAAAACTTTTTAAAAGAGGGGAATGGGAAATATCCAAGGGGTGGTTTTTTGCCTTCTAGGAGGCTTCAACCTTGGCTCCCAGCCCAGGTCGGTGGAAACCCTATGCCCTTTCAAGTTACCAATGAGGCAAAAAACTTTCAATTCTGTTTAAATTTCAATTTCAGAATCCAATTAAGTCAATCACAATTAATGGTAGTTATGTTATGTCATTTTGATATATGGATTCTTAACAATTTATACCCTTTGAGTTATCTGATTTCAAAGATACCAGGCAGGTACAACCTTATTTCAATCTTTTCAAGAGGTATCCGCTCCACATACATATCATCGTCGTCGTCAGCAGCGTCATCATCCTTCTTGGGATCCTCTTTTCGTTTTTTCCTGTAAAAAAGTTCAGCTAGCCTGAAAGCACCAAAACACTAAAAAAAACATCAGAAGAAGAAGAAGAAGAAGAAGAAGAAGCGACAAGTAAAGCAATTAAACTGGGAAGGATCAACGGTCAGACAGAACCACATTAAACTGCATCTCATGATTTGATTTAAGTAGTTTAGCACCTAATTGGAGAAGCATTAAAAGAACATGGTAGTTAGTTGAGATATTCCATGCATTTGGAACATATATTTCTGGTTATTTTCGAGCACATGATCAGAAATCATCTCTGCAAGGTTATCTATATCAGTAGAAAAAGGTAAACAAGGGCCAGAAAAACTACAGACCGAGTTTTCTTAAGGAGATATGTCCAAAGACGTGCAATGAGCATGTCCACTTTCTCAAAAAAGAAGTAATCAGTTGTCCGATCGATCCCCACTCCACGCCTGAAGATAATGTACTAAACATGAAAGAAACATGATGCACATCAGCCTTGTGAGTTCCGAGTTTCATGAATAGAGAAAGAAGAACTAATGAAGATGACGAAACTCTTGGAAACTGGCAGTACGCTTCTCCACCTTATCAGCAGAATCAGGAAGGTCTTCTTGAGGATGCTCCGCAAAATACCTCTTCAGAAGCCTTTTGTCAAGCTATATTAAGTGGAAAATAACATTAAAAAAATGAAGAAGAAGAAGAAGAAGAAGAAGAAGAAATATCAGTACTAAAGAATACATATAGGGTCAACAGATTTCCTCGGATACACATAAAATGGCTAACCTTGGTTTCATCGACTGCAATTGGAAGATATACAAGATACTGTCCAGCTATTGCAACATCCATCTCTTCTTGTGTGATTAATCTAAAGTTGCTTTTATCCATCACCTGAAACAAATATGTCAAGAAATTTTGTTCAAGTACATCAATTTCTTCGGGAGTAAGCTTCTGCTGCTGCAGCTTTTGGGCTCCATGTACAGGGTCAAAGAGGGTGTATAGTTGCTGCAGACACCAGGTTCAACACAAATAATAAGAACAAGCTTGGAAAATGAACTAAGCAAAAGCACGGATCGTGATCATGATATAATGATTAGGGCATCTGAGCGAAGGTTATCAATTTCTTAAATCCTATTCTAGAGAAGAAGAAAACGTACCATTAAATCCTCAAATTGTAGAAGATACCAAGCACGAATCGTATACTCAACTCTCTTACAGAACTTCAGAAACTCGCCGCGATCAGAACTGTGTTCTGTTGAAGATCAGAGTGTTAACCACGAGAGATGGAAAAGATGCGACTTTAGGGACAGACAGAGTAATGCATCATTTCATACAATTCCTTCAAAGGTAAACTGAAGCTAACAAAAGCGAAAGGTTTCATCCAAGAAGCTCAAACTGACAAAGCCACTGATGCATTGGTGAAACCGACCACATTTTGTACAGCAGATAAAATTTGTAAAAGCAATCAGCTTTGTACCCTTCCAAAACGACAGATTTCTACCCAAACTCCGCAATGAGGAAAAAGCAAACCCAGAAACCATCTGAGAAATAGCTTGTAATTTCATTTGGGAGAAGGAAAATAAATAAGGAAAATGTTTTCTTTAGAGGCCCACCAATGAGGTTGGCCAAGGTCATAATGAGCCGAGGCTTGAGGATTGGAATCATAAACTCGCGGTCTAGTCGAATTACTTCCTTCGTCTTCCCTCCAGTCCTCTCCGTCGTCTCGATGGAATTGATCATGGTGGAACCGAAGAGGCGAGGACTCGGCACCCAGATGAACAAGTGGCGACCTTGATGCAAGAAGTGAGTTGGAATGGTTGAGAGGGAAGGAAATCTGAGAAATGCGACAGTTCTTTTTGGTCTTTGTTTAAAAGCCAAGATCGCTTTGGTCGCAAGCTTTTATATAAAGCCTTTGCTACTTCATCCGAGTGTTCCGGCCACCTCTTCGGAGGTTTTGAAAGCTCGCTGTGTTTTATAGACGACTTGAGTTGAGAAACATCTTCAATCCCCTCCTATCCACCCTCTCAAGTTCACTTCAATCTATTTTACACCCACTACTTCATTTTTCTACAAACTAATCCCCCCTATTCTAAGGGTACCACGTTTGTACCTATGCGCGTGGATGTGCATCATTTGTATCACATATCCAATCGCAAGCGCACACTAACTCACCCTTTGGGCGTAAAGTGGAACAAACAAATTTAGAGGTAAAATTTTGAAAAAGGAAAAGAGAATATACTATATGTGAATTTAAGAGCTGTGTGGATGTGGTAATTTGAGGTTTGGTTTTTTACCAGCATAGTGGTTTTGGGGAGTTAACCCGTTATTTTCTCTCATGAAAATGATGAAAAATAATTTTCATGAGTCGAAGAAATGTTTTAGTCTACTTACACCCCCTGAATTCGCTGGGAATTTTGCAAATTGCGCCAAAGTGAAAGGGGAAAAAGAACGTTAGGAATTGAAAATAATTTTGAAAATTGAATGAAAAATTGTTGATCCACACAGAAATTTGAGGTTAGATTTATGCCGGGAGCTGGTAGGAAGGGGAAGGCCGCTATTTCCTCCCCAACTCCAACAATTGGAATTTGGATCAGTCAAAAACGAGAGCCGATAAATATTAGTCGTAATTTGGCTAATTACTATACTTCAGCATCAAATGAAATATTTTAAATGACAATTATAAAAATGAACTGTATATCACGTACAGAGTTGTGGCTGTAGTTGCATTTATAATATACTTTCTACATCCTACATTTGATAACATTATAATATCGTATAAAAATTAATGATATAACGCTATATCAGGTATAAAATTGGAAAAAGAAAAACATAAAAAGTATAAAATGTAACTTTTTTTTGTATGATTTCTTTTAAAAAGTATCACTAATCATAGAGCAGAAGGAGTATTCTATGGTAGGTTCATAGGGTAAATAAACATTGAAACGCATAGTTTAGAGTTGAAACCATTTCATGTGGTATATCATCTTTTATTTTGAGTTTTACCTATTCATATATTATTTCGCATTCTTCTTCCCCCTTTCCAAATAAAACCAAGTTAGGCTGAGTTGTGGGCCTTTGGGATGACCCTCAACTTGCTTCACAAAATGGGAAACATTGTGTTGGCGGTGGAGACGTATAGCCACGCAGCGATTCATACCCTACTCCTCTTGTTGGATTGCAGGTTCAGGTTATTGATCAAGCAACAACAGATCCAAGAACTCATAAGCGTGTACCAGGAGAAGCATCGAGCTGCAGATTATCTGGCTATTATAGGAGCAAATCTAAGCCCTAACTTTGTAATATATGACCAGGCCCTGATCACTACTTCTTTTTCACAATGAAGGACAAAGAAGGGGTAGCTTTACCCAGACTAGTTGGGAAACCCCCTTAGGACCTTCAGGACTTATGCCACGTTTACACTAAACTCTGCTTGTTTTGTTCGATACAACCATCCCCTTTCTACCAAAAGAAAAAAAAAAGTGCAGAACTTTCACAGCCTCACTAGTGGACCCTCTGCCGGGGATGGCCGAGATCCAAGGCATACTGTGCAAGTGTCTTAAGCCTGTCGTCTCTCGTCTAATGTAATCCAAAAACCAAAAGATTCCCCGTCTTCGGAAGAGGGGAGCTGTTTTCCCATAACAAGTTTGAGTTGATGAATAACCTCCAGCCTGTCTGCTACTTAACAATCCGACCTGATGCGGCTCAGTAAACATACCTGAGATAAAAGCCAGTTTGACAAAGACTATTCTGCTTGATTGGTTTCTCAACAGGAAGTTAATCTAGGCGCATCCTTTCAAAAGGTAATTGCGCAGCACTTACAGGTCTCCAACTCATAAAAAATTCCTTTCTCGGTCAATAAGGGAACCAAAACAAAAAACCAAAAAAAGAACCCAAGGAAATATAATCCCAGTCAGTAGCTAGCAGCAGCTAAGTTAACCTACCAAATAGGGGAAGCATAAAACTTTATGATTTCCTCCCTCCTCACCTGCCCATCTGAAACCTACTTATATATACACGGCCCTGAATTGGCTCTTGTATAGGTATGTACAAAAACCTGAATTCTCGGACTATATACTGCACAAATCTGCAGTCATCTCCGACTCTTAAAGGATGCCTTCAAATGAGCAACATGCAAAACTCAGATCAGAAGAGTGCACGGGCTCAGTAGTTTCTCTTCCTTTCGAAGAGAGAATGGCATAAACTTTGCTACAAAAGTAAGGTGCCAGAGACGTTTCCTTGCTATTGGTTCCACGACCTCAAATATGGCTTCCCCAGCGGATCATGCAAACCAGAATTTTGATGTGGCAAGTTCATCCATCCAATGTCATCTGGCATTATTGAGGTTCCTGCATCACGTCCACCTAGGTAATCTAGCGGGTGGGCTGATTGCTGTAGATTATTGCTGACACCAGGAGTGCCTGTAGCCATCAATCTGTAGTTTCTTGGCGAAATGAACTGCTCAGAGGAGCTTGCGGAATCGTACGGATTTCCTGCACGTAGCTGATTACAATGAGATAGAACACTAAATAGGCTCTGATCCCCATTGCTAACACCACCAATACTCTGGCCTGGAATGCTGACATCTGAACTGGTCCACCGACTTCGAACTTGAGGCTCACTTGGAAACCAGTTTTGACCCAGTACATCTCCAGTTCTCAACTGATGCTGAAAAGGTGCAGTTCTGGGGCCAGAATTTGTAGCCCAGGTTTGCACATTGTTAGAAGCCAAGTGTCCTTGCCTTGGGATCAAGTATCTGTCCCCTTCAGGGGGAAAGTTCTGTGGTAAGCTTTGTTGCATATAAACCTGATTCTGCTGCCTCTGTTCCCTCTGGTCTAATGTCAATGGCGAATGCAGCTGCTCTGCAAATTGTCCTGGAAATTGACCATTTCCTGTGAACACAGTTTTTGGTGACTGAAAATTCAACCCCATTGGGTTTTGCCCATTATGATATGACAATATCCTTTGGTCCTTGAATAAAGACTGAAGTAGCTCATTCCGGTCTTGGTTAGGATAACCAAAAGAACTGTCATTAGGATGTGCATGTAAGAGAACCTTCCCACTACTTACATCAGGCAACTGAGACTCCAGATCAATCAGTTGCATTCTTGGGGATTCACTGACTGGCTGATGTGTAAGTAGCAATGCAGAGGTAGATGTGTATTCATGTCTCTTTGATGAATCATGGTAGCCATGAGGCATGCCATCTCCAGTCCAAACATTCTCAACACCAGGTAGAGGAACATCCTGATTAGCTACAGCAACAGCCGTAATCATATCACCCGAATGCTCAGAAACCTCTGGAGCGTCAGAAATGCGAATGTTTTCAGATTCTACATCCATATGGTTGTATGCATTACTGTTTCCAAGAGAAGAAACATGCTCCGGAGAACTATACTGGGGTGAGAGTGGAGTAGACTCTCCATCGCCAAGCATATTGGATGCAGCTTCTTTTGCATCATTATCATCCTCAATCTGGAACACATCATCACGGTTCTCTCTTTCTTCAACAGAAACATCCAATTCCATCACTACACCAGCATTTTTGTTCTCATCTTGAACCACATCGTCAGGGCTCTCTTTCTGTTCACTGCAAATGCCAAAATCTATCGCCATGGTAGTCTTATGATTAGGAGCCAGAAAGTTTTTAGTGTCCTGCCCAACCTGACCATATAGCTGATACTATCAGAAAACAAATTAACTAGAAATATCATAATCCTTTTCTTCAGATTATAATAATGATCATGTTTGACAATTCATGATAGAGATTAGCATTTTGGTGAAATATGCAAAACAACGCTCATGAAACATCAGGTACATATGTAGGAGAAATTTGGGGCACAGTATGTGTGGAAGGGAAGGAGGGAATAGCAAACCTCAAGCATGAATTGGAATTTTTCTCTTATATCTTTCTCCAATCCTCTGATTATGCTCTGTTTCTGTGATTGTATATCTTTCCAGTTCGCATGGACAACAGGCAGCTCTTGCTTTGCCAATCTTGCCCTATTAAATAACAGTAGGTCATGGAGAGGAAAATAGATCAAAAGGATTAAAAGTTCAATCTCGATAATACAAACCAGTGCTCATGCAACTTTCTTTGTTCTTCTTCCATAAACTCTTCATAAGGTTGTACATTCAAGCTATCAAGATCACCCAGAACACGGTTGACTGACCTAGACTGAATGCTTTTACCAGATTGCTTAATATTCTTGAGAAGTTCATGTTGTTTCTTGCTTATCTAAAGAACACGAAAACAAAATCATTAGCAATCAACTCAAACAGAACACCAGTCAAACAAAATCATCTGCAGGACTACTGCAGAACTTTGCTGTTCACACAGTGTGGATGCCAAGCAGGTAGCAACAGGAATCAAGTGACAAGCATTAAAATGTTATGAAGTTCCATTACAGATATCTAGGTTTCAGAAGTAGTATCCATTGATCTACCGTTTCCATCCTGTGATCTTTAGAGAAAAGAAAATTATTCAACCAGTGGAATCAATCATTGCACTAAGACAACATCATATTGGCCCCACTGTTCACAAACAAAACACAAGGAAACAGGTATCTGAGGTCCTTTCAGTCCAGTATATTTGGCAAAATAAAGGCATTAGGCAGCAATAGGTTGGTAATCTTGGGATAGGATTTTCTCTTTGTAAGAGGTATAGGATGAAGAATAATGTTTTGGCAGTAGAAGAAATATGTAGTCTAGCACCGCTCATACAGGAGTAATACAAAAAACTTAGACCAAGCTTCTAGAGTGTTTGAGATAGAGTGGCAACTTTTGACCCAAACCAGAAACTGAGGGGATCCAACAATAGCTTCATGCCAGAAATAACTAGTGTCTAAGTTACTATGATGAATTACAAAACTAGATCATCCCGACCTTAACATAAGACATGTATCTGGAACCGTCACTGTTTGGAGAATTGCGTCTATGTATCTTTTCTCCCTTTCTTGCTTTTGTTTCTGCAGGAGTAGGTGGAACTATTGATTTGTCTTTGACTGGAACCTTCTGAGGCATTCTGTAACCAATGGAAACGACATAAAATGATCAGCAAACAATACAACTAAATAGAATAGAACTAAAAAGATGATGCATGATTATGACAAACTGAAAGCAAATCATCATCAAACGTACGGCATTGAGATCATACAGGTGTGGAAATAGACACAAAATAAGACAAAGGCAGCTGATTCAATTAGAAGTATAAAGATGTCACTATACAACCACTGGACGATTTTTATGGAGTTAATAATATGAAAAATTCAATTCCTTCATAAAGATGAGCAACTTCCATCCCATCACTGAGTTCACCTTAAGCAACAATAAAGGGAGAAAGAATATAGAAATCATCCAGGAGTTTCATACAGTTAGCAAATTCGACCTTCTAGGACACATGTAAGACTCCATCCTAACAGCAGAATTGTAGTTGAGATAATTCAAGGCAGATGGAGACAAACAATGAACTAATGATCAATCATCTCACTGCTGAAGCAAAAGATTACTGTCAGATAACTCTTGCCAAGGAGTGATGATAATAACCGAACCTTTTGCCAAAAGGACCCAAAAGCAAGATTACCTAGCTTGATAATCGCCCTTTGCAACTGAAGGATGCTGATTATCACTACTACATGCTTTTTCATCTCCCATGCAGGTACTAGATTCTGAAGTAGCTGTCACATCCTGATCCAGATATTCATTTACATGTGAAGAAATTCCATCAACCGCATCCTTTCTTGACCTAAAGAAATTAAAATATCAAGAATAAAAAAGCTTTTCCTTTGCAATTTAAAATTGCAAACTGACGACTGAGAAATAACCCAAAAAAACTCTTCCTTTGCATTTTTAGAATTGCAAACTACCTTTGAAAGATCCACGAAATATGAATAGATCAGAAAATAAAGAATACACGTAGAAACTAAATATGCAATTCAAATATAATAAAAAATTTTGATGCAACTGAAATACTTAAAGTATGAGAAATCTCTCTCCCAGTTGGTATTAAAAGCGTTGTAGCATTTAATGCTGGAAAACATGTACCAACTGACTTAGTTTAGTACATGAACATGGTGATAAGTGCAACCAAAACTAACCTCCACATCTTTTGCAGAATTTCCCTTTCAGGATCCTTGCAGCTTTCCCATTTCTTCTTCGTATTTTGCAAATATTGTATAAGACTGGCAGCAAAAAAAACAGTACCTCACATAAGAATGAGGAAATCACCAATTGCAATGCAGCTACTGGTTTTCATACTCAAGTACTATTTTTTATTTATAATACACATACTCTTCATGGTATTTCTGTAAATCAAAATAGTATGCTTTCTTCTCAGCTTTCCAACTTTTCTCCAGAGAAATGATAACATCAGGGTGGAGATGACCCGCACATACTGATGCACCCCTGCAATAACATATTACATTTACAAAACAACCTAATGATTGTCATTAAAAAACTAACAGTAAGATTCTTTCTGTAACTAAATAAGGGCAGACCTGAATATGGAGGAACCAAAAAGAAGGAAAAAAGAAAAATAAGAAAGAAAAACATATATTCAGGGAATTTAGCTGGTCTATGTATATTTCAAACAGAAAGCCAAAGCAGTTTTAATTGATGTCAGTGCAATGTAACAGTGTAAGCATGATATAAATAATCGACTCCAAAAAAAAGTATAATCCCAGATACAAGTGCTTGCCATTTCAAAAGAGGATTTCCAAAGTGCAAATTCTCCAAATCAAGCAATGCTTGCAGAACCTGCTCACTGTCTGCTCCTACAGGAAGAAACTGTCTCAGGAAATTCCTTTCATTTTCTGACAAATGGGTTTGCCAAACCTGTCATTGTTTCCATGTAAATTGCAGAAACATGGTAGAAAGAAATGTATATCTGGAGCAAATACCAAAATGAATAACCATAAATTTACCTCATATGAAAGCAACTTTGATAAATCCTCCAACTCATATATTTCATGAGGAAGGGTTAAAACATCTGCCAAAACGGTGTGGTAACCTGGTGCAGAATCTACAAACGGCCTTGAATTCCGCAAACTTATTCCAACTTGGTCCCTTTTGGCAACAACTCTTCTGTGACTGCCATCCCATTCGAGGGAAATATGTGATTTCAGTTGAAACCCATTTTGTGGTTTCGCAAGTTTTCTCTTCTTTGTCCTAAATTTCTCCAAAGAACTGCAGCCAGCAATGCTGGCACCATTTAACCATTTCCTACGCTGATCAGCTGCCATCGACAGGATCAAGAGAATGCAAGGGAAGCCATCATGGAAAATTGGTGATGTACAGGTTCCTCCACATACAAACAGTAATCAGGTGCCTGAAGCAATTAATTCTAGCCCCTGAATCAATGGAACAGTAAAATTAAAGATTTTTTTGTTACAAGTGGCTCAACAATGGAATAAACATGTGCCAGAGTCAATATAATCCTTTTCTTTTAGTAATCAAATTGAAAATTACAGTCAAAATGTCATTCCTCCACATTTTAGAAACATATGAGACCAGAACATCACAAATCATGCTGTTTCCAGTCCAAGCTAGCCTCCAATGATCATGCACACACGCATTTACCTCCCATTCTTGTAATTGGTAGAAATGAATCCCTAGTAAATTCAAAATTTAGAAGGCACGAGTCCATCCACATAAAACAATTCCCTTCATAAAGGTAGATATTTCAAAACAGAATAATTTTGTCACTCCATAAAGAGCACCAAGTTACTCAGTCATTGTTTATTCGCAAAACTCAAAATGACAAAACACCCCTTACCCAGCTTCTGCCTTTCATAGAGTAAATTGGTAGTTGTTCAAAGGGAATCTCAGTATTTATTCTCTATAAAGTATACATTATGACAGCTTCAAAGCTATCAAACCCTCAGAGATAATCCACTGCCACTGCCACGTAAAAGAACCTTCCAAAACATTTTGGCAACATAAAACAAGAGAAAAATTAAAAATAAAAGTACAAGTTTTCACTCTTCACAATTTCGGCTTTCCCAAATACATTAAAGAAAAAAAAATCCATTGAAATAGCTTTGACACCGTTCAACATGCTCTTGCCCAAAATCACAAATGCTACCAAACATCCAGTCAGAAATGCTAACCAAGTGATAGTGGGTGCCGAACCCCAATACTAGTTTCGGAAACACACAGAGAGAAAAGAAAAAGGGGAAATTTCCCAATCATACGGATAAATAAAAAAACAATAAAAAAAATAAGAAATTGACATCCAATTAATTAGATTAGCAATTTGGTTAAACGAGTCACCAACAGAACCATAACCCAGAAACCAATAAGAAAACAGGCGATGAACCCCATCAGTAAAAGAAATAGCTTTAATCGAATAAAAAACCCTAATGATGAGAAAGCTAGAAATCCATTGTCTGTTAAAAAAAAAAAAAAACAAACAAACAATAACAACGTACCTGAAACAACTCCCAGTATCACTCATCCAGAACTAGAAAAGGGCGCAGCAAAACTTGTGCACGGAAGTCTTGAGATTAACCTAGAAGCGAAGACAATAGGGCGTTGATGGAGGCGAAGAGCGTGAGGTGTAGAGGGGGGGGCGCGGGGGGGAGGGTTTCGAGTTATCTTATTGGGTTAAGAGAAGGAACAGAAAACGCACAAAAGAGATTAGAGTGTGGCGAGCGAGAGATGGAGATCAGACGGGTGCGGTTTCTCGGAACCGTTATGTCAACATTGAATCCTCCATTCGCGCGCATAGGCTTGGCTTGGCTCCAGCCGCTCGCTACCCCTTGGTTCGCTTTTGTCGGTGCTCGATGAGGTGAGGCCTCGTTTCTTAGGGTTACCGATAGGGTAATATGTTCTGATGATTTGTTTAAAAACTTAGCTGTGCCTTGCAAAATAGATATTTTTTGAGGTCGTTTCTCCACTCATCCCTAATTTCCGACAATGTTTGTACTCTCTCTTTTTTTAAAAAAAATAATGTATTATAACTTATAAGTTAATAATCAGTTCTAGAAAGAATAAAGTAAAGGAATTATCTATAATCATAAGCACGCAATTATCAGTCTAATGACACCAATTTATATGTAATTCACTCATTTGTCAACAGTCACACTCCATCAATCTGCAAATAGCATGACCTATACCAATGCCCAAACTTGTAATAATTAAGAATGGGTAAAATCCATTTGTAGTCCCTTAACTTTTAGGTTCTTCCTAATGTGGTCACTTAACTGTTTTTTTGTATCTTAAAGTCCCCTAACTTAAGAATCGTGTCCTATTGTAGTCCCAATCGTCAGATGAGACGTTATCTCTCACGGATTTTGCTGATGTGGCTTATGCTAACCCTGTTTTGGGTCCCATAATAAATCTTAGACTATAATTGGGGACTTAAATTAATTTCTCCCCGCAACCCTTGTCCTCTGTATCCCTCGTCCGCCGCAATCACCTCCGTTGCCCTTCACCTCCGCCGACCTTCTCCTCAGCGCCCCCTCCTCCCTCTTTTGCGTCGCCGTCCTCTTCCGTCATCGCCGTCATTGACGCCGACCCGTCGCCGGGAATTATCAGTCGTAAGGATCAACATCGAGCGCTCTGAGGCTCGATGTCGATCTGATTTATCTTCGCTACAACTGTAAATATTCTAAGACTGGGAATCGTTACCTTCCTCGTCAAAAGAACGTCCTCCGATTCGTTCCAACGCTCATTCTCCGCATCTGGGAACGCATCTGGCAGCCTTTCGTGTTTCGGTCGAGGGATGGAATGGCGGCGAGATCGAGGTGGCATCGGAGGTAATCACTCCCAGGCGTTTGCGATTCCCACGCTTCCAGCATTTGCGATTCTCGTTGTTCTTGACGTAGAGAGACATCCGATTCGATCGAGTTCGGCAAGAGAGAGAGATGAGGTCGGCGAGAGAGAGGCAGAGGGGGAGAGACCCAGGCGAGAGAAAAGGGCGAAGAGAGAGGGGATGAAAGATGAGCAGATCAAAGAGAGGGGCAGACGACGAAGCTCCACTACATTTGAAGAGTTTTTCAGCTCTTCTTTTACAATGATACTTCCCAGGAGGCTACGGAGTGGGTGCCGTTGCGGCCGGAGATTGACCCAGATTGACCTGGGTGTAGTCTTGCTCATCGACGGAGAAGATTGGGGAAGAAGAAGAAGATTGGGTTAAATTATGTTTTAGGTCCTTAGGATTATTCATCTGTGTCTATTCTACCTATAGATTTATTATCCTTTCAGTCTTGTCACTTATTGTTATAAAAGAGGATGCCAAGTGGCAGTTGGGGTGCCACGTAAGCAATTTCCATCCGAATTAACGCCTTAACTAACGGTAGGGACCAGAATAGGATACGCGAGTTGAGTTAAGGGACTTTAATAGTCACTTTTTGAGTTAAGGGACCACATTAGGACGACCCTTAAAGTTAGGGGACTAAATTTGGATTTTACCCAATTAAGAATAGATAAAATTATTGAAGTCACCTAACTTATTTTTTTGCCCTAATTAAGTACCTCACTTTTAAGTTGTCCTAATAAGATACCTTACCTTTTGTTACACGTCCTATTTAGGTATTTTTCTTTAATTTCAAAATTATGTCTGATGGAAAATATTGATGTAGTATAAAAATTATTAAAATTAATTATAAAATAACACTTATGGTCCTTTAACTTTTTTCTATCAACAATTCTAAACTTTAACATTCTAAATCTATTGTTTACATTCCTAATGTAACCAACTCATCGGTCTCTAATTGGTTTGCCCTTCATTGTGTCACTACCAACCTCGCTGGCACTGGTAGCATTCAAGTCGAAGTTTCATTTTGCCATCATCTCCACTATGCGCATCAATTGGTTGATCAGGTTCAGCTTGTTTGGCCACATGATGAGCGTGTTGTATGCGCTCTTTCGAGTGAAGCCCTTGTCGACGCCAATGAAGGTCTTGATGAGGTTGTCAACGTAAGAGAAGGAAAGGGCCTCGTTGACAAAGGGTTTCACCTTGCTTGCCAGATTTGGAAAGAGCTGCACAAGATTTCCCTGTCACTCCTCTGCCTCAAGCTATTTGACTCCCTCATTGCCGCCTTCCTTTCTCTCAGCTCCTCCATCTAATTGATCTACAACACCTCTGTTGTCATCAACTTCACACTCTCATGGCACCACCGATGATGGTTGTCATTGCCATATTTAGATTTTTAGGGACATGTGTTTGGGGCTTTAGGCTATAAATAAGATCGAAATCGGATTAAAATCAGATCACGAAAGCTCACACGCCTTTTATCGCCAATTCTTTGTTCAGGTCCTCCACCCATTGGTTAAGGTGCCGATGGTGGAAGTTGAGATGGAGCTCTGGCTGATAACCCTTAGACGAAGTCCAAGATTTTGAATAAGAAAAGATGAAGTCCTTCTGTCGATGCCAATACTATCAATCTCGAATCGGTCGTAGGACTTAAAAATCGAAGACACATACAGCTAGGAATTGGAGCTTGTGAGCTTCGAGGCAGCCATGGTAGAGACAGGAGTGCAGTCCACCGTCGTGACATTCACTGGGGTCTGGGTTTTGACAATAGTAATGGGTGAGGAATGACGACAATGAAGGGCAGAGTAATTAAACAACAAATTTAGAATATTGGGATTTAAAATTGTTGATAGAAAAAGTTAAAAGACTACAAGTGTTATTATATGATTTATTTTAATATTTTTAATGTCACATCAATATTTTCTATTAGGCTTAACATTGAAATTGATGGAAAGTAGTTAATTGAGATACATAATAGAAAGAAAAGTATCTTATTAGAACAATTTAAAAGTAAGGTACCCATTTAAAATAAAAAAAATAAGCCAGGTAAACCTAGGTAAATTTTATCCAATTAAAAACAAATGGATTTCACATAACCAAACGTTGGTCACAAAATCATTTTGTGGCTGACTCGAGTGACAAAGACTTGGTTCGAGTTCTGAGGCTCGCTGAGCTGCTTGGCCCAGTTTCGTTGACGGAAACACCATTGAGCAGCAGCAAATAGACGGTAATACGGGTCGTCTTGGATAGAGTCGACTTGGTTATTTTTATTTTTATTTTTATTTTTGTAATAGAAGCGTCCTAGTCTACAATTAAAAATATATGGTTTTTGAGGATATGAAAAATACCTGAAGCATTTTATGGCATCGATCCATAGACTTAAGCTAATTTATTTTAACTTAAGTTGGTTTAATTTAAAATAAAATATTTTTATTCTTACATTTTTTTAACTTACAATTAATTTCATTTGAATGTTAATATTATATAGTTTTAATAATCTATTTAAAATAAAATTTGTATGGCATTATTAAATTTTTATAAATTTTTCTTTTTACAAGCATTAAAAAGAAAAAATATAGATTTTTTACAATCAATAAATTATTATACCTAAATAATATTAGTTTTCAAATAAAATTAGTTTAAGTAAAAAAATATGTGAAAATAAAAATAAACCATATTGGATAAAATTAGCTTAAATTAAAAGAAATTGACTCTTAATTCTAAGTCTTGTAGTATACGCTTTCAAGTAAGATAACCTATTTTACCTTGTCTTTTTTTTTTCTTTTTCTTTGTAGTTTTTTATTTTAATATCCACTCACCATTCACATGTTTTGCCTTTTTCTCTCACTATGTGTAGGGTAAGTATTATTCAGATAAGACAAGAAAAATCAAAAAATTCAAATACATTTTGATAAAATAGTTTGATTTTTTTTCTAGATCTGTTCATTCAGACCAAAACCAAATCCTATGTTTAGTTATTCGATTATACACTTAAAACCAAATAAGCAGAATAATAATAAATATTTTATTATTATCCATAATGGCCCTACATATACAAAATTATTTCCTACTGTTTTTGGACTATATATTGTTGATTGTTCTTTAATTTTAGGTATGAGATATAAATTTTTGAATATTTTTCTTATATTTTCATTTACTATGTGCCTAGATTTTAGAAAGAGAAATTGAATAAACCAAACCAAATAAAGAAAATGTAATTTGAATGGTTCAAATTGGTTTGATGTGTAATTTAGATAATTTAGATATATTTTGTAAAAACCGAAAAAACTAATCAGATGATTATGTTCCATTCTATTTCAAACCGAACAAATCAAATGCTTATCCCTAATTACATTAGTGGGAGGGAGGGCTGGAAAGTAGTAGGAAATAGAAAAAGTTGTTTTGGTAATTACAAATACATTAAAATTTAGAAAGAAAATCTTATCGACGTCAAACTATCATGGCATCACAAAGAAAACCTTTTTACTTTCTTCCCCTTGGAACTTTGGCGCATAAACTTGTTGATCTATTGATTAAAAAAAAACTTGTTGATACATAATTAGAAAAGTTGGTGAATTCCATGCCCTTAGCCATCTCAAATTAGCCAAGCAACCCTTAGGAATCATATGGACCGCCTACATATTTTCAAGCTAAACATTGACTGTTTATGACATAATGAAGTCAATACGACGAGAGAACCTATTAATGATAACATATTGATGCTTCCTGTCACAAGAAAGTTGTTTTTTTCTATTTGGAGGAAATAGAACAACTGAACTCATTAATAATAACTATAAGTTATAACCACTAGATTATATTTCCTTCTTCTCATAAAGAATAAAACGTATTATTTTTTGAATTGTCATAGAAAAATTGAAATATTTCCCCACAACATTTTTAACATCAAACTCTCATAACATGAAGCCTAATAAGATTTTTTTTTTTAAATCTTCATTTAAACTCTCACCATACAAAATCCAAGAAGGTTTTTTTTTAAATCATCATTTAAACTTTCACTATGCATAACTAACAAAGAAATTGTTTTTAATTTTAGTTTCAAGGACAAAATTGGAAAAAGTTATCATAAATTATATACACATTAATTTTCATACTAGAGAAACATTTCATCATTTATAGGATATAGGAAGTATCTATCTAGTAGTTAATAATTGAAGGATATCAAGGATGAAAACATTGGCCTAGCTAGTCATTATTATAACAGTTCTAAACCTGTCATATAGATAGAATTTTTTTTTATAAAATATTAAAATAAAAAATTTGTTCTATAGAGGTGAATTGCATTAATTAACATAAATAAAGTTAACGTCGATTTTTGCTATTTATTTATACATAAAAATTGACAAATTTGATTTTAGTTTTTTATTCATATACTTAAAGTCTAAACTATTATTATTATTATTATTATTATTATTATTATTTCATGTACTTTTTAGACATTTAATAGATAAAATGCAATAAGCCACAAAAATTTTCATTTTGAATTTTTTCAAACAGAATTTGTATATGATTAATAACTGCATTTATTTACTATGTTTGACCATTATTTTTTCAAATACACCACAATATCAAATTAAGTCATAATAATACATGCTTGTACTACATATAATTAAATTTTCAATTTCCCACCCACAAAAATAATAGAACAATTTGTTTTTAGCGGTTTTACTTGTTAAAACATATTAGCCAAACACTTGTGGAATATATTAGCATTCTTTTTACTACATATATTGAAAAAAATTTAATTTTCTTGCTGTAATATTTTGTAAATAACATTCATTTCCTTTAACATAAAGTACAATTAATTGTAACTAGAGTCATGTAACTTTATTGATGCGGTTATCGGCATTTTGTTTCAATTATCCTAATTACCTAACTTTTATTTATGTTTGCAGTGCACTTGTCTTGCATGTTGCAGAAATTTGAAATAGATTTTTGTTTATTTTTCTACTTTCAGATCACTAAACAATAAGTTTGAATTGACTCTTAACTACAAATAAATAGTTTTTTTTTTCTAAAAAAAGATGAGGAAAAAGATAAAATAAATAAATAAATAAATAATGCAAAAAAAAATTTCTGCCATGAGATAAAATCAAGATCATATTATGGATTTTGAGTAACAATGCAACTGTCATAAAGAAAATTACATATTTAGTGGTTAAAAAGTTAATAAATCACAAATGTATTAAGAGATATCAACAATTAATAATACAATTTATTTGAATTATACTAGGTCACTTTCTTTATATACAACAATCAAACAAGTAGATGAGTAATTTAATATTTGAAAGATTTTTATGGTTAAAAATGGAGGAACCAATTGCAAATAATAATAACAACAACAATAATAATATAATGGAACCTACAAATTTTTACATATACTGTTGAATTATTGTTTTATGGTTAAAATGTAAATTTGAAGAATTGTCAAAACTGAGTCAACAAATTAAGTTGTAAACTTGTGGTTTCACATATAAATTAACTTTGCAATCACTAAATCACATTTTTTATAATATGTGTGTGTGTAATAGATTATTGCTTAGAAATATAAGGTCCAATCTCCAACTACTCATTAGTCATTACCTCCCTCTCATGTATATAAAAGGGGAAAAAAACCTATTAAATTGATAGGCAAGAAGTACCAATAGCATTCATAGAAAAGAGACTCCACATCCACAGTTAGTTTACCGCTACTTTCTCTTCTACTTGGTGAACCCTATCCAGTGACGCCTCCAATGCCTGTAATGCAGCTTTGTAATGGTCCACAGAAATTGCCCCTTCCTCCACAACTTGCAAAGCGCTCCTATATAACTGATTAAACCACTGCACACGGTCATCAAAGTCCATGCCACTGGAGGCTTGATCAGGAATATACAAGCGCTTGTAATCCTTCTTCCATCGTGGCAAGATGTATTTGGAAGGAACCTCCTCCACACCATTGAAGTTAAGTACACATAAAGCATGTCTGCATAGGTATCCATTGAAGCTGAAGCAACTGCAGATACAGCGGACTTCACAGGCGGTTCGGTTGTAGAGCACTTCAAAATCCCTGACTTCCCTCCTATTTTCTTCAACCAGGACACGCTCCTTCACCAGAAAGATAATAATCGGGCCATCAACATGTAACTGGGTTGTACTAAAACAAGAATACATCTCTTCTACCTCAAGTTGAAATCTTCTGAATATTTCTCTTGTGTAGCTTCTGGACAGCTGCAACTCAAATGGGCATCTCGTCCTCAAATTGGGGCTCAAGTTCCTTGATTCAATATCCGCGTGAGTTTCTTCCTTGTGCTTCTTTTGCAACGCTAACTCATACTTGTCAAGAAATTCTTTTAAAGGAGTTTGTTTGTGCACATATTTTTCAAAAAATGGAGTTAAATTCTCATCTAGCCTCGTTGCAGCCATTCCAGCAAAAAATGTGTCTTTCAAATAAACTGGAGCCCAGAGAGCCCGCTCTTCATATAGAGATCGGAGCCATTCATGGTCAGCAACCCCAAAATGCTGGACCATGAAACCCCAGGCTGCCTCAAATTCAATAACTTTCAGAGACTCATGAACAGCTTTAATCAGTGTTTTCCTAATAGCATCATAGTTCCTGAGTCCACCCAATTTTTCTGGGATTCTTTTTATTATGTGCCACAAGCCAAAGCAATGCTGGACCCTTGGAAAAACCTGAGCAACTGCATCCTGTAATGCTTTGCACCTGTCTGTAATAATAGTTTGCGTAGAATGTCCTAATGAGCAAGTAAGCCATGCTTTAAACAACCAAGTGTAGGACTCAGTTGTCTCACCTGCAAGAAGTCCACAACCCAGAAGCACAGATTGTCCATGGTGATTTCTTCCAACAAATGCAACAAGAGGAGTTTCATATTTATGTGACAAGCATGAGTTGTCAATATAAATCACATCACTGAAGTAGCCACATGCTGCTCTAGAACGAGCATCAGCCCAGAAGACATTCCTGAGATGTCCTTCATCGTTGAAGTCCATCAAGTAAAAGAAGTTTGGATTGGTCAATTGCATACGACAGAAGTAGTTGTAGATGGCCTGAGAATCACCTTTTCTGAGGCTTAGTTGGTTTGCGTGATCAGAAAGGTTCCGAATTTCTATAACATTGTCATTTGAGTTCATGATACCCCCAGCATCTATCACTAGTGCTCGATACAGTTTGATAGTACGTACATTTGAATCAGAAGTTGGCTGTGACTGTGACTGTGACTTCTTTCTTATCCCAGCTCCCATCTTCTTCACTGACCTGTAGATTTTAGCACCCAACAAATGGTTGTGTTCAAGTGTAACTTCAAGCACCCGCCATCTTTTGGAATCTACAACCCTCATCCTCAGCATTGCTGGACAACCAGTTCTTGTATCCTTACGCAGACGATTAACATCTTTTATTCTCTTGAAGCCCTGGCTACTGCAGCAAAGCACCGCACCATACTTCTCTCTGCTATTTCGCTTAAACCATGAGTTCTTCACCCGAACACGAAAGCCTGCTTCCTTAGCATAGCAGTTGTAATAATTATACGCATCATCATATGACTCAAACTCCATTCCAACAGCCGGAGCAACAAATTCCTTCTTTTCTTCAGGCAGATCATTCTGACCATTTAACTCTTTTGTTCCATCATCCCTTTCATTTTGAACTTTGCTGCTTTCACCATCAACCATCTGCTCGCTGCTACACGAACCTTCCTCCATCTGCAACAATCACATATCTTAACTTCAAGCATTATAATGTAAAGTAAATGAATCACAAAACGCACTTCCCATCACTTCCAAGTAAAACATGAATGAATTAAAGAATCCCTTCTGTTATACCAACTAGCAACCTTCTCGAGCTCTAACTGAATCGGAAATCAACCCCATGCCTCAACATATTTATTGCCTTAACTTAATTTGCAAATCCAACGTCTAAACGACATTCAGGGAGGTTAGGTTCGCATGGTCGAAAACTAAAGTAGACTGACCCAAACTCATAAAATAGAAATCAATTCATACAATCCCAAAGAAAAAGAGAAGAAAAGAAAATTGAATAAAGTGGAGCGGAGCTAGAGGTTGAACGCGAGTACCATATCTACAAAATTCGGAGACAAATCGTGTTACTCTCGGCGGTGCGGCCAAGCATACAAGAATTTCTGGTCGATGCTCTTCTCTTTCAGAGGGAATCGTCGATTTCTTCTGAATCCGCCAACGAAAAAAAAAAGAGTTTTGGATATCTCGGATCCTGGAACAATGGCTGAGAGGAAAGGGCAAATCCGGTGCCCGGTGGGTGCAGACAACGATCGATTATTAAACCTGTAGTTATACTGCTCTCAAGTTTAGTTGTACGTGTTAACGGGTCATGGACGAGTTCATGTTATCTATGAAGTTACATAATTCTACTATTTTTTTACTTTCACATTTTTATTGATACTCTTAATTGTTATTTTTATTTTTATTTTTATTTTTATTTAAATTTTAAAAAATAACATTTTTTTGTTCTTACTCTTATTTCATATTTTCACTTTCAAGATATTTTGTGTGACTTAATTCAGGGTTGTGGATTTCACATGAGGCCAACATATAGAGTAGCATAGATGTGTCCATCACATCGGAGATCATGCAAACATTTTCCTATCTTAGTCGTACATGTTGAGAATTTTTCTTTTTTTTTTAAGTTTTAAGCATTTATAAAAATAATGTATTAAATAATAAGTGATATGAAATGCTTAAAGGCAAAAACAAAACATTATTATTTAATACATTAGTTTTATACATTATTTAAATCATTAGTATTTTAAAATCACTTATTATTTAATACATTATTTTTATAAATGCTTAAAACAAAAAACAAAAAGTTCTCAACATTATTTTTATAAATGCTTAAAACATATTTAGAACTGAATGCCATTTGAAAACTACTACCAAATCTACTTAATAATCACTTAAATACATTTTTTAAAAAGTAATTAATTTTTATGAATTTTTTTTCTATACCTAGGCCGATAAAAGAAAATCCAACAAAAAATACTTACTTTTCTTAGAATATGTTTTAGAAGTCCTTTTTGTACTTCCTAATGTATAGAATTTTAAGTGGTTTATTAGTTGAGTGAATAATAACTATAAATAAAAATAATAGATTAAATAATTCATTAAATTAAGCATTTAAAGAATTTTGAAACCTTAGCTACCTAAATTTCATTTTGACCAAGGATAACTATCAATGTTCTCATGAAAAATTTGTAACAAAAAGGATATTAAATTTATTATTTAAGAAAGATTTTCAAAAAAAAAAATTGACTTATTTGTCAATTGAGACTCACACTTAAAAAAGACTCAAAGAAAATGTTGAATTTTTTTATGGAAATATTTTTTTTTATTTTAGATTGAAAAAATCATAAAACAATTATGTTATAAAAAATATAATTTAAGTAATTATTAGGTAAATAGAGTATTAGCTTCAACTAATATTGGTTCTAGATAAAAACAAGATAAAACTAGCATTATTTTTTCTCCAAACCAAGTTAAAGAAAACTCTATATATTGGCACTCACTTATTTGAGAAATAAAAAATTAAATTTATGAAAACCCTAATTGCACACCTCTTTTCTTCTCATCGTTTCTTCTTCTTTATTTTATATGTATCTGGTCAAATTTGGATTCCAATATAGGTATGGCCGGTTGATTTTTCATTATTACTCTATTTGATTATCCTCAATCATTTTCATTGTTCTTTCTCTTTCACAAAATTCCTTCACCAACAATAACAGGAACATCTTGTAGTTCATCCGAGCTTTATGGCAAACAGATTTGAGTCTTTTTTAATTTGGTAGCTATGAAAAGATCAAGTAGAGTGCAGAAAGCAACTGAGACGTAGATGATGAAGTATTTATAAATAATAGATTAGGCTGATTGTATATTATGTTTTTATTTAATCTTGTCATTTATATAGTCTTTTTTCCAGTTACTTATAAGTTATTTCTCAAAGATTATTCTGGTTTACCTGGCAAATTTCAGTTTGATCCGATTCTTTTTCCTTCATTTGATGTCACAGGAATACGTAATATTTTATTGGCCAGTTTATATATTCTTATTATTCTTTAGTGTTCTATGTCATTGGTCTATTAGATGTTATTTGATTCATTAATAATTGGAATGAAGTAACCTTTTATACAAAAAAAAATTAAATTTATTTTTAAACCCAAAGAATAAAATTTCAAATCAGGTGATTCAAGCTGCTAAATATGAAAACGTCAAATGATTTTCAAAAAAATTTTCCATTGATAAGGACAATAGTGGTTTTGTGAGGGAACCTTCTCGCTTTACCCTGATATAGGGTGTTCCCAGGATCTTAAGATAATCAGGATTTAGTTGCAAATGGCTAAGCTAATACTTGCATTATTTAAAACTTTATACTACTTGATTTTCTTATGACATGAATCCATGCATGCTTAACTTCGGCATTTGGAAATAACTAATAAATAAAACTTTTCAAAATAGTTTCCATGGTATTCATAAAACACTTGAAACACATATTGAAGTCATATAAACATGTTTATTTAAACTGCAAGTATTAACTTATATACACGTAACACTTAACTTATGTACATCCATAAGCAACCATAGTGCATATGCAGATATATACACTAAGTAAGTCCATACACACTAGTCAAATTAGAGGCATTTCCTTGGTACCTAAGTACCCAATATATACATAGTCTGAGACTATCAAAATAACTCCCACCTGAGCATAGAAGCTTCAGAAATGAGAGATCCAACTTCTCCTTGTGCACTTTGCCCGTATCTGTGAAGACTATTTTAAATAACTTAGTTAGTACAATAATATTACTAACCAATAACTTATAATCATTAAAGATTCATGATATTTTAAATATTTACACCAAAACATTGCTTAACAACCCTTTAGTGGGTGTTAGGCTTCACACTACTAGTATCTGCACAATATGATACTTAAGGGAGTGAGAATCATAAATTCACAGTAAAGAATTAAATACTTGTAAAATAAACTTTAGAACCCAGCATATATAACATATATACACATCTTAATGTGAGCTCAAAACATTATGAGATTTTGACTAATGACCACTAGTACGGGTTTTATGGCGGGGAACCCATTCTCGACTTAATCTTTCTCACAAGAGCTTAACTCTTGTCTTAGTAAGCTTGGCTTGCCATTACTTACCATTACTCACACTGTACAAAAGTTTTTGGTGGCTCATCCTTACTAAGCTTGGTAGCTTAGCTAGGATACTATTGAGCGTCAAAGCCCATCTTAAATACTTAGTACCCTGTATATTTACTTAATGGTTATTTAATTACATAGTCCTTAAGTCACTTCTTGTCCACATCTTACTCTCTTAATTAATGTATTGTAAAAATACATAATGCATGAATTTTAATTTGAACTTAAAATCCTTTATCTTGAATAATTAATGCAAGCAACACCAACTTCAGTGTCCTTATGGCCTCGGTTTTGTATCCTTCTTTGTACTTTTATAGTAGCTTGAGTATTTCTCTTTTAATTGATCATTTAGATACATAAATAAACCATAATTAGGACAATATTATAACATTTCTTATGGTTTAAATGGTTAGGAATAACCCTTTCATTGGATTCCAATTAATCGGCCATTTACTCAACACATAACAACATCGGTTTTCTTTTATAATCAACTAGGAACCAACATAAACACATTAAATCCAACCATTTTTCAGCACAAATAACAAAAAAAATCTGGACACATCCGAACTGAATCAACATATAACTAGGCCTTAACCTTCTTTCAATAACTTGGTTCAAATGGGTTTTAAATGTATTTTTGCCTTCACAAGCTAACATAAACTGATTATAACACACTTAATCCCAGATTTATAAACCAACAAAAATTCTGAAATTAATCAAAAATAAGAAAAAATTGAATTAGTTCTTACCTTTCTTACTTAAGCTTAATTCTCCAGCTTTTCTTGTTGTTTTTCCCTTAATAAACAAACAAGAACTAAGCTCAAATCAGTAAATCCAGCATCTACAGAGCCTTATGAAACTCAAAAATAGGGGAAGAACAAAACAACACTTACTTGAACAAATAACTTGAAATTCAAGCCTAGGATGGTTCTATATTTGATTTTTCTTAAAAAAATTTGCTTAATTGTGCTTGAATTTGGTGGATTGGAGCTTGGATATTATTTAACTATGGAGTTTCGAAGGGGACAGAGAGGTTTTGGGTAGTCTAGAGCTGGAGAAAGAAGATGGCCAAGCAAAACATTGGAAGTCAACTTATGCAAGCTTAAATGGCACATGCCACGCACCTGGTACCTTCTTTGTACATAATAGTACATTGGGGACTTATACAGGACCAAACAGAAAACTTAGGACCAAAATAAGCATTATGCCGCGCCTGAATCCTTCTTTACCTTAATTACACGCCCAGTCCTCAGGTTTGACATACATGCAATTTGGGTTAGATACTTTTGACGGTTACATATAAACCATTCATAGACATTTTAGTCAAGTCACAATTTCACAAGAGTAGAGTGGGAATCATGAAAAACCGTGATACCGTAAATTTAATATTTTTCCCTCCTCTACCCAATTGTGAAATAAAAATGGGTCACTATATGAAATGACTAAAATGCCCTTCTTGATCCGGTTTTCTTAAATAACCAATTTTGTCATCTTTAAGCTATTATACTTTATTAAACCGATAATTTGCTTGCGTTAAATATTCTAAGTATATTAAATTACTAAAATATCTAACGTTATCTCAGTAATTATGATTCAAATTTTTTGAGAGCCATTACAGGTTTTAACTTTTAGAACTTATTATTATTATTATTATTATTATTTTCTTTGGATACGCAAAAGCAACAAAACATTATGGGAAAAAGAAAGAGACTAGCTAATGTGCTAGAGTAACATGTTGGTGAGGCGCTACGACTACCACGCAACAATCCTAATGACTCAATCAGGTCCTGATGGATTGAGCTAGGCTGACCAAAGTTGGTGCCAAACGTGCAGTACAACACAAAGACTTTAAAGCATTAGAACAGTCGGTAACAATTGTACTGTGTCGTAAGCCAAATCTAATGACTGTCCAAACTGTTCCTTGAATTGCTCTGAGTTCAACTTCTAGGGCTATTGAACAAGTGGTCAAAAGATAACCATCAGAATATAAATGAGGGGCATTGATTCTAATCCAAATCCACACAGTTGCCCCAAGTAGATAGGAACTTCTCCATGCTTCATCTACAGTGAAAAAAAAAACTGGGGCACCAAATTTATATGTAGTAGTTTCGGAACTCCAAATATGACAGAGAAGATCCAAGGGGTTGTTCCTAGAAGTGGAAGTTCTTAATTTAATAGATTTTACAAAGAACTTTAGTTAGTTCAGATCATCCTTTCATAATTACAATGAAGGAATATTAAAAGGAGAATTTTGAAACACCTTCTTAGTACACCCAATCCAAATGGTGGAGGCTAAAAAGAAGATCCAATCCAGGTTCCAAGTACTGTAGAAGGCCAACAGGTAGAGTAAGCAAACTTGCATGGTAGGAGGAGGGTCAAGTAATAAAGGGTTTTGATAGAAATCATCCCAAAGGCCAGCGGGGTTGGTACATTCCCAAAAAAGATAGAATAGTGATTCTATTTGAGAGTTGCACCACTTGCATGTAAGGCTGAAATTGAGGCCATGAAATGCCAATTTGACCGTTATAAGAATGGCATTTAAAGGGCATTTCCAAAGGAACAATTTGTATTTGTGAGACAGATGGGAGCTTCATAACTTGTTGAGTACCCAAGAGAAATTTAGATCTTCATTAAAGCCATGGCTGTTGTAGCACAGGTTATGGGTAAGAGAAGACGATTGGAGGATTTGAGCAACATAACTAGTCTTGACAAAAAAAAAAACTTGAACCATTTCCATTACATTAAACTTTGTTGAGATCTCTTGTTCCCAAATGAGGAGAAAGTGATAACACTACCTGGGCAACGTGGGAAGAGATTATGTACTAAAATTTGATCCCAATCCTGAGTTAATTGAAGTCCTAGATTTGCCACTTTCAAGGATTTAAAATCCTGGAAAGCTAGGCATGAGCTTCTCAAGTAATCTGGAGAAAACCCAAGTATCTAGTGATTATATTTGTACCAAACCCAGATTAAGCAACTATTTCCTATGCTCTGATTTAAATATAAGTTAAAGATATTTCTGCCATAAAGAAGGTTCCTCCAGATCAGTTGAGTTATTGCATTTATTTGTTGTCCAAATTGACTAATTGTGTCAGTATTTGGCATAAAGAACTCGATAAACTAAAGAGTTAGGACTGCCCATGAAGATCCTTCAGAATGTCTTAGCTAGAAGGGCTTAGTTAAACATATGCATATTTTTAATACCAAGGCATTTTAACCTTTTAGGCATCATTAGCAGGTAACAATTCTTCAAGTGTTCAGGTGACAGCCTCTTTTATCACTGGCACCCGACAACCAAAACTTAGTCAATCATCTCGAAAACTTATTAGACATAGTGACCGAAATCTTGAAGAGCAACATTACAAAGACCAGTAGAGATGAAAAGGTGGATTGAATAAGGGTGAGTCACCTTGTATCGTTCAATAGTTTTTGCTTTCAACTGGCTAAAATTTTAGAAAATTAGTCTATAAAAAACTAGAATGATGAAGTCTTAGAAAGGTCCTGACAAAAAATAGCAACCAGATGTTTCATAATATGTGAATTAATTGTGAAATGCATGATAACACAAAATTCCCATAACGAATCAAAAGGCACATTCTTATTGAACTTCCATTCTGACTTAGTAAAGTTAACTTCCTCCCTAGCCGTTAAGGCATACAAATTTAGAACTTGCTTAACGGCCAAAACAATTTTTTTCATAAGGTCTTAAGAAGAGCAGATAGTCATCAGTGAAGAATAGATGATTGATTCCCGGATGATTGCGACTAGCTTTAAGGCCTAAAAGGATGCCGGAGGAGTGCAAATGACAAAGATGGCTAGAGAGAGCTTCAACACACAATATAAAGAAATAGGGAGACAAAAGGTCTCATTGTTTAATTCCAACTTGAGGAGTACACCAATTTGTAGTACTCTCATTTACTAGAATGAAGTACAAGACCATAAAGATACATTGCAAAATGATATGAATCCATTTATTCAAGAATCACATACAACGTAAAACTTTCTCCACAAAAGACCAATGAAGTCTATCATAAGCTTTGTGAATGTCTACTTTAAGCACTACCTTGAAGCCCCTCAATCTCGCTCATTTTATCTGCATTTTTCACAACTTGCAAAATTTTATGAGTAATGATGATATTGTCCTAGATATGCCTACCTGGAATGAAGGCATTTTGGAATTTTGATACCAACGAAGGAAGCACAAGCTTTAGATGATTGACTAGTACTGTAGTAATAATTTTGTATAATTTTTTGCACAAACTGATAGGATGAAAATCTTCTGTATGCACAGCTCCTTTGCATTTTGGAATCAGTGTGATTAAATTCCTATTTATTTGTCTCAATAAAAGACCACCATTTAAGAAAGATAGCACTGCATCCATGACTAAAGCACCCATTATGTTCTAATATCGTTTAAAAACCATGGGGGAATCCCATCAGGGCCTGGAGCTTTGAGATTTCTAAGATTGAATACAGCTCTGTTAACTTCATCAACAGAAAAGTAGAACTGCATTTTAATTAGGTCGAATACAACTTAGATAAATTGATTTGATAAGTTCTTAATAAGGCAAATAACGTGTACCTAAATATATTAATTTTTTAACTATTTTTTTAATAAAAAATACTCTCTCCATCCCAAAAGTTTTGCTCCATTTTGTTTTTGGCAATTAATCTATAATTTTTTATTTTTAACATTCTAATATATAAATAAAAAATCTTTGTATATGAATGATAATTCAAGATATGTAGTTTCTAAATATTTTTTTTTTGATTTTTTTCTAACAAACAATAATATGAATAAAATTGAGTCAAAATACAACAAAAATTCAAATGTATCAAAATTTATGAGACGGAGGGAGTATGTTTTATGAATGTTTATCGAATATTTTTGGTGAAGCAAAGTAAGTAAAAGGGTCAAATATGTCATTAATGTCAGGTTAAGAGGCTAAATTACTCACTATTGCATTCTTGTTTAGACAAATATTTCATCAATATTTTGTTTCAAGACAAACAAGTCATCATAATTAAAACTATGCACTCTAATTATTTGATTTCCAAACACGAATTATTATAGAAGAATGAGCTGTTCAGCCATGTACGGCAAGCAAAAGCTCTATTTCTCGGCCTTATTCTTAACTAAAAACACCCAATTAAGACATAAATTATTTTAAGAAGTTAAAGTTTTAATTAGATTTTAATAAAAAAAATTATTCAATTCAAGTTAAAACAAACAGAAAAAATCAAATTAGAAAATTTTTTAAAGGCCAATCTACGTGAGGGGAAATTTTTTCTTTATCATAAACACTCTTTAATGGTTAATTTGCTCCTAATATAACTCATTAGTGAATTATTTGATAGTTTCAAAAATATCAGTGATATATTTGCATTAAAAAAAACAATAGTGGCTAATTTGTCATACTGACCTAATATAAATGGCATATTTGCTCTTTTTACCAACAAAGTATACATGTTTTTCCACGTTTTGTACATAAAAATAAATTAAGTTGAATAATGAATTTTTTTTGTCTAGGACAATTGAGGAGTGGAGAAAGTTCATAAACTTATAGCTAATATATCTTGGTTTCAACTAGATTAAGTTCTTGACTGTTTTTTACTCCCATTGACTATTGCTCCCCAAAATTCAAATAAGTCACATATAATATTTCATTTACAGTCATTGCCATTATACCTACCTTTGTCCTTATCCTTGAAGCTTTGCCCCTCATCGACATGGTCATCCCAGACTCGCCTACCTCACTTGCTCTGTCAGAACTCTTTCCCAAAAGCACAAACTTTCTGTTCCTAGCCCTTTCCTTCCTTCTCACTATTTCTTCAAGGTTTTAATTTTTCTTAGTGCCTTCATCGGAAGCTATTTTTTTTTGTTTCATTTGCTTTTGACATTTATTCTTTCCGTGACAGAGAGATAATGCTGAAGTCGATGGGTGCTAAACAAAAATGTTGGTCTTTAAAAGTCGTCAGTGATAGTAAAGATGATTCCATCTCAGCCCTAATCACTCTTCTTGAGTTCAAATCTTCGGTTAGGCAGCTTTTGGACCAAATTTTTAGGACTCATCCTTATTCATTTCCTATTGTCATCGACTAACAAATCGATAACCTTTAATCTGATATAGAAGCTGAAAAGGAGACCATTTTGCCCCCCTTTAAATCTCATTTACAAAATGAGTTTGTTTTATTCGCGCCCTCAAATAGGGTTGAAAATGGCTGGGCTGAGCCCAAGCCTACTTGGCTCAAGCTTAGCCCATTCCTTACTCAATACTACCTGGGCTCAGGCTCAAACTGCTAGAGTCCAATTTTTTAGGCTTAAGCTCGACCCGAAAGCTAATTAGGCATGAATAACATATAAACCTTTAGTACCATTAGTACAACTTAGATGAAAAATAGGGACTGAATATGTAATTTTCTATATGGATAATAAAAAAAGGGAAAATTATAGAACCTATCCCCAACTTTCTAATCCTTTGTTGTTCTACCCTTACCTTGTGAACTTCACAAATGAGTCATCATCTTTTAGGGGTGAGCATGGGTTAGGTAAACCCGAATCCGAAACCGAACCACCCCCATTGGGTTGGGTTGGGTTGAGTAAAAATTGATCATGGTTCTCGGGTTGGTTCCACATATAGGAAAACCGACGGTTTTTGGATTGGTTCTGGTTCCATATGGAACCAACCCGAGGTGGAACCGAACCCGATATATAATAATAATAATAATAATAATAATAATAATAATAATAATAATAATAATAATAATAATAATAATAATAATAATAGTATTACTAATATATCTATACACACACACACAAACACATATATATTTCTTTGAAGTATTATGATAGTTATTTTGTGTTTTTATATTAAACTCTTAAACTGATGTTCCAAATTGAAACAGTATGGAAGTTGTGGGATCATTTACGAAATTTCTCCATATTTACTTAAATCACTTTGCTTCATAGACTCACCACTCCTAAGTCATTTTGCTTTCGATCTTTTATTTCAGACTACTCTTTACGACACAATTATGATATTTTTTTCATTTGAGTCATGCAAAATTAAAAATTTATGACATCGACATATTTTAGGTTTTGATACTGAAGAAGATGATATTGAAAGCTCAGTTTTCTATATTGAATGTCATACTAATATTGGAATTACTGGAATGAAGTAAACTAGTTGAGATAAAAGATACTCCACAAGCAACTCTTTTGAACCAATTTTGTAAGAACACATTTTAAACTCTTTTGAATGTATCTAAGTACTTATATTTAAATATTAATTTAATTGTATATTATGTTGAATATGTCATAAAACTGATTATGGATGTAGATTTATTGAATTTTAGTGTTGTTATAGGTATATGGTATAAACCGAAAAACCCGAGAACCAGAACCGAGAAACCCAGAACCATGGTTCTGGTTCAGTTCAGTTCTCGGTTCTGGGTTGGGTAGAAAAATTTTAGAACCGAGACCATTTTGGGTTGGTTCAGTTTCACCAGAAAATCGAGCCAACCCGACCCATGCTCACCTCTATCATCTTTCTCACTTCAACTGTGAAGTCATCATAGTCCATTTTTTGCCGGCTGCCGTGTTGATTTTTGGGCCACTGCAGTCAAACTCATGGGGGATTTATCATAGCACAAATACAAATCATGAACACAACCAGATAAATCATGAACATCCAAATATATGAGAAGAAAAGGTTGAAGCTAGTTGGTCAAAAATCTAAAGAGGAGAGCGAAGATGTAAGAAATCAAAATTTCTCTTAGACTTGCAAGCTAGGCTTGGAGGTTCAAGTTGTCGACCTGGGTCACCGCCGTTTAGTTGGGGCATCGATTTGGAGCTGTCATTGTTGTCGTGGTCTGGTGGGTCTATTGTCGATGGTGATCTTGTTAATCATGGAGCTGTAATCGTTGTCATGGGCCTCACAGCTTGGTGTGATTGATTGACTGGGTGCCTGGGTAGGTGGGTGCGATCGTCAAGTAAGGGACGTAAGGCTAGGGCATAAGACTAAGGGTTAGGACTTAGAAGATTTAGAAGGGAAACAACATATGGTAAAGGGAGAAAAAGGATTAAGCCTATTAGGCCCGTGAGCTTATAAGGCCAGGTCTCTTCAGGCTTTGGTTCGGCCCTAAAAAATTTGAGCCCTTTTTGTAGCTTAAATTCAAATAGATTTGATTTGAAAAATCTCAACTAAAATTTGAGCTTGAGTTATCCTAAAAAATATCGGCCTTTTTTCACCCCTGCCCTTAAAAAGATTGACATTGAAAAGTTAATGTCATTAAATATAAATAAGACAAAAAGTAATGACTAAATTCATGATTACTAATCCATAGTCAATGATCAAATAAAAAAAGCCTCCCCACATGTCGCTTAAATCCCAGCCAAATTGGCTCGTACACTTTCTTGTGCACATAACATACGCCTCTGTTGTCCAAATACATTTTTTAGAGGAATAACTAGAATCAAGCAACTGGAACCAAAATAGTGAATCAGAGTACCATTAAATTGGAAGTATCAAATTTCAGCCACACAAGTACTGTGTGACTGGTTAGTCCATCTTCTCCAGCACCATTAGGATAACATAACATGGCAGCGAAGATAACGCCATCACCTCATTCCCGGCCTCTCCTGTCTAGCTTTCTTCCGGCAACGGGGAGCCGCCGTCTCAACACCCTTCTCCACCAGCCATGGCTGGGAGGATCTCGAAGCCGACCCGGACCGATCAGGCTGACCACCAGAGCTTCGATTCAAGAACACATCTTGGCTACTTCCGCCGTTTTGGAGCATCAAATCCCAAATTCCATGTTTTTGCTAGGGGAGAGCGTTGGCTATTCCCTGGCTAGCTATTACACGTCCCTTGGTCTTTTCGTTATCTCTGTCCCTGGTCTTTGGTCTCTCATCAAACGCTCTGTCAAATCCAAGGTAAAAGTATCAATTTTTTATCCAAAATTTCATGTAAATTTTGCTCCTTTTTTCTGTTGGTTGAGAATCTTATGCCAAATGGATAATTTTGAGCATCTGTGTTTTTCCTTCTTCTCTTTCAGGTAGTTAATAAGACGTTTATAAGTGAAGGGGAAGATGGGAAGGCACCAAACCAGATGGCGGCACAGATCTTATCTTTCTTCACCCGCAACAACTTTGTGATTACCGATAGAGGAGAGACAATCACGTAAGTGATGACTATGTGTTAAAGAGAATGAATCCTACTTGTATATAGAATCTTATTCTCCTACGAAAGTTTTTCATACAGTAAAAAAATGTCAGAATTGTGTCCGTTTCTGGACTCGAGATCAAATTGTTCATTTGTTCCTTTCTACTTCACAGGTTTGAGGGTATGATGGTTCCAAGCCGAGGGCAAGCAGCGCTTCTCACTTTCTGCACCTCCATCAGCCTTGCCAGTGTTGCTCTCGTGCTTACAATTACAATTCCAGATGTTGGCAACAACTGGTTCTGGCTCACCGTCTTGAGTCCTTTAGCGTAAGACCATCTACTCAGATTTCCCTTGGTAACAGCGTTCACATTGAGCGACGATTTGCATTTGCATGTCATGCTGGTTCTATTCTAAAACGAAAATGGTTTTGTTTCCTATGTCTGCAGAGGGGCATATTACTGGAAGCGCGCATCGAGGAAGGAGGAGATAAAGGTCAGAATGTTGGTTGCAGATGATGGAACATTGTCGGAGATCATTGTCCAGGGTGATGACCAGCAGGTGGATCAACTGAGAAAAGAACTAAACTTGAGTGAAAAAGGAATGGTTTATGTCAAGGGCATCTTTGAGCGATGACGCTCCCTTCTCACCCCAGAATTTTGACCTTTGTTCGTTGCATTTGAGCAACACAAACTTGAAACCATTTGGATAATTCCATTCATACAAATATTTCTGCACATGAATCCGTGTAATCTTTTGGCCAAATTCAGGTTTCTGCAAGAGAGCAAGTAAATAAAATGATACTTAGAACAAAAGCTGGCTCAGAATGAACATACCATGGAAAATCCAGGGGACTTATTCATAATTCTAAGGAATATCAACGGGTGCGAATTACAGTATCCAAAGAAAAACAACCCAAGAGGAAACGGGCACAAAACCGATGGCTACGACTAGGTTTTGGCATTATCAGATTCCAATCAAAGACAAAAACAAGTCCAAGTAATAGAAGTCTTAAATTACACAATCATCCTCAGCCTATCATCAGCTTGTTCTCTTCCAGAAACGTGTATGTGGGTACTTCCAGGTTATATGGAGCTGGCCCCTTGCGAATCCTGCCAGAGATATCATAATGAGAACCATGGCAAGGGCAAAACCACCCACCATAGTCACCAGAATTTGGGAGGGGGATGCAACCTAGATGAGTGCAGACTCCAATGACAACAAGCCACTCAGGGTTTTTAACCCTCTCTGCATCTGGCTGGGGGTCACGAAGAGCTGAGAGTTCCACACTGTTGGCCAACTTAATATCATCCTCCGTTCGGCGCCGGATAAAGACTGGCTTTCCACGCCACTTGACAGTTACAGTGGTGCCAGGCTCAATGCTGGACAGATCAACCTCAAGAGAAGCCAGAGCAAGGACATCTTTACTTGCTGACATGCTCAGAACAAACTTGAGGATAAGAAGACGAATCAGTGATGCATACACGAACCTACCACCAGTCAACACAAAATATGCAAATGCCCTCTTGCTGGGATCACCTGGTGGGAAGCGTTCATGGTTGGATTCATCATAGACAATATTAGAACTCGGGTTCTTGATAGCAGCCACCGTTGCTGGCATATCTGAAATAATGCCACTTTCACTTCTTGGAGCAAGCGATTCAGTGGCAAAACCTGCAAAGAACGGTTACCAAATTCACAATTGAACAACAAGAATGTCGATTCATCATTTGCCATTACATCAGGAATTAAATACAGACAAAAAACAGTTATCCCATAAGCTAACCAGAAAACCAGTAGCCCATTGTAGCAGTCACCATAGCATGGAGCTACAGCTTAGTGGACTAAATAAGGGGGAAAACAGATACTTTAAAACATAATTTTTTCAACTTAAAACATATCGTTTCTGAAAACCTTAGACCTGGAGAACCACAAAATTTTATGAGTTTCCTCAAGGACCATCAAACCAGTCGAAAACAGGTTCCTAGAGCAACAAGAAGCTCGGAAGAACACATCCGATAAGCAAACTGGAGATCGGTCAAGAGACACCTCTATGTCATCGCTAACAGGAACAATGATATCCATCTTCCACAGGTAAAACCCGGGCAACCAAGTTAATTCCATGGAGAAACCTAGGACGACGAGGCGTTGATCTAGAGAGACGCAATGATACATTGATTTCTAATAGTAATAACCCTTTACAGCCTCAAGTCATGCCTACAACTAAATATCGCAGCTCCCTCTCGATTCCTTTGCCTCACCTCAGGGAGCAAAATTTTCTTTTGGGGAAAATTCAGAGAACAAAATTTCAATCCGAGAATATGAAATAAAATCAACTTAAATGCATCTATCAGAGATATCTAAAATACCAGGAAAAGAGAAAATCTTAGAATCAGAGGGCAAAAGTATGGATATAAAACCCTAACCTCTTGTTGGAAAAAGAAAATAAGAGGCGAACGACGGGGCGACAGTGGATCTCAAATCACCGGCGGAGGAGGACGAGTCACCGCCGCCTATCAAGTTTCGAGAAGCAACAGCAGATGCGGTCTGGTGTAACCTCCAGGACGACGAAGATGGGGAGAGAGAAGATAGCCTCCTGGCCGCTACTCTCAGCATCTTCGATTTCCTTTCGAACAAATGAAGCTCTGTGAATTATGGTCAGCGCCCGACTGAAATGGCGACGGAAATGAATCGATCTCACGCTTTGCGAATTCTCGGGAGGTTAAGGGAGAGACGAGGGACGAAAAAAGAGGGCAGACATAGACCTTCCTGCGAATGGATTGGAAGATTGGAGATCGGGATCCGCTAGTGCCTTCGATTTTGACACGTTGTTCGGAAGGAATGGTAAGCGAAAAAACATTTATCACCTAAATAAAACGATTGAAATAGTTTAGGGACCAAAAGTGCAAGTAGAAATAATCAATGGCGGCGTCTGAATACGAAACGCCGTCGTGTCGGGTTTGCTTCTTCATTATCTCCATGGCCCTCTGATCTGGAACTCCGATTGCCAGTTCACAGCTCTTCTCAAAAGCGACAGGAGGAAAATGAGAGTTCACCAGAGTAACAAGCAACCAAGGCTTCTGTATATGGTCTGTGCAGCAGCATTGTTCTCTTTGCTCGTCTTCGGAATCCAATCTTCCTTCTTCACAGGTCGATCTCGTTTCAATGTTTTATGTTCCGATTTCTAATTGTTCGCGAATTCTTTAGGTAGCATTCCTTTTTTTTTTTCTTTTTGGGCAGGTTCAAGCAAGCAAACTTCTCTTTTCAACAGAGAAAGTGTTCGGGTTTTGTCTTATTTTCAGGCCACTGTTCAGCAGTGCGTGGTTAGTTTGATTTCAATTCATGACTTTAAGCTGATTATTGCTCTAGATCTGCTGTTATTAACCCGATTTGAAGATGATAGTATATTCCATTCGGTATTGATGCTTATTGGGTGATAGAATTCGGATTAACTCTAGAAATTTGGAGGTGCTAATTCGGCGCTTTCTCTTTCTCCTTTCTTTTAGTGAATATGTTGATGTTCTTTTAATTGTGCACATTGGTCCTGGAATTCATTTTAGGCAAAGAGAGGGCTTGGACTCACTGCAGATATAATTGATCACTGCAAATTGATTCTTAAGTTTCCAGAAGGCACTAACAGCACCTGGGTCGGACATCCTTGCGGTCATCCTGTGTATGCACAGTACTTTCCCTCGTAGTTTATTGATTAGTTCTAACTGATAGGCTTTCCTTGCCGCAGTTCAATGAGCAGTTTAAGATCTTTGAACCATTGGAATACAAATATGATGTTTGTGAGGCTATCTTGCTGTGGGAACAGGTTTAGTATCCTCTTCTCTTCATTATAGTGACTTTTTGCCAAGTTTTTTATCGTGAATTCTGTTGATGTTGTTTTCCTGGATGCAGTACCGGAACATGACTACAGTATTGACAAGAGAATATCTGGATGCTAGGCCAGATGGGTGGTTAGAATATGCTGCAAAAAGGATAGCACAATTGTATGGCCATTGTAGCTTATTATCTTCAGTTTATTGTGCTTCCTTTTCATCCCTTTCTTTTTGGCCATTATATAGATACCATAAGAATAATATATAAGGGTATGCTGATGTTTGGTATGGTATAGGGGAGCTGAAAAATGCTACAATCGGACACTTTGTGAGGAACATCTCAATGTGTTACTTCCTGCCAAACCTCCTTTTCACCCACGCCAGTTTCGCACGTGTGCTGTTGTTGGCAATTCAGGAGATCTCTTAAAGACAGAATTCGGAGAGGAGATTGATAGTCATGATGCTGTTATACGTGACAATGAAGCTCCTGTAAATGAGGTAGTCTGAACCAAAGGTTGTCTCTGAGAGATCACATTAGTGCTTGATTCCTTTTTTCTTTCTTTTGGTAGCTGAAGGCTATGTTGTTTAAAAAATGCTTGTGCTTAATTGCCTTTCATACAATATGTAGAAGTATGCAAAGTATGTTGGGCTAAAGAGGGATTTCCGGCTTGTGGTACGGGGTGCTGCTCGTAATATGGTGAAGATTCTAAATGGATCTGGTAATTAATTTTGAATGTTTATATTTCCAATTATGAATAATTAAGAGCTTTTTTTTTTTTTATTACTTTGCTTTTCTTCTGGAAAAGGATCTTGCCATGTGATATTATTCCACAGAGAAGGTTCCCTCCTTTTCTTTCTCTTTCATTGATGGGTATATACTAAAATTGAAAAAGGCTGTAGTTGTAATGTTGGCTAGCCTTAATCCTTATTCATAAAAATAGTAGAAATTCTATCACTTCCTTGATTGCCTATGAGATCTAAATCTGGAAATAACATCTAGGCAATGAAATCACTGTAATCACCTTTTCTACATCCTTTACTGTGTGTATGTACTTTGTATTTCATGTGCTTATGTTTTTGCCTTGACATAATGTTTTGTCTGTTCTGCTTATACACCTTTTTTTTCTCTGTCTAGATGACGAGATACTGATAATCAAAAGCGTAACACACAGAGATTTTAATGCGATGATAAAGGTAAGAATCAAATCTTCCATGCTTTCTATCCATGTCAATATCTTTTCTCCTTGATTTTTTTCTTTTTTATGCTTACTTTTAGCTTTAAGAATTTTATATGTGATATAAATACTTTAGGAAATTTGTATCCTGTACGTGGAAAGGCCTTCTAAATTGTTTGATTTTCATGCCAGAGCATTCCAAATCCTGTTTATCTCTTCCAAGGAATTGTATTACGCAGAGGTGCCAAGGGAACTGGAATGAAATCTATAGAACTGGCCCTTTCCATGTGCGACATTGTTGATATATATGGCTTCACTGTGGACCCTGGTTATACTGAATGGTCAGTTAATCATCTATCCCAGTCCATTATCTTGTGTTCCCCGTATCTGAATGCAATAGCTTGATTGTCTTTAGTGAGTTATTTCTCATGTTTTTGTGTTTTCTGATTGAAGATGAGAGTTATTTTTGTTCGGCATTCTTATTATCTTTTGTGATGACTCCTTATAGGACAAGGTACTTCTCTGAACCACGGAAAGGGCACAATCCACTTCAAGGACGAGCATATTACCAACTCCTGGAGTGCCTTGGTGTATGTTGTTTTCCCTGGGAAAATTTCAGGCCCTTGCTTATTGTGGTTTGTATCTCCAGTTCCTAACTTTCCATTTTCTTTTCCTGCTAAGCAGGTAATCAGGATTCACTCTTCGATGCGATCAAAGAGAGATCTAGACTGGTCATATATACCAAGTCGAGAAATAGTAAGCAAAGCACATGCTGCGGCCTTGAGCCTTAAGAGGAGCCAAGCTGGTCAGACTGGTGATTTGGGCCAGTTTGGCAGTTGTAAGGTGTGGGGTCAGGCAGACCCTGACAAAAGCGCACCCAACTCTGGTTCTTCAGACATGAGTGATGTCAGGAAGAGTTCAAATTATAGCAAATGGGAAGTCATGCCCTTTAAGAGTCTAAGAAAGGAAGCACAAGATCACTACAAGCAAATGGAACAGGTTTCTCTATACAAGATGGATGGGAACAAATTGGATGATCTGGTTTGTGTCAGGCATTCTTTGAAATCTGATGCATAAGCAACATAACAATGGTGGTGTCAATACTGCGTTTTTGGGGAATTGACCATACTTGTTGGTTGGAATGCCCACTCATGAAATTTTTGCCACAAAAATCCTCCTGGGGAGACAACCTGCTAACTTACTTACAAGTATATGCTGCGCTCTGTCAGATTCAAAATGGATGGAATCTTATTGGCAGAAGAACTAACATCAGCTGCAACAGTGTGTCCTTGGGTTCATGATGGACAATTGTAGTTGACAAATCAGGAGCCACGGCTTCACATACAGGTTGTATTGCAATTCTTTGTTCTTTGCAGGATTAATATGCATGTTGCTTGCGTGAGCGGGCATCAAAATAGCCTAAGGTGGTGTTATCTTTGGGCAGAGTTTAAGCGATTGCCTTGGATTTGAATTTCTTGCAACGAAAATCTGTACTACACGCATTAGTGATTTGGACAGAAGTAATTGTTCTGTTCTGGAGCAGACATGCTTTGTGTTAAATACGCATAAACATGCATTGCAGTAAATCGAAGAGGTCACTCGAAAGAAAGTCCGGTTTGTTACACAATTTGGTCAGGAGTTGGTAAAGGAAGACTTTTGAAACAGGTGAAGCCTCCATCCACGACCAGGTTCTGGCCCGTCACAAACTTAGCTTCATCAGAAGCCAAATACAAAGCAGCCTTGGCGATATCTATGTCTTCACCCTTCACTCCTTTCAGCTCACTCAGGCCATCCACAATCTCAATCACTTTTTGTTCGCTGGCTTTTGGGTACAAACTAGCTATTGCTCGCACAGCAAGTGGTGTTGGAATCGGCCCTGGGGAAATGCAATTAATTCTCACCCCAAATCTGCAGAGTTCACCAGCTAATGACCTCACAAGTGCAGGGATTGTGGACTTGGAGATTGAGTAGGGATGTGGGCCTAGCCCGCCCATGAGGCCACTGATGCTTGATGTGCAGAGGATGGATCCTGAGCCCGTCGGAATCATCACTCGAGCTGCATGCTTTATGCCGGCCATCACCCCCCTAACATTGACTCGCATGATCTGGTCAAACTCATCCAGATCGAGGTCCGTGATACCGGTAGGGGCTGCCAGGCCTTGTATCCCCGCATTGTTGTACATTATGTCTAGTTTCCCGTGACTGGTGACGGCAAATGTTATAGCTTCTGCCACCTGAGCCTCTTCGGCGACATCACATTCCACGAATCGGGCTGCAGGGCCCAGGTCTCTGGCAACCTGTGAGCCTATCTCCGGATTGATGTCTGCTATTATAACTTGGGCTCCATGCTTGATGAACTCGTGGGCGGTTGCCTTGCCAAGCCCGCTTCCGCCGCCAGTTATTATGGCTACTCTGCCCTCCAGCCTACTTTAGACCAAAGAGATTGCACAAAATATGCGAGTATAAGTTTGTAATGACCATGAGCATGGTAGTGGTAGTTCTATTGACCAGAAATTTTTGTTAGCAGGGAGACTGTTAAAACCTTAAAATATTTTATTATAATAAAAAACTTAAAATATAAATATAACGTTTATAACTTATAGGATATGTTGGATTTGTTCCAAAGAAAACTTTAATTTTGATGATGACAAATGATGTGTGTTAATATTTTTAATCTCACTTCTTTGGTCAAAATAAGGTTAATTGAACTTATGCTTAATTTCCAAGTGTGTCAAGTGATTATCTCAAAAGAAATATGTTTTAAGAATATTGAGGGAAAATTGCTTTTGAAAAGAAACTAGTTTGAATCAAGTTTGATTTCCAAATGACAAGTGTTTGTGAGTTGTTTTAAATTTAATCCATTAAAGTCACAGTTTAACAGGTATCTCTTTCACCCAAGTTTAACTTGCTCCCAAGGTTATACTTTAACACGTTAAACTGGTTTAATCCGAAGTTTAAGTTTCTTGTGACTTTTTGAAGAACATCAGTTAACGCGTTAAAAGTTGGTCTTAACCTGTTAAAGTCGAAGTCTGAAGACTCCCTTTCAAATGCTTCAAGTGGCGCGTTTTCAGCCAAGATTTCAAATGGAACTCGGACGAATCAGAAGACGCCACCTGGATAGTTCTGCCGCGCATTAAATGCGTTGTCTCCAGCAGCTTTTGACCGTTGAAGGGAGAAGTCGAGTTTAACCCGTTAAACTCAGGACTTAATGCGAAATCTGGGAACTCTGCATTTTTGTGTAAAAACAGAGCAACGGCTCTCCAGATTTTAAGGAACCTTTTCAGGCACTTCCAACAGGGTTTCAACGGTCTAATAGCTTCCTAAAGAGTATATTTACACTAAGAAACAAGTTGTAAACACACTTGGCAACTAGAAAAGATAATCCTTCATCAAAGAGCTTGAATTAGAAAAATTGCCAAGAACTTGTACTTGTGCTTTCATTGGCTTATCTAAGTATTGAGTGTTTCCTTAGTTCTTACCTTGTAACCACGAATTGTTGAGCTTGTCTTGAGTAGTTGAGTGATTTTCTTGTAAGGGAAAAGGGGTTAGAAGGGTTTCTAGTTAGCCTTTGGCAAAACTAGTGAAAGGTGAAGGTAGAAGAAACTACCAAAGGATTGTGTGCCCTTGTAAGCTATTGTGTATTATTGTGTTTTATAGTAGAGAAGAAAACTCTCAAGTTGTGAGCTTGAGGAGAGGAGTAGGCTCTCAAGAGGAGGGTTCGAATCTCTATAAAAATTCTCTTGTCCAAGCTTCTTCTTCTCTCTACATACTTGAGCTTTGGTGGGTGTTTTATGCAACTTATTTTGGTTGAACTTGTTTGTTTTCAAAACTACTCTAAAGGTAGCTTTCAAAGCAAATTCTAGGTGGATTGTGGTAGTTATTTTCTGAGTAAAATAGAGTTAATCATTGTTCCTCAAATTAAATTTGAGTTTGGGGTTTCAAGGATTCACTTGTGCTTTATTTTTGGAACTCAACCAATTTACCCCCCTCTTGGTTGCACTTGGGCCAACAGGATATGTAAGTTATGAGATAAAAAACAAACTTAAATTCATTTTTTAAGAATTATTTATTTTAAATAGCATATAATAAACCCCCGTCTTTGGCATAATGGCTAAGGCATTGAGTGGATATGAGAGATGTCCAAAGTTTGAACTCTTAACCAATGTGGGTTGATCCGAGTGGAAGGGGCTCAGGCCCTTAAGCAACACGTCAGGGGTTTGAACCCTGGTGGTTGTAAATGGAAAGTATTTCATTGGGAGAGGTCTCCACTTTGATGCCTAATCATACCTCAAGAGATTAGTCTCCATCTCCCGTGGTGGAGATACCTTGGGTCACCAAAAAAAAAAAAACTCAAACTCTGGTCTCTTCACCTTCTATATCATGTTGCGACAAAGCTAATTCAGTTGTCATTCTAGTTTTGAAAAAGCTGACATGATCATTTCCCTAACTTGTAATAGTATTATATCCCTCTCTTGTGTGTTGCTTCTAAGTACCAAAAAAATTAGCATTTAATAATAACTTAAGTTAAAAGAACTAATTCTGATCAACAACAAATAATTTGTATAAGAGAAATAAAGATAGAGATGGAGCCAACTGTACAAAATAACTTAGGGGGTCACATATTTTTCTACAAACTAAAACTACTAGCACCGTATTTCTTGGCTTTAGGGGGCTGAGGCCCTAAATTCATGCAAGAAAAAGTCATTTCGATTCTCAATTGTGAGTTTTTTTAGGGGTGAAATTTGGGATATTGTTGAGCCAAAACGAACGACGGCACATTCAGAATTACTATCGTGCAGGTACACCGCACTAGCAGACAATGCTGGAAATTTAAAGCGTGGTAGACCCATGAGCACATGAAAATGAGAGGGCTGAAATTGTAAATGAGGACAAGAATAGATATGAGCAATTAATGACTTCAGGAAACTTAACATTTACCAACATAATTAATGCATCTTAACAAACCCTACAAGAAATTGTTGCAATCGAAAGCCAAGGAAGTGAAAAGAAAAACTAGCCCGCAATCGACTAGTTATGGAAGTTGATTTATTGTTTAACTCAGAAGATTGTAAGAAAGGTATAAGACAGCACCTAATATCATTATTTTACATATGTACCTCGACCAAACTGAACTCACCATTGAAAGAAAAGCTCTTGTACAAGACAAGACTCGAATAGCCGATCACAAACATTAATAGACATTATATATTCTTTTTATTTTTAACCGGCAATGAAAAATTTTACTAAAAAAAAAAAAAAAGCAAGCATTTCAAACATCATCTCACAGAAAAATATGATACAGTGACATCCCAAACCCAAAGAATTAGAGGCGGATTTTTTTTTTTATTATAAAGGATGACCAAAACAAATATTTTCTTAAATTGTAGTTTTTATCAATTTTAAGGACAAAGGGTTCTCAAGGATCTTTTCTGGACACTTAATCCTTTACTTCAGTCTTTTTAGTTCACATTTCAACAACAAACCTCTTGCATTGAGTCCAACTTTTTCTGCCCATTCCTGTAACTTTTTACTTTGTCCAGATTCTCTAAAATGCCAAAACAATTTCATCACACTCATCCAATGACTAATCTGAATGATTTTTCTTATCCTTATTTTTAGACCCCTCCACCATTAAATCACGTGATATTATATATTCAAATGAGTTAATAAGAGTTTATCGACATCTGGGCTGAATTTTTCGGTGAAGAAGAAGAAGTAGTTCTAATTAATTGTTGAACTTATTTTTCACGGTCAACTTTCTTACATACGGTGGAGAAAACAATGGAAGGAAAAAGGAAAAGAAAAGAAAAGAAAAGTGCATGCGGGTTTGAAGATGACATACCTAAGTTTTGTAGTGACATCGCCAGCGGAATAGCGTCGGACTTGCTCCCTGGAAAAGTCGGCGGAGGCGAACTTAAACAGCCTGAAGACCCCCAGAAGAGAATTAAACAAACATAAATGTGAGTATATATTGAAATAAATTAACGAAGAATCATAATATTCTGGTGAGGATTAATATTGATCTATATATAAATAAGCGGATAAATATAGAAACAAAAAAAAAAAAAAAAAGCAACTCATATTACCTGGTGAAGGTTCTGAGCATTTCTGCAGCGCGGGTAAGTTAAAAACTTAAAAAGAATCAATTAGATTCGATTAATTGCAGGAGGAGGAAGAAACTAGCCTTTCCTTGTTCTTGCTGCTGTTGCTGCTGGAGGGCTTCTGGACGCGTATTTCCATGCAGAAAAAAAGGATAGAGGGCCTGTCCTATTTAATGGAGCCTTCAGCCTTGCGAGCCTTGGTTTGGCTCATTCTATCGTCCGGTAGGTTTGATTATTAAACCAACTAAACCGAATCTAAGTATGCAAACCTTCGTTGATTTTGCGTAAGAGTATCTCCAACAACTTTCAGATAAATTTTACAAAATAGGAGGAAAAAAATCAAAATCTCTTCAATTTTTCTACTTCAACTCAAATAGCTTCTTTATTTTGCAGAAATTTACATGTTTTATACAACAATTAAATATTATGCATTTAAAGTAAATTTAAATTAGTAGCTAGTTTAGTTATTATAATAATTAAATATTCTATATTTAAAATAATTTTATAATTTCTGTAGATATAGGAAATTGACTATTCTCTTTTATCTCATTTTCTATTTTAAAGAATATAATGAAGAAGCTATTAGAGTGAAAAAGAACTCAATATTCCCTAAAACAGAGAAAATCTACAAAATAGAAAAGTTGTTGGCTGTGCTCTAATATTGAACAAACTATTTGGTTAGTATCAATTTAATTAGTAAATGCAATGTAGTAAATATCTTGAATGAGTCTAACATGCCTGCTACCCTACATACATACATACATACATACATACATATATTAATACTATTTTTCAAAGTATAAAATATGTATGAACATATTAAATCTTGAAATACACTAAAAATTTGAGGTATGTGTAAATCATGTGACAAATATGTATGAATTTGATGTACAAAAAAAATATGAGATATGCACAATTTATATGAGACACATGTATAAATAATAGCATAGAACTATTATTCATATAGTCAGTTATAGATACAAGAATGACCATTCATTCTAAAAACCGGTATAAATGTATTAAAATGCTACTTTTTTTATCGGTGATATATATAAATTAGATAACAGATATGTATAAATCTACTATTCAAAAAAAGTAAAAGATACCATAAAAAATTCAATAAGAGATATGTACAATTCATAAGAGACCTATGTGCCAGTAAAAACATAAAAGCTATTGTTGATACATTCAACTATATATATAAATTCAAACTTTTAAATATTTTCAATGCATTATATCATAACTTAGTCGTACAATTTGTCTTATGTATGTGTACATAAATTTACACTTATTTGAGTATATTGTTTATATTTTCATATAATTTATACGTAAATTGATATTTTTGTAACTAAAATGGAAATTAGGTTTTCCAAAAAATAACTGGAAAGTTCAATTAGTAATAACACAATTTTTTATATATACAAATAGGACAAAAATATATATAAACTCAATTTACATATAAGTTATATATACCAGTTATGTAAAACATATATGTGTGAACGAAACACGAACTGTTATTGAATGACAAATATATATACTTCGATGTACAAAGAACATATAAATGTTAACTCTTATATGTAAAAATAATATATAAAAAATAATATGAAAGACACGAACAAAGAGAAATATGTTTTCAAATAAGATTTTGAAAACTAAAAGGTGCTTTTAATTAACTTTTAGTCGTTTACATTAAGCTAATGAATTGAGTTTTTTCTTTTACACTTCCCAATATGTAACATTGTAAAAATATATGCACAATCAGATACATCGATATATAAAAATTACTTTTCACTGTTGTACATATGAAAAAATAGTTTAACTAATATTTACGAATTATTTGTATCACTAAATATATGCAAAAATATTTCCTTGAAAAATAAGTTGAATTTCTCTCATTTTCTGATATGTATAATTACGCTATACACTAGTAATATGCCCACACTTCATTGCGGCCGATAAAAAATGATACAAAATTTTCATATTAATTACGAAATTTATATTAAAAATGCTAATAAAAATTATAAATTCAAAACTAATTGACTCATGATCAATTTAAAGGTCTTGGGAAACTTGAAATCTTTAAAAAATTATTAATAACTAATTTGTTTTGAAATTTAAACACGAAATGATTTCTTAGTTGTAGCTCAAGCAAATTCAGATGTCTGAAACATTAAAACAAAAGATTTAGAACATTTTTTGTGAGGTTTGAGGGTAAAAAAAATATCACCATTCACAAATAAAGTGCCTATTATTAATTTTACTATTTCTAATTTTGGATATCTTTTTTGTCCCAGAATAAAAAGCGGGCTTAACCTCAAAATGAGAACAAGAACAAAGGCTTAACTCAAAGTTACTGTAGCAGCAGGGGATACTATTCATAGTGTCAAATCTACTATTGTTGATTTAGTACACAATAATAAGTACAAATTTTGTTACTATTAGGTAAAAATTGTACTCGGTGTATCTTTTTTGTGCACGCAGCTATCGAATCACATAATTTGTTTATATATGAAAGTTGGGGCTAAATTTGAATAAGCTAGAAAATGAGGGTTGTACTAGATTTAATCATGAATTACTTTTGTTCATCCTCCTTCATTGAATGGGTCACAGTTTTCGATTGGGTCATTAAGTTGGATCCTTTCTTCTCCTCTTCAATATGCATAGCGGACACCGAATTGAGTTTGATGAAGGACTGAACTGGTGGCGAACGAGCTCGATGGTCCATGGGGCGGGGGCATGAGCTCTGGAACTAGTGAATACTAACACCAGATTTCAGATGATTATAAATTGTATCAAGAGGCATACAATGATGAGAAACAGCTTCACCATTCAATTAACGCTCAATGTTCCAATGGAGATTGCAATATGGTGATGTAGAGGCTGATGATTTCCTTGAAGATGTGACAATTGTTGGAGAAAAAGTTGTACGACTTTGCAAAGTTGAGGAGGAAGATAGGGACACATTCGCTATTTAGTGTATTTGAGTAAAGGTCAAAATGCTGGCCCAAAAACAAAAAAAAAAAGAAAGAAGAAGAAGAAAGGTAAAAATGTAATTACATAGATAGGTTGCATTTAAGGCAGAGCGCACGTCAAAATCTCCACCCTTTTTCTAAGAGTAATATTTATAAATTTAGTATTTCTTCATTTCGTTTCACACCTTTTTTTTTTTTGTAAAATTTACTATTTGGGTCATTATAACATTTCCATAATTAATAAATTCCTTGATCCCATTAAAAAAAAAAAAGAATCCTTGATCATATTACTCTTCAAGTCATTACTTCTATATTTACTTTTTTTCTGTTAAGCAACTGGGAGAGAGATAGGAATGGCTGGCTTGGGTTGATTGAAAGCATGACTTGGTTGGCAACTTTTGGCATTATCAGGATATCACCTTTTCGTTGTTTTTTACCTTTTTTTCAGAAGAAGAAAACTTTCCTTGCATTTTGATTGTTTTTATTTAAATCCAATTTCATTTTAAACTAATTACTCCCTTCATTTCAGAAAAATTGGTCCTTTTATCTTGTTTTTATTAAAGTTTAACTTAAATATATTCATATTAATTTATATTATAAAAAAATTAAAAAAAATATATTTACAAATTAGAGTCTTTAAGATAATATTTTCATATATTCTATCTTGAGTTCTTAACAGTGTGATTCGAATTAATGCTTTTAAGTGCAACTTTTTAGGTTTTTTTATTTCTTTTTTTTCACTTTGCTTCTTTTCATTAACAAAATACAAGTGATGAATTGTATAATATTTTCTCCACCTCATATTTTGTACAACATTTACTATTTTAGGTCATCCTAAATATTTACAGTATTTAATAAATTATTTTAATTAACGGATTGTCTTTCAAATTATAATTTTAATATTCAATTTTTTCATCTTTTTATTTATGTGCAAGTATGTATGTATGTATTGTTTCTGTGTAAAACTCAAATTAAAATATTATTGTGAGTTATGGGCTGGTTAACAAATCAAAAAGCGAATGAACGAAAGTGGCTCTTGGCTGGCGCCCGTGAAAACTGATGAAAAGCAGGAGTGCTTTTTGAATCATGAGGACAGGGAGCCCAAAATATTAAAAGAAAAACGAGAAAATCAACATTCTTATCTCCATTTTCTTCGTTGATACTTGATAATGGTAGACAGAACAGAACTGCATGCAATCCGGAATATTTGAATTATATGAAAGCAGCAGATCTGTCGCAGCCCTATATATAAATACTATAATTCACTTATTTCTTTAATTCCTTTTCTTCCCGTTCCCCTTTTTTCTACCAGCGACTTTCTGCCTTTTACTTTCACTCATCTTATTTGTCTCACCCATAAAAAAAATAATTCAAATGTAAAGAAAAACTCAAAAAAAACTTATTTTTTTTTCAAAATTTTACACTTGAAATTCAGCACTCTTTTAATGAAATATTTTGTAAGTTCATATATAAAATATTCAAGCATTCACAATTATTACGGCTTTCAGATGAATATATAGCTGCAACAGTCAAGAACAAAAACAAAAGGTAAAATGATTCGATAATCCCTTGGAAGAAATTATATCTAACCGTCAAAGCTGATCAAAAGATTTTGATTCCCACGCTTATTCCAATCACTGGACCGACCAGGCCACTTCCTCTGAAATTGGTAGTAATACTTTTCTTTTGTCCTACACCACATAAATATACACACACGTATTTGTAAATGAGAATGTATATATATATTGATCAATAGATAAAAGAAGAGAGAAGCTTTTGACCTAGCTATACTCGCAATAAATCGAGAGAACAAAAAATATTCGGCAATAACATCCGCAATGATTTAGTTCCCAAAATATCCCAAGAGTTACTTTAATCTAATTTGGACAATTAACAACAAAAAAAAAATGGACGATAAAACAAATGATTTAAAACTAAAGAATAAAATTTCCTATATATATACAAATTGTAAATGATTAGAATGTTTTATGAACCATTTGTAAGTGATTTTTTTTATATTCATTATGTAGTTAAAAAACGAAATAAACAGAATTTTATGTTCATTTAGTAAAAAAAAATGATCAAACCGTTTGTTTGTTTGTGTTAACAAACAGTTCAATTAATCCATTTGTTTACTTGTCCATGTGTTTGTTCGTTTGTTTTCTAATTCATTTATTTCTTGTAAGTTCATTGATTCCTAAAATTTTGCATTCATTTGTGTTTTTGACGGAAACATTTATTTACATTGTTCGTGAATATGCTTATTTAATTGTATCCATGAATGCATACATTTGGTTTATGACAATGTCCTTGTTAACAAGTGAATATGAACGAACATATAAAACATTGACAATGTCCTTGTTAACAAATGAATATGAACGAACATGTAAAACATTCACATATAAACAAACGAACACAAATAAAGAAAATATATTTATTTATTGTTCACACTCATATTTATGTTCCCACTCATTTAAAATTAGATGGACAAGCATAAACAGGATTAGTTCGTATTCATTCAATTTATTTATAGTCCCAAAATTAGAAACTCAAACTAACTTTTTAACTTTTTAATGGAATGTAGACGCACTGGGACACTTCTTCCGTACATGCCATGACAAAGGGTTAATTAATTCATGCAAGTTGATTAATTAATTAATTAGTACTATAATTTGGTAACCCTTTTGTCCCTTGTTTGCATACATTAAACCATTCTTGCCTATATTATATGTACAACTAATCAAATGAAGGATTAAAAACCAGCTAAGAGTAAATAGGTCTCTTACCCTGTTCTGAGATCCCAAAGTGCTGCTTGGGAATTGGCCACAAAGTACAAGTCACTTAGAAGCTGCTTAGCTTGCTTGTGTAAAGATCAAGAATGGCCTACATAAAAAAATATGTATGTTTGTGCAAAGATTAAGAATGTGGTGGGTAATACGAAGAGAAAAGAGACATCAAAGGGATAAGAATCTTGTCATTTTCTCCGATTTGTGGAGACAACCGTCAGACAACCCGATCATTCTGCAACCTAGTCCCCCAGAACTAGTGCTGCCCTCCTTTTCCTTTATCTTATGTATTTTTTTTCTTTCCTTTTTGTTTCTTTTAAATACTACTCCTATTACTAGATTACTACAACTTATCTTAAATTTCTTAATGTTAAGGATGTCATATGGTATACTGATGACACATGGCCTTAATAGTTGAAACTAGGAAGACATGCTGGTGGAGCGGAGATTATGAGCATGGCAGAAGGATGGTGGTGTTACATTTAAAAAACATTTTAGTGCTCTAGTAGATAGGTAACTGAGAGTTAGCTAATGTACCAAGCAAATCATTATACACCACTTGAGTGACTTTTTAAAGGTACTTGAGATGGTGGTGGGTGGTCCTAGGGATAACTATGGGATTATGGGATATATGTGTTGTGCATCATCCTTAACATCCTATTGTCCATGGGCCTTACGAGGCTTCACTGCCAAAGTGAACTTTAATTGATTTTGGGCCCTTATAAGTTGTCCTCTATCATTTTAAGCTCGGACACCTTTTTGTTTTTAGTCTTTTTTTGGGCTTTAGTTTTATCAACCACAAAGGTGTGGGTATACATCACCAAGTACTATGTTATAGTGCGTTTGATTCTTTCAATTCTCATGAGAATTTTCAAAAATTGTTAATTCATATTGAAAACACAAAAAAATTGAGCGTATTAATTATTGTGAAAAAGATAAAAATAGCTTCTTTTTTTTTTCTATAGCTATTGTCATAGATAGGGCACACCCATTAAAATCCAACCCATTGACACTTGAAGCAAGTCAAATTGACCTATTTTTTGTTCCTCCTAAAAATTCATCCATTTCTTCATAAGTTGAGTGTTGGATGTTTGCTTTTGAAGCATAACTCTTGGATCTCTTGGATGATTAAATATTTTTGTGTGTCTGTTAACACCTAATTTTGACACTCATATAAGTATTAGGCTTTTTAGGTGTTCTAAGAATAGTTACATGGTAAGTAACTCAATTAGCTATGAAGAGGTATTTGGTTGTTTTTTCTTCATTTTGTATTTGAATGTCTTAGGATCTAGTCTAGCATTTAATTTGGCTTTAAGGTGTTAGTCCCATTTTTTGTTTAGGTTAGGGCTAATTTGGTCATAAAAGAAGTTCTAGGCTTTAATTTGCAGAAATATGAGCTTGATTCATCAACTTGTGGTTAACTGCAAACTTTAAGCTTTGAAAAACTTTGACGCGGATTGTGTAGTGTGTGTTGATGATCGAAGGTCCACTAGTAGATATGGCATCTTTCTTGGATCTAATCTAGTTGTGTGGAGTTTAAGAAACCAGCCCATTAATCTTGCTTCAGTACTGAAGCCGAGTATAAGGTTTTTGCCAATGCCACTGCTGAAGTTATTTGATTGCAATCTTTGGTTGGTGAATTAGGTGTCACTCTTTCCTCTCCTCCCATACTTTGGTACGACAGCCTTAAAGCTGCCAATCTTACACTGAATCTAGTTTTTCATGTTTGTACTAAGCATATAAAAATTGATTTCCACTTTGTTCGTGAGCATGTTGTTAAAGGAGAGCTTCAAGTTTGGTTTATTTCCAATAAAGATCAACTTGCGAATGTTCTTACCAAACCATTGCCACAATAGTCTTTTGTTTTCTATCGAGACAATCTTAACATGCGTAGTAAACTGTTGACATTTAGGCGGATGTTAAGGATAATAGTGATTATCAATAGGTTTTTATCACTTGTATTTATCTTTTCTTGTTGTAAACTTATCATCACATATCTTCTTATATGTATATAACACCTTCAGCTATACACCAAGAATGTGTGCTAAGCCTTTTACTCATTCATTTATTCTAGTAATGTTTTAAGTACCATACTGAAGCAAATTAATCACCAAGTCTTTTTTTTTTTTAAGGTTTAACTATTTTTTTTAGTGATCAGTTTCTTCTAGACAAAGCAATGAAATTGATCGACAAAACCGGAGCTCGTGTTCATCTTGGTCACTCAAAGTCACCAAATTCACACGAGGTTCCTTTGTTGATCAATGAAGATGTCAAAAAAGTTCTAGCTTTATGGACCGAAATCCTAGTGAAGAGAATCTTATTGGAGGAGTTATAGAAGCTTCTCAACCTGGAGAAGATTCTCCAAGAATGAGTGATTAGATAAGAAAAAACGGTTACTACTATTTGTTGAACCATGCACAGAGCTAAAGTTGGGATTAAAAACCCTTTTCACCTGATCACTAGTGTTTTCTTCATAAGACCATCTGGTGTTGGCAAAACAAAGCTGGCTATGTGTTTGGCCGTTGAATATTTTGGCTATAAAAAATCCCTGATTAGAGTTAACTTGAGTGAGTACATGTACAAGAACAATGTTGCCAGATTCATTGGATTTCCACTTGCATATATCGGCTACAATGACAACGGGCAGCTGACAGAATCCATTTGCCGACTGCCTCATGGCTTGATACGTTTTGAAGAAGTGGAAAAGACACATGAGGATATGGTCAATATCATGTTCCAGATTTTGGATGATGGAAGATTAATGAATGACCAAGATAGAATAATGGATATCAAGAACACTAGCATAATCATGACACGCAACGTTGGTCATTGGAAGTGATGTGATTTTGCAAAACCAATGTAGGAATCTTTAGAGGGTTAAGGTTAAAGTGTCGGATCAACTAAAGATGATGTACAAGCAGGAGTGTCTGATCAGACTTGATGAAATGATATTGTTCAAGCCACAGGCTCATTTGGAGCTACATAAAAAAAGCCAATGTAATGCTACTCGAGTTCTGTGAAATGGTGAAGAAGGCAAAAGGAATTAAAGTTAAAGTGATGGAGAAATTGAAGAAGAAGCTCATGAAAAAAGGGTTTAGTTCAACTTATGGGGCGAGGCCTCTAAGAAGGGCAATTGTGAGGCATTTAGAAGATAACTTGGCCGAGAAGATCTTGGATGGATCTATTGCAAAGCATGACTTGGTCACTTTTGATGTTGATCTCGTGGGCAAGGTTTTTAAATTCAGTCTATTGTGATTGTCCCTATCGTCATAAAATATGGGTCTGATAAATAATTTATTAAGTTTGATTGAAACATTGAGTAAGGTTATTTGAAATATTTGTAATAGATCATTTTGAATTGGAACATCAGTTAATAGTGTTTACTTGTTTGGGATTTTATAAGTGAGAAATGGCAGTGATGATTGATTTCTTAGAAATTTTACTTGTTTTTTTTAATTCTATTAATTATCATCTTTTTAATCTTTCCTATATTTGTTAGAATGGTGGAGTTGTGATTAAAACCCTTGTCTTTTTGAAATGGAAGCAAGTCTCACAATTTTTTTCCATCTATCATTGTTTATTTAAATTATTTTGGAACATGCTAAAATAAAAAATAACTTATACTTTGAGATTGATGGAGTAAAATTATCTTAGTTAAATCAGAGTCGATGAACCAACAAGTATATGTTTTTATAATTGGCAAACTTACAAAACCCCCCTCAAAGTTTGGTCTAGCCTACAATTTTCCTCAATGTATCATTATATAATAGCCAAATTGTAATTAATGTTTTGTAATATTGTAACTTACCTAATAAAAAAATTAATAAAATATATAGTAACTATAATTATCAGTCTGTGTATACAAATGATGAGCAAGTTTAGCAATCCAATGCCTGAAAGCCACAAAACTATTCCAAAATGAGAGGGAAGAGGAAAAACAGAGTTAGGGATGTCCTCCTGCAACCAGAGCAACCTGATTAGCTAAGAATTTTACTATTATGGTTTCGAGCCAAAGGAAACAATATTTTGAAATGCCTGAGAGTGATTGATACACAAGCTATCATCCAAAATAACTAATGGCAATAAGTCAATATGAATAAAATGAACATAAAAAGTACAATCTACTATTAATATATAAAGTAGGATATATCCATGGATAGACATGCCTTTTCTTTAATCCTACTTATGTGTAATATACTAAGAGGCGCCACATGGTATTTTTGTTACATTTGTATTCAGAAAAGGTTTACACTTCCTACATTGTCCCTGCCCTGGCTTTTAATTGGTATGGCAACTGACAAATTTTGAATTTGAAAAATTGATCAATCAATTAATTGGAAATAAATCAATTCCTACTTCCGTTTTGTTTTGTTTATGGAAAGAGTCTTCAATCACAATGTCATATACATAAATTACAGTTGACCATCCTTATATATAAATCAAGTACGCAATTTTGTCATTGTTCCCAGTAGAGGCACATAAGCTCTAGCCTGTGCCCTGATTATTTTTTAATCGGTCCACTTCCTACATTGGTTGCCATGAACGCTGCTCGCCAATGTCGCCATCACTAATTTTATAGCTCTTCTTGCTTCATTATTCCTTAATCCTTTTTTTCTCTGATGATCATCTCACTGACCTTAATTAGATCACGCCATCATTCTTTCAGATCTAAGATAATTTCTATTTCATTTGGGATTTGATGCATTAGATTGAAGATGCCAGTGGTTGCTTCTGCCATCTTCTTTTTGGTGGTTGCTTCTGCCATCTGCTTTTGCCAAAAAAAACTGAATGAACCAAAAATCTTTTTTATCAACTCTGAAGGTGAAGGGAAGATGATATCCTAGCATCCACAGAGGAAAGCTCAATGTTCAAACATAGAGAAAATGATGTTAAAGTTGAAAAAGAAATATGACACAAATAAGAAGATCGCAGAAATCACATCAGGATTCTATGGTTTGAAACACTTTTATGGAAAAAAAATTAAGAATTTTACATTAGAGAGTTATGGATCGAGAAAAGAGAAACCTAGATCTAAAAGATTTTGAAATTTCTAAAAAAAAAAACATAAGGAACGGCGGACGGAAACATCATCAACTGGGAAGCCTAAGCATTCGGCACCGTGGCATTAAAGAATATAATAAAAATACTGGGGCGTGCATGGTTGAAGGACATCATCTTCTCAGCGATCAACCAAGATAACGGTACCACTGTAACAGCAGAGAGGAGCAACAAGAAAAAAATCAGGATAGAGTTGCAGATCGTTATAAAGGAAACCTAGATCTGAAAGATTTTAAGACTTAAAGGGAAAAAAAATGCCATAAATGGCGGCAACAAACCTCATTGGCGGATGGAGCCTAAGAAATCGGTCGATGGAAATATTGAACAAGGCGTTGCCATTGAAGATCTGGAGAAATCTAAACAACGGCCTGTGAGGACAGCTAGAAACATCATCGGCTGAGAGAGTCTTAGCATTTGGCACGTTGGCGCTTATGAATATCTGGAAAAATGTCCAGAATCCGGCCAAGAATGGCTGTAGAAAATCATATTTTGCGGTGACTACCACTACGCCTCCCAAAACCTAGAAAGAAGCATGAGAAAGAAGAATTTGTAGTGAAATTGGAAATTAGGAAAGACAAGGTTCATGGTGTCGGCGCATTACTACATTTAGTTCATATCAACATTAAACATGAACATAAATAATGGTGATCATTGGCAACAAAAAATTATGAAAAAAAGAAAAGAAAAGCAAGAACAAGGATAAAAGGTCATGATAAAGTTCTGGAACTAAGAGAGAAAAAAAAAATCTAAGTATCAAGAGAGTAAATATAAAGATTTAAGAATTAGAAGCTTAACCATTAACTTAATAAAGACAAAAAAATAAATGAAAACATTAGATAAAATGAATTAGCTTAAACCATACAAAAAAATAAACAACTCATAATGAGTAAAGTTTTGTTTTAAAAAATAAAAAAAATAAGAAAAAGTTAAACGAAGTCATTATAGTTGATTTAAAAAAATAAGAGAAACAAATCATAGTTACAAATATTTTTCTTTAGAAATAAACAAAAAAAACTAACAAAAAAATTAGAGACCAAGAGAACAAATAGAAAGATTTGATGACTTGCACATCATAGTGGATATTTTTTGTAATAAATTTTAATAATAACAGTATGACACAAAACACGTTACGTGAGTCGAAACAATGCATATTTTATTTTTTAATTAAAAAAATTCAATAAAAATTTTCATCTCCTATTAACACAAAATCTAATTTTTAATATCAATGAAAAATTTTCTCTCAAATTTAACAATTATAGACCAAATTACTTTATTAAACTATAGAGTTTGAAGTAAATAATTGACGCTATAAATCTGAATAATCAATAATGATAAAAAAAGACAGAAGTACAAAACTATGTTTAATATATATTAATCAATTAACACTTTAATCATTAACTTAATAAAGATAATAAAAAAAAAGTGAAAAAAAAACTAACTAAAGTCGAATCAACTAGAATCAGGCTAAAAGTAGGCAAATTATAGTGATTAAAGCTTCATTTTAGAGAACAACAATAAAGAAAATCAATAAAAAAAAGTTAGGATCAAGACAAAAAATGGAAAAACTTTAGGTATTAAGGATTTAACAATTGACTTAATGAAGATAAAAAATTGCTTAACTAAAAAAATAAACAAATTATGGTTACCAATGTTTTACTTTAAAAGATAGTACATAAAAAATAATGAAAAGAAAAGCTTGGGGGCCAAGAGAGCAAATAGAAGATGTAATTAAATAATTATAAAATTTGGGGACAAAAATGTAACACGAACATAACTCAGGTCCACAAACAAAGAAATTATAAAACTAAGGACTGAAACTGTGTTTTAACCGAGACAAACATGAAACAGACCAAAACCAAATAAATTACAACCTATGCCCTCATAAAGGCAAGCGTCTTGTAAAATGAGATAAAACTAAAAAAAGAGTAAATAAGTGGAACCAATGCCCAAAACCAAAAGCAAAAAAAAAAAAAAAAAAAGACAGTGGAACTAATACCCAAAACCAATTGGCTCAGCCAACCCATAACAATGGCATCATTCATCCAACAGTGACAACTGTTGATATTTAGAAGTTAGTAATAATTTGTCAGGTGTATGTGAGCCATCAAGTAATTACTTTTTTGTCCTTAAATTCAACAACAGTAACAGTCCTTTTAATTTCTTGCTTTTACAGATTAGTGCATGAGATTTGGAAACAAAATGATTGCGTACGCTTCGACATTTCCTTTTGAAAAAGATAATTACTGTATGCTAGTATCTCTAAAATATAGTTTTTTTTGTATTCATAAAATATAAAGTTCAAACATTTTGGTATCGTAAAATTTAACAAGCTTTTTAGATTGTAATAACAAATATATATATTATGTATTTATTAATTATTAATCTAATTATACATATATTGTAAAGACTAAATATCAACGGTTATAAATCAAATAACAAAAAGCACCACAATTTTCATGTCTTCAATGTAGGGCTTACTCTTTTTTATGCTTTTCTTCAACTGGGCCCTTTTGTATTTAACCCATATAACTCCAATCCAAACAGTTTTTTTTATCTATGGGGCCATTCTATCTAAATCTTCATTTTAGTATTTTCATTTTAGATATAATAAATAAGTATTATTTCGCTCATTTATATTTCGCAACACGGCCTAAAATGTTTTACATTAAACTAGGACTAGGCCTATGTATTTCGACCCCCATATTGGGCCCACTCCACTTTAGGTTGATCCATTATCTAACTTTTGCATTAAATTTTTAAACATTACAATTTTTTTACGTTAAATTTTTATCTAACTTTAGGTCGATCCATTATCTTGGTTATCATAAAAAAATTAGTGAACTTGATAATATAATACAATAGTGGATCTTTCTTGGGTCATGGGTTATAGGCCTTTCTTAGTAGATAAAGATGTGAAGAAAAAGGTTTAGATGAGATATTGCTAAATCCAAAACCCCTCAACATATAAGTTAATTTGTACCCAACTTCCACGAGTTGGCAGGTAACACACTTTTACGCGCGGGTGTGCAAGTGCACAGAAACACTTAAACTTTATTTTTCTATATATTTTTTGTATGTTTTAAAATAATATGTATGTCTACAAATAATTAACAAATAAAAATTTATAAAATCAAGTAACATAGAAAAAATTACGGTAAATTATAACTTTATTTTGAGATAAAATTAAATTTTTTAGAAGTAAATATACTAATTTACGAGGTTTATAATGTAGTTGCATTAATTAAACTCGTAACCTTCCCAAAACTTTATGGGTAAAGTTGAGTTAGAGTGACCTGGTTTGAGAAATGTAAGGGCAATAAAGTAATTCTATCATCCTTATTAGTGGGTGCCAAGCTCGGCCAATTATACTTAACCTTATATTTGATTTATCTTATATCAAAGCCTACCATTTGAATGTCTTGATGTAGTTATGTTTCTTTTCTTAATAAGTTGTTATAAAGTATGACGGGTAACTTGTCAGTTTCTTAAAACTTAGAGGGCACATTTAAAAAAATTGGCAATTCAGGGAAGTGGCTGTCAGGTCTATGTCCCTTGGCCGTAGCTGCGCTAGAAGGCCAAGACTATGTTCCTGAAACTAATGCTTAAAATACTCATACACATCATTTTATTTTTTTTATTTTTCTCATACATGTTTTAGTAGCCTAATACTCCACAATAAATCTGTTTTCTTGCATTTCAGGTAAAATTAGTTAAACTCATAACAAGTATTATGGGTAACGTCGAGTTTGGATGGCAGGGTTTAGGTAAAGTAAGGGTAGTATGGTTATTTTTGTCTTCTCCATTAATAAGGGTAAGCTGTGCTAATTGTACTTAGTCTTATATCTAATTTAGCCTATATCAAATCATACCATTTGAACGTCTCGATGTAGCTATGTTTCTCCATTTAATAAGTTGTTATAAAGTATGTGGACCAACTTGCATGTTTTTCAAAACCTATAGATATATGAGATAAAATTGACAGTTTGGGAAGTGCAGCCAAGGTCTATGTCCTCTGGCGATACAAGAGAACTGAGACTATATTCGTAGAGTTAATACTTAAAATATTTATTTTTATTTTTTATTTTTCTTATTTTTCTCGTACGTGTTTTAGTAATTTGACATACCATAGTAAATCTGTTTTTTTTTTTTTGCTTTAGTATATATCCTTCTCACTCTCCAATCCAAAATTTTGTAAATAGTATATAAAGATAAAATTTTGTATCACATCATCCTAACATCTAAAGTATACTCAAAGATTTGTTTACTTGTTAAAATGTTTTTGAAATGCCTTACATAATTATCTTAATCTAGATATTCTATAATTCACTATCTAATCTATGTTCTATTACTACTATAAATTATATAAAAATTAAAATAATATGTAGTATTAGTAGAATATTGTATTCATTTTGAATATGATTTCTTACTAATTTACCTGATAACATATGATTCTTATTTATATAATCATGTATTTTTATTTAAATTATTGCGTATACTATCAAGGCACATATTAATATCACTTGATTTTACTTGTAAAGTGTTTATGTTTGTGAATAAAACAAGCATAAAAAGTACATTTTTTTCTATTGCAAAAAAAAAAAAGGAACCCCAATTGGTATCTTTATTACATTAGGTAAAATTTTTTGTTCTTGTTTATTCTTATCAGAATAAGATGGACTTTACCTAGGTTAAATGGACTGACTTTTAAATCTTGGATAGAAATTTAATTAGAGAAAACATTATTAATTATCATTTGAATAACAAATGTACTTACTTAATGATATAATGATACATAATTAATGATATGCTTAATTAATATTAATAATATATTATATGTTGCTAAAAAAATATAAAATGTGTTTTTTTTTCATATGGTGAAAATTAGTTTCCAAAATAAAATGATATTAGCTAAAATATATTTGTCCTAAAAGATAATACTTCTCTTTGAAATAATTGAAAAATGAATAAGGTGTCAAAAGTAAATACTAATATTAATCATAAGTGCAAATTTGGTTTATAAACATGGAAATATATTATAGATTTAGAAGTTTTTAGTAAATTTATAAACGTATAAATTATTCAGAAATAGAAAATCTATTAGAAATATATTATATTGTTAATGTTGTGCCCAAAAGCCAATCATAAGATGATTGTATTTTTTATATATTGAGTAATGATATTTTATTAAAATATTAATCCAGTAATTATGTTTGTTGTTTTGTTTCTGTGTAACGTAATAAATATAATTATAACTCCAGAATAATGATATTCTTAAATGTCACTAGTCTAGTATTATCGTGAAGCGGGTTACAATAATACATAATGACTAACATATATAAAGACTAATATGAGGTATGTAGTCTACATATGGGTACAAGTTGAAGAACTTGTATACTGAACCGACCCACCATGGGAATGCTACATAGATCATTATATGAGTGTCATAAGTGATTCTCATAGTGATCATGGTATATGTAGTCTTTTGACCTAAGATAATCAAAGTTTTCTATATGTGAGTCTCATATTTTGATACTTCCTTTTGTTGCTCGTAACTGAGTAAGCTCGAAGGAGGTCATTGGGTATATCATATATCATGCAAAGGGTTTTGTATGATCAATATGAGATTTGTCCCTTCTATGTAACGGGAGTGATATATTCAGGCCCCTTAATAGAATGAGACTAAGAAAAATGCATAGTCATGCTTGGATGAGTTAATATATGATATCAATGTCATCAATTTAAGTTAGTCTACTCGGTAATTAAAAAACTAAAGATTGGGCTATACAAGAGTGACACATTCCATGTCTTATGCTTAGTCTTGATATCTTGGACAAAATGCCAATGACATATATGGGTAATGATCATAAAGGTTTAGTCGAATCACCGACAATCTTGTTACTTGGGTAGTAATGATATGTTGCTAGATACCGCTTATTACTTATAATCATAAATGTGATTTATGATCATTGTCAACGTGGTAATAGTTTATTAGGTCGCACATATAAAGCCTATTTGGATAATATGAGTAAATGAGCTAATTTATTTGGGTTATGATTTCATAATAATCTTGTATTAATAATTAGCCCAAAAGTTGACCTGAAATTAAAGTCTAATTGGATTAGGGCTTTGAAATCCATTAAGCTTGAAAGTTGAGTCTCACTATAAATACATCATATAGTGATAAATTCGTAGCTTTTGCCTTAGCCTCCCAAAAGTTCCAGCCGCACTCTTTTCTTGTCATTCATTGGAAGACGTAAGCTAAAATTACAAGCACAAGAGGAACGTATCTACCGGGACATGGTAGAGGCATGGTGATCCCGAGAAGCTCGTGTGGATACCATAGAGAGTTTGAACACGTTAATTGTTCAGGTTTTGTGATTCGACCCAATAGTTGAGTGAAAGATCTCAACCGAATTATGTATGAAAATTTTGAACACCTGGTGTTTAACTTGGATTCTGGAAGGTTTCAGTTATATTTTGTTGCGCTTGTTTGGCTCCTGAAACCCTACAAATATATTTAAGGAAAATGGATTGGATGTGGCATTAGATCGATATTGTGGTTGATTTGCATGATTTCAAAATCTTATTGGACAATCAAAGAATTTGGCCGACTAGCAAAAAAGACAAGCTAACATATGTGTCAATTTGAAGGGGCAAAGTATAGGCTTTCTAAAATAGAGGGGGCAAGTATAGGTTAGGCTAAATGTTGATGGGGTTTTCGTAAATTTTCCTTTACAATTTGTAACATTAGTACTAGACTTTTAATAAAATATTCACATGCTGTTTTAATAAAAAAAAATGCAAAAAATCAATCAGTGAATCAATCTTCATGTCATTTTTTTTCAACTGGACTATTAGGCATAAGAAACCAGGTAACTTGTTAACAACCGATTTATGGCCGTGTTGTCATACAAACAACAATTATACAGTTATTGAACTAGTAATAAAACCAGTGAAACTGGGTCGTATCCACATAGATTAAGTGCTAATGGAAACTAAGCTAGTAGAAAATTGTAAAATAAACTAAAAGAAATTAAATGCTTGAATTATATAAAAAGTGATAGATGATCAACCCTATTAACTACTTGCAACTATTAAAAATTACTAATTAAATTCTAGGAAAAATTAACACTGACTACTACTTGTAAGCTTAATGAAGTAACTATGAGAAATAAATTCCCCAAGAGCAATTGATCATCTTTGAATCCATTTTGAGTTTGTTCACCATTCACCTAAACTGTTTACTAATTTATTATAGATGAAATTACAAGATAACAAATTCCCTCTCCCAATGTGAATTTATTTAATCCCTTTAATATTGAATGACAATCCTTTATCCACCCAAAATTAAAGGATTATAAGTTTCATGTGATCTATTCATTTTTAGAGACTTGGGGCTTCTGCTCCTCAAGTGATTCTAATCTAGTTTGCCTCTTTCTGCACACAAATCTCTTTTCTGGAAGACAATTTACATCAAGAAATTAACTTGTTGTCAAAAGTCTCAACAATAAAGTATAAGAACAAATCAAGCAATAAATTCAATAAATAGTCTAAGATTCAAGCGAGCAATCATTAACATGTCATCTAATATTCACAATTACTCTAGAAGATAGAAAAATCTAGCATAATAATGTCTTTGAAACAAAACTAATAAAAGAACTAAAATCCATTATCAATCTAGAAAAATAGAGAAATGGAAGTAATAAAAGACCAATTTCTCTTGTTGCTCCAATTTCGTTTAGCTTTGTCTTTTTTCTTTTTTTTTTTCCTATGAAGCCTTTGTTCTTCTTTTCCCTAATCTTCTTCTTTGCTTTTTCCCCCCCTCTTATATGTTGTTGTCCTCCCTTATTTCTATATGTCATCTTTTTGCTTCTTTTTCCAAACTCATATTGATGCACATAATTCTCCCTTTAATATGTGCTGCACTTTGTTTTGCCCTATTTTGCCCCTAGGTTTGATGTTGTCACACTAGTTTTTGGTGTGGTTGCTCCACTGCTGCCACTTAATGTCGCTTATTGCTGTTTCTTGGTGTTGTTGCATCAAAATGTTGGTGCTGTCACACCAACTTCTAGCAGTTCCAAGCTACTTTTATGCAAGATTTTGTTATGCCTCGAGCTCCAAAAATGCTATCACTTCTTGTAAATATTTCCTCAACATACATCAAGACACCAAAGTAGTGCTAGAAAACTGCAAATGTTTCATAAATCAAGCTTAATTATGGGGTTAAAACATTACTTTTTCTATATTTTTCACGTGTTGCAACTAAAATAAAGGCAACTAAAATTTCAGTTGCCCCTTTCGTTAATTTTTCACATTTCTCTTCTAGTGTTTAACATTAAATTTTGATAGTACTGATTTTTTTTACTTGAAGTCCCATCCACAACTTATTTACTCCACCTCTTTCTCTATCATTTAAAGTTAATGAATTCATTACTTACAAACATGGTTATTAAAGTTGAGATTTGAGTTCTAGAAACCTAAGTTTTTAAGACTCTATAAGCAAAAAATGTGTCAAGTTTTAATAGAAACTTATATGTAGCTAGAAAGATATAGAGTCTTGACTATAGTCTTAGAAACTAAAAAATGGTAAGATTTTATGTTTCTACATTGTTAGTTCATATTTGCTGAAAATTGGATTAAAAAAATGATAGAAAACAAATATATATACATATATATATGTATCGCAACTCAATCTTTATACAACCGAACCAACACATTTAGAGTTAAAACAAAAAATAAATGTAAAGATAACAAAAAAACATAAAGCATTTTTTTGTTTTTTTTTTGTCCATTCTATGTCTTGCTTGATTGCTCTCATTCACTATAAGTTTGATAACTTTGGTCATCAAAATTACGTAGATGTGGATATATATATATATGAAGAAAAGACAATGATGATGTATGTGTTTATATACATCAGATTGATATCTAAATCAATGAAATGACAAGATAATAACATAAATATATGAACTTTGAACATGATAGTACTGATGCTACCATTAGTTATGATGTTACATATAGTCTATTAGATAATTAAGGTGTTCCCAATTTCTTATCATGAACTGTGAATTCTATAACTTGTATAATTGTATTTCTTAGGCCTAAAGACTCTTTCACCCCTGAACTTTACCAATTTGGATCTTTTTACCCCTTTAACTTCGACTTGAGTTCACTGGCCCTTTAAACTTTGGGAGTTGATACCTTTTAACCCTCAGCTTGCTTAAATTGCTATCCAAGTTTTTTGAGGGTCGAAATTAAGATAAAACAAAATATGAAAGGCTAACTAACCATTTGACTCAACTTTTTACATTATTTCAAATTTTAGATTATTTGTTTCAATATTCTCAATTCGAACAATTCAAGAAATCATCAACCCTTTAAGTCTACATAATCCAATCAGTATCCTACACCAAAATATAATTAATTTAATTATAGTGCCTAACTTGTTTCACATGACTTGAGATTTATGTGGGAAAAATAACTAGTTAGTCATTGGTCTTCCGTTTTATCTTCATTTTAATTATCATATAACTTATACAGCCATTTAAATAGGCCGAGAGATTAAAAGGTACTAATTTTCACAGTTTAAGAAGAGAGTGAACCAGAGTCATAGTTCAAGGATAAAAAGGTTCGGGTTGGTAAAGTTTAGAAGTGAAAAGAGTTTTGGTCCTATTTTTTATGTTGTATCTTTATGTTATATGACACTTTTTAAATTATAGTATTAATAAGTAAAAATATTGTGTAACATGAACTTATTAAGATATTTTGAATTATTAAATTTTTCAATCTTATTCTTAGAGCATTTTACTAAAATTTTATAACTATGACTTTTCACGGCTGTGCACTGACAAAAAACCTTAAGTTTTAGGGGGAAAAAAATTAAAAAAAAAAGTAGGCCACAGATAACAGCTATGATGGACGGATTTAAGCTGTGCATTACTGTGGGTCATATATAGGACTCACAGAAACGGACAGCCTAAATATATGACCCACAAAAACAGACAGCTCAGATTTAGTTGTCATGATTGTCATGGTTGTGATGCGTGACAATGCAATTTTCCAAAAAAAAAAAAAAAAAAAAAAAACAGATACTCCTATGGCTTTGTTTTTTTTGCAAACATAGATTTGAAAAAAAGTGTTAATTCAAAAATGTTGACGGGCAATTCAGGAAGCCGGGTAACGGGAGCCGAGTCGGTAAAATGGGTCGGGAAAAAAAAGGTAGAGATTGCCGGTTACCAGCTGAAGTTGGGAGGCACGAGGAAGGGAAAGGTGACGGCTTTCGGGCAGAAGCTCTTCAGAGGATGGAATCAGCCAAGAAACCACCGACCGCGACTAGGTGGGAACGGGGACTAGTACGCCGACATCGATTGCCGGAAGATAAAGTGGAAATCAGAGACGGGAGATGAGAATAAATCAAATACGATTAGGGGTAATCGATTACTGACCTTAGGAAACGAGATGAGCAATCGGACCTGAGGCGATAGCTCCACGAAGGTCAGCCACACTGGATAGAGGGACGTGATGGAGTGGAGGCGGAGGAGATACGGAGGTGGCTCAGACGAAGGTGTGCCGGCAGGGATGAAAGTGTGGAACCAAAGGGAAGAATCCAACTTCCGTTTTACTGGGTGGCACAATAGTAAATACGCCACAACTAACCACCCGTCCCATTTTACCCGACCCGGCTCCCCTTACCCGGCTTCCTGAATTGCCCGCCGACATTTTTGAATTAACACTTTTTTTCGATTATATTTTTGTGAAAAAAAACAGAGCAATCCGCCGGCTCCCCTTACACTTTTTTTGCGAAAAATGATATATTTTGCGAAAAAAATATATTTCATCCGAAAAGCCTAATCCGCATCTCATTTCTTCTCACACGACCCATCAAAATCTCGGTTTCGTTCGACATGTCTCTCCAACGCAATGAATCACCGACACTCGACAAGCGCGCTTAGATCATCGAAGACTCTGCCTTGAACCCGAATATTCTTAAATGGGTTCAAACCAGTCAATCCAAGAAGTAGAAGAAGACGAAGACAGCGAAGGTGAGGCGGGAGAGGAGGGCGAGCAAGAGCACCACAACAATGGCGAGCCCATTATACGAGAACTGGGAAGCAACGACTTGGTCAAGAAGGTCCTCGAGCAAGAGCCTGAAATGTTGCCCTGCCACGCCTCCGCTTCGCCTTTGTCTCCCCAGCTCTCGTCATTGGGCACTCCCCGTCTCGGTCCGTCAATCAAAGTGTGGGACCCATATAACGTGTTGGCGCCACCGCCGCTGGAGTTTAGCAGAAGCTATTCGATCGACAATGAACGGGAATCTATGGAGGTTTACTTGATTAGTCATGGGGAATGTGATTTGAGTTTGCTGCCGGATTTGGTGGGAGGGAGATGCCCCACGGCGGCATTGACGCCAAAGGGAAAGCGGCAAGCGAGAGCCTTGGCCGTCTTCCTGAATTCTCAGGGCGTCAGCTTCAATGCTGTTTTCTGCTCGCCGTTGGATCGAGCAAGATCAATGGCTGTCTCAGTTTGTCGGGTAATTGGTGATTGGATTTGGATTCTTGCTTAACGTTTGCTGCTGCCATAGGATTTAAAGCTGTTAGTTTTGAGTGTTTCAAGATTATAGAAATACAAATTTTGTACTTTGATTAGAATGCAGGACTTAAATTGTTATAGGATCCCTGATCCTGACGGTGATTAGATTAGGATTTCGGAATCGGTGTTTATTGAAAGGTGATTGGAAGTGAATATACTTGCTGATTGCAGGCCTTGAGTGACATCTCAGACATTCAGATTGGCAGTCAGTTAATAAAAATCATGTACAATCTTCGTAAGTAATATAGTAACTGAGTAAGTCATTGAGTGACATGCATCTCCGGTTAACTAACTCCTTGCTACCCCAACAAGGCAAGCTTGATGGATTGCTTATATTTTGCTGTAGATGTAACAGAACATAACTGTTATAGAGGAACCAGCAGAATATAATCCCTCATGCCTTGCTGGTTTCTCATCCCATTTAGGGGAGCTAACCAGCAATCAAAGGTGTCCAGTTTTAGAAATAAAAAAATCTAATAGTAAGACTATGCTTTTCATGGGACATAATTATAACCACAAGGCAGCTGACTGATCTGTAAATTAGGTTGATTTACTCAAAGGGAAGGTTGAAAAGTAATTTGGAAGATCATCTTCCCTTCAAAGTTTCAGAGAATAGATGATTTCTTCCTAAATTTTAGCTGGAGTCCATTTGTCAGCTTCTCTTGTACTGTTCTTTGGCAAGTACAATGTCCGGGCTTGGTGCACTTCCAGCAAAGATAAGAAGCTGGAAGTCTTTCTTTCTTCCTCCTATCTTTGGTTATTTAGGTTTAGAACGATATTGGAGTGCTTTTGAAGGTGTGAGCTTCCTGGTGACAGACTGAAGAATTAAATGGTTTAAAACTCTCCCTATTTGGGTTAATAGAAATTGTGTAGATTGTGAGATTGAATTAGATGAGACTTCTAATCATTTAGTGTGTGATTAGTTTTTTGGCACTTCCTCAATGCCTTGGTAAAATATTTTCTCTATAAAGAAACGGTCTATTCTCGTAACTTCTACTCTTGAAATCATGCAGGAGATAAATTTTGCAGAAGAGCAGATACAATCTTCAGATGCACTTCTAGAGTTAAGCATGGGCCAGTGGGAGGGCCGTCATCAATCAGAAATATATACACCAGAGATTTTAAACCTAATTGACAGATATCAGCCTGATTTTTGTGCTCCATCTGGAGAATCACTGAGGCAAGTGGAACTTCGGATGGTTCAATTCTTAAATGGAAAGGTCCTCAGATTTCCTGAAAAGATGAGGTTGGATGAGTCCTTGCATCTGCAAAATGAGAGTCAAGGATTCTCACATGAGAATAGTCACACACTACTTAATTCTGTTCATGATAGAGATGGGCCTTCCCTTGCACCGCCGAATTGGGAAATGATTCATAGGCATCGACATGGATTGGCAAGAAAAAGATCTGGCAAGAGCAGGTTACAGTCTGTTTCTAACATAGGTGAGCATGATGCTTATGATGAGATGTCAGCTCGGGTATTCAACCGTCAAGCTGAGTCGGCTGGCACCTCCCTATCTTCTTCTATTGGTGTTTTTACTCATTCCTTGCCTATTAAGTGTCTCATCATGGGCCTTATTGGCTGCAACCCTACACTGTCACACAGGATCTGCATTGACGATTCTTCTGTGACAATATTACAGCATTCTTGGGAGACAGGCTGGCAGATTAAGCGGTTGAATGATACTTCACATTTAAGGCTTCTATAGCTGAGAAAATTCGACCTACTTCAATCACATTTCTTGCTGATCAGAGGCTCTTCTTGATACATTATCAGCTTTTCTTGCTGCAATCAACAAATTGGTCACTAGTTGGTGATTCTGGGCAGAGTGTTGTAGTTTTTGGTATACTGAATTCAAATATTTATCACATCTAAATTTTTCGCTCGTTGGAGTATTTGTATCAGGTAAGTCATTTGATTTATAGTGTCATAAATATTATTATAGAGTAGAATGAAATGTAATCCCTCGTGGGTAAACATGTTCTGGATTCAAGAGTTGTAATGAGTTTGTAACTCGTCCTTGTTTTTGGGCCAAAATTGGCAAGATGTTGGTAAACTCCCAATTTGGATTGGTAAAATGGGTAATTTCAGTGGAATTCTTACTTGATTTGTTCATCTTAAGGCTGCCTCATCCAATTTTGGTGATTCAGTTGAATTGAACTCGTTGGCCGATAGACAGAGGTAATCATCAGCCTGTAGACCAACCATGTCTATTTTACAGTTCTCGGGCAGCTTTTGATTCCCAGGTGAAGCCAGTTTTAAGCCATTCAGATCTGACAATCCTGGAAGTAAGAACAAAGAGAGTCAGACCTCTTTCACAAAAAGCCAACCTCCCCCATGTGAAAACCTCATCCTTCTGGTACAATTCTCAATCACCCTCCCACAGACAAGTACCTAAACGATTTTATGATTGCACGAGACAAATCAAGTGAAAAAAAAGATGCCCTAATAAACAAGCCAGAAAAACCAGACAGAATTTAAACTTCATTGTGTCTGTCTCGTGATCTGCATGGAAACAAACCGTTCCCACTCTCTCATCTTATCCTTCTGTTTTAAATTCACAACCCCTTCCCTTGAATCTTCCACAAAGAAGCTCTCAAATCTCCATGGCTGTTCCTACCATGTTCTCCGCTGCTGCATTGTTTTCTGCACTTTTCTTCTTCGCCAGTTCTCATTCTTTTACGGCCGGTGAGCCCACCATTCCAGCTTCTCCGGCAGTTTTGCCATATGTAAATGCACCCAATATGTCCTCATTCTTCCCTTCTCCGACCAGCCAGTCGCCAGCAAGCTCAGCTGCTCCACCATATTCAGATGCTTTCGCTCCAGCTCCCACTTCTGGCGGATTTGTTGGGACGAGGTCGTCCAGTCCTGGCAGGTTTGCGAGTGGATGTCTGATAAACTTCATTCAGCTTTACATTTGCGTCATAGCCGGATTAGTATTTTAAGGTTATTGTTAATAGATTCATGAGTCAGGTTTTTTACTCTTGATTTGGTTGCAAGGTTTCATTATGTTACCACACCCACATTTTCATGTACCGATTTTGATTGCCAGAGACATTATCATGCTTGTTTAAAAACTTAATGGTATTTTGAATCTATTGTATCCCCGCTTTTTAATTTATTTTGTCTGAGTTAGAATTCAGATAAAAAATGATACTGATGAACTTCTTAAACGACTAGGGCGTATCGACCCCTAGGTTATACATATTCACCCCTGGCTTCCACTAGTTCCCAAAAAAATGTCAATTATATTAGTTTAGTGGCCTTCTGCTTGCCATAAACTAATAATTCATATGATACATTAACAATAAAAAAATCACGATACCAAATTGTTCGAGTCCTAATTCTCACATGTCCATCTAATATCAAATTTTTAAATTCTAATTTGGATTGTTTGATAATTGTTTTTGTACAAATTTAATATGTATCATAACTTTTTTTATAATTAATAGACCATTTAAACTATTATTTTTTTTCTCTCTGTAAATCTTTTTGTACCAATTTAGTCTTGGCTTAGACTAGAGACTAATATACAATGAAGTATAAAGGTTTGGGATTAATATACATAATGGAGGTTGATGATCAATTTATAATGGGAATTAAAGATTTGAGACTTTTGGTGCAATTTACCTAATGATTCGATTACCAAAAATACAAGGAAAACAACATAACAAAAGTAAATAAAATTTAATGGACAAGTCCCTGAAAGAATATTTTACTTATATTTTAGAATATTAAAATAATTACATAAAAATTATATTCAGCTCATTATTTAATAGCTGCATGAAATGTATAAATTTGAAGTTGCTACCTATATTAGCTATACTAAAGACATTTGGAATTGAAACCAAGGTCTTGGAACTGGTCCTAACCTCACTTGGTGAATAAGATTAAGGGATCTGAACTACCTGTTAACAACAACTAATTGCCCCAATTACACCCATTGGCTATCAAGAAATTTTTATAATTATTGTGATTTATAGAATAAAAGTGATTGCTTTGTCAACTATATTTAATTTGAATTTGTTTTCAATGTTTTGTTTGAAATTATCTTATTGAATCTAACTAATGCTACCGTTGAATAAGTGATCTAAATATCCGTTAAATATAAATTTTTATCAATTTATATCCTTTTGTCTAAAAAAGAATCAACCACATTTTCTTTTAATCTCTCCCAAAGTGTTCAACCATTTCATTTTTTAAAAAGTTTCTAATATCTAGTTTACCTTATAACCATTGTTTAAATTCTTATCATACAAAACTAAAAAAAAAAATTAATTCTCATTTAAACTCTCACAACATAAAATAAAAAAAAATCTTTAATTTCATGGAGAAATGAAATAATAATATCAATTACATACATTTTAAGTTACGTGACTAATCAAATGTTTAGTCAAATTGAGAGTAGTATTCTAAAATAAAATACTATATTTTTACCGCAACTTGTCTAAAGTACTAGATTTTATGTTCTTGTATTTGCCATGTCATTTTGATAAAACAAAAAATATTTGGTTTATACTTCATTATATTCTTTATAGCACTTACTATTTTGAGTCATCCTCACTTTTTGAAACGTTTATAGTAAATTATTTAGCTTGTTATTATTTAAATTATTATTTTAATATTCATTTTTTTATTTTTTATTTGTATACAAAAAATGAAGGATAAAACTAAAAATAATACATAATTTTTTTTTTCCTTTTTTTCGTTCCTGTGTTAAATCAAATATTTCAAAGCATCGAAAAGGATGAAGTATTATCAATTTGTAACATATAATTCCGTCGAGTGCGTTCGCCGTTTGACATCCCAAAGGCTCAATTTGAAACGCTTCCATACGTTTTGGGACGAATATCAACATATGAGATCAAATTTAGGTCGGAGACCAGTTGGAGAAAATCACAAAGAAACTGGGACTATCCATGAAGTTTATCTCGTGAAACTAAATGTTCCCTCCAAACTCGAGAGAGAGAGAGAGCTCAGCTTCTTCTTACAAGATTTTCAGACAGAGACTAGAGGGAGCAATCGAGAGCAGGAAAAAGAAAGAGAATGAATGAATGAAGAGTTCAAATCCAAACTCGTTTTTCGTCAAAATCTATTGCAAAATCTCGAGGCAAGTTCACAACTCAACGCAGCCCAGGCTCACGACCTTCTTCAGCAGATACGTTGACAAGACTGATGTATTCTCTTGGAACTCCGTCATCGGCGAGTTGGCTCGAAGCAGCAACCCCCTGGAAGCTCTCCGTGCGTTCTCTTCCTTGCGCAAGCTCTCTCTCAAGCCCAACCGCTCTACTTTCCCTTGCACCATCAAATCTTGCTCGGCGCTGCTCGACCTTCACTCGGGGAAACAGACCCATCAGCAAGCGTTGATTTTCGGGTATGAATCGGATCTTTTTGTGTCATCCGCTCTCGTTGATATGTACTCGAAGTGTGGCCAGTTGAGGGATGCGAGAATGGTGTTCGATGGAATTCCTGACAGAAATGTTGTGTGTTGGACCTCGATGATGACTGGATATGTCCAAAATGATAGTGCCCAAGAGGCCTTGGCACTGTTTAAGGATTTCTTGGTAGATGAGAGCGAGGTTGGTGGAGATGCAGAAGTTTGTGTGGATCCTGCTGCTATGGTTTCTGTTCTTTCAGCTTGTTCACGTGTTCAAGCGAAAGGACTCACAGAAGGTGTTCATGGATTGGTTTTGAAGAGGGGATTTGACTTGAGTGTGAGGGTTGCGAATACGTTGTTGGATGCTTATGCGAAGAGTAGTAAGTTAAGCGAGTCTAGAAAGGTGTTTGATGGCATGGGTGAGAAGGATGACGTTTCCTGGAATTCTATGATTGCTGTGTACGCTCAAAATGGATTATCTGGAAATGCTTTGGAGATTTTCCGTGGAATGGTGACAAATTCAGAAGTCAATCACAATGCTGTGACTTTGTCTACTGTGTTGTTGGCTTGTGCTCATTCGGGGGCCCTTCGAGCAGGGAAGTGCGTACATGATCAGGTACTCGTTATATTTTTTGTAAACACTTTTTGCAGGTCCTAATTATAGGACTGCAGTAAGTAACTCTGAAACGCCATTTATAAGATTATTCTCTTCTTTGAACAAAGGTTTGGGATCAATACGCATCATAATGGAGGTCCCTTCGAGCAGGGAAGTGCATACATGATTTTGTCTACTGTGTTGTTGCCTTGTTATATTTTTTTGTAAGCACTGAAATGCCATTTATAAGATTATTCTCTTTCTTCTCTCGTGGCATGGATGCCTTGGTAAGTATCTTGTTTTCTCCTCTGTACAGATTATAAGGATGGGTCTGGAGGAAAGTGTTGTTGTCGGGACATCAATTATTGACATGTATTGCAAATGTGGGAGGCTTGACATGGCAAGGAAAGCATTTGATCGTGTGAAGGGGAAGAATGTGAGGTCATGGACTGCCATGATTGCTGGTTTTGGGATGCATGGTTGTGCCAGAGCAGCTCTAGAAGTCTTCTATGATATGTTAAGGGCTGGAGTGAGGCCAAATTATGTTACATTTGTGTCAGTTCTTTCTGCTTGCAGCCATGCTGGTCTGGTTCAAGAAGGTTGGCATTGGTTTAATGCTATGAAGAATGAATTCCATGTGGACCCTGGGGTGGAGCATTACACCTGCATGGTTGATCTGTTTGGGCGTGCTGGATATCTCACAAATGCTTACAATTTGATCAAAGGAATGAAAGCAATGCCTGATTTTATTATCTGGGGTTCACTTCTTGGGGCTTGTCGAGTACACAAGAATGTGGAGCTTGGGGAGATTGCTGCCAGAAAATTGTTTGAATTAGATCCTAGTAATTGTGGGTACTATGTCTTGCTTTCAAACATATACGCTGATGCTGGAAGGTGGGAAGATGTACACAGAATGAGAATACTGATGAAGGATCGTGGACTGGTTAAACCACCTGGGTTCAGTGTGGTTGAACTTAAAGGCAAGGTCCATATCTTCTTGGTGGGAGATAAGGAGCATCCTCAACATGAAAGAATCTATGACTATCTCAAAGAACTTATCAGAAAGTTGCAAGAAGCTGGCTATTCCCCTGATATGACATCGGTATTAAGGGATGTTGATGAGGAAGAGAAGGAAATGACCCTGCATGTTCATAGTGAGAAGCTGGCTGTTGCCTTTGGAATCATGAATACAATTCCTGGTGCAACAATTCATGTTATTAAGAACCTCAGGGTCTGTGGTGACTGTCACACTTTCATAAAATTAACCTCCAAGATTGTTGATCGAGAAATTGTGGTGAGGGATTTTAAGCGATTTCATCATTTTAGGAATGGAGTCTGTTCATGTGGAGATTATTGGTGATAAGCGTATGTGTGGAAATAAAGAAAGAAGTTGAGGTTATGAAGTTTATACAGTCGAAGAGTGATGATACTTCTGTTTGGATCCGTGTCTTGAGATCTGCTTGAAGAATTCTGGTAAGAAGGTATCTATCTGGCAAAAATAATTTATTTTTAACCATTGGTTCTAACTAAGGGATGAAGCGGTAGGTTCTTCTCAAAAGGGCTGCATTGACTTTTCTTAGTTGTCAAGTAAATAAGCGTTGGAAGCTCTATTTTTGAGGATTCCGAGTTTGTAGTTTGCATCCTCAGCAAGGTGGGTTTGGTACAGTACTTAAGAAGAATGCTGGCCGAGTTTATGTATTGCTACAGAATTTGTTAACCTACTTCATCAGCTGATCATTTGGCTCCTGAGTCTATCTTCTCATCAGGATTTCCAGTTTATATTCTGCCATAGTGACAGCAGATGCTTCTGCTTGCAAAAAGGTGAGGCTCAGCCGTGAAAATTGAATAAAATTTACGATGAGTTCAGGTCTTCATCTGCACAGATCAGACCATTTCATGTTTGTTTTAAGGAACAGATAACTTATCCCTTGGTTGTTCTTTTATTCATGATGCGATCTCTTGAGGAAGTTCCAATTTCAAAGCCGCTATGCATCTCTTATCTGTTTGGAGCATTCAACCAGTAGAAAGTGTTGTGGACATGTATTTGGTCTGTTGAGAGCCCTCCTTGATGAGCTCTGTGTAAAGAATTTGCGATTGAGTGAGTAAGGAGTCTTTAAGGACATTCAAAAGCCAGCGGTGACCTCACAGTTTCGACTTTCGAGTCTTTCGACACTTCTTACAGTTTTCGGTGGGAATACTTTTTCTTTTTATTTTTCTTCTTGTTCAAAATCTATTGAATCTGTGCCCTCTACGTTGGTTTTCTGTCTTTTTTCTTTTGATATCTGGTTCTTTGTATTTATTCATGGGGTGCTGTAAAGTGTAAACAGAAAAGTAAAATAAAATAAAAGGAATCGAATAGCATTTGCATTTCCGTGGAATTTCTCATTCATACGCCAATGAGCATCATGCAGAGTTTATCCCAACAAAAGAAAACCCAAGGTATGTTGAGGGATAAATTCCCCGCAGTCTCCTTTTCGTCGTTCTTCCATGAAAAAATGGAATTCAGCATAAAAAGTTGGCGAACAAAATAGAAAATCTGATTGCTCGGAAGAATCTATAGGTTGCGCTCAAAAAAGCTTGTACACAGAATATTATTGCCCTAGATTTTAGCTAGCAAACAAAATAGAAATAACCTGTTTCAATTTCTCCGAGTCGTCTAAAGAAACGTTTTGATTTTTGTAATGTCGCATTTTAGAGACCAATTGTTTTGAGTAAATAATGGAGTATTTCCGAATTCAACAAAATTTGTTCAATTCCAATACGAGCAATAACTTTTACACGTCTTTTAACACTGATGAAATCCATATCCGGTGTATTTTCGAATTTTATGTTTTAAAAGAAATGGATGGTGCCTTCGGAAAAAAAAAAAATGGTGGCGTAACATTATTATTACAGATTAGCTATACCATATATTCAATCTACAACGATACATTTGCTCTTTCATAATATTTATAAAATGATCATCTCATTTTAAAAAATATATCTTATGAAATGAATATCACATTTTATATAATTGTCACCGTTTCTTAAACAATATATCTTACTGAATTAACATCGCTTTATAGAACAACATATTTTTTTTGAAGAAAACAATATTTTTTACTAAATCAAACAATATTATTTATGAATAATATTGTTTACGAAATGAATAACATTTTACAGAACAACACATTTATAAAAATAAAACAATAGTTGTTACTAAATATAATAATATTATTTATGAAATAATATTTCTTACAAAGTGAACATTTTATTATAGAACAGCACATTTATAAAAATATAATAACACTTATTAGCGAATAAAATAACATTATTTACAAACAACACACCTACAAAATAAGGAACAAAATATAGAATAACACATTTGTATGAACGAAATAATATTTCTTAATAAATGAAATAACATTATTTATGAATAACACATACTAAAAAAAAGAACAACATATTACAAAACATCACATTTATATGAATGAAATATCACTTTTTATTGAAGAGAACAATTTTTTTATTTCAAATAGCACATTTACATTAATGAAACAATATTTCTAATTGAATGAAACAGCATTATTTATGAATGGTATTTTGTACAAGATGAATAATATTTTACAGAACAACAAATTTGTATGAATGGAACAACATTTTTTACTGAATGAAACAATATTATTCACGAACAACATTTTATGAAATAATGAATTTGTTTGAATCAAATAACATTTATTACTGAATGAAATAATATAATTACTACTGCTACCACTACATAATCATAAGCATATACACATGGTCACGTAAACTCAAAGGAATGTTAAAGAAAGCCACTAAGAGAGATTTATAAATTAAGTCAGTATTTTATACATAATACACAATGACAATATGAATGGAAAATCAGAAAAAGATTAATGTCTATTACCCTTAGCCTGTTCAACAATAGCTGTTACCAAGGACCAAAGACTCAACCGGGCCTGCTTCACGCGGATAAAAAAACTCTTCAATAGTCGCTCGCAAAATGCATTTGTCAGGACTTAAAACAACAACCCTCACTAATCTTGTTGCCACCATGGTTAGATGGGAGATACTAGCTGCTAACAAATACCAATAGGGAGAAAAGAATGAATTCCAGGGAAATATTAGCTTGCTAACAGGGACCGGTGGGTAATACAAGGATGAAGAATAATGTTGGTGTTGATAATTCTTATTGGGGCCAAGCTAGCACTCGAGGCCAAAATCAAAGTTCTTAAGGAGGATGTTAGCATGCAGGAGGCCAGGACAACAAACAATGATCTTATGGAGGGAAGCCCAGTCACCAGGAGGGGAAGAGGCACCGATGAAGACGTTAAAGTAAACAACAGGAATGTTCTTGAAGCATTTCTGCTTATAGCATGAGGTGTGGATGATGGAGGATAAATGAGTGGCATAATCATATATAAATACAAACTTTGGGTATAGAACATAGCTAGGTGTATTATATCCTCATACATTATTGTTAATTGATAAGACCAAATTAAAGATAAATAAGCAATTAACTTTATTTATTTATTTTTTGGGATAAAAATGAATATTTACTTGGACTGTAAGCTTTGTTATTGGATTGAAGGCCAGTTGGCATAACGTCATGCAACCTAAGGTGCAGAATGAAATAGTTTTGTTGGTAGAGATGTAAGTTAAACTTGAAACCCAATTTTTACCCAAAATTGATGAGAAAATTTCAAGTTTTTGTTAGTTTTATGATTGGAATTGGATTATTTTTAGCCTGATCTAAACCGACCCAAAATCTACTAATTTGAATCAATTTGGATCAGGTTAAACCCAACTAACTTGATTGGACCTAAATTCTCTAGCACATAGCCTAATTACGCAATCCAACTTAACCATCTTCAGCCCAAAGCCTAATTTTTTAGGTAGTATGTTCCAATCTAGTCATATTTCATCTCTATTAAACCCTAGTCCTCTTCTGCCTAACTTATCTATACTCTAAATCCCTATTTCCAAAGGGACCACTGCTACCTCATTTCTTATCTCACTTTAATTCCTACTTTGACCTCCACCATGGGGCCCTTCCCTAATTCTTTGTCCTCTACACTACACCTCTCTTCGTCGTCAGCGCCTCCTTTTATTGTTTTTCCTTCGTCCTCCATGGCTCCTTTCACCGTTGGCCTCTTCCTTCATCCTCTAACCTTTGTCCTCAATGCCCCCTCATTTATCCTTTCTTCACATGAGTGTTTCTTGGTTAATAGTAATGTATTGTAGCATGCATAACAAGTGAGTCAAAGAGTTTTGGTTAGACAATATGAGGATGAGGCTTGGCTTTTCTATGACACTTTACACTAGGCTTCTCTATTTCTCATGTAGGATGTTGGTTGGAAAATTTAGGCCAACCGAAATTACCGAAATCTGAACCCAAGCTTTTTGTGTTCAATTCTGTTACGCCCAATGAATAATCAATTCAAGTTTAGGTCAGCATACAAAAACTATAGTAAGGCTTATTTGGGTTAGATTTGACTTGAACTCAAAATAATTGGCTCAACTTCGACCCTTATTTGTTTCAATGAAAATATTCAATGGTATTATTAGGGTAAGTCTAATATGCGTGCTACCCAGTATGTTTATAATATTTATATTCTAACACTATCATTCATAGTAAAAAATAGAAGTCAACATATCAAATTTCAATTCTCGTCAAATATGAATATATATACAAATAAGAAACCAAATATGTATGAATTTGATGTAAAAAAAAGAAAGATATATGTACAAATCATGTGAAACATATGCACAAATAAGATAACAAATATGTTACTGCTATATTTGATTATGTATATGAGTTAAACCTACCATAAAACAACTGGTGTTTATGTGTCAAATTTTACTTCCCATCAAAATCAACTGTTATTGATTTATTCAATTGTATATGCTAGTTCAACATCCATCCTAAAAACACATAGGTATGAACGTGTCAAAATGCACTTTTTGCCAAAATCAGACATATGTATAGATCAAATTGCAGATACTTATAAATACTAAAATTGTTACGTACAAGGAATATAAAAGGTATGTACAAATTGTGTGGTACACACACATACACACAAACACACATGCACGCACACACAAATAACTTTTAAATTAACTTTTATTCTTCATATTAAATCAATAATAGATATGTACAAATTAGATGATAAATGTATACAAATTATATAACATATATATATGAATTGTAACTTTAGTCCCTCAACATTCCCCTTCCACAACCAAACATCCCAACCTTTGCATCTTGCCACTTTAGTTAGTTCATTAGATTTAGATTCAAAACCTAGCTCCAACTCTGGGTCAGAGAAAAAAGATCAAAGACATTTAGAAATCCACAAATAAAATATAAATTGAGTTAGCCTTGTCCATATGTTACTAATAATCACAAAACAAAATTGTGAACAGGAAAAAAAAAGAACAACTAGCTGAGAAGAAATCACTACATCAGCAGAAGATAAATTTTTTAATACAAAATCCATAATGCAATTTCATTGCACTGGAAATAAGAGAATACATGAGATTCCAATATGAATAGACATTCATAAGATATATGAACGTGATGATGGCCTCCAAAGCATAGGAATAGTTGAGTACCAAGTTTACTCATTCCTAGTAGGAGTTGTATCTGTCACATCCCACACAGGCCCTAGCCTGTGCCCTCTCAGTACCACTCACCAATTTACCCAAGATTCCTTTGATTAAACTTAAATCCGGGTGTTAATAACTTCATAGTATTTAAGTTTTATTTTCTAAAGCTGAGAGCTGGGATATGTCCCAGGAGGCTTATGAGTTATTTAGAACAACAACCTGCAGCTTAAGTAGGGCCCAACCTCTAACTTGCAACACAAGCAAGGCATACACTTAATCTGTTAATTGTCTAGGATGTGTGCTTGTCAAGTGTGCTACTTTAATGTATGACAACCAAGAAGCCCACATCTTCATAGTTTTAAAAATCAAAATTTCCATGCACATGTATATTCAACTAAACACAATATCTCAAAAGGCATCTTCATGAAACATATCCACATACTCATAACTTAACATAACTTGGCACATAAGCATCCACCATATGTACATACAAGACCATGTACAAGCAAGGCTACATATACACACAAAATAGCCTAAGTACAAGCATCACTAGCTTGGAAACATACCAAGGATGCTACATGTCCAAAATAGCCAAGGTTAAGTTTTACAAGCCAAGTACCCTACTCTCCCAGAAGGTACCTAAGTGGGCAAAACAGCAGCACACTTCACAAAACCAACCCAAACATACAAACCATAACCAGGGTCCAAGTCCACACATCCTTCCTGTACCTAGACTGATCCCACAACTACAAAAGCCTGCAAACTTAGAACATAAGTTTCAGCCTTAAGCCATAAGACTTGTAATGTAAGTATTCAAGCCAAGATTCAGTTGGCACATACCTCGAGCAAAAAGTGTACTAACTAGCACACAAACTAGCAACTCAAGCAAACTACTCAAGCTGTATATCCTTTCCTGAAACAAAATGTATGGGCAGTGAGTAACAATTACTCAGTAGGGTTTCACAAACGACCATATAAGGTCTATTTAGTTAAGTCCAATGACTTAACCTCCACAAGCTTACTTATCCTGCAAGAAAGACATGAAAACATGGAAAACACAAAAAAAAAATATACCAATACATATAATCATCATAAACCATCAATATACGGATTAGCATGCACAAACAAACAACCAAGCACACAGAACTCACACACACACCACAAGGTATATTCGGCCATATCCACTAGCATGTGTCCATGTGCACTTTGGCACTTCCACCTTCACAATTTCACTCCCATTCCACTAGAGCTCCAAATTCACTAGCGAGTTGGCCTCCCTCACTAGGAATTTTAACACATGCCATTACCTTGACTAGCTAGCCAATTTACACACAACTGTATCTCCTCAATATGCCCATCTAGCAAGCTAAGATCATATAGCATTATATAACCATCACTTAGCTGCCATAATTACTTGTTCATGGAAAAGTACCAAGAAAACAAGTAAAAGTGAGAACCCTACCTCACAATCAAAGCTTGAGCTCTCGGTTGCTCGAGTAACTAAGGCCGAAGCTCAAATATATTGCCTATCACAATAAGCCTTCAATTAGCTATCATAATCACTTGTTCATGGAAAAATATAAAAAAAAAACAAGTGATTATGAGCCTTACCTCTTTAATCCAAGCTTGATTTCTTTTCCAAGCTTCAACTTCCTCAATGGACAGCAAGAACTCCAAATTTCGCTCAATTATGCTTTGAAGCCTTTTCGTTTTCTCGGCCAACTAGCCTAAATACGCACAAACCGAAACCTGAAGCTTTTTGTTTCTCTCGGCCAATTAGCCTAAACCCTTTGAACCTTTTGTTTTCTCTTGATTCTCGGCCGAATACTAAAATATACAAGTAAAACGAAGGCAAGTCGCATTAATAGTCTTGGCGCATTAATGAGCGCAAGACAAAGGATTCCACACATTCAACGCACAGCCATGAGAAAAATAAGTTTCTGGACGCATTAATTAGCATTTGGCAGCCGGTTACAAATTGGTTCAATGCCAACATTGGTTTCCAAGTACTCTATATGTGACACTTTCCTCCCTTAAGTTTCCATGTGCACACTTTAGTTACTAAAATGTAGGATTATTTCAGCTCTATTCTTAACTCATGGCTCCAATTGCCAAGCTTTCATTAATATGGCCCAAAATGGTAATTAACCCATGACCAAATTAATTTGGAAGAAGCCGAAATTGTTGACCGGCCATTTTGTTTGTCAACCAAAATTGGTCTAATTCTACCTTTGTCCATGCACTTATTTGCTTGGTGCATTTCACCCTTCAAGTTCCCATAGTTTCATTTACATCCTCATCCTTACTTTGAATCAAGTCCCTCATGTTTTAAATTAGTGTTTCTTTTTATTCTTGGCCTAAGCCAAGTATCTAAGAGATGGTCCTAACAGTATCCATGATTGTTGGCAACATTTTGATTGTCATGGAAGAAACCATGAATGAGCTCGGAAAGGCAGGGGTTAGAATCATTTTTTCCACTCATGTTGGTGTAGTTTAGTTCAGCGTTGGTCATCAAATGGGCCTTGAACTTATCAGCAAGCCATTGGTGTGTGTCTTCGCTCTTCCAGAATTGTAAGAAGGTGCTAAAAAAATATTGTTTTAGAATTGAACAGCAATAGATGCTTTTGAATGCATTGAAAAAGGAGGATGTGGGTTGAGGTAGGTGAGAAAGGGTCAAAGATATGGTGGGTATTAACAAATTTAACTGAGGACATACAAGTGATTATAGGGGTAAGACACATATAAAATAGGGAATATACCAGACATCCCCTCAGTTATCACCATGATTTTTGTTATATATATATTACTCCTTTGATTCAAGAAATGTTGAAACGTTTTATGGGCATACATATTTAGGTGCTAAGGATTTTACTCCATTCTTCCAATTTTGCCCTTGTTATTCTATCCATGTCTCTCTCCCTAATTGTTGCTGCTTTGACTAGTTATCTTTTTCCTTCCACATCGACAACAAGCCCTAATCCTTCACCTTCTTTTTGACATCGTCGTCATCACCAACCTTGATCTTTGCATATGCAAGAAGGATCGGCCAATCAAATCTTCGGCCCATTAGATCTTCACCATCAAATTGATTTTCGCTACCCAATTTATTTTCGCTGCTCGATCATTCTTCACCACTGAATAGATCTTCGTTGTCAAATTTATTTTCACCACCCAATCAATCTTTGCCATCAAATCAATTTTCACCACCTAGTCGATCTTTGCCACCAAATTGACCTTAGTGTTCATCGTCACTGTCAAATCAACCTTCCAAGTTTCAAATTGGCATTGACCTTCTAAGTTCCAAATTAACCTCTGACCAAGTTGACCACCTTACTCCCCTAAACTTTTGTTTAAAATTCTCACTCCATCGGCACAAATGGCAAACAAAGTATTTCACTTCCCAGATGCAATTTGAGTAGTGGGAAAAAAGCCATGAAATCAATTCTATAAAAGGAACTGATCAATTGCATGGATTTTGGTGGTTGAGGGCAATATAGGAAATTGATCCCAAAAGTCCACTAAAAAAGGAAATGTTGCTTTCTTTTTTGGACAAAAAAAAAATTACATTTCATTCTTTTTGGGATTAATTGAGTATTTATAAAAAAAATTAATTTATTAATATATAAGGAAAAATAAATATCATCTACTAATTAATTTTTTTCAGAGAAAAATATAAAAATAATATTTATGTCAAAATATATCAACTATAGTTTGTCTTTTTATATATGTATTTATGGTACTTTATGTGAAGAAAAAAAAGTACTTAAAAAATGTACGATATGGTAATTTTTTATTTATTTATTCAGAAGCAGGTATAGGTATAGGTATAGGTATTAGGAGTAAGGGGAGAGGGGAGTGGGGATGATGTGTCTCGTAAGTATAGGTATAGGGATTAGGAGTAAGGGGAGAGAGGAGTGGGGATGACGCGTCTCGAACCCAGTTGGGTTACGAGGTAGCCTAATGTTTCCACCACTATGCCTAAAGGCTAGGAATGATATGATAAATTTGACAGTGTGGTGCATGCCACACTACTTATTATGATAAACTAAAAAAATATATAAAAATGCATCAATATGAAAACTAACATAAAAATCACAATATACAACAAAAGAAATTACCACATAATTCATTTTAATGTAAGTTAATTTAATTTTAAATGGTTTACTATAATTTTTATATCTTTTATTACATTGAATGATTTTATTTGAAAGCCAATTCATAAAAATTACGCTTATATAATTATTAAATTTTAAATAAAATTAATTTTAAGTAAAAAAATATAAAAATAAAAAATAAAATACTTTAAATTAAATTATCTCAAGTTAAAATGAATTACTGCACTTTAATAAAAATGAATTGGCTCTACAATTTGCAGAAATAGCCACCTGCACTTGCACAGCAAGAAGCTGCCCGAGGCTCCTCTCGAATGACTGAGAATGCGATTTGATTCGGTGTCATTTTCGAAATAATCCCCATCTACAAGCCCTATTCTTATCTGTCCCTGCAAACATCGCAAGGGTTTTTGATCTTGCCCAATAAAACCGGAATCGGCAGCTTTCTAACAAATTTCGGCAGCGGGAGCCGGGGCTATCAAGGCGCGACCACCAGACAGAAAACTTGGACCGGACCCTCACGCTGTCTCCCTCCGCTCCATTTCTCTTTCTCTTCAAACCACTCCGTATTTCGTTCACTAACATTTCCATGGCGGTTTCCGAATATTCTAAACAGTCCCTCATTCCGAGCTTCATTTACTCCTCTCCGAAATCGCTGTCTCTCGATCAGATTCTGCTCTCCGGGCCTCGTTTCGGCGCTGCTGCTTCGCAGCCCAAGGCCTTCGATGGCGCGGAAGTTTCTTCGCCTGCGGTCGCCACCAAGATGAGCTTCGTGATCGGATCGCCCAGCGAGCCTTCCAAGAAGATCGAAATGTACTCGCCGGCCTTCTACGCCGCCTGCACTGCCGCTGGGATTCTCAGCTGCGGCCTCACTCACATGGCCGTTACTCCTCTTGATCTCGTCAAGTGCAATATGCAGGTACAGATCTGGCTCCTTTTCTCCTTTGTCTGTGCTTCTTTTGTCGTTTACTTGGTCTCTGCCATTAATTTTTTGTGTGCGTCCCCCGAATAGCACCTGCAGAAACTCTCTAAGGCATCTTATTCCTGCTTATGATGAATTTAGCTCATATTTTCAAGATGTGACCGAGTATATAGAATGATTCTGCTCGTTATTTTTTTCAGTTGTGTATCATGTTAATCAATTAGGCGAGCTCTCATTTTACGTAGTAGCTGCCGTTGAATAGCTACTGAGATTGAATATTTTGCTTGCAGTCATGTGCATGCTAAGATTCGTTTTCAGTTTCATTCATTTACATTACATTTCGCTTAGGTCTGCCTAGTGGCGTTGAATTCGACGATTTCTGAAGCACGCACGTGTACTTCTTTGAATGAACTACTTTTATAACTTATCTACGTGCTTCATCCCCATTCCAAGCATTAGGAACTCAGCCATTAAATTATTCCACCCTTCTCTGTGGTTATATTGATGTTGTGCATTCCATATCCTTTTCATCCTAATTATGCATGACAAATTAAACTGGTGTCTGTGTCATTCTTTTTCTAGATTGATCCTGCCAAGTATAAAAGCATCACATCTGGTTTCGGAGTTCTGCTAAAGGAGCAAGGAGTGAGGGGCTTCTTCCGTGGTTGGGTTCCAACCCTTCTGGGTTACAGTGCACAGGGTGCTTGCAAGTTTGGGTTCTATGAGTTCTTCAAGAAGTATTACTCTGACCTGGCTGGGCCAGAGTATGCTGTCAAGTACAAGACCTTGATTTACCTTGCAGGGTCAGCATCTGCTGAAGTCATTGCTGATGTTGCGCTTTGCCCTTTTGAGGCAGTCAAAGTACGTGTCCAAACTCAGCCTGGCTTTGCTAGGGGCTTGGCTGATGGGTTACCCAAGTTTGTCAAATCTGAAGGTGTTTTAGGGTATGATCATTTAAATTATATTTTCTGCTTTCAGGTCTTGGGAATGCACGCTTAGATCAGGCCACTTTTCCGATCTTTTTTGCAGGCTGTACAAGGGTCTGGTTCCTCTCTGGGGCCGTCAGATTCCATGTAAGTTTGGATCCAGCCATTCTCTTAACTAGACAGAGTCATTACATTGGAGATGCTTTCTCTGGTGCTCTTGTAACTTGAAATATTACTTTTTTTGCTGCTTTTGGTAAATATGTTATTTGTCTTGTACTATATTCATTCCAGTCAATTTTGTACCAACTGCTCAACAAGATATTGTATTTGTTGGCCAGTTTATCTGCCCTTGTTTTGAGGTATTTTTGTGCGCATTACTGCTTATTCTTAGATTTCCACTCTGTACTTGTTTAAGGGTATTGCATGCTTAAATCTTGAAAATGATCTTGAGTGCTTGGCTTCATTAATTATCAAGTGGTATTGTCATTGCCTCACCACACAGAAAGAAGCGGAAAAAGGAGTGCTGAAGATGGAACAAAGGAAAGGAAACATGAAATTGTGATGCCATGTTTCTGGTGCCCTAGATCCTTTCGCACTTTATTTCAGTCTATACACAAAGCTTACACTGAAAAACATTGATCTTATAAGAAAATAAACAATATAAAGCAGGCTGACACCCACATGTGTACACACTATACTGCTGCTTTCATTACGTGATTGATACCCCAGTTGCTTCTCATCTTTTATAAGATGCTCACTTTGCAGCTTATTTTTGTCTGCCTTCTTAGTAAATCTTATAAGATGTACATGTTTTTCCTGATAGACACAATGATGAAGTTTGCTTCATTTGAGACAATTGTTGAGATGTTCTACAAGTATGCAATCCCCACTCCCAAGGATCAGTGCAGCAAATCCCTGCAACTTGGTGTTAGTTTGACTGGTGGTTATGTTGCCGGTGTCTTTTGTGCTATTGTCTCTCACCCTGCTGATAACCTTGTGTCTTTCCTAAACAATGCTAAGGGGGCAACTGTTGGTGATGTAAGTTGCATTTTGCTCATTTTTGTTTATGGATTCTTGTTTACTCCTATTCACCAGTACCGTCTTTTCTTTTCTGAATCCTGGTGCAGGCTGTGAAGAAACTTGGTTTATGGGGTTTATTCACACGTGGGCTTCCTCTCCGAATTGTCATGATTGGAACACTGACTGGAGCTCAGTGGGGCATATATGATGCGTTCAAAGTTTTTGTGGGACTGTAAGTACTTGCAGTTTCCAATGTTAATGAGGAGGTTTAAGACAATGGCACATGAACTAACAGGTTTCTGATTATTTTTTTCCCAGGCCGACCACTGGTGGTGTGACTCCGCCAGCTGCTGCAGATAAACCTGAGCTCCCAAAAGCTTGAAATACTAGGGAATCAAGTAATGCTTTTGTTGTTTGTGGACTTTCAAAGCCACTTTAATTAGGTTAATAAACATAGGGTTCCTGAAATTTTGAACTGACGGCGCTGAAGGTCGTAAAGGTTATTCTTTTGGAATTCGATGCATATAGGCTCATCGAGTATTGTTGGTTTTGGAGGATGGTTTGGAGTCATCCTCTTTGAGGCGACAGTTTTTGTAGTTAGATAAATCATATACTATATGATTTAGAACCTGAAATTGCCTGTGTAGTTCATTGCCATGAATTATGGGCATACTACCTGATTATCATCCGTTTTGTCTAATTGTTTGGCAAGAGTATGACGGGTGAAAGCCAAATTTGATCCCTAACTTTTAGGTTTGTCCTAAATTGATCTCTTAACTCTAAAGTGCCTATTGAAATCTCATAACTCATTTTGTGTGTTATATTTTTGTCCATACTATTAGTTTAGATGTTATTTTGGATGAAATTTGCTTATGTGGCATCAACACTTTCACGTACACTGCCACGGGACTTCCTTTTTAACAAAATGGATGATTATATTGTACAGAAATGAAATTCAAACTCAAACAGACACAAATAATAATCTTAAGGACTTAAATGAAAATTAGCTATTAATGTTGAACACACACTCTTTCTCTCAAATATCTCTCATCTATGTCTGAATGTAAACAGCCATTCTCGAACACTCTTGAATTTCTCTCATCTCTTTCATCAATCTACTCCAAAATTGTAGGAACGGCTATCGGGTGGCTTGACAGGAAAGCTGAGTTCAACGGTGAGTCTGCCAGTGTCCGAGTTAGAAACAACAAACGCATTGCTGAACTCGGCTTCCTTGTCAACATCCTCGGAAACACATCTCTGCCAGCAGCCCCACCGAAAACTCCTTTTTGTTGGAAACTTATCTCCGCTAGGCTTGAGTATTTGGTTATTTTGGTTTGAACTGAACTGAATTAATTGGTTAAGTTAGTTTTCGGGTTTTGACTATTAGAAACTGAATTAATTGAAAATGAAATGAAAACTGATCAAAATTGAACTGAATTTTTTTTGTTTGGTTTGGTTTCGGATCGAAATAACCAAAATTCATGAAACCTTTATTACTTCCGTTAAAAATGCACTAGCTAAGAAATTCAACATAATAGTTTACCAAAACATAAAGTACTTCACAAAGAGTTGGGTTGGACTTGGTCACTCGGGCCATATTTTCGGCTTGAACAATGAGGGATAGACTATGGGTAGTAGTAGGAGCAAAAAAAAAAAAGTTTAATTTGGTTATTGAATTAATCAACCCCTCCAACTGAAACCGATTTTAAGAAATTTGATTTTAACTGAAGTTGAACTGAAAAACCGAAAAACTGAATTAATTTGATTATTCTATTTTTTCAGTTTTAGTCAAATAGTGCACATCCCTAATTCCCACCACAGTCATCCTTGTCGCCGCCGCCTGCCGATGCACATCTACAACCCATCACCTGCCTCCTCCTTTTTGTGCCCTCAACTATGACTCATCCACCACCCTTGGTGATGGCGCACAGGCTACAATTTTTTTTTCCCGTTTTCTTTTAGATCTAGATCCCTATTTTGAGATTTGTGAATTGTCATGAGAGATCAATTTGATTTTTCGATTGGATGATTTGGTTACTTAAATTTTTTGGGTCATATTTCTTCAGACAAAATTGAGTTTGAAGAATCTCTTAAAGAGGGCCATGATCGAGAACATAGATATGAGAATCAAAGGGCGTCTGCTACTCAAATGAAAGGCCAAAGAAGAAGATGATTTTGGGAACATTTATAATTTAAGTCCTTATGATTATTTATTAGTGTTAATTTTAACTTGAAGTTTCTTGTTCTTCTATTATAGTGATCCATGTGGCAATTTGGACCCACCATGGGGGTAGTAAATTGCCATGTAAGCAATTTTTATCCAAGATAACATCTAAACTAAAGATAGGGACCAAAATAAGACACGCTAGATAAGTTAAGGGACTTCAATATGCATTTTTAGAGTTAAGAGACAAATTTAGGACAAGTGTAAAAATTAGGGGACCAAATTTGAATTTGACCTAGAGTATGACGTTAAGAAAATTTTTTGCTCATTATGGTTGGGGCTCTTAATTTCGTATCATTCTATAGTTACGTAGGCATTTTGAATCTCCCTTCAGCTGCACTAGAATCTAGGCTTAAGAGTATTCGCGATGCATCTACATTCTTCATGTTTGGCTGGATTGGTGCTTCTGTTTTCTATTGTGGCCTGTTTGATATAGGTCAAGCAAGTTTTCCCAGGCCATTGGGGCTGATTTGTTCTTTCCTTTTAACATTTTGGACTTGAAACTAGCTGCTCAATAGGTTGCTTCATAAGCTTGAGTTTAACCCTATACAAACATCCATGCTTGTGCATTGTAGTGGCAAAACCAAAATATAACAGTGAGCCTAAATAACATTATTATAGTAACACAAATGAGCCACAGGTTTCACATTTTAATTCTCCACACACATCGTGCTTTTCTTTCTCTGTCTCTCTTTAAGACACATTTGGCCAACATGATGCCAAGGGTTAGTTGCATAGTAGCATTTAGTGCATATGTTGTCAATATAGTCCTTTCTCACAAATATTCCTAGAAGTATGAAGCACTCCTATTTTGTTGGACTTAAATTGACCATAAATTATAAACCATTCCAAGATGCAATAAAGTATCCTAAAGGTTTAATGAAGAAAATGGGTTAAACTTGCAGTTATGACACATCAATGAAGAGACCACGCTAGGGACAAAGGTATGAATATACATGCTTAAGACAGACCATGAAGCTACACCTTCACATTTGCAGCTCTATGGTACCATTAAGTAATGTAAGCAATAGCTCAATTTGATCTGAACCATGTTTTCTGCCAATCAAGATAGTTGCCTATTAGGCTTAACCTTTTTTCTACATCTTCTTTATGCTCTCTGTACGACCTAAACTCAGCATTTGTCATTTGTTTGCAATTCCACCTAAAAAATATTTTTAAAAAATAAAATCACAATTCAAAAGAATATAAAATTAATAGAAACCTCAATCAAATTCCAAAAGAAAAATAGGAAAATGGCAGTAGAAGGATTAAGATGTTCAATTGCTGTATATAGAACTTAAAACATGACATTGGATAAAAATTGGATGAAAAAGTAAATGTAGGGAAGGTGCAGCAATTTAGTCTTCAGACCTAACCAAGACCACAATTTGGGAGCAAACTTTTCAGGTTTTAGGCCCATAAAAAGTTAAAAGAATCAAATTAAACCTGAATTGATTGTTAGTATTATACCTAAAAACTAATCATGAGATGATTGTATTTTACATATTGAGTCATGATATTTTATTGAGGCATTAATCTAGTAATTGTATTTGTTTTTTTTTGTTTATGTGTGACATAATCAAACATAATTATAACCCTATAATAATAGTATTCTTAAACGTCTCTGGTCTAGTATTATTGTGGAGTGGGTTGCAATATTACGTAAAGATTAGTGTGTGTGTGGAGACTAATATGAGATATATAGTCTATATATGGGTACAAGTTGGAGAACTTGTGAATTGGATCAACTCACCATGAGAATGCTATGTGGATCGTTATATGAGTGTTATAAGTGATTCTCGTAGTGATCATGGTATATGTAGTCTTTTGACCTAAGGCCATCAAAGTTCCATACATGTGAGTCACATACTTTGATACTTCCCTTTGTTGTTAGTAACTGAATGAACATGGAGGTGGTCATTGAGAATATCACATATTATGTAAAGATTTTTGTATGATCAAGATGAGATTTGTCTCTCCTATGTAACAGGAGTAATATCTTTGGGCCCCTTGATTTAGTGAGACTGAGAAAATGCATGGTCATGCTTGGATGAGTTGGTATGGGATATTAATGTCATCAATTTTAGTCAGTTTACTCGGTAATCAAGAAACCTTAGATTGGGCTGTACGAGAGTGACACATTCCATGTCTTGTGCTCGGTCTTGATATCTTGGACAAAGGGACGATGACATATACGAATAATGATCATAAAGATTTAGTTGAATCACCGATTATATTGTCACTTGGATAATAATGAATTATTCCCAGACACCGCTCATTGTTTATGATTATAAATTTAATTTATAATCATTGCCAATATGATAGGAGCCTAGTGGGTCACAAACTTAGAACCAATTGAATTATTTGAGTGTATGAGCCAAATTTTTTAGTTTTGATTTCGTGATAATTTTGGATTAATAATTGGCCCAAAGGTTGAGTCATTATAAAACTGAAAATTAAACCTAATTGGATTAGGGTTTTGAAACCCATTAGACTTGGGAGTTAAGCTTCACTATATATACATCATATAGTAAGAATTTTTGCAGCTCTAGCCCTAACCTCTCAAAAGACAAAATTAAAAGGGTTTTGAAAAGTTCCAACCACACTTTCTTGTTTCTCCTTGGAGGACGTAAGCTAGCACTGCGGGCACAAGAGGAATACAGCAGCCAAAACGTAGTGGATGCGTGGTGATTTGAGTGGTTCATGTGGATACTGTAGAGAGCTTGAACACATCAACTGTTCAAGTTTGTGATTCGACTTAACAATTGGGTGAAAGATCCCAGTATACTAGGTATAAAAATTTCCAACACCCGATTTACTTTGTTTCACTTAGATCTTGGAGGATCTCGTTTAGTTTTCGCTGTATTTATTTGGCTCCCAAAACCCTACATTGATATTCTAAAAAAAGTAGCTCTGGGCCGAAATTCTAGAAACTGAATAAGAAAGACAATAATCAATTGTGCATAAGTGCAACAGAAGAATCATTTTATTCTTGCTACAAATTAAAACAAATGAATAATGGTATGAACGGAAAAATAGGATTAGATATATTTCAAAAAATAAAAATTTTGGAAAAGGGAAAGCACATACTTTAAAGGTTTGAAAGCCTTCAAAAATCAGTTTTTCTTTTCATTATTTCTAGCTTGTTCATGACTAAGTAATCTGCAAGAATAAGCAAAGATGTTGGGTTTGTTGGCTCAAATTCAATACGGTTAAGGATTTTGATTTTGTTTAGGATTTGGTTTTCCTATTTTGTTGTGGTTTGGATTTATGTGTGACTTATAAAAAGGTTTGTTGTGTTAAGTTTTGAGTATGAGAGAAAATTCAATTATTGTGAACATGGAAGATATGAGGGTTTCAGAAGGGAGGGAAGGTCTATAGGCCAGAGAGGGCTAGGACGAGAAGGCTTTTACGATCTCTAATATTTTGTAATTGTGTTAGGGCAAAATATTGATGTTATCAGTAGTGTGTAGGGGATCTATAGGCCAACGTAAGCATTAAGGACATATCTCTACTATAATCTCTATATTTTGTTCGAGTAGATTTCTCTCATCCGTAGAAATCGGCTAGTTAAACGCAAAACCACATTAAATTCATTTGTGCTTGTTTGATCGTGTTTGTTATTCCGCTGCGTGTGATAGGTGATTGGAGAATTTTTTTCCAACAAGTAGTATCAGGGCTAATGGTTTAGTCTTGGCATGGTAGATCGTGTGGTGTATTATTGTCATGGTGGAGCTTATGGTGTGTTCATAAGATGGTAGAGCCCTAGGGAATCGTCTTAGGAATATTTGACAGTTGTTGTGGCATGGTACTGACGACTCGATACAAGTTTAAAGATTGAAGATTTTGTTTGTGTTTGTTGATGTCTGTGATATTTGGTTCGTGGTTGTTTTGGTTCATTGTTGTTCGTGTCTTGATGGTGTTTGCTGTTCATAGTCATGTTTGTGTTGTTCATACTTGTTTGCGTTCATTGTTGTGTTCGTGTTTTGACGATGTTCGTGGTATTCATGTTTGTGATCATGATCACGTGTTCGTGATGTTCATGTTCATGGGGAAGAATTTGAGCCAAGGTAGAGATTGTTGGGTTTGTTGGCTCAAATTCAATAAGATTAAAATTTTGATTTTGTTTCAAATTTGGTCTATTTTTAAATTTGTTTAAGATTTGGTTTTCCTATTTTGTTGTGATTTGAGTTTGTATGTAGCCTATAAAAAAGTTTGTAGTGTTAGGTTTTGAGTATGAGAAAAAAGTCAATTGTTGTGAAAAGACAAGATGTGAAAGTTTCAAAAAGGAGGAAAGGTCTGGAGGTCAGAGAAGGGCAAGATGAAAAGCCTTTTGCAATTTCTCATAACTTGTAATTGTGTAAAGGCAAGATATTGATGTTATCAACGGTATGTAGGGGATCCATAGGCCAACATGAGTACTAAAAGCATATCTCTACTATAATCTCTATATTTTATTCGAGTGAATTTCTCTCATCCGTGGATGTAATCTAATTAAGAGCCAAATCATGTTGAATTCGTTTGTGCTTGTTTGATCATGTTTGTTATTCCGCTACGCGTGATGGGTGATTTGGAAATTTTTTCCCAACAAAAGATGTAAACAAATCTATGTTAAAAAAACATCATATAAAAGTAAATATTTATGAATTTATCTAGATATTCTAGGTTCAACTTTTTCATCAATAAAAAGCTCCTTTAACCAATATATGATAATGGCATCTAGCTTTTCATGAAGTAGAAAGAATAAGAACATTTCTTGCATTACAGTAAAATGAAGAACCACCTTGAATATTTTATTTATAAAACTCCTAACATGCTAGTTTGAAATGTGTATCCTATGTATGTAGAAAGCAAAAAGTTTTCATGTAGTTAAACTATTCTATTTCAAAACAATGGAAGAGATTGGATAGGAAACGAAATTATCTCCCCTTAAAGGTGACCAACACAACTTTTTGGGTTAGCCTTCATCTCCATTTCACCAAATTTCATTTGACCCAAATTGAGATCCCAAATACAGAGCAAATTGCCCGTTACATCTATGATAGTCAAGGAAAAGATTGGGTCTATTATTTTGAAAAATTTTTAAAAAATTACTTGGAGGGTCACCCACTAATAATTAAACACCTTAATTAGTCATGGAAAGGTAAACAAACAAAATCAAACGAGCTCAAAATATAAAGATATTATTCTACAAAGTAATACAATCCAAATACGAAAGAGAACACCAAAGAGTCAACCTACAATGAAAAGTTTAAAACCAACTATAAACCAATTAAACCAAGGAGGAGACACACATGAAAAGGAACATACAATAGGTAAAAATGAAGGTAAACAAATAAGCATTAGAGGATAAAAAGTAATAGACCAACAATCCAGATGTGATTAATTTAGGACCATATTACTTTTAAACTTAGTAGGTTGAACAAAAGAAAACTACTATATGGAACAACAGTTCTTAAATTTAATTGATAAAAAAAATTGTAGCCTTAGTTATGCGTTATGTCACTGTTTCATCCTAAAGAGACATGAAGAAATCTACTCTATGTCTAAAACATCCATAGACAAAATACTAGAGTTTAATCTAAATATAAAAGTGCAAATACAAAGAAAAGAGGGAATGAAATAACCAAACAAAAACTCTTACTAGCTCAAGCCTCATTGTTCTCCAATAATTCCTTTGGCACCTTCAAACCAAGTTTTAAGCTCAAGCCTTAGGTGGTGACTCCAAGAGAAGGAAAAAAGATGAGTATGGTGAATAAATGAATGATAAAACCCTTCTTAGAGAAATTTTTGTCCAAAAACCATCCTGAAACCTTATCATATGCTTCACCTAACTTAAAAGATAGAATCCTATAGCCAATGGAGAACTTGGATTAAAAAATGAAGTAGGAGATGACAAATATGAAAACTGGGCCAACATTTAGCCAAAAATAAGGAAATTGGTGGCGACGTGTCACCACAGCATTGAACGGCAGTGACATGTCGCCAATGATGGAAAAAATTGGCAACATGTTTCATATGTTGGCAATGTGTTGCCAATGGCCTTTTCCAACTTTAACTTGAACACGGCCAACTTTTTCTCTGCTCGACCTTGCCACATTCTGAAGTGTCCACAATGCACTCCGACCTACATAAAGAGTATACAAAGCAAGAAATACCAAGAAATGTTGCATGACATGATAGAAATTGACAATCAAAATTGCCAAAAAAGTCAACAACTTTGACCATTATAATATGCACTTATCAAGAATGTGATCCATGTTGTCATCACCTATACTGAGCATGCCTAATGGAAGACGGTCACAACCATGGATGTGCGTTATGCCCTTAAGTAAAAGGAGAGGACCTTTTATGGTTTCAGCAACTGATTTGGGGTTAGGTAATTTGTTTCGAATAGGAGTCCAACAGTCGTTGAACCTATGTGTTGAACCTATGCTAATGTTTTTAATGTTGATGGAACGACTATTCTATTATATTTCTAGGAAAATAGTTTGATTTTCATGGAACCATCTAGCACAATGATGAGTCTTTTTTAGAAGAGTATAGAAAGCCTTAGATGTGCGTGACTAATGTTTGTGAGTCTTGGATTTTCATTATAAATATATAAAGGGTAAATTTCACTGTGGGTCCCTTAACTTATTTTTGTGTCCTAAAATGATACCGCACATTAAATTTTCCTTATCAAAGTATCATACCTCATTTTCATGACCCAATTAGATTCTTTCCTGTTGGAAAATACTAAAAAGACATTAATGAACATTAAAATAAATGTTAAATAACAATTTCGATCCTTAAATTTTTTCAATCAATGATTTTAAATATTAAACTTCTAAATCTACAATTTAGACCCCAATTAGATCAAAATTTTCTTATCATTTTCTATAATTTGCCCCAGCTCATCTTCTTGCCCAAACTGGGTTTTTTCACCTTTGTTCATCTAGCCAACTAGCACACATGTTATGAACTAGAAAAAAATCCTATACCATTGCCTTAGTTTTATTCCATATTGACTTTCCATGTTAATCTTCATCCCTGCCCACCTCGCTGAATTGTAGAGTAACTAACAATTGGATATCCTGATTCCTTCAAGGTTGCTGGAACATCACAATAGGCTGCACCTTTATTTATTTGCACCTAAAAAACCAGCAAGGTTATTCCATTTTTTTTCCACCAGCATTCAATGACAATGCACCCCGATTGTGCATCAAAGAAATACCAACTTTAGCTGAACTTGCTCTAGGCAACCTAGAGTTCATCTCAGAAACAACCATACTTGAAGTAGCAACATTTTCATAGGATGTTGGCAAATTATTAGCCCCTAGTTGATTGGCCACCATAGAAGTCAAAGCAGGATTAATGGGATAGCCACTCCAATCATAGTTAATGTTGAACTATTAGCACCAGCGTGATGATATTGTATCATTAAGAGTTGACATAGGATAACCCTTTGAATAAAAATTGTCAGTAGAGAAAGCAGATTTCTGCAGTTTAGATCGCTTATTAGCCAACAATGATGGACTTTTCATATCTAAACAACCATTCATTAGTCTTACCTGAGAGCATATATAAATGCCCAAATTACAAATCCTTCAAATAAGCTTGTTGCTTGACAGGATTTTGATGATCATGGAGATTAAACAAAAAGTTCTGATGACTTTCTATGTCATACTCCATTTTGGATGGCAAGTGGTAATCATAATTTAATGATAAATTCATGCCCGATAATGCTGCAACCAACTCAAGAGATTTATTAGTACCAAAAGAAATACCACTGAAAGTACTAGGACTCTTAACACCTTGCTTCTCCGAACCACCGATCCATCCTCCTCCAAATCGTCCCTTTAGAGCAGTGTAATAAGCCTTACAAGAAAGCTTCATCTTCGTTGGCTAGTCCCGAACAATTTTTTTATGCCATTCAATATCAAGGCCCTTCAAAAGAAAGAATGATACTTGAACTTTCTTTTCTTTTGCAACCTTATCAATCTCAAAAACCTGATTACATATGAAAATCCATCCCTCCAAGATTAGCAGGAATCAACTCCCTGGATTCACCTTCTAGGCTTCTTTTTTCTTTCACCACATCGATCAGAGACTTTACGCGTTCGAAAGTCTGCTCCTAATGAGTCTCCATTCGTTGCTCCAATTATTGGAGCTCTCAAACAAACTCCTTGTTCATTTCTTGGATTTTTGTCTTGTTGGCTATGGTGGGTACCAAGATCATGCTCTAACAGCCTTGTTACTATTCTACAATTATTAGAACTTGGTCTTATCTAGTTGTGATTCAAGAATGAGGAATAGTTGAACACTGGTTCTACTTGTTTAGGGACTATTGGTTCAGGCATTTCATCGAACACCTTGAATGCTGTTTCATTTTTTCCATTGGTGCTAAGATCGTGCTCTGATACCAATTGTTGCAAAATTGGAATTAAACAGTTTTGGCCTAGGAAATCACATAGAACAAGAATGGATTTCGATTGGTTCAAAGACTTATGGTTTTAAACGTGAAAATAAGGAAAATAAAGGGATAAAGAGAACCGAGAAGAAGAGATTGGGTAAAAAAGCAAATTGTAATTCTGATTCATTGATTCCAATCTAATCTTGTATAAGGGTATTTATTCCCTTTCTTACTTCTAAAGAAATTAACAAACTAATAAGCACGTGCCTTATTTTTTTTGATTTTATATCAGTGTCAGAGAGGCCTCGATCTTTGACAACTCTTTCAAGATGGGTAATGAATGGAAAGGAGAGGAGAGGAGGAGAGCGAGTGGAAGGATGGAAGGGAAATTGATTTTGCCATCAAATTGGTTTTTGGTATTTGATCGCTTTTTTCTTGTCAATTCAATTTGGCTAAAATTGATTGGTAGTGCCGGATTTGATTTCTTCAAGAAGTTTAGATTCTTTGATGTTTTTGTGACTGAACAGAGTAATTTTAAAAGTTTGGGTTAGTTCTTGAAGTTCAAGAGGTTTAGAAGGTTTAGAATTACTGATTGAAAATGTTTGAAGACCAAAATTTTCATTTTAAATTTATTCTAATGATAATTAATGCCATGTTCACAATTTCTATCTGATTTAATGTTGAAATTGATGGAAAAAGACTCAATTGGGATGCGATAAATGAGGCAAAGTACTTCAATAGGATAACTTTAAGGTAAGGTACCCGTTTATGATACGAAAACAAGTCAATGGACCTTATGTGAAATTTACCCTATATATATAGCCTTTCCCATTCTCTACTTTTTTTTTTTTTTTTAGGTTTTATGAATTCATGCTCTCTTTCTTACTCTTGTTCTGTGCAACTTAGAGATGGTCCATGGGTTAGGACACTCGGTTGGTGGTTTGTTTAAGGGCATAAATCCACAATTCACCCCTCAACTTTGCTAACTTGGACACTTAGCCGCTTAAATTATGACTCGGGGCAACTCAGCCCGCAAACTTTATAAACTGAGACACATAACCCCTGCCAACTGATGAAAATAAACTTTTTCATTTTTTAGGGTCTTAAATGAGAATAACTTTGAACAAGAATGTTGAATTTGGCATTTTAGCAATTGTTGTTTAACAGTTCATCTTTTTTCGCAGTTTTAATTAGCATGTTGAGGATACTCGCAATTTCTCAAAGAACTCTTAGATTTCTTGCATGTGAAGCTACGGATGAAGACAACCTTTCAAACAGTAACATGCTAAAATGCCAAATTTGGTCACCTTGTTCAATGTTATTGTCATATAAGTCCCTTGGAAACCAAGAAGAACATTTCTATCATATGGAAGGGTTTTGTGTCTCAGTTTACAAAGTTTGGGGGTTGAGTTACCCCAAGTCATAGTTGAAGGGGTTAAGTGTCTGAGTCAAAAAGTTGGGGGGTGAATTGTGAATTTAGGCTTTTGTTTGAGAGTTAGGCTTAAGCCTACACTTTTAGTCCATGGACAAGGAATTTCATGTATGCGCTCACTTATCAATCCTCTATTCATCATGTTGTGTCTGAAAACCACTTTTTTAAAAAATTTAAAATTTTTCATGTAAAGAGCTGGAAAATAGAAGCTTTGAAAAAATGCATTTCAGAAATTTTGTATTTAGAATAAATGTAGCCTTTGTCTTGGTTGACCCACTGTCACCTCATCAAATGTTAAAGATGTACTTATAAGGATTTAATCAGTATTAACCAACAAACTGAAAATCATGATTTTTGTCCGTTTGTGCTTTACCCCTTAAATCATACTCCATCTGTCTCATATTCTTTGCACCGTATTTCTTTTTGGGCTGTTCTAAATTCTTTGCACAATTTTCCATTTTAAGCAAATTTTACCATTTAACTTTACCATTATATCTCTCATTATCAAATAAGTCAATTCATCTATTGCTTGTTCCACCAACTGTTTGCTCGATTAGACAAGGGCGACAACAATCGACGCAATGACTAGACAGATGGGGATGGAGACAAAACGAACGGCGAAACAGGGGTGTGATTGAAGGCTGGCAAAATCAAAATGAGGCTGAGAACAAAGTAAGAGGCCACAAATCAATATTGGCAACGATCGATTTGATGAGGACAAAGGTGAAGGTTGGGAGGTGGAAGTCGAGATGGGTGCAATTGGAGTAAAAAGTGACGGTAAGGCTAGAGGAGACGGAGTTGACGAGATTGGTCGGGGATTGAGGCGAGAATCTGTCGTACAAGGTGATTAGCAAGTACGAGACAAAGTGAGGATGGCGATGGACGATTCACAAGTGATTCAAGGACTTTGCCACTGGAATTGACGGCGGGGGCACGACTCAAAGGTGTGGAGCTGTTGGTGACCGGCAAATCAACGAAGGTAACATAGGTATGAGATCAAGTATGGAGACAATGTGAGATCAACAAAGGGTACCACATTAAATCAGCAATGACATGACACAGTAAATGTCCGACAGTAGTTGTTGAAGGTTGTTAGGTTATGCATGTAGATGAGAAACAGGGAAGGGAAAACATAAAAATAAGGGTATAGTTGACAAAAATACATACATTTTCATCATTTCTTAAAACTTCGTGTCAAACACAAATGGTGAAAAAAAATGCAGGACAGAGAGTAATTCAGATCAACAATTGGCCCAGACCACTTATGACATGCAGCCCAGATCATAATGTGTCAGGCCTCGAACAGGCGCAGGCCAGTAGCCCAGCACACTGAAATCCGCTGCCTGGGCCGGGAGCGGAATGCGTACTGTCATAGTGAAATTGTTCCACCAAAAAAGAATTAAAAAAAAAGCATTCGAAATGGATAACCATCAAATCAGTCTCAAACAGCTTCCCAGGAAGTTTCACCTTTAAATATAAAAATAAATATAGCTAGGTCTCCCAGAAACAGAAGGATTGCCCAAAGAATCAAGCTATATATAATATACAGCAAATTTTGTACCGCCGCCAATTATTCTTGCCAGAACTCGCTAAGTGTAATGAACTGAATATCTGGCACTGATCAAGCAAGGTTGATGGTAAATGAGACATAGGGATGCGCATCAGCATCACCTCCTAAACCAACCATAGCAGCACCTTCATCTTCAGACTTCCAGTAAGTGCTGCAAAAAGGAAAGAAGCAGAATATAACAGTAACATCCAAGTCTGACATGAAGATCCGCAACTTCACAAAATACAGCTGAGCTCCAGATTTAGGGGACAATCCCATATTCAAGGGATTCATGTTATTTGATCAATGGATTTTCAGTGACGTGGTCAAGTTGCAGAAAATGGCTAAAGAAAATGCAGTTAGCATTTCCGTTCAGATCCAAATTTAAGGATGAAAGACTTCCTGTTATCACGCAATTCTGAAACAAAATGTAATTGGACCTCTCTCGTCAAAACAGTGATTTATTTTAAACTTTTGCCCATTTAGTTATACAGAGTCTCACAGGAATGGATATGTATCCCATATGCATGTGGCTAAAGGCATCCACAACTTTAATAATCGACAAATTCTAATAACACTATATATTAGACTTGCCTGTTTCTGGTGCCAGACAGCCCTTCAAGTATAGAACGCACTTTCTTCTCACTTTTTCCAGATGGAGCCAAAACACAAGCCTGAAATAACCTCAAGCAACAGGCTCAGTTTCTGAGGAGAACTTCAATGCCAAGAAAATTAACAAAGCCATAAGCAGTGATTACCAAAAAGGAGGGTGGTAAACCATATCTCAAGATGCTCTCTGCAAAGATACGTACAGCACAGAAGTGCATCCAGGAGCTAAAAACCTACAGTAACAGGTGCTTGTTTGATTAGAAGAGAACACTTATAGTTTCAGGCTAAGCCACAGAGGAAAGTGAAGAAACAAGGAAAGAGTTCAATTATATCCACGCAAATATCCTTCTCTGAAACATTTAAATATTTGGTAACACATGTTCAAAATCATAGCATCAAATTAACTTCTATAACAGAAAAGCTACACCAATATTTCTCAAACAAATATAGTGGGTTAGCCTACTGACACCACTGAATCATACATGGCACAATACCTGATGCAAATCAGCTCAAGCTCATAAGGGCATATTCATATTACTGGACAGCACAATAGACAAGAAAATAAAGTTAATAGTACCTCCCCATAACTGGTGTAGCACCATTGCAAGAGGTCATTTCGCTTGCTTTCCTGATCTTGCACCAATTTATCTAAGTCTTTCTTTCGATTCTCTTGGGCTTCAGGACTATACTCAAAATCACGAATCTGTTTCAAATAAACACGAATTTTATGAGATCACCCCTCTCAAATTGTGCTCTAAACACAAATTTTAAGACAATGCTCAATTTACACATCTTATTCCAATATATAAGTTGGAAATTCGCAGAAGATGGTTGCAATATGAAGCTTTAAGACAATCAGTCAGGAAACTTGCAGTAATATATCATTCCAACTTAAAACATGCACTCACTTGGAAACCTCTTTCACGAGCACGAGTTCTGAAATTGTCTGCATCACGATTGAATAATGTCACTGTGTAGAGGGCATATTCATTGTCCTCATACAACTTCTTGGAGGATCTGGGGACCTGGAGATGTTCAGCAAAGCTATGCAGGCTAAGAAGATGTTATGCCAGAGTATGAAGAATAAGACCTTTCGGTTAGTGGCTGTAAGAAACTAAAAATTTTAAAAAATAACAGTAATGGTACAATTCATAGTGAAGTTGACAAATAATATCTGTCAGTAATGGGGCTAGTAATTTCATATAACAAGAGACCTACTTTTAAAACAGATTTAAATCTGATGATGAAGTGGGAATTTAATGAAATTCAATGATTTCAGATGTACAAGAGCTATTTTTTTGCATCTTCTGTTAAGCTCAGTAACAGCAGTCAGCGAAGTAGAACACAGCAAATTACCAACATAAGTTAGAATGACTAATAATTCATTCCTTACCACATAACTTGTTAACGTTTCATAGCTTGACAACCAGTCCTTCTGAGAATATTTGGAAACTATTGCAAGGAGGGTCACCAAGTGTTCTGAGGTTATGATATCCGATGGCTTCACTAGATTGGATAAATCTCGGACAGCTAAGCTGAATAAGGTGAAAGCTTCTCAGCTAAAAAATTCATAATAATGCTGGAGTAAAGGCATCCATAAAGTTGCGCATGCTTCAAACACACTAAAGTAGGTGCAATACCTTCCACTTTGTTTTCGGTTTATCGCATTAAGCTGACTACGCACATTGTTGTACTCAGATGCACGAACCTAATACAACAAAGGAAAAAAGAGATAGTGACAAACCATTCCATTCCATTTTTTTTTAAAAAAAAATCTTCAGCTAGTGCCATTGGTGACTTAGGGAACAAACAGCAAACTACCACTACTCTTCATTAAACTTCCTGGAAAGGACACATACAAGTGACTTGCATGGTTCAAAATCCAATTCAAAGGAATAATTACCTTGAGATCATCCTCAATCTTTGCCACCTGACCATGAATAGAATCCACAATTTCTCTCAGAGGAGACATGGTTGGATATTTGGTTTCATCCCAGACGAATCTTCCAAAATATCACCAAAACTTGGTTAAAGATCCCACCAAAATGAATATGGAATACAAAAAAATTCTCAATTTCACGCAAACTCCACCTACTCAAGCAGCAGTTACCTGGTCAGGTATGAATCCACGGGCACACCGTCCACAGTGAGAGCAGTGCTCTCGGCACTCGACGCCCTCTCCAGATCCTCGATCTGTCTCCTGATCTTATGAGCTACTCCTTCCATGAAACTGTTCGACTGCACAATCAACGATTCGAAATGGCCCCAAGAATCAAAACAAACACAAACCAGAACGATTCGTGGAGTGATTATCTCAGGAATTCTGGATCTCGCAGACAGAACACTAATGAATTGATATAAAAACTGCAAAAAAAATACAGAGAAATACCTTCAAGAGATCATCGCTAAGGGCGAGGAGAGAATCGAGGGTTCCGACTCGAAGATTTGGTATATTGAACTGCAAAATCGATTAAGATGGATTCAACAAACGGTAAAGAAAAAAAAAACGCGAAAAAGAAGAAGAAATCGTACTCTGTAAAGAGGAGTGTCGAAGGAATGCTTGGAGACTTGTTCTTGCAAACGGTTCCAAAGAGTTGATGCAGAGTTTTGAACGGGAAGAGAAACTACCCAGTATCTTGTCGCCATTTGAGAGCTTGCAAACGATCGTAACTCGTAAATGAAGATTGTTCAGCTATGGCGATGACCGATCATAAAGCGAGATACATGAGAACGAGGATGGGTAGGAAAATAATTTCCCCCTCATGCTTATGATTTTTTCACCGTGAAAGAACCCCAAAAGAAAATGATTTTTTCCAGGATTAAGTCTCTGAATGATCCTCAAACTTTGTATAATCGACGCGTTAGCCCTCTATCTATGAATCAGTATGATTTGGTCCTCTAACTACATGAGTTGGTCCCTTGACCTCCTGCAACTTTCATGAATTAGGAGAATTAAGTTGAACCATGGGAGAATGTAACGTTTTCCGTCTAAAAATGCCAGAGGACCATACCCTATTTTCAATTTCTCGCTCGTCAGAACCAGAATTGTGTTTGTGCTCCCGTACAGAGGTTTCTTCACGTCAATTGCCATCAACGACCTCGTTTGGTCGGAGCAGAACGTCTTGAGCTTCTGGTCAATGCATTTCAAAATGTAGTAGTAAACTGGCATCTACTCGATTAGGTCATCATCGGCGAGAACCAAAACCTCGAAAGGTCCCAGAGCGCCACGACTAGCAACGGTGCCGCAGCGCGGTGGTTCTTCACTTTGTTTGTTCTTTTTTAGCTTCTATGTTTAGCTACGTGGTCGGCCCAACGTCGAGTGGAACTACAGACCCTACTTCGATGTTAACCTGGCTAAACTCATGGCTTTGAAGTCCTAAATGCTTTGCCTCGATCACCGGCCATTGAACCATATTTGGTTCCTGTCTTCTTCTTGAGTACAATTGTTCTTAGAATTCTTTGTAGTTAAGCAAAAATTAGTTAAGATAATTACATAATAATCTAGTTGAACTAATCAATTGGATTTCTTGTGGATGATTTAGGAATGAATCAACATTAATTACCTGAACAGAGGTGCATCCCATTTGAATGTTTGTGTTTTCGCTATCAAATTCTCCAATCCACTCCCACAGAATTCTTCACTTGTTCTGATCACAGAATGTCTTTGAGGCATAAAAAAACTCTGTAACGAATCCTTTCTCTGATCCCTATATCATTGCTCGGGTCATCAGGGATCCATGAACCGATCTTCTCATCATAGTTTTGACTGCATAGTGGTCTTGCCTCTTGTTGTAAAAGTTAACCTGCACCACATGCTTTACTCCGAGGTCGTTCATCAACGTGTCGAGCCCGTTCTCTTCCATCTTCGACACCGTCTTCCAACTGTTCCAAAAAGTTTCAATTTAATGGGAGTTTTGGTCACTTGCAGCTCAACAAGTCCTTTTGGACTAGATTGTGCTACTAGTTAAAGTTAGAGGGCCAATCGAACTGATCTGTAACCAAATTGTCCGATTCCGTGAAGTTGGAGGACCATTCAGATACTTAAGCCTTTTTTACACTGCAATTAAAAAATAGAAAAATTGCAAAACTTGTAGGTCTAACCTACACTTTACCTCTCTATTTTAAAAAACATATATTTTATCCCTATGAAGATGACTATCATATAATTTAAATACTGCTTAAAGAGAGGTAAGTTTTTAAAAATAGATTAGACAAACTATAAGTTATAGCATAGCATACATAAGAGGTAATCTCATCAGTCATCACTACTAAAGTAAACATCACATGTATAAGTATTTAATAAGCTTTTAAAAATGGATGGGATAATCTCATCGTTGCTAAAGTAAATACCACCAAGAAAACATGAAAACGCCCACCGTGGGGCTCGAACCCACGACCACAAGGTTAAGAGCCTTGCGCTCTACCGACTGAGCTAGACGGGCTTGTTGGTTGGGTCTCCTCATGAAAGTTAAAAAGGATGCCTTTCGTGGGCAACACTTTTCCTGCCGCCAGCATAATCACAGTCACAGATTCACAATGCAAGAACTGTTCGTTGATAAACAGCAGTTAAATCATCATGCTAATCAAAGCGCTGACTAGATTAAGCACACAACCGCCAATTGAACTTAATTAAGCATTCAGCACAAAGGGGAGTGAGTACGTACATAGTAAAGAAATGATAAAATTAAGGCTTATTATTGTTTCACTCCACAACTATGAAAATTTACACTTCATCCAAAAACAACACCATGAGATCCAGATGCTCCAAAATGAAGTTTATCCCCAGTGAGATGGGTTTTCTGTTTAACAAAACCAAACCATACTTTGATCATCAGTATATAGTACTGTCCATAAGTACTCCATATATCACAATCGCTGGCTAGTGGAAGTCATCATCAAGAGACAAGTTCTCATCCGGCACTCCAAAGCTTCCCAGAGATCCGAAGGTCGAATAGTTGGTCGTTGATCCAGCCAAAAAATCGAACGAGGACTCACTGGAGAAGGTCGTGTCGTAGACAAATGACATTCCGGTATCGTCAAATGTCGGATAGTTGTAGGAGTTGGATTCGCCGAACTCATAATCAAGGAGCAGGACATTGTTAACAGCATTAGTTGCTAAATCAGCATACACATCTCGATCAGAAGCCTTCCTAGCCTGGATTAACTGCAAGAGAAAATCATAAGCAGTTAAACTAGCTAGGAGTTAAAGAAAAGAAGTTGAAATCTATCTTTCTAATACATATCTAACCAAAAGATGGAACATACATAATTCAGATTCTGGCAGTCTTGGTACACCATGATGAAGTCCCCAAATTGTAAGCCATGAGTGTTAACAAAATCCCCTGACTCAGAAAGTTCCACAGCAATACCAAATGACAACTCCATACTAACCGGCTGGACTATTTCGATAAATAACCGAAAACAAAGTAACGGTTCAAAGCTACTTACCTGTGTTTTCAAGCACATACATGCGGCTGTTGTTATTCGGCCAATATCTGCATATATACCAACAAGTACATAATCGATTGTCGTCTTACGTTATCGCCTTGTATTAATTTGGTGCACATTGATCATTATATGCATCATTAAGATTTTTGACACTAGCTAGTAACACATGCCAAAAAAAAACACATGTATAAAGTTCCAAGATTCATGCCGTGTTACACCAACTGTGACATATTGTTGGAACTCGACCAGAAACATGTATATGTATTGTCGTGCTATAATATAGCTATCTAGGCAGCCATCCGTTATTAAGACCAAGATAACTGTCGTACCTATACTTGAAACTCCAAGCATGCAGCCCGTCCAAGTCATCCATGTTGATAATAATCCCTTCTTTATTGTCTAGAACAGGAAGGTGTGCTTCTGCTGCTTTCTGGAGTACAAACAACTTGATTAACCAACCAATAAGTGTTGTTATATACAGCATATATAGTTAACTATTATGTTAAATTCTTTCACTAGATTAACAATACTTGACTATACATAAATATTATATATTTATACATGTGTGAGAGCAATTTTATGAAAAGTAATCAAAATTTGCATAAAATCTATGGCAGGAAACGGGCCGGCAAATTCAAACCTTGGGGAGTATCATCCTTCTTAAAGGACTCACATCACTGTTCTTCAGCTCCTTCTCAAAGAGAAACTTCAATCTCAGGGGATCGATCAGCGCCTTAACAAAAAAAACGTGGATACATATATAGAATAATTAATCATTTGAAAAGATTAGCATTTTAAACACATTGCAATTAGCTAGCAGATCAGGTATGTGGTAGTAAATTCCCAATTTAATCGAGCAAAAACAACATTTGCCTCTATCTTATTAGCACTACATATATTAATGTCCTAAAGCTGTAGCATTAAATTCTCTACCGTCTACGTACGGCATGTATTTTACTTTTCCCATGCTAGAACAGGAAATTACCGTTAGTTGTAGGAACCTATCCAAGAAAACAGAATGTGGGCAAATATCTACCCGAACTTATTAGATTCCAGAAAATAATTACTGGATCACAAAGATCTGGACCAAATCCATGCGTTGGGGTCTGTGAACTGCTAATTAAGGGGAAAAAATAAAAAAAGAAAAGCCTAAAAAAGAAAGCATCTAACTGTAAATAGCTAGGTAACCGATTTCACATCAGAAGAATTATTAACCATGCCATGCCTTTTTCAGTTACTCCTACGAAATGAAGTACAAAGAACTGTAACGGGAGAGAAAATATAAACAGTAGTAAACTAACGCAGGACCCAGTTTAACTCACACGTGCGGGTGGAGGAGCAATGTCAAGCGCTGGCACGTGCGAGGTGCTGGAGGAAGAGTTATGAGGACGGAGAAAGGTGATGGTGGAAGGCGATCGCCTCTGCCGCCGGGCCATCCTCTTCTTCTTGTGAACAAAAGCGAAACTGGGAAAGCCCGCGGCTGCCAGAAGATCCCGGGTCAAATCCCGACCCGGCCCGGCCCGAGTCTGGTTCATATCCCCTCTCTCAGGAACACCTGCCCCGAAAGCACAGGCCTCGGGTCTCTCGTGAAGTCTGGCCATCATCAGTTGGCTAAATTTTTCTGGGCCAATCCTCAATTGGTGGGAGATTGCGGAAAAGGAAAAGAAAAAACAGAAAGAAGAACAGCCAGTGGGCTTTGGCGTTGCTTTGGGTTTCTGTGACTGCTCACTGTGTGCAGATCGAAACGTGCACGGAGAGGGACGCTCGGCAATCACGAAATGGGTAAGCTTGCTGGGTTTTTTGGTTAAAGAGAAAGTTACTAGTATATAGCTGGGTGGCCTCTCTCTCTCTCTCTCTCGGCCAGAGCCAGCCAGCCCTTGCCCTTCTCAAACTTTGCCTTTCTCTGTTGCTATTTTTAGCAAGGTTTTTTGTGAGGATCAAGCAGTGGCCCTGGCAACGGCGACATTTGTTTAACCTTTATTCACCATGCCCATCTCATCTCTTGTCCTCGTGGTAAATATAAAAGTCGCCATTTTTAACGGAGATGGGTAGGGGTGTGGGAAATCTGGAGCTCTACAGGGATTAGGGTTCTGGTGACAAATGGGCGATGAGGATTCATGAGTTGGTAGGCTTGGGATGAAGATGGTCATGTGGGAAAGTAACTGGGGTTAGGTCTCTGAGCTTGGGGGTGGGTTAGCGTTGAGATTTGGGAAGAGTGTGGTGGTTAGGAGATGGCAAAGGGACGGACGACGAGTGGAAGGTGGAGAGCCTCCAGGTGGTGCAAAAGTTCTGATCCCCAACGACAGAAATCAATGGGGTTTTGGGCGCATTATTGACGACTGCAAATTAAAACAGACACCAAATTACTGAAAACCCGAAAAGGAGAACAAAAATATATAAAGATAAACTATCTATCTTTCCACTATTGTTACTAGCTAGCTCATAGCTTTTTGGCCTTCTTTTGGAGGACGAAGATTGGTCTCCGAGTTTTTGAAACGGCTCCATGTCTGATTTGGCTTCAGTTCATTGCGGGCTCGAGCTCGACCATGGCTTCTTGGAAGATTTCACGTAGCATGGTGTGATATTATACGGTAACTGTTCGGTGCTGCACTCACACCGGAGCCATCCGTGCGAGTTTTATTCGTCCTTAGCTTTTCTGTGGTTATTATATCACTGTTTAGTTTTAATTTATTAATCCATCCATTCGAGGGATATTTTTTATTTTGGGATGACCCAAAATGATAAATCATTTTTCTAAAGAGCAATAAATTATCACTCAATTTCCTTTATTATCCTAAAAAATTTGATGTTTTATATGCAATAAATGTTTGTGTAATGGTAAAGTTTAGAATTGTGTAAAAAATCAAAAGTTGCCTAAATATGTATGAAAAAGCAAATGGATCATGAAAATTGGAATAGAGGAAGTATTTTTTTTTCATAATTAAACAAATTTAGCCATATATTTTTGTTACTTAATTAAAATTTTAATTTAATTTCATTTTAAGTTGAGCTTTCTTTATATTATCTTCTTATTATTAAAATGATTAGTTATGATTGAAACATAATACTATCAAAATAATGGATATTTTTTGTCATTAAGGAATAATTCACTAAAAATTTTCATCTTTTATCAAACCAAATTTTAAATTTTAATATAAATGATAAATTTATTTACAAAAATTCACTTTCAATTATAGCAATAATAGACTAAATAACTTGATTAAATCATTGAGTTTTTGAATTAAATAACTCATACTACAAAACTCAATTGTCAATAATAAAATGATATAACTAAAACAAAAAAATTATGTTTATTTTATTTTAATCAATTAGCCGTATAACAATTAACTTAATAAATACTACAAAAAGAAAAGAAAAAATTGACCAAAAAGTTTAGGGACTAAGAGAGAAAATGGAAAAGTTTTAGGTATAAAAGCTTAACAATTGATGGTGATCAATGTTTTGCTTTAAAAGATTGGGAACCAAGAGAGCCGATAAAAAGAATTTAGTAAAGTAGTTATAAATTTAGGGACCAAAACGTAATACTGGTTGAACTTAGTGACTAAAATAGGAAAGAGTAAAAATTCAAGGACTGAAAACATGTTTTAAACACAATGAAAAGTGAACACATTCTGAAACGTGGAGACATTGCAACATAGGCCATCAAGACGCTATCATCTTGAAGAAAAGGGACCGAACTTTAGAAATAGATAATTGAGTCCAGCAAAAAGCAGGGGGGGGGGGGGGGGGGGGGCACTAGTCATGAACAATGTTTTACACTATTCATGGACAGTGCAAAACGGACGCCTTTCAGAATATAGGTGTATAGTTTTTACATTGATCTTGTTAACACATATATATGATTCTCATTGTGTGGATTCTATAAATACTTCTTATCTGGTAAAATGATCCTTGAAAAAAAAATACTGAGTAACAATATGTTTATTTGATATAACATTTATAATTTTTCTTTAAAAAAAAAGGCATGCATTATGAAAAATACAGAATACAAGGTTTATCTAAAGTGCTAATTTTCTTTGGTTGTAGGAGTTTTTTTTTTTTTTTTTAATTTCTCTTGGTGTATCCTTATATACGTAATCAGCTCCCATGGAGAACCAAAATCACAAGCATTTAATAATTTACACCAAGTTCATTTTAACTTAAGTCAATTATATTGACTTCAAGATGATTTATTTTTATTCTTACATTTTTTTACCTGAAACTAATTTTAATTAAAATCTAATATTATTTAGTTATAATAATATATTGAAAATACAATTTTTGTAATCTTATTAAAATTTTATGAATTTTTCTAGTTTAAGGCATTAAAAAAGAAATTTTCATAAAAATTTAACAACACCATGAAAATTTACTTTCAAATGGATTACTGCATGTACATAATATTTGCTTCTGAATGAAATTGGTTTTACGTAAAAAAATGTCAAAATAAAAATAAGTTAATTAACTTAAATTAAAACGAATTGACTCTTACTAATGACAACTAACTCCTAAGTAAGTGTGATGAGTGATTGATATTTTATGATTTGTTTTTATAAATGTATGTGTTTGTGCTGAATCATGTAAATTATCTTTTATTTGGTTCACAGTCATCCAATAAGTCATCCTTTTTGCAGTGAAGCTGAATGAAGGACTGGGTATATATGATAACTGGGAGTGCATTGAGCAATTTTCACCATTTTCAAAGAATTTGAGATAATTTGATGGTGGTATCTAAACATCTTACATAATAACTTACACGTGTATGTCAATGAGTCGGGTTTAGAGTGAATAGAGTCATTTCCAAACACTCCCCATAATACAAGAGTTACACTCAAATCCTCATTGCAACTCACAGCAGACAAGGTTTCTTCATCTAAACCCTCTTCATGTTGGGGTAGGCAGAGTCAGTTATTGTATTCTCAATACTCGTATAAATGATCCACATAATAAAAATTAAACTAAAATTACTAAACTATTAGTGTAATTTCCTACAAGAAACATTAGCCACGTTGAAAATTCAAAGAAACAACAGCAAAAATATGATATCTAACCTTTATTGAGAAGTTTTCCAATCAAAATGGAGTGATGGTGGAATCAAATGGGTTGTTATAGTAGGAAATCTTATTAGAGTTTTTGTTGGTTTGTGCTATTTTGTTTGCTTTCCTAAAGAAATTAGGCCTACAAAAGTAAACGAAGTATTAAACTGCTCATGACAGCAAAGATCTTCGATGAGTGGAGCGCAACAAAGAAATGCGGTAAAAACACGAATAAACAGGTGACTTTTGGGGATTTGAATTAGATAATATTATAAATGCTTAGGGGAGGGAACAGGCCGGTTCGAGGAGGGGTAAACCTCTAATACCAAACCCTTCCTGTGCCCAATTGATGCATCTACAAAAGTTACTCAAACCTAGTCCAAATCAACATGGTTGCCAAAAGAATATATATCTGTTGAATAGTATAGGTTACATGTGGGTATATGTTGGAATTGACATTCCTAAAAATTACACTTTCAATTCTAATAATTTTGACATTTTTTCCAAATAAGTCATAAAACTTTTCAGATTTCTAAACAAGTCCCAAAACTCATAAATGGATGCTCTGTTGAGCCTCACTTTAATTGCTCACCACATGGATTAGAGGTAGTCTAACCTTTAATAAGTGGACAACGAAAAATTGGTATTAGATAGAATATACCAATTAGAAATTATACAGACTTTCTTCATATTTAAATTATTTTCTGTAGCTATATTTCTTCTTTGTTTTCCTGCTTTAACTACAATATTACACTACTGTAGACATACATGCCAACTTTTATTGGAGCCTAATGTATCTTGTGGCAATTCAAGCAAGGATGTTGAATAAGAAGATGTATCATATAAAATTTTGGATTTTTATGTACATTTTTTGGCATATATACATTCTTTCTCAATACTTTTGCATATAATCTCAAGCACATATTAGTACAAGTTTATTATACTTCAAAAATGTTGATCACAATAGATAATATTCTTATTGATTATTGATTATGATTCTAAATGGATTATTACTTCATTTCTTATTTCCAACTTTTTAGTTTTTGTGTCAATGCGAGGGTATCTAAAGTGCTGATACTTAAGATCATGTTGGAATCAATTTAATATTTCTAAAATTTCTGTCTTGATGATAATAATTTAATTAGTAATATTTTCTAATACTAAAATATATATAATTTTCTCACACTTAATAAATTTTGGAATACCGTGGTAATATCAGGTATGTAAATTCGTTATCCTTAGAACCTCTAATAAACAATTAAATATGTTCATATATTACTTTTATAATAAAGCTTGATAGGCTCAATAAGATATCAAATCAAGTTGTACCTAGCTTGAGTTTGGTGCAATAAGAATTCAAGAATGAACTTCAAATAGAGCTCGACCTCAAAAATTGATAGGATATACAATTTAATAAGAATAAAATTAAGCATGGGCTGGAACAACTCAATATGAGCTTGTTCCATTACCGCCTTACTTAGAACTTTCCATTCCTAGCACTACTATCAGACACGTTACTTAGTACAACATTTTCACTCTCTTTTGTAATTATATGGCATATCTGCTATGAGATATAACATTGATGGTAGATTAAAACAAACAAAAAGATTTGCATGTATTAGCGTGTACACTAAAAGAAGGAAGACTTTTTGCTATGGAACTTATTGTAGGTAAATTGTAGCAAATATACATTTGCAATGAAAGTTTTTTATCAAGTACTTGTAGAAAAAAATCCCGTCATAAATACTAATCATTGCAATATTATAGCAAAAGTGTAATGACTAAAATTGTCACAAAGAATTGCGATGATTCTATGGCGATTATCTTTTGCCTTGATTTTGGCTTGATACATATGTGATGATTTCATCGCAACATTCGATAAACAATTCTGAAAATTTTGTTACTCTTCTTCGTTTATCTGACTTTTTAATTATTGATTTTAATGTATCCAATTAATCAAATTAGTATATTTTATTAATTGTTACTAGTAAATTAACTGTAACTGAATGATAAAATATTATTAATATAAATATCAATAATTTATATAAATATGAAAATTAATTATAGAAATATGCAAAAAAAACTAATCCCTATTTACATCAATGATAAAAATATCATTGTTGTGGTGACAGCAAATGAGTGTCATGTGAACTTTCATCTCAGCTCCTACTCTGGAGGACTTAGTTCACAGTTTGGCATTAGTATATGCCTACAAAAATACGTTAGATAATTAATTAATTTTATGTAACTTATGGAAAAGTACAAGTAAACTTAAATTAATTACCTTTTTAACCATTAATTTGCTACTTTTGTCGTCTGATTCATAAAATTTAACTAATTACATTTTTATCCATAATTTTTGTTCTTTTGTCAATTAAGTCCTCAAACTTCCATTAATTACCTTTTTAACCATTAATTTGTTAGTTTTGTCATCTAATCCTTAAAATTCAATTAATTACATTTTGTATTCATAATTTTTGTCATTTTGTCAATTAAGTCCTCGAACTTCCATTACTTACCTTTTTACCAATTGCCTTTTTATCCTTAGTTCATACTTACCCATAATAAACAACCCAAAATCATACTAACACATTCTGATTAATAAAAAAATAAACAAAAAAATTAAAAAATAAAACAATAAATCACATAATAAACCAACAAATCTCCATAATAAACTAGCAAATCACATATATAATAAACCAAGAAATGGACGCATATTGTTCAAGCTAGAGTTTAGAGAGAGAAGCAACTCCTTTTATTTAGACTAAAAAATTTTCAAATTCAAGAGTCTATTCGTAGTCCTTTGTTAGGTGGTTGGACCCAGCTTTAATTTTCGGCCAGAGTTTAAACTAGATTATGTCTAGCACAAATCGAGAAGGGAAAAGGGCATCTATTTCTATCGAAAGGAAAGGATTTAGTTTCTCGGTGGTGGATAGACATGGTGACTTCAAGGTTCAATTAACCGAATCAAGAAAGTGGTACAAGTCTTCTGTTATATTTGAGGCTGATGAGTTTCGATGGCGGATAGGGATTTGGAGGGAGTTTTGGTTTAGGAAAGGAGAAAATCCATGGAGGCAAAGATGCAAATCGATTGGCAGATCAATTGGTGATGAGTTCATAATTTATATATATTTTTGCAAGAATTACCTTAGCTTTTGTTCCAATTTATTAAGTTGATAGGGCTATTAATGATGTTATTTTGTGTTTTGAATGGATTAAAGGCACAATGGCATGTTTGGACTAGAAGGAATAAAGTGGCTCTTTTTGTCTTGGTACAAACTTCTTGTGGGTGGAGAAGTAATTAGCCCACTTATTCAATTTTTAAGCCCACTGCTCGTGGGTTCCTGTTGGGTTGAAATAAGGCAGGCCGATATCTACAACAATCTACAGTCTCAGGAACAAGGAATAAAAAGGTCATCATTCCAGAAGGATAGAAAGCTAGGGAGTGGTGGGCATTAAGCTCTGCGGTATTTGAATTTTCTTGGAATTGTTGGCGAAGAAAGTTTTAATTCGATGAGACTGATGGGTTCAGGAGATAAATTAGTAAGTCCCAGATTTTACTGCCCTTGCTGCTTTGGTTTGCTTGAGATCTCTATTTCTTCGGTTGGTGGGTTTCACAGTCCTGCAGTAAGAAAGAAGTCGGAGCAGGTAGAAAAGCCGCATTTGGAAATGGAGAGGCAAGCTGTGGCAAAATCAGGCGATGCAATGGGGAAGGGTTCTGAGAAAGAGGAGACTACAAAGGTTTGGGACAATAGGGTTTAGGCCCCTTTAGAGCTGGTTCAGAATTTCGGGCATGGTGATGGCCTTTCAGGAATTAAGGTCTCAGAATCCAAGCAGATTATAGGCTTGTCCAATAAAACTTCTTTCTCTGAGAGCCCAAGTAGGAAAACGAGGAGGGGCTTCAGATTTTCCGGAATATTTTGGCATCTTTCCCATTTTCAAGTTGATTCTTGTGGTGTCACTGTTATTAATAGTGATGTGAATTTTTCAGGGGAGATAGGTGTTGTTTCAGTTGGTGTGGTTGCTTATGGGTGCCCAATTAACCTGTCAACATATTGTATGATAAGGGGACCTGATTCATGTATAATCTGTCTAAAGGAGGTTGTTGATGAAGCTATTTTGGGTTTTGAGGTACAGAAGGATAATCTCTCGGACTTATGACACATTTCAGACTCTTAAGTTGGCATGGTGGCGGATCCTTTATGTGTGATTCCGCCACTTGAGGAAAGAGTCTTGATGTTGATTCGATTTAGGTGAATTCCTCAGCTTGGGTTGATAGATTTCTAAAAAGAATTTGTAAGATTGCGTGAGTTCAAATTTGACGAGTTAGGGGATTCAGCCATTAAATTTATAAAGGAAGTACACAAAAAAAGAAAAGAATTACTACAGGGTTTATCATTAAATAAATAGGTTGTCCAAAGGAAAGAGACGGTTGTTAATCAGAAGTTAAAGAGATTAGAGTGTAATATAAATTATGATGCTGGAAATGGGGATCTTGGGAAGGAGAATTTTGTATGTTCTACAGGGTCTAATGTTTCATCATGGGAGAGTTTGGTATAAAAAAAAAAACAAGGAGAGCTAGCATTTTCTAATATCCTCCAGAAACAGGGTTGTTAAATAGCCTTGATTAGGGGCCTATGTGTAAAGAGGTTCACTTTATAGTTTAGGTTGTGATTTGGGATGCTCCTTATTGGTGAGTTTAGTTTTTTTGTGCTTTGTATGGGTGGATTGTGGGGTTACTAATGTGGTTACTTTGATGCGGTTGGTTGCTTAGGTTTGAGCTTTTTTTGCTTTATTATCTTTCACTCTAAGATGATTTTGTAACTCTTTTTTTCTAATAAAATTTTTTGTTGTCTTTTAAAAAAAATAATAAACCAAGAAATCTCCATAAATAATACTCCCTCCGTCCCACATTCTTTGAAACATTTTCCTTTTTGGATTGTCCCATATTCTTTAAAATATTTCCTTTTTTAGTAAATTTTATCATGTATTTTTACCATTATACCCTCTCTCATCTCTCAAATACTCTATTTTACCCTTAAAACCTATAGCCTGATATTTTTGTTTTGTGGAAACAACGGTGACTGGTGGAAACGAAGGTGACGAGGCGACGGACAGGGACGAAGGCGACGAACCCAGACGATGTTGACAAACGCAGATGGCGTTGACGAACGCAGACGAGATCGTAGATTGAGGCAATAAACAAAGGCGGGCGATGACAAATAAACGACCGAAGACGGCGACTGAAGGATCTCCGATCGACGCGATGAATCGACCAAAAGATCTGCGATCGAGACGACGAATCGATGCAAAGATCTCGATCAAGACGACGAATTAACAGAAGGATCTCGGATCAAGACGAATCGACCAAGGGATCTCTGATCGACAAATCGTGACAGATCGACGAAGGCTGAACGGTGAACGCGGAGACAGACGAGAGCCGGAGCCAAACGGTGATCAGCGCGTGGCTGTGTCGGAGACAAGGGCATTACAGGAAAATACAGACTTGCCTAAAACTTCGTGCAAAATGATTTGTTTCAATAAACACAGGACGGAGGGAGTAATAAATTAAACTAACTCATTTCAATTAATCACATAATAAACCAAACAAATCAAACCAAACTAAAGAAATTAAGAATTGGACCTATTGAGAAAGAGCAGAGATTCGAACAGAAAGAGACAGGGTGCAGGAGGAAGGAGATGAAAGATGGCTGAGGGGTGTAGGAGGAAAGAGAAGAAAGATGGTGCCGGAGTGAAGGTAATTCGGCTAACTGAAAAAATAGTGTGGAGGAAATCTAGCATGGCGGAATAAAGACAGAAAGGGGAGGAGATCGGAGGATAGAAGAAAGATTAGACTGGCAGACCTTAATTCAATGGAGGAGGAGACAAAAAAAGAAGAAGACCGATAGATGTCAATTTGACAGATAAGGAAATAGAAGGAAGATGAGATTGGTGGACCTCGATTCGAGGAAGGATGAGAGCAGAGGAAGGAAAGAAGGAGAACGCATGAGGAGTTTTAGTTAGAGGAGAAGACCAAAGCGGAGAGTTCAAAGAAGATCAGAGGATGTCAAACGATTTAGAAATGAGTAGGTGAAAGGCAGGGGAAAGTTTAACTCTTGATATTGGCTTCTCTTTATATATGATTTAGCCTCAATTAGCATATAATCAAAGCAGACATGTCGCAAATGTCCCGCCCAAATTTTCCACCAAAATTATCACTGCACGCCCAAAATTTTCTCCCTTTGGTTTAATTTTTCCTAGTTTTTCCCAATGATTTACCCTCAAATTTCTATTTATTCCTACAATTTTTCCATAACACTCAACTACTAATAAACTACAAAAAATTAAAAAATTTTTGTTAAATTGAACGTTAAAAAAAAGTTCAGGCTCTATTACAATAATTATTATAAATGGCTAGAAATTTAATGTTTCAAAATACTAGAAATCTAATTTAATGAATATAAACAGCTTATGGACCAATGTTGTGATTTTCATAAATTTCTACAAAATTACTAAACGTATTAAATATGGAATCCTTGAAAAGGATGCTACTTTCTAAATATAGAAACCCTAAAATAGAAAGTTTAGGATTTAGGGTTAGTGTTTTAGGGTTATATATGGTTTAGTATTAGTATTTAGGGTTAGGGTTAGTTTTATGGTTTATGGTTTGGGTTAGTGGTTAGGGTTTGGGTTAGGGTTGATGGGTTTAGTGTTTAAGGATTAGGGTTATAGATAAATTTGAAAGTCTTTCAAAAGTTTGGAGTTTCTCAATTTAAAAGTCTTCAAAATGTTCAAAGTTTCTAAATTTGGAAGTCTCCAAAGTGTTTATAGTTACAGTTAGTGTTAGGGTTATTTGTGTTTAGGGTTATGGTTTAGGGTTAAGGTTAGTTTTAGGGTTAGTGTTTATGGTACTTAAAGTCAGGGTTGAGGGGTTTAGGAATAAGGATTTAAGGTTTAGGATTTGGGGATTTAAAGTTTAGGATTTAGGGTTTAATGTTTAGCAATTAGAGTTTAGGGATATCGGTTTAGGGATTAAAGTTTAGCTTTTAAGGTTTAAGGCTAAGGTTTAGTATTTAGGGTTTAGGGTCTAGGGTTTAGGGTTAGGGTTATGGATTTTAGGGGTTTAATTAGGGTTATGGTTAAGGTTGGGGGGGGTTTTGGATTAGTGTTTAATTTGTATTTAGGGTTTAGCGTTTAATGTTTAGGGTTTAGGGTTTAGAAATTTATAGTTTTAAGGTTTAGGGATTTGGGGATTTAGGGGTTAAGGTATCCGTAGGAAGATCGTAGCAGTATTTCCTACGATTTATTATAGTACCAAACGGAATCATAGGAAAATCGTCTCAGTTATTATTGTTGACTAGTCCAAGCTCATTTTACCTATGAATCTGTGACGATTCGTTTTTGCCTTGCTCTAAATCATCACAATTGTTTATCATAAAATATCCCCCCTTTTGTAGTAGTATGTTTTTCCAACTTTAAAATTTAGTGTCAAATTTTAGTTTTTTCTCTTTATTCGGGATAGAGGAAGTTTAATTTTCCATTTGTGGTTATCATTGAGGACATTTTACTTTTAGCTTTTAAGTTTGTGCCAGTGGCGTTTAGTTATAGCAATAGAGGTTGTAACATGGTTGTTCATCATCTTGCTTATGCTTCTTGTTTGTTAGCAAGACATGTCTTTTACACCTATCCATACTTGGATTGGTTAACTGATGTACTCCTTTCACATCTTGATTAATATAAGCAATGAGGTATACTTAAAAAAAAAATCAATTATTCACGGATTCTCTGAATCAATGGTTGCTGGTAGAGCAGAGTTTGCTAATGGAAATATTAATAGCTTGGTTAGAATTGAAACATTAATAACTTGGCTAGAATATAAACATTTATAAGTTGGTTTGAATAGAAAATAATTACAATTTGATTAGAATGAAAATATTCATAACTTATTCACAACTTAGTTAGAATAAAAACATTCTAAGCCAAGAGCCACCGAGCCATAGCATGAGCGTCGCGATGCAAGTTCGACAAAATACAAGTGAGGGCTTATCTGGCAAACTCTATGAATTAAAAGGATTACGGAGGAACATTTTCGCCGAATACACAGCCGTGACTTGAGTGACGCAGTGGGCATTCCTTCCACTTCCAGCGCGCCTCCTCCTGAATCCTGTTTGCCCTACCCTTCCCCGCGAACCCTGAAGAATCCGCAATATCACCGAAGCGAAAAGCTGATGGCCATGAAAGCCACTTACTGAAATGTCCAAAGCTTGACCCCATTAACGATCAGGAAAATCAGTCGAACGTCAGTCGGACAGAAGCTTAATTTGAGTATGTATTTTATGGAGACTTGGTCGCTAACATTGGAAATTGTTCTCATGTGCTGCTTATTTTGTATTTCTATGAATGCTTAGCAATGAATTATTATTAAGTGCAGACTTAGACAGATTTAAACGCGGGAAGAACTAGATATCCTAGGTGCTGTTGCTGTTCGAGATGACCTAGTAATTGGCATCCAGGTATCAGTTTTCTTGTGCATTTTCAATTTATAAATTGTACTTATGTTTCTAGCTTTAAAATTATCAAGCTTTTTGGTACTTTTCTCCTGTACCTGTGCTGGTGATCAGTGTTGATAGAAAGGGATAATCTCATTGAATTTGAATCATATTATATATAACACAGAACTGTGTTTACAATTATTTGCTTATTTATTTTTGTGAAAGGCAGAATGATATTTTCATTAGTTTGAGGAGTGTCCAGATGAACGTACTAGAAACAAGATTGAGAAGAAAGAAAACACAGGTAAAAGTATCTTCTATGAATGTATTTCCATGGTCCGCTACATTCATGTCTAAGTGAGTTCTGTTGTCTGGCGAAGATAAGATCTTGTAACACCTTAAGCTTGGGGTGGATGGACTAGCTATGTACCATGTGTGTGTGTAACAATTATTGTTCCATTCTTCCCCTTTCTAGCTGTAACCTGAAAGTTTGGAAAGTCCATTATTAGGCTATCCAGAGTCCTTGGGCATACGTTGGAAGTGAAAAGTTTAGTTGTCAGGTTCCTTTGCTTGTCTTGTGAGTTGGGACTAGTAGCATCAGGTGATTCTACAATGAGGTTACTTTTACATGGGGTTTATCAGCCATTTTTATCACTGTTGAGTCATACCAGCTGAAAGGACTCCTATAGTAACAAATATAGGAGTAACATCACCTATTAGGCAATCTGTAATCTGGTGATCAAGCAAAAACTTACTTTAATCATAAAGAATATCTGGCGACTCATGAAAATAGGAATGGAGAAGCAAAAACTTACTTTAATCACAAAGAATAACTGTTGAGTCATGAAAATAGGAATGGAGAACAAAGATAGTAGCAATGACACATTTAGTCAATCACTGAGGTGCGAGAGACGATTAGACAATCACTGGTTTCAGGTGTCAATAAGCTGGATTTTGTTTAAGGAAAAAGGCCCCTGTTATCTAGAATGTATTACATTGTTATATGCGTTGTATATCTATTGTAAATGTATGTGGCATACTGCTTTAGTTGGTACAAAGTAAGGAAGAGGTTCATTGCTAGCTGATATGAAGATCTTAGGAAGATTGAGAAATGCAATATGGCAATAACTATGGAGATGAAGCTTCAAATATGTGTGTGTGTGTGTGTGTGTGTGTCTATATATATATATATATATATATAGAGAGAGAGAGAGAGAGAGAGAGAGAGCATTGAAGTTTTTATATCCATCCAACTCAATGTGATTTAAGAAAGCGCATCATCTTTGCATGTATTTACTTCTAGTGAATGCTGGATTCAATTTTTCTTGATTTGGATATGATTCAAAATGGACACCTTTTATTGAATTAGTTAGTTGACAGAATTACATTGTGCAAACGTTGGATTAGGGTCTGTGTGATCCAGAAGCGTTAAACTGGGAAGTTGACATTGACCTTAGCTAGGGAGAGTATAAGGAGACTGTCTGAGACCAGCAAGTCAATAGTTCGCTTTAAGGCATGTTATTTGCAAATTGCATAGCTGTATGTCTTGATGGATAGGAATGAACATGGACTTTTAGAAAGATTGACTAAACTGCTTCAGTTTTAGGTAACTTATGATTAAGTGCACTGGTTTTGGTGAAGATGGGTTACTTGCAGTTCTCAGAAGATTGTGTTTGATATAGAACTCCACAGCCTGTTGAATTGAATTTCCATAGTTCATTTTAATACTGAAATGCACAAGAATTATAGTTGAATGCAATACGATCGAATTAACTTGCCCCAAGTTTCAGTGAAATAGAATGATTTCTGCGCATGTGCACATGATTCTCAGCTTAGTGGAATAGATTCATCTTTCCTGAAGAAATGTGGACATTGCAGCTTCAGTAGCAGATGGTTTCCACTTCAGGCAATTAGATTCAATCTCCAGTATGATATTACCCATGAGATTCGCCATTCTTAGCCCTTCGGTTTGTTCTTTTGTGACTGGCTACTTACAGTTTTATAAAAAATATATATATATATTCTCTCTGTCCTATGTTCTTTGCACTATTTACTTTTTAGCAATTTATATATAATTTTTTAATTTCAACATTTTAGTATGTAAATGAAGAATTTTTATATAAAAAAGATAAATCAAGACATAGTTTCTAAATATATATTTTTTTTAATTTTTTTGAACAAATACTGATATAAATAAATTCAAGTCAAACCAAGTGAAAAAGTCAAATGGTGCAAAAGATATGGGACGAATGGAGTAATAACTATTTTTTATTAATAGCTATTTGTTATAGATAAATTTTTTGTTTTTAATCTTTTATTATTACATGTTTGTTCTTTTATGAGTATTTTTTTAGAAGTTAATTAGTTTTTTATCAATATTTATTTATTCTTTTAGAAGAACTAGTTGTTATATTACCAGTAACTGTTTGTTTGTCTGTATTGTTTCCTGGCTTAACTAATTGTTTGTTCTTTTAGTAGAACTAATTGTTTTTTAGAAATGAAAAAAAAAATGAAGGAATAGCTCGAGTTTTGTTTGATTTAAAGCTCATTTGTGGCTTATTCAAATCGTTTCAAACCAAACCCAAATAAAATTTAAAGCTCGATTCGATGGACAATTCAAACATAGCTTAATTTACTTATTACTCGGCTTGGCTCGGCTCGCTTAAGTGTTTTTTTCTTAATTTAAGCAAACAATTGGAGTTTGACTTAAGCTCGATTAGATAAAATCTTGTTCATTGCTTGCTCATATTGTTTTTATTTTAAATATAAATGAAATATCAAACTCAGTAGATATTTCAACGCATAATCATTCTAATATTTGACTTGACTAGGTACGCTTACTTATACGTACCAACAACCCTTGCCAATATAACAGAGCAAAGTTCAACACATGACAATCTCACAAGTGAAGAATAACTCCTGCCGTACAAAGAAAGATTTGATATTTTTTGTTGTTTTGCCAAAATTATTTTTACTTTGTTGGGTTATAGTGATTCAGGCTTTTGAGTCTCTAAATTTTGGTGCTATGTAATTCAGTTTCTCAACCATAAAATCTGAGGCACTTTAATACTTTAACTCGCTGACTCAATCAACTTGTCATTAACTCCTAGAATTGATCATTCAGTTATTTCGGTTATAACAGAAATAATCGAATTTTACTTCAAAATTGAAATAATCGAAACTGAAATAAACTTCGGTTTTTCAGTTTTATGATCGAAATAACCGAATTGCTTAGGAGTTGCAGGCCATGATAAGTAAAACCACTTCTTTGGCTGCACACAAACATAAATAAAACCATTTCTTTGGATGCATTCAAACTTGAAGGTGTTATCAATTGCACCCTGCCAGCAAAGTATCATTTGAACAGCTTCTGATAAGAATTTATGGGTGCTTATGTAAGTAAAATCTATAGTTTAACTAAAGTAGAAACAGTACAAAGTTACTCACTATTTAGCATACTTGAGTACTTCTACAATTTTTCCTGACAAGAAAAACGGAAACTTATGGCAACAAGGAAATCAGATCAGAACTATTATAGTTCTTAATTTCATGTATTCCAACAAATTGATAAATACTCATGTAACCAATCTCGAGGGAATAATTTATTTATTTATTTATTTATGTGAAGATTTATCTTTTTTATATGAACCTGGAAGGGGCCCCTAGAGCACCATGGCCGAGCACTAGAGCTTAACTTGATTAAGCTATGTAGTGCACATCCGAGGGGCATTCCTTATGAAGCTAAAATGTACAGCAACATGTTCAAGTGCCAAAGAATTCATGCCAAGCCACACTTGAAGCCTGAGACACCATTTGGAGCCCTATGTGTGCAACCGAGCACAATGGCGCCCAAGATTATGCGGAGTCCATAACTGAGGAGCTCAAGGACATGTCTCTTGCATCTTCTGGAGGTTATGGACATATATTCATGTCAGGAGACTCAAGAGAATTGTTCTAGCAGCTTTCTACACTCCTTGGACACGTTTGAGACACTTCAAGCATGCGTGGAACACCTTTGGGCCACTTGCATATTTTCCAAGCCAAGTTGGTCTAGGATCTCTGTTTTCTGGCTATGATACGTTATTCCTTCTAGTTTCTTGGTTGTTTTTATTATTCCTAAGTGTGTTAACATTATTAATTCTATTTATTCCAAGTATTCTATAACTAGGACTTCTAGCTCAATTTTGCTTAGGGTTTTTACATGTTTTATGCGTACCCTACTGCATCTATAAAAGGACACATCTTCATTGTAAGCAGCAGAATATTCAACATATTTGCAATGGAAATATTGTGAGACTTTTGTCCATAAAACCTTGAATTCTTAGGAACTTGTTTCTTGAGCAAGATTAAGAATAGATTCTCTTAGTATTGTTCAAATCTTCTATACTTCTCATTTCTAGCCAGGGTTGGTTAGGTTTGGAGGTGATTATCCAATCTCTTGAGGGTAAATTTAGGACTTGAAAATATCTTGGGAGGGTTCCTTGCTCGTTATAGCAAGTGGGTTCATATCACTTTTGCACCCTATAGCACCCTTTACTCCTAAAGATCTACAATAGTTGGAATTTCCATAAAAAATGTTGTAAAATTACTTATCCTTAAAGCATGGAATGATGAGCAGCAAACAACATTGATCACTAAATTCATGATCAAGTTCTAAAGCTTTGGACTCGTTCCATTTAACATAAACAAATCAAGAGGAAAAAAAAAGGTCATCAGCAGAAGAAAGCTGAAATTAACGTTTTATTCTAATCTGATTATGAGCAAACACACTACGGAGTTTAGTCTGAAAATTTAAGCTTCTCTAATGATTCACCAACTAATTAATCTTCTACACTCTAAAAATTTCACCTTAATCGATAATAATAACAAAAGAACCCATTAACATTAAACAAGCCTACTAACAGAGCTTACATTTTCTTCTTCCAACTTGAGTTGCTCTGCAATGTCCCAAATTGAATCTGTCCAAAATTGGGCACAGTGAATCACTCCAGTGCAGTCTTGCCCATTCGACTCGACGGATAGCTCGACCTCGATGATGATTAACAACCAAGGAGTGAAGGGAAAGGGTGACTAGGTTTTACAATTTGGTTTGGGCTTAGATTAGTGAAATAATCAATTAATACATTTGGGCTTACTAAGTTAATTAGTTTGGGCTTCTGGAAATAGGGGAGGTAATAGACCCATCCATAACAAAGGCTTGATACTTGGAAGAAAAAAAAATAGTTAATTCGGTGACCGAATTTTTCATGCATGAAACTAAAAAACGAACCAAAAACCAATAAAAAGTTTCAGTAATAACCAAAACTGTAGTGATAACAGAATAATTGTAAACATTCAAACTCTTAGTAACTATATCATAAAAATATTTAACTCGAAGCACTTAATGAAAAATTATTAGAAGTTTAAAACGTAGAATTTTAATAAAAATAAAAAATATTTTTATGTTTTCTAAAACGGATGAAACTCCAGTCATTCCTTCTCCAACCCATGCCACTGGCACTAGATGCAAGCAAGCCATGGCAGCGATTGGAGGATGGTTTGTCAAGACGGAGGTTGAGTTCGTCTCTGTCAAGACGAATTCTCTTCTATTCTGGTCTGATTTCGCCACTGAAATGCATCATAGGTTCGTCGAGATGAAACAAGGCAGATGGCGTGTGGTGAGGACGGAGCGTCTATGTCAAGGGCTAGTGTCTAATTTTCACAACAGTGATGATTTTGGCAATCTCCAGGTGGGGCTGAAGGCAAGCAGCGACATTGGAGGCAACAGATCAAGGAAAGGACGCGGGGACCAGAATAACGGTTGCATAGCATTCGTATTTAGGGTTCTAAGAGAAGGTGGTCAAAAAACATGGATGGAGCTTAAATTGTTAGATGGTAAATTTGTAGGGTATAAAAAAGAAAAACAAAGGAGTTTGGTGACTAAAAACTTAATTTGGCTGGACAGATTTATGGTCAAGAGGGCAAAGTACTCCACGGTCCGGTCCACAGTCGAGGAACTGAGTTGCACTGTACCAAAATCTATCATGTTTTTCGAACGAGTTGACGAAAATCAAACAAGTAAAATGGATTTTGGTTTTTTTTTTTTTTAAGAAAACAAAGAAAGCAAACTAAATAAGGAAAATCTCACAGAAACCCTTCAGACGAAGTCTTAGGACTCATCACTAACAATCCCGTTGCTCTTTCCTTGAGGAAATACCGAATTCGTTGCAGTGGAGGGACATTTCTCACCTTCCCTCCTCCTGCAACACTTGTATTTGAAGCAACTTGTAACATAAATGTAAACGTCACCCCCGATTTTGGATTTACCTTGAGTCAAGACGTTCGCAGCCAAATAATCGGTATGATGGCTGCCAATTTGTACAGATACTGATGGCTTTGATTTACAGACGTCCCTCATCGCCCAACCTGCAGACAAACCATGTGTCCAGCAGTGTCATCACTACAGCCGGCTCCACCATCACAGCGGCCAACGTTGAGAAGATTACAGGTCCCAACACTCGTCGCTCTCATGCGTAGACTACTTACCCGGCGGTCTCACTTCGCCGCACACGCACCCACATGGGTACTTCAATGCATTCTCTGTTTTTCTTTACTCAGTGGACAAGCAAAATGTGTACTTGTATCGAAGTCATCGTGGCATATGTAAATAATATATCTCATGGCACTTCTTGCTCCTTTGATTTCTATGGATTGGATTTGGATGCTCTCATTATGGAGGCCATCGTATGCTTGACGTGTCATGCAAGTTGTAATTCCTGCGATGCTGGGATCTAATCGTTCTTCTCTAAACAATTTTCTAAAGATTTTTGTTAGCATCATGTTGCTATTTGAAGATTCCATTGTGGAAGTCCCTTCTTAGTTGAAAGTTTATGCAGCTCTTTGTACACATTATTGAATAGAATATGGATAAAAAATATATTGCTGGGTCAAATTGACATAGTAGATAGCAATCCTACAAGGATGGTAGAAATATGTTGCTGTCTAGTCACTGAAGTTTCAATAGGTCTATGTACAAAATGTCCATTTAGGTCCTTCACCTTCTATTTCTCTTTCATTTTACTCCTTTTATCAAAAAACCTCACTTATGTGCTGTACGTCAAGCTTCCTTCAATTGAGGGGTAAAATATCCCACTTTGAAATTTAGGAGGCAAGTCAAACCAAGTTATAATTCAAATGATAAAAGGTATGAGTTAGCAAAGTTTTTTTTTTGTCTTGAGAGAGAGATAAAGGGGGGGGCCTCAAATCTGACTCATCACGTAAACTTTACAAATCAGGAGCTTTTACCCATTCATCTCATTTAAATGAAACATATGTGATCACATGACTTATTTTTGTCACAGAAATGCAAGTGTCAATTCTTGGGTGACTTGAACGAAAAGGAAAAGGAATGAGAATGGCGTAACAAGGATTAGTACCAAATAATAGCGTTCATAACATGCCGAGGAGATTGAGCACAACTTCCTTTCAAAACCCAGGCCATCATCTACAAAATTCATCAAGATAAGCAACAATTCAATCTCCTTTTCTAATGTTTATTGTGAGAATGGGTTATGAAGATAAAATGGAAGTTGGAAGACTAACTAGTCATTTTTTTCCCATAAACCTCTAATTCTATAAAACGAGTTAAATGCTGTAATTAAATAAATCATATTTCAGTATAGAATGCAAGTTAGATTGTGTAAATTATACAATGTTAATAGTTTCTTAAATAATTCAAATTGAGAAAATTGAAGTAGATAATCGAAATAATGTAAAAAACCCGTTAAATGGTTAATTAGTTCATCTTCCATTTCGTCTTTGTTTTAGTCATCATATATCAACAGTCATTTAAATGGACAGATTTAGGGAGTGAAACAGGTCATTGGGAGTGAAACAGGCCTAATTAAAAAGGACCAGATCATTGGGAGTAATTTTTTTAGGTGATGAAATTGGACTGATGAGGTGAGATATATCTGTAGAACTTTAAAAACTAATAATATTGTTGGCTAAGATATTTATTAACTAATATTGAGAAAACGCATTGGCAGCTTCAGCCGTAGAATAAGCTTTCCCTGCTACTTTCTTTTGGCATTCGATTTCCTTGCTAATTAGCTTTTTTTTTTTTTTTCATTCAACGAATGATATGAATATGCTATACTTGCATGGAATCCGGGGACAATTGTCTCCGCAAAAGCTCCTCTTAACTTTAATGGTCCCAAGTAGAACAAAGTTAAAGTCCTTTTGTCTATGGTGGAGCTTTAAACTTGGCAGCAACGAATGAAAGTTTCTCCTCCATAAGAAGCTCACGTAAAATTAGGTTTTTTGGAGAAAAAAAAAACTATTTAGCACGTTCGGAAGGTAACATTTTCAAACGGTAAACATGCATATCACATGTTTACGTTAGTCAAAGGGTAAAATGTATTACTTTACAAAGTTTGGAAAGAGAGTCAACCGAAGTTAAAGTTTAAGGATAAAGTGTCTAAATTGGCAAAGTATGAGGGGTAAAAGGGACTTTAGGTTATATAAAAAAAGCAAAAATTACCAAAAAAATCCTGAGGTTTAGCTCAAGCCTATAGTTTTATCCCCATTTTTTCAAATACCTATAATTATCCCCTGGAAACTTAACTTCATGACTGTTACCATAAAAAGGGAAAAAAAATCCCTTACTTAGCCCATTTGACCTCCTTCCATAAAAACTTTGGGCTGAAATTTTTACATCTAACGATTTACCCCATTTAAAGAAAAACCTAAACTCATCCCCAAACCAAACCCACCCACCCACGCACACCGCTGCCGGAACATGTCTGCCCCCATCATCCCTCATCTTCTCTCTACCTCCCTCGGTTCGCCTCCCTTCTCTCCTTTCCTCTCCTCTTTGCCTCCTTCAGTTCTTGTCCCTTCTCTCTTCTTTTGTGAGGAAGCCTCATTTACCCTAATATAAGGTGTTCCCAAGATCTTAGGATAATCAGGATTTAATAATTCTGCTCTTAGTTGCAAATGGCTGAACTAATACTTGTGTTGTTTAAAACTTTATACTTTCCATGGCATTCATTAAACACTTAAAACACATACCGAAGTCATATAAATAAATTTATTCAAACTTCCAAGCATTAGCTTATGTACACATAACATTTAACTTATGTATATCAATAAGCAAACATAGTGTATATACAGACATATACACTAAATAAGTCCACGCACAATTGTCAAATTAAAGGCATTTCCTTGATACCTAAGTACTCAATATGTACAAAATCTGAGACTATTAAAATAACTCCCATATGAGCACAAAAGCTCCAGAAATGAGAGGTCCAACTTCTCCTTATGCACTTTACCTGTATCTATCAAGGCTATTTTAAATACTTAGTTAGTAGATTAATATTACTAACCAATAATTTAGAATCATTAAAGATTTATGTACTTTAAATACCTACACCAAAACCTTAATTAACAACCCTTCAATAGGTATGAGGCTTCACACTACTAGTATCTGCACAATGTGATATTTAAGAGAATGAGAATTATAAATTCTTAGTAAGAAATTAAATACCTGCAAAATAAACTTTATGACCCATCATATATAACATTATACACATCTTAATGTGAGCTCAAAATGTTATGAGATCTTGATTAATGGCAACTAGTACGGGTTCTATGGCGGGAAACCTATTCTTAACCTGATTCTTCTTACAAGAGTTTAACTCTTGCTTTAGCAAGCTTGGCTTGTCATTACTTACCCTTGCTCACATAGTACAGGAGTTCTTGGTGGCTCATTCTTACTAAACTTGGTAGTTTAGCTAGGGTACTCTTAAGCGTCAAAGCCTATCTTAAATACTTAATACCCTGTATACCTACTTAAGAGTTATTTAATTACGTAGCCCTTAAGTCATTTATTATCCACCTCTTACTCTCTTAATTAATGCATAGTAAAAATACATAATGCATCAATTTTAATTTAAACTTAAACCTTGAATAATTAATGCAAGCAAACATCAACTTCAGTGTCTTTATGGTCGCAGTTTTGTATCATTCTTTGTACCTTTATAGTAGCTTAAGTATTTCTCTTTTAATTAATCATTTAGCTACATAAATAAACCATAATTAGGATAATATTACAATATTCCTTATGGTTAAGTGGTTAGTAATAACCCTCTCATTGGATTCCAATTAACTGGCCCTTTACTCAACACGCATATAAAATGTTTCTTGGTCCTCTTTAATTTCTTATTTGTTAGCTTACCAAAAACTAATTTAAATACACTTAATACCTGATTAATAAACCCATTAAACCTGTAATTAATCAAGAACAAGGAAGAACCGAATTAGCTCTTACACTTGAATCAAACCGTGTTTAAGTTCCTTCCTACTTCAGCTTGGTTCCTAAGTTGTTCTTTTTATTTTTCCCTTAATAAACAAACAACAACTAGCTTAAAAACATATTTTCCAGCAGCTACAAAGCCGTAAAAAGCTCAAAAATAGGGAAAGAACAAAACAAAACTTACTTGAACAAATAACTTGAAAAGCAAGTTTGGGATGGTTCCATATTTGATTTTTCTTCAAAACCTTGCTTAATTGTGCGTGAATTTGATGGATTGGAGCTTGGATTTGGTTTAGCTATGGAGTTTCGAATGGGAGAAAGTGCTTTCGGGTGGTCTAGAGTTGGAGGAAGAAGATGGCCAAGAAAATAATGGAAAGTCGACTTATGTAGGCTCAAGGTGCACGTGTCACGCACTTGGTCCCTTATTTGTACACAAAAGTACGTTGGGGACTTATCCAGGTCAGACTAGAAAAATTAGGACCAAAAGCAACATTATACAGCGTCTTAATCCTCCTTCACCTTAATTACACGCTCAGTCCTCAACTTTGACATACGTGCAATTTAGGTTTGATATTTTGAGGGTTACATATAAACCATTCATGGACAATTCTAGTTTATTCACAATTTCATAAGGGTAGAGCGGGAATCACGAAAAGTTGTGATACCTTAAATTTAATAATTTTCTATCTTCTAGCCAACCATGAAATAAAAATGCGTTACTATATGAAATGACTGAAATGACTAAAATGCCCTTCTTGGTCATGTTTTCTTAAATGATCAATTTTGTCCTCTTTAAGCTACTATACTTTATTAATCCGAGAACTTGCTTGCATTAAATATTCTAAGTATATTAAATTACTAAAATAACAAATGTTACCTCAGTAATTATGATCCAAATTTTTTGGAGAGCCGTCACATCTCCTCTCCACCATAATCTGCCGCAATTGTGTCTGGGATATGTGAAGGAACTAACGTCTTCTTGTTTGGGTTTGTTCCTAGAAATCAACCACATTCGATCAGTTGGGTCTTACTTGGCAATGAACCCTAAATCTTGAAGGAACCCTAAATCGCAAATGAACCAATATTTTCTTGTTTCGAATGATGGCAAAGGAGGTTACGAAGTTGCTAAAGATGACTCCAATTGAGATGGTGAATTTGAGGTGAAGGTTGTTCAGATCCAAATTAGAGGTTGTGGATTGCAAAATTGCTTGATGAGTCACGAACAATGGTGGCCCTTAGGCCTCAGAGATATTGCCCTTACAGTTGGTGCCTTCGATAGACCAGCAATTGATTCATACCTCTATCGTCCTCCCCACATGGATTCTAGGTTAGATAAACCATCAATTGGTTCCTTTATTAAATCATTTTGGGTCTTTGTTCTACTTTCTTTGGCTTTGACCTGCTATTTCTATTGCTTTGCCGCCTTAAAATAGCGGCCAACTTGATGATGCCAGCCAACGCCAACAAGTTTGTGGAGAAGGGGTTCCAAATTGCTCCAAATAAAATGGTTCCAACGATGACGTCAGATAGAAGAGAAAGGGAAAAGAGACATGAGTAGTGAGAGAGGACAGGAGATAAAATGGGAATCAAGTCAATGCTGGACTAGAATCCTCGAATCAATCTTCGAAGTTGAATTCAATGAAAGTTCTTGTGACTGGATGGATTGCAAAAAACAATCTCTTATTGATGAACTCACTTGAGGTGATTCAATGTTTGATGGCTGTTGTTGTTAGAGAAGGTCGTCGCCTTGGGATTGAAGCCCTAGTAGGTCGTTGTCAAATAGCTCTGAGGAAAGAAAAAGGATTTAGATTTGTTTTGAGTTTTTGGTTAATTTTTTGAGTGATTATTTGGTTTGACTTGAAAGCATTTTAGTAGTTAAGGCCAAATTTTTTATGGAAGAAATGTAGGAGGGCAGAGCCAGATATTTTCTCTTTTTTATGTTAACAGTGAATAACGGTGTTAAGTGTCTAGGGATATAAATGTAGGTATTTAAAAAAAAGGAATAGAATTGTAGATTTGAGCAAACCTCAAGAGTTTTGGTAATTTTCCCTATAAAAAATGATGTCTACATTGTTTTCGATACCTTTGGAAAGAAAAGAAGGTAATACCAACCGAGCATTTGAGTAGTCCTCAACGTGTTTGACCTTCTACGTTATCAAGCCATTCATTTTAACTTAAGTAAATTTAATTTAAAATAATTTATATTTTTTACCCATAATTATTTCTGAAATTAGTATTATATAAGTATAATAATTCATTGAAAATTTAATTTTTATAATGTTACTAAATTTGTATAACTTTTTCCTTTTTAATACCTACAAAAAGTAAAATTCATAAAATTTTAATAATATAAAAAATTTACTTTCACTAAATTATTATACCTACATAATATTTACTTTCAAATATACTTGGTTTGGCACAAAAAAATGAAAAATAAAAATAAAATATTTTAATTAGATTAAGTTGAACTAAATTGTTGGCCCATGTGCAACCAAGAGGGGGGTGAATTGGTTGGGTTCAAAAAATAAAGCACAAATTGATTCTTGAAACCCCAAACTCAAATTCAATTTGAAGAACAATGATTAACTTTATTTTACTCAGAAAATGGCTACCACAATTCACCTAGAATTTGCTTTAAAAGCTATCTTTGAAGTAGTTTTGAAAACAAGCAAGTTTAACCAAAACAAGTTGCATAAAACACCCACCAAAGCTCAAGTAGGTAGAGAGAAGAAGAAACTTGGACAAGGGAATTTTTATAGAGGTTCGAACTCTCCTCTTGAGAGCCTACTCCTCTCCTCAAGCTCACCACTTGAGAGTTTTCTTCTCTACTATGAACCACAATGATACACAATAGCCTTCAAAGGCATACAACACTTTGGTAGATCCTTCTACTTTCACCTCTCACTAGTTTTGCCAAAGGCTAACTAGAAACCCTTCTAACCCTTTTTCCCTTACAAGGAAATCACTCAACCACTCAAGACAAGCTTAACAATTTGTGGTTTCAGGATAAGAACTAAGCAACCAATGCTAGATAAGCCAATGAAAGCACAAGCACAAGTTCTTGGCAACTTTTCTGATTTTAACTCTTAGATGGATGATTCTTTCATCTAGTTGCCAAGTTATGTTTACAACTTGTTTCTTAGTGTAAATATGCTCTTTAGGAAGCTATTGGACCGTTGAAGCCCTGCTGGAAGTGCCTGAAAAGTTTCCTTAAAATCTGGAGAGCCGTTGCTCTGTTTTACGCGAAAATGCAGCTTTCCCAGATTTCGTGTTATGTCCTGAGTTTAACAGGTTAAACTCAACTTCTCTCTCCAACGGTCAGAAGCAGCAAGAGACAGAGCATTTAATGCGCGGTAGACGTGTACAGGTGGCGTCTTCTGATTCGCCCGAGCTCTATTTGAAATTTTGGCTGAAAACGCGCCACTTTAACCATTTGAATCCAAGCCTTCAGACTTCAACTTAGCAGGTTAAAACAGAGTTTTAACGCATCAGCTGAAGCTTTGAAAAATCACAGGAAACTTAACCTTCGAATTAACCCAGTTTAACGTGTTACAGTGTAAAACTTGGGAGCAAGTTAAACTTAGGTAAAACACATACTTGTTAAGTTTTGACTTTAATGGATTAAACTTAAAACCACTCCAAAACACTTGTCATTTGGAAATCAAAACTTGATTCAAACATTAACCTATTTTGATAACCTACCAAATTCTCTTTAAAAACAAGTTTTATCATCAAGCTTAAAACATATTTTTTGAAACAACACTTGAAATACTTGAAATTTAAGCACAACTTTAACAAATCTATTTTGACCCAATAAAATGAGATTAAACACAATAACACAATACACTTGTCATCATCAAAATTAAATATTTGCTTGGAACAAATCCAACATAAATTAAAAACAAATCAAGTGAAGTTTTGCAACATGAGTGATACTTATATAAGTCTGGCGTATACCAAAAGTCATCCCCCATAATATATAAACTAACAGTTTACTCTAGATTCTTATAAAGTAGTCATTCACATCATTGGTCTATCTTTTTTCTATTTTCGTTGGTAGTAACCCCTTTTGGCACTTTATATTGCTCCTCTTTTTGCACGTATTTTTTTGTGGAAAAGAAATTCTCTCTCTCTCTTTTTCTTACACCAGTTTCTTTCTATTGCTTATATTTAATTATACATTCTCATGTTTTGTTAGTTTGCTCTAACTTAATTCATTTGCTTTTATCTCGATTTTTCTGTTATTTTAGTTTTTTTCTTTGATTTAAATTTTTTGTTTCATTATTTGCTCTAGTTTTTTTTCCTCTTATATGTCATAAAACAAGTTCAAAATTTTACAAGAGAAAGTCCATAAATAAATAAAAATAAAAAAGAAACCAAGCAGCCAATACTAAAAAAAATTGAGATTTTGTTTATGTTTTTTATTGGTTTCTACTTATTCTTTTAGATAACTAGTTGCCCTTTTCTCAACAGTTATTTGTTCTTTTTTCTCAACTTTCTATTCTTTTTAAGTTATGTTTGTTTTTTTAAAAAAATATTTATTCTTTTATATAGCTATTTGTTTATTACTAAACATTTACTTTTCCATCATTTTTTATTATTTTTTTAGGGAACTAGTTTTTCCTTTATTAGCAGTTATTTATTTTAGATAAACTAGCAATTGTACTATCAGTAGCTATTTTTTTACTCAACTTTATACTCTTTAACAAGAAGTGTGCTTTTTTTTTTTTATCAATTCCCGGTTGTCATTTTATAGAAACTATTTGTTATTTTATTAGTAGTTGTTAGTTCTTACATCAATTTATATTTTTTTCCTCAACCTTATGTTTTTTTAACCAATAATTATTTATTTTTTTACCGGTTCTTGGTTGTTCTTTTGGAAAAAGCTTCTTATTTTTCTAGTAGTAGTTATTTATTTTTTATTAGTATTATTTCTTTTATTAATATATATTTATTATTTTACTAGTATGTATGTTTGTTCTTTTATTGTTTCGTGTTACATAAAAAAGTAGACATGAGAAACACAATTCAGGAAAAGCGAAAAAAGAACGGATGCAAAAAAAAAAACAACTAAATAGGAGTGAGAAGACAATGACGTTAAAAAAGTTGTAGTAGGACTGTAGGAGAGGGAATAGAACAACTGCAAGAGAGGGGAAACAAAAGAAAAAAAAAAAAAAAAAAGAGCAGTAGGACCGAGGGAGAAATAAATACTGGGATCGAATCTGGGATTCCTAAGTAATTTCGCGCTTTTTAGACCAACTCTCGAAATGATACTATTATGGGAAAGTTACAAAACCCCTGTGGTTTGGTCGAACCTATAGTTTACCTCCTCTATTTTGAGAAACCTACACTTTGCCTCCTATATTTTTTATACTGCCCAGTAACAACTTTTAAAAATGTATTTAAACTATATGGTAATAATGCTCTAGTAATTTCAAGATTTTTGGTATTTTTTTCACAGTAAACCGACCTTTAAAAAATACTGATATATAATTATAGGTGAAAAAGTATATTTACAGAAAGGAAAAAATGATAGTTTAAAATATTTATTAACTATAAAAAAAATACTGGACAGATTGAAATTACTAGAATATGATTATCGTAGAGTTTAAATACAGTTTCAGAAGTTGTTATCAGGCAGTATAAAAAACATAGGGGGCAAACTGTAGGTTTCTCAAAAGAGAGGGGCAAACTGTAGGTTTGACCAAACTACAGGGGGGTTTTTGTAACTTTCCCTACTATTATTATCTGAAATGAGTAGACAGAATATATATTTTGAATTTTGCAGCGGATCGTGACACACACATGTGTTAGACACAAAAAAGAATTTGCCTTGGGATACTTTGGGTTATGGTGGACCGCCTTTAAGACAATTAAAGGGACATCTTACGTTCACCTCCCTGTCACCCATGGACACATCCTATTCCAACAATTTAACGTGCCCTTAAACATTAGGACCACCGTCCCTACGCCCTCTGCCATGCGTTATCACACACACTAGCTCGCGCAGGTGGCCATGCTGCTATGGTTTCCCGCCTGCAAGACGTCCGCTTCGCTGCTGGTCGCTTCCTAGTGTTGAATTATTAGTTTTCGATCCCTTCTTTCAATTAGAACCACGTTTTGGCCTATCAATTAATCGGATGCTCCATTACAATCTTTTTCATGTCAACGTCCCCAAAAGATGTTGAATTTCCCAAACGGGACCCCTTGCTTTTTGGTTGTGCACAATCAGATGAATCGGAACTAAGTGGGCAATAGTATTGAATGGTTCTAGTTTCGAAACCTTTCAACCTTACATGGTTTCAATTCTAGCTAACGATGGTGAGAGGAGAATATATATTCGGATGCAAAAAGCTCATTACTGCTCTTTAAAGTAACAAATTCTAATTATTTATATTCATTTCCATTTTTCTTTTCTTATCGTTTCTCTTATTTTTTGGTATTGGTGTCAGTTCAAAGGTTCTGAAAGTTTTTTAAGCACACACACTTCTGTGCAAACAATTGAATTGTTGTTACATCCGGAAAAGAACAAAAGATTATTATCATTAACGGTATCACCTTTTTTGCCTTTGGTAGTTTGATTTTTTATTTTGAGTTCCAATAATTTTAGGGGTAAATGGCACCTTAATTTGGTGGATCCTTTTTTAAAATTTTTTAATAATTAACCCAGTCGATCTCCATGCTCTTGGTGCATCAAATTCTGGCCCAACAACACTTCTCACAGCAATCTCTGCACGCGGCGAACGACTTATCTTGCCCCTGCCCTTTTAGTGCCAATTAGGGTTAACAGTTATTATATTCGGAGACTGAATATGGCGCTAAATTTCTTCCCATCCCTAATTTATTCCGGCCAAGTGCAATAACCCACCAACTCAAGCTTAACACTCAAATTTAAGGTAAGAATGTTATTCCGACAATTATAATAGTTTCAACATTAATGATACAATTATTGATAATTTTGGAATAAATTAGTAATATTGGTCATAATTTAGAGATAATTTATGCTATTTATATATAACTTTGGGGTTGTGTCTACAAGTCGCAAATAATTTTTCTGTCTGCCTAAGTCCTAAATCCTAACTACACAGTTTCAAATGGAAACTACGATCTTCTGGCGAGTATTTTCTTCGGAGAAACTGTCTGCTATACTATTTCTCCTGCATTTCTATTTGCACAAAGATCTTATTGGTGTGAATATTAGGCGTGTTAGGTGCTTGTCATATGATAACTGGAAATTTCTGTAATTAATTAGAATGACAAACAGCTCGAGTTAGGAGTGTGTCCCACCATCCATCGCATGGTTTTCCTGGTCTAGTTTGGTTTAGTCTGCTTTGAATAAACGCCCTTAATTACGAAAATCAGCTTACGATTAGGTGAAATTTGGAGAAAAGTAAGAGTAAGATGATTCATTTGATTTGCATGTATCGAAAATGACAATTAATCGTGAAGAAGAATTGCTAAATCTAGTCACACTCACGCATGAAAGTTCAGATGAGCTCATAATTAATTTAGCCCATAAATTAACACCCTTTCCTTATCTCATCTGTCTAGCTAGCAACTGTTCCAACTGACCACAAATCAAATCAAATCAATTATTATTAATTATCATAAGTTGTTGGATTAATTCAATTGCCGCCAGGTTTGGTTTGGACTTCTGAAAAGCTTTTTTTTTTACATTTAAAAGAAAAAGTATTTAGAGTTATGTCAAAGATCATCTAAGCATGCCATGATCTTCCAAACGAAAAAGTCCAAACCATTTTGGCGGTGTCAGGCAACAGCTAGCAGCTGAACGAATATCTCATTATTCCCCAATTAATCTTGAATCCGTCCATCTGCCGTTTTTTTTCCCATCCCGTTCTCTTCTGTCTTCACGGTGACAAACCAATGCACATGTTTGCCATCCATCCTCAGAAATATATGGCCATGAAATTAATCTGGGAAATTATATGTATAATTAAAATGTCTTTTCATTCGATTGATCTGTATCGATATGGAAAACCTTCAGCAGGTAGCCAAAACAAGGAGAAAAATTTATTTGCTGCCCTCTTACTTTAAGTGTTATTATAAAGTGGCCCCTTTATTGATATAATGTCATTATAAAAGCTTTTAACTTTAAAAGTGAGTCCTAATGTAATTTTTTCCATTAGGTTTTTCATTTTCTCTGGCGGAACTTGAAGATGTGGTATGTTCTAAGTCTGTATGATAGTAAAAAATGCCATGTGCAATCTCTTTCTTAACGACAGATAATTATATTGAAAGAATAAAAAAACTTAAGCTCAATTTGACATTAACACATAATTTTATGAATTTAAAAATATGAATTAGTCGAAATCTCCAAATCTTCTTTGCCAAAAAACCGATTCACAAAGCTTCCGCGGCTCCACCTCTTTCTCCTCAATTCTCCTCCTCCATCTCCACAAAGTCCGAGCCAACAAGTAATTCCGCCAAATTCCCAAATACAATAGAATCTAAGCCTGATTCTTGAGACCAATTTGCAGCGGCAGCGACTCCAAGCTCCAGCTGAATCAAATTTTCTTTGTCTTTCTCCGGATTTGCCAAAATTTGTACTTACTTATTCTACTATCTACCTTTTTTGTCCAATTCGAAAGTAGAGCCAACCAGTCAGTCTTTCACCCTTTCAATTACGAAGACAATGGAGACAAGGACTTGGTTGAGTATTTCCATCAACCGGAGAAGAAGAGGTGGCTGCGCCCTCAATAAGTCCAATATTTGGAGAAAAGCTTCAAAGTCGACAACAAGCTGGAGCCGGAAAAGAAAATCCACCTAGCCAAGGAGCTAGACCTGCAGCTGCGCCAGGTCGCCATATGGTTCCAAAACTGCCGCACCCGGTGGAAGACGAAGCAGCTAGAGCAGGACTACGATGCTCTGTAGACTAGCTACAACACCCTTAAGGCTACTGCTTCATTATATGCCTGTTGAGAGGAGGCCGATTGGTGTCCGAGAGGAGAGAAAGTTACCGGTTGAATAAGGACGACGTCGGATGAGGGAAACAAGATTTGGGGAATAAGATAATAGCAATGGGCACGATTTTGGTTGGTTCAGTTTTATAGTGGAACTAAACTATTTACAATGGCTTCAGTTTCAAAATTTTTCAATTCAACCTCAGAATTGAAAATCTAACAGAACAAGAACCATGGTTTTAGATTTTTCGGTTCTGATTCTCGGGTTTTTTTATTTACATCATATATCTATAACAATACCAAAATTTAATAAAATTACATCTATAATCAGTTTATAAAATATTCAATATAATATATAATTAAATCAACATTTAAATACTAGTGGTGTACACAGAACCTGATCAACCCACAAAATGGTATAAACTGATCAGCACCAAACCTACTATATGCGGTTTTATGCTGTTTTGGTTATGGTCTATGGTTAGAAATCTTAAAACTGAATATCATATGATGCAGTTATAGTTTTTTAATATCATAACTGGTAAAAACAGCACTGGTTTGATAGGAGAGATCTAATATAATACAAATTAAAATTACATATCTAATTGGCTAATTCTCTTATCCTTTTGATTTCTAATTCTATCATTTAAAGCTAATTTCTTAAACAAAAAATTAAAGTCTAATACTTAAAGGAAGACTCAATCCATATTAATACTTATGAAAATTTTATTGATATTATTTATTTTACATTTTCACAGATTTTTCCGTAAAACCACCGAAGTTCTTTTTTCCTCTTAATGTCAATGATAACTGAAATGTTATTTTTGCATTCCTCTTCTAGGTAAGAATGCATATTGTTTTACTTTTATTTTCATAACTCATTTAAATAGGATAAATTGATATTATTATGTTCAGTTGTGGATGATGTTTTTAGCGTCATTATGTATGCATTGAGGTATGAGAAATAAGCCTTTACTTTTATGGTCTATCGTGATAAAATGTTGCAGACAATGAGTTTATTATTTATGTGTTTTAGTGATGGAAAACAGACAATATGTTTCTTATATGTGTAGGATTTAGGATAATAAATTTGACTTATTTAAAATTTATATTTCTTATGTGTGTTAGTTTTATGGACTAAATTGTATTTATTATTTTTTTGCTATGTTACTTGCTTATATTAATTATTTAAATTCAGTATAATAGATTTATGGCATGAAAAACCTATAACCGAATCGTAACCAAACTACATTTATATGATGTGGGTTTTTTTTTCAGATTTATATACAAAACAGTGTAGTTACTGTTTCTAAACTGTAAAATCGTTTACAATATGATACGGTTACGGGTTTGGCCCTAAATCGCATTAACCGATGCCATGAACACATATGTGTACTTTGATATATCCAAAAGAGTTTAACATGATATTACCAAACTAGTTCAAAATAGTTACTTGTGGAGTATCTTCCTTCTCAACTAATTTACATCTCTCCAGTAATTTTAATATTAGTACGACATTCAACATGTAAAGCTGAGCCTTTAAAACCATCTTCTTCAGTATCATCAAAACCTGAAAATATGTTGATGCCACAAATTTCTTATTCCACATGGCTAATAAATGAAAAACAAAAGATTATATCGTAAAAAGTAGTCTAGAGCAGAGAGATCAAAAGAAAAATAATCCAGGAGTAGTGGGTCTACGAAGTAATGTGATTCAAATGAATATAAAGAGATTTCATGAATGATCTCACAACTTTCATATTGTTCCAATTTGGGACATCAGTTTAAGGGTTTAATATAAAAATACAAATGATCATCATAATTATTCACATAAATAAATAAATAAACATATATATATATATATTAGTAATATTGTAATTTTTATTATATAATTATATATATACCACAAGCTCGATTCTACCTCGTATTGTATGGAATCAAAGCCAACAAAAAAACTATCAATTCTCCTATATGTTGAACCAATCTGTGAATCATGGTTCATTTTAACTCAACCCAATGGGAGTGGTTTAGGTTGGGTTTTGGGTTTATTCAACCTGTGTTCACCCCTAAAAGATAAAGTTGGCAAAATCTACGTTTTAAGTACCTAAAATCATATTTTTGTGTTAATATTGGCCTGAAATTTTTTATTCTTTCAATACAGTCATTTATTTTTATGAAAAAAGGGTTCCACTTGGCATTTTTTATTGTCACGTCAAATCCAAGTCACCACCGCATTAACTTCTATCTAAGATAATGAAAAAATTGACAGAATGGACTATAATAGAATGCCTATTATGAGGTAAGAAATTTTATGATGACATCATGTCAATAAATGAACTATTTTAGGATAATATTTAAAATAAGATGATCCCAAATGAATTTTACTCCGAGAAGAACATAGAGGCACCCCTTCCTCCCTTTCCTTCCCCTATCTTTTCCTTCTTTTTTGTTTTTGTTTTTGTTTTTGGAGAAACGAATATCAAGTTTTTTGGACTTTCGGTCAAGGTCAAGGATCATGGATCAAGTTATCCGTTGCTTCCCTATTATTACAAGATTCGGTTTCACGTAGTTAAAATTAAGCACTTAGGTGCGTTCCATTTTAGAAGTACCAAATTGTTTGTAAAATTAAATTGTAGGAAAATGACATCAAGTGATAAATCTTTAAAATATAGATATAATTTTTCCAATATTTGGTTTGCACTTCAAAAAGAATGAAAATTTTAACTTTATCATGTTTGGTTTAGATATTTGTATGTATTTCTTTGAATTTTGAGCACAGTGACTAAAATGCCGCTTTTAAAAAATTGGTATTTATGATTTTATAAAAATTTCTACAGTTACATGGATTATTTTAATTTTTTTGAAAGTTTAGAAACTAAAAGTGTCATTTTTAGGAACTGTTTTATGAAATTTTGAAAGTTTAGGGACCAAGATATAAATATTTGAAAGTTCAAGGGGTTAGCTGGAGTTTTTCAAGTATAATTTTGTTGTGGATTTTTACTTAAGTGAATAATAAATCCTAGAAAATTGTGAAGAATAAAGATTTCTTAAAAAATGAGGATGATGGATAATGATTGTTCATATCAAATCAAGAATAAGATTATTATGATTTCAACTTACCAAATAACCTGGTCAGTCAAAATTTTTGAACTGAACACGATCTAGGATATTTAAAGACAAATCTAGGATCCTAAGTCTTGATCTCTGGTGACTAAGTTGTAGGGAATACCTAATGGAAGTTGAGGGGTTCAAATTCACCCCTGTTACTTTCTTTTCCATATAGTATATGTTAGTTTTGTGGTCTTCTGAGTCTTAAAAATAGTAGATATTTATTTTTTTCTTTGGTATCTATGTTTTCTCTCAACTTTATACAATTGTAGCAATACTTCAATGTGTGTGTGTAGGAAACAAGTTTAGTAGACATCTGTGCTGCTACCAAAAGTGAAAAAGAGCTTGTTCACGAGGTGTAACAACAAGAAAAAAAAGAATTTTGGACGCGTTATGGTCATGGGGGAAAAAGAATTGAATTGTGCAACAAATGTACGGATTAATAGAGTACTTTAGTATAAATTCAATCCAATTAGGGATATAAAATGATTTTCACCCCAAGAAAAAGGGATAAAAAAATGATTAATTTCCAATGGTCCTTTTTCTCTTTTAGGTGCCTTTGCCGATATACATGCTTACACGTTCACAGATGAAAAGGAAAAGTATTTAAAGATAAGATAGATAAATGGGCGGATGGCCATCGGCTCACTAGGTTGACACCGGTGGTCAAAGTGGTAAATGATTGGAGCAAACACAACAAACGGTAGAAGAAAAGCAACATTTATAACTTTATCTAGTGACTTTTACCGGTGCACTTAATTTGGTGCATCCACGCTAATCTTTATCTATCCATACTATACATTAAAGGAGAACGGTATAGGGCATTGGAGGTGTTGACAGCTGTGGCTTTGTTAGTGGATAATGACACTGTTCATTCTCATCCCATGGTTGCTGAAGGGTTCATCTTTTTGTGGGAGATTGCAGATGGGCTTCGAGTGTAAAGTGGCCACGTGTACATCTGTGTTATAATTATTCGCAGAAGAGCCTTGAATTTTTTTGCAATAATATCCTTGGAAGAAATTGTTACTTTTGGAAACTGTTTTTTTTCCTGTTTTCTTTGCTGTATGTGTTTTACGATAGTAATATTGCACAGTTGGCCTTTCCATTTATTGTTTGTCTCCCAATTTCTTCGTCATTGTGTTATTTGGTATGGATTTTTTTGAACTCGTGAAAACTTGGGGGAGTTATCAAATGATAGGCATGCATTTTTTGGTGTAATTGAAATGAGAGTATTGAGAAGTTTAGTTCCTTACGATTGGCCCTCCCACTATGGAATCTGCACAGGTTGATCCGATCTTCTGAATTTTTTCTCTGTATGATATATATATATATCAAGCAATTCCTTACTCAATGCTCTTTTTTTTTTCTTTTTCATAAAACACACATAAGAAAAAGCAACTCATACTCGACATCAATCGGAGTGTGTGTGTATGTACATTGATAATTTTAAATTGTTTCCCCAATCGATTCTTCACTTTATATTAATAAAATACGAGTACTCATCGCTATTAGAATCGTTTTTCCCTATATACACGCATATACAAAGATATAGAAAATTTTATCCAATTCATTAACAGGTTTTTTCTATAGAAAATAGACCTACTTATTATTAAGAGCTTTATTTTTTTTTTCATTTTTATACAAACACAGGAACATATATATCGTCTCTAGAATTGTCATACATATATGTACATATAGATATTAAACATACGACAATGATTAGATAGAGAAACAAATAAGTTTTTTTAATCAGAAATCGGCACAAATAAGTTTAAACATGCTATATATATATCTCATATTCAACCTAAAATCCTTCTCTGCACAGCACAGGCATTCCCTTAGTAGTAAAGGTGTTCAGTGGGCCGGTCCTGGCACGGCCCGGCTCGGGACCGGCTCGCTTGGAGCACGGCACAGGCTTGGCCAAGACCGGCACGGCCCAAGCCCGCTAGAAGACGGTCGCAATGTGGGCCGTTAATGGGCCTGGAGGAGGGGGGAGGGAGCTGGGCTCGGCACGGCCCAGGAGGCGGATGGGGGCTCGGCACGGCCCGGGAACGGCACGGGCCCGGACCTGGACGGGACCGGCACGGGACCGGCCCGGGACTGACGCGGCGCAACGGTCAAAATTTCTCCAACGTCTGAAATTTTCAAAAAAAAACTGGGCAAATTACACGTTTGGTCCTTCTAACGGTTGGCAGCGTTTTTTGGACCCCAGAAATTACATTTTTGCCCCCTCCAACAACTATTTTCTAAGGGTTTTTTAGGCAAAAAAAATAAGGTATTCCCCTATAAATAGGGAGGCCACTTTCACCATTTCTTCACACCAATCTTAGCAATCTCTCATTCTCTACTACTATATTCTCTGATTTCTTTGAAGCACTCAATATTATTTTCTTCATTCTCAATCAATTCTCAATTACTTTCAAGCCTCGTGATCTACTCAATTTTTCGTCACACAAATGGCATCAAGAGGAAAGGGAAATGCCTCAAGCTCTTCATCCCGCACCGGTTTGAGGTCATTTTTCTATGGCATTTCCCGACCGGCGACCTGTGGGACTCATATCCAACAAACTGACGATGACGAGCAATTCGATATGAGTCAATACGACTTGGGCCTCGACGATCAACTTTCTGATGACGACGTTGAGGAAGTGGAGCCCACGGCAGCAGGGAATGTTGGTGGAGGAGATGGTTCTGAACAAACCCCGACAAGCCATCAAGCCGAACTTCTGCCAGAAGGTAAGACGGCGAGGTGCACCGCATGGGTTTGGGAGCATTTTGACCAAGTTTTTGAGAAGGATAGTCATGGAAACAATGCGAGGTTCGCACAGTGCAAACACTGCAAGCAAAAGCTCTCGCACAAGAAGAACGCTGGCACAGGAACACTGAGACGTCACATGGAATCAAAGCATCCGACTTTATGTCCAGATGCAGCTACGAGTACCGGCGGTCAGACACAGCTTGCAAGCACTGCCGGCGGATCAGGTATTTTTAAATTTAATCAAAAAAATTGTAGAGAAGGCATGATAGAATGAATGATGTTAACTGAAAAACCATTTACACAATCGGAAGATAGACACATGGAAAAATGGATTACATCATACTTAAACCCTGCTTTTAAAAGAACATCTACGACCACTACTAGGAGGGAGGCATTTAAAAGTTATGAAGCTCGTAAATCAAACTTACAAGCATACTTCTCTGCTTTAGATCACTGTATCTCATTTACTAGTGACATGTGGACTTCACCACTAGGACAAAATTATTATTGTATAACTGCACATTGGATTGATGATAGTTGGGTCATTCAAAAACGTATAATTGCATTTAAATGGATGGAGGTCGATCATACTGGTTGGAACATATTCAATGTAATTTCAGAAAGTTTAAAAGAATTTTTTTGTTATGACAAGGTTTTTAGCATAACATTTGATAATGCATCAAACAACGATGTCGCGGCTGAGACATTGAAGGAATCACTAGAACCTGTCCGTGATGCCGCATTTTTTCATATTAGGTGTATATGTCATATTTTAAACTTAGCTGTCCAAAAAGGTCTTCAAGTTTTGAGTAATGAAATTACTCCAATTAGGTGGGCACTCCATTATTTAAAGTCAAGGACGAAAGTTTCTAAAGAGTTTAAGCAATATTGTCTGGAAAATGGCCTCGATTTTAGTTGGAAACGTTTTAAACTTGATTGCCCTACCTGAAAATGTTTTAAACTTGATTGCCCTACCCGATGGAACTCCACTTATGAGATGTTGATAGATGCGATGCCATTTGCTGCATACATGACATGTTTTATAAATGTCAGAGAAAAGAACACGATTTTGAAACAAGAGATGTGGGATAAACTGTCAAAATTGGCTGCTGTGCTGCGATATTTTTATGATGCCACTGTTTTCTGCTCCGGTGTATACTATCCCACATCGCACAAAGTTTTAATGCATATGGTCAACATTGCATGGGTTTTGAACCAATACAAAGATGACGAGTTCTTAAAAGACACAATTAAGGCCATGAAAGATAAATGGATTTCATATTTCAGTACTATACCCCCAATCTACTTAGTTGCAGCTACACTAGACCCGACCGTAAGAATCACAGGTACGCAACAGCTACTTGAGGGTTATTATAGTTTCTTAGAAATGGCACATATTTCTGTTCATACTATAACTACCTCTATTGATAAGCACTTGCGAGAGTTGTTTAAGATATATGCCAGTCGGCATAAGGATAAGGTTGCAAACACTACTTCATCTACCATCGCGTCTTCATCGGCCTCATTGTCATTCAATCCGGCTGAACAACTCCTCAAACGGCCCCGTGCTGCCGCATCCGGTCTTACTGAAGTGGACGCATACCTTAACCTTGTTTGGGAGAATAGTGAGACCGACATTCTAGACTGGTGGAAAGCAAGAAGTAACAAATTTCCAATACTCTCCATCATTGCCAAAGAAGTTCTAGCTGTTCCCGTCTCAACCGTTGCATCGGAGTCCGCTTTCAGCGCTGGAAAGCGTGTCATTTCAGAGAGACGCGCAAGGCTATCACCAGATGCAGTTGAAGTTTGTATATGCAACCGTGATTGAGGTCTTGCAGCTTGCAGATTACAAGACCACAAGAGTTCTGACGAGGAAAACCCCGATGAGATAGATGCTTAAATCCACTGCTTGCTCATTATTTACTTACTTTGTATTTGATCTGATTTTGCTGTGTAGCACAGATCGTACCTTTTATTTTGCATTTAATTTTATGGAACGTTTCGCTATTGAGTAATGTAAAGCCCGTTCCATGGTATGTAAGTGCCGTTTGGCTTTAATATTAATAAAAGTTCACACCGGTGGTGGTGTTTTACTCTTAAAACAAGTAATTATACAAAATATAAAGATAAGCTTAGAATAAATATTAATCTAGTTTTTTTGTCATTATTTTATTTATTGTCTTGTAAAGTAAAATCTTGGTAATCATGGTTTGTTTCTTTAGCATAAAGAAATAACTTTAGTCCTTAAGGTTTTAATAATTGACTTAATAAAGGTTACAAAAAATGGTTTAACTCAAAATCAAATATATCAAAGTTTCCAAACTTTTTGGTCAATTTCTTACCTTTTATTTTTATTTTTATTAAGTTATTCATTTAACGTTTGATTAATTTAAAAGTCTAGTAGAATTGAATATGAAGTGGAATTTAAGATCCACTAGATTATAAAATATCACTTATAAAAAAACTCTCATACTCTTGTTTTTATTTAAGATTATGGTTCAATAAAGTACTTTGGTCCATAATTGTTGAAATATAAAAATCCAAGATTATAACTATTACTTAAGATCTTCTATTTAACTCTAGGTCCTCAAGGTTTTCTTTTTTACATCTTGTTTTATATACTATTTTAAAAGGTAAAACATTAGTTACCAAAATTTTGTTCTCTTTAACATACCGATATAATATTTTTATATTAAGATTTTAATATCTATTTATAAAATATCACTTATAAAAAAACTCTCAGACTCTTAAAATTATTAAGTTATTGATTTAAAAGTGAAGACTAAAAATTAAAATTAAAACTAAAACTTAAAATTAAAATAAAAATTATAATTTTAAAATTTAAAATTTAACGGGCCAGCTCGGATTCGGCCCAGGACGGCACGGGACCGGGTCAGGCCCGGCACGGACCGGCACGTGTCAACCCGGGCTGGGCCCGGGCCCAAAAAGATTAGGCCCAGGACCGGCCGGTCCGGTCCGGTCCGGTCCGACCCGTTGAACATCACTACTTAGTAGTACATTAAAGGGAAAGGGAAATGTAGCGTTGTGCATGGTGCATATGGCATACTGCATGGTTAGGAGGAGGCTAAAATGGTTAAAAAATCTATTTTTAAATGAAAGGGGAAAAAAAAAGGACACAGTATTTTCACCCAAAAAGTGCATAAGAGAAAAAAAAACATAAGCTTCAGCATTTAGTATTGAGTTGGATTAATTCAAAATAAATCATTTTTATGATTTTTTTTTCAGAATCAATGTTATTTAAGGTTTAATACTATATAGGTATAATAATGCATTGAATACCATTTTTTAAGATAAAAATAACAAATACATCACTAATGTATTAAGAATAGCTTGAATCAATCACTAATATTTTTTTTCCTGAACAAACCAGTAATGTTATTCAAAATGACTGAAAAAACTACTAATATTATCAAAATGACTTAATTCACCCACTCAATTTTTGAAATATTATAAAACTCCACTGTTATCTTTTTAAAATTGACAAAATGGATCAACTTGGTTTAATTTAATCTAAATAAGCCAATATCAATTGCTCTTTAGCCATGTCCTCCTCCACCTCACCAATCTTATCGCCACTGGAGAGGTATGTCATGTTACTTATTGTCCGCTTTTTGGGTTATTGCATGTTGATGTAGTGAGCTATGAGCCCTACATCGTTATTGTCACTGTGAATAAAAAAGAAGAACCAAAGATTATAACTAGTGAAACGTTGTGAAGGTTGTGATTGTGGCAGTGGTGAAGCAAACTGTGAGCCGTATGTGGCGTTGGTGGTGGTGAAGAATGAGGAGGAGTTAGGTGTAAACATTGTGATTGTGGCAGTGGTGAAACAAACTGTGAGCCGTATGTGGCGTTGGTGGTGGTGAAGAATGAGGAGGAGTTAGGTGTAAACATTGTGATTGTGACGGCAATGGTCCAAAATGTTATTTGAGAGGCACTGAGAATATGAAGTGGAGATGATGGTTGAAATGTTAAATCTATAAAATATGAAGGAGCCGGAATTAGAAAAAAAAATATAGAGACTAAACTTAGCATTTTACGGTAAGATTCTGTTAGACTTAACAAATAAAGTTGTGAAAATGGTTGATTTGAGCCAATTGAGAAATGTCAGTAGTTTATTTGGCTACAAAAACATTTTTTGGTAAATCAGGCCAACTTGGAACATTAGTTATTTATTTGATATTTTTACCTTGTTTTTATATGAATTTTTTCTTAATCAACTCTTTAAAAAATTAATAAAAGCATTATGAACAAATTTTTTTTCTGTTATGTAGCTGCTGGATATATCATTTCACTGTACATTTACTCCATTAATAAAATTCATTTTTGATTGATGGTAAACAAATTAAGTTCCACGCAACTCAGCACACCGATCACGCAATGAATTATGCCCTCCAGAGAACAAATTCGGTGCTTTAAGGTTTCGAAGTAGGAAAACGAAGAGACCTGTGCGTTGACAATTTGGTCCAAGCACTTAAAGTTCGCACTTTTTTTGGATGGCAATCCTATGCCTAAGTACATTCAGGGTGAACCCAAAATAAATATGCTTCTAGAATCCAGTTCATAACCACATATAAAGATATCAGATCAATTTTAACTTTTAAGGATTTGGCAATTTTCATTAGAATTTAAGGATTGCAACTACAATTCTCCTATTTTGTGGAGCCTAACACGTGTACGTCCTTGTAGGGTTGACCAAAATTGTCAAAATCAAAATTTCATATGAAATTAATTTTTACTTTCCGTAGTTATAAAATAACATTAGAATTGTAATTGTAATGTAGAATTTAATTAAATTATTTTTTTCATTCTAGATTGTAAATCATAAAATTTTAAAATTCAAATCGAGATTTTGATCACGTTGGACCTAACCTTGCCTAATGTACAAAAGTTTACAACAATTTTTTGTTATATCATTTAATAACACTGAATTCATTATATTAAATTTGTTAAAAAAATAATATTAGTATTTTTAGACCTTTTATATTTTTGTTAAAAAAATTGTTTTCATTTCTTCTATCATATGCTTGCATGTTTATGTTCAACCCGGATTTCATAACCCATAAAATTAAGAGTTTCTTATCATATCTCTTTTTTCGCAGTGGAAGTATTTACCGGTTCCTAAGGGAATATGTTTGTCTAGCAGAAACAATTAGAAAATTTAAATTGATCCTTTCCAAAGAATTAGACCGTCTTCCTCCGCAGCCCTTTTATTTTGGTAGGCAACGTCGATGAAGTTGCTACTCGGCTACCAGCTTAGAAATGGAAATCATATTATAGAATTAAATATCATGATATATCACTTACATGTAATATAAATGTTTTTATATTTTATTATTTTATTAAGTGGTGTATCGCATTATTTTTTGATATTTTGCATATCACTAACTTTTTGTATACATTTTGTTCAAAAATTACGTAGAATGTACTGTAATAATTTATTTTCCCGGAACCGGGGGGGATAAGGAAGGAGGAGGAGGAGAAGGAGAAACATAGATGCATATGAGATTTTTTTTGTCATTTTACATTAAAATATTATAAATATATAAAACATTACAATATAATTAATACACATATCATAAAATAAATATTTACTTTTATTCTTTTGCTTACTTTTTTTAGTTAAGATAAAATTTTAATAGTTACTTTGAGCAACCTAGAAACTCAACGTGGTATTAGAAAATATATTGTTATTATTAAAGTATTATATTTTTATTTTATATCAATAAATTAGTTTCTTTATAAGTATTTTTTATTTTTCTCTATATATAACATTTTTTTTTTATGTTTTTTGTATTAAAAAAATGTTCTATCATATATATATTATTTATATTTAATAAATTATGATGAGAAAAATTAGAATACATATAAAATGTATAAAAAAATATTAAATTTATGTCATCTTAAAATAATATTCTAACATTTATTTTTTTTTTGTAAAAACGATAACAATATGTAATACGGTATACTATATGACATATCTTAAAAATTTAGGGTGTGATATATGTGATGGTAAGATATTTAACATATTAGGTCAAATTGAGATAACACTATATACTATTACTCAAGTTGAAGACAGAAATTGCCGTGATTTAAAGATGAAGGCAAAATTGTTAAGGTGGGTTAAATTTAGGGCAAATTCTGCAGATAGGCCTTTCCCTAATCATTAAAAATAAGCCATCAACATGATTCCCAGTTATCCACAGGGAAAAGGAAGGGGTAAAATAAGGTACTTGAAGAAAACTGTAGAATAAAAAGAGTAATTTTACTGACACACAACACAACAAAAGTTGATTTCCAGAAGAAACACATGCCCACTGAGTGCGTAAATCGAAACTCGCTCTCTCACTTGTTCGGGCTGTTCCATAAATTGTTTTGCGTATTGCCTCACTCAGGCTCATTGCTCCGTCCCGCGAGTGAACAACAAACGCTCAATCGCGCGTGTGGAAAAAATCCAAATTGTGTCGTGGCGTTTTCGTTATTAAACGTAAAAGTAAGTGTCATTTCTCTGACAGCCCATTACTGGTCAGTGGTCTCTTCTCTACTAGGACTCGAAACTGGAGATAAGGACACATGCATGCTACACCTTTGGACGGTCAGGATTCCCTTGATCTCCCCATCTGACCATTCGTAACCCTTGGATCTACGCAAGACAAATCCAACCCTGGTTAAGTCAAATCTTATCCATGGTTCGTCTCTTAGCTCGGCTAGTTTTCTCTCTCTTGTTGAAGCCGCTGGGAGGAAGGAAACGGGGAGAAAGAGAGAGTGGGAGGGAGGGAGGGAGATTCTGAGTTCCTGTGTCTTCTCTGTTTTTCTGCTATTATTAGATGTTGATTTAGATAACAACTTCCATTTTTGGAATTTCTGGATCCTCAGATTACAAGTTTCGACCCAAATTCCTGTTTCCAGCTTCAATCATCGCCACTTGATTTTCTTTTTCGTCTCCTCTCCAAACAAACAAGATCGCTCTTCCCTTTCTTTTCGTTTCTCTCTCCCCTTTTTTTTTTCCCTCTCTTGTTGGGAAAATTTGAGTTACTATCACTTCATCGTTCACTTTTTATGTCTAGTTAGATTGGTGTAGAAGTCACATGTTCCACTACGATTGCTGGCCAGATCTCAAAATCCAGCTTTAAGATTCAAATATTCAGAAAGATCTGCGTTTAATGTAGCAGATTCTTTAACGGGGGAGGTGAGCGGGAAGATGAACTACTTCCCGGACGAGGTCTTAGAACATGTGTTCGATTTCGTAACGTCGCATAAAGACCGGAACTCGGTGTCTCTGGTCTGCAAGTTATGGTACAGGATTGAGAGGTACAGCAGACAGAGAGTTTTCATTGGAAATTGCTACTCCATTACCCCGGCGCGGCTGATCGCTCGGTTTCCGTCTCTGAAGTCGTTGACTTTGAAGGGCAAGCCCCATTTCGCGGACTTCAATTTGGTGCCTCCAGACTGGGGGGGCTTCGTCTATCCATGGATCGAGGAGTTTGCTAGGAGCGGGGTCGGTTTGGAGGAGCTTAAGTTGAAGAGGATGGTTGTGTCGGACGAGAGCCTTGATCTTCTGTCGCGGTCTTTCCCCAGCTTCAAGTCTTTAGTTCTCGTAAGCTGTGAAGGATTCACTACTGATGGGTTGGCTGCTATTGCCGCCAAGTGTAGGTGAGCTTCTTGATGCTGTGGTAATGGCTTCTCTTTTGTTTTTGGTCAATATTTATAACTCTCTTGTTTTGGTGGTCGTTTAATGTGTTTGTTTCTTTATGCATTTTTCGAAGTGCTTTTGTACGTCTGTGCATATGTGTGTACGAGAGTATATGCGTCTCATTTTGTACGCTTTAATTTGAATCCTGTTCCATACAGTTGGTCTGATTTGCTTAAAACAGATGGTGTTTGAGGAATTGTTTGTCTCAACTGTTAAATACTGTTGTCTGGTTATGTGCCTCATAGCATAATCCTGTGGAACAAATTAGAGGTCTTGTTATTTTCTGGCTTGCCATTGGAAAAGGTTACGAATCTTGTTGCTGTTTGAAGTCTGGCAATAGGAGATCATTTTGCGGGTCAGGACATAGCTGCTGGTTGCGCTTTTAGTCTCTCTTTTGCCTTGAAATTTTTGTATTTCAACTTCCTTTTGTCGTTTGTTGGTATATGGGGAAGGTGTATTTGGAATGGTCTGTGTGCTAACTGTTGTTCTGCTTTCTTATTGTTATAGGTATCTCAAGGAGCTGGACCTGCAAGAAAATGATGTTGATGATCATAGAGGCAATTGGTTTAGCTGCTTCCCTGAGGCCCACACATCTCTGGTCTCCCTGAATTTTGCTTGCCTTAAAGGAGAAATAAATTTAGCAGCTTTAGAAAGGCTTGTGGCTAGGTCTCCTGATCTAAAGAGTCTGAGGGTAAACCGTGCTGTGCCTCTTGAGGCGCTCCAAAAAATATTAACACGGGCACCTCATCTGGTGGATTTAGGTACTGGGTCTTACGTACAGGACCCATCCCCTGAGGCATTTAATAAATTAAAAGCTACCCTTCAAAAGTGTGAGTCCATTAGGAGCTTGTCAGGGTTTTTGGAGGTTGCTCCATGTTGTATGTCAGCTATTTACCCAATCTGCACAAATCTGACCTTCCTGAACTTGAGTTATGCTCCTGGGATCCACGGTAATGCTCTCATAAAGTTGATACGATACTGCATAAAACTACAGCGGTTATGGGTACGGTCTTCTTGTCCATTGGTTTCAAGTTTTAAGTTGTTATTGGTGTTAAATGAATGACAGTTGTATACTTGTTCCTGCAGATCTTAGATTACATTGGAGATAAAGGTCTTGTAGTAGTGGCTTCTACCTGTAAAGAATTACAAGAGTTGAGGGTTTTTCCATCTGATCCGTATGGGGCTGGAAATGCTGCTGTAACTGAAGAAGGCCTGGTTGCCATATCTGCAGGTTGTCCGAAGCTTAATTCTGTGCTGTACTTTTGCCAGCAGATGACAAATGCTGCACTCATTACCGTAGCAGAGAACTGCCCCAACTTTATACGCTTCAGATTGTGTATCCTGGATCTCATAAAACCAGATCCAGTGACCAATGGGCCGTTGGATGAAGGTTTTGGGGCAATTGTTCAGTCCTGCAAAGGACTCAAGCGGTTGTCACTCTCTGGTCTTCTCACTGATCAGGTTTTCCTTTACATAGGAATGTATGCTAAGCAGCTGGAAATGCTTTCCATTGCCTTTGCTGGTGATAGCGATAAGGGCATGCTCTATGTGTTGAATGGTTGCAAGAAGCTGCGCAAGCTAGAGATCAGGGACTGCCCCTTTGGTAATGCAGCACTTCTAGAGGATGTGGGGAAGTATGAGGCAATGCGATCCCTTTGGATGTCCTCCTGTGAAGTTACCCTCGAAGCCTGCAAATTGATTGCCAGGAAGATGCCGAGGCTAAACGTTGAGCTGATAAATGAAAGCGATCAGATGGATTTTAATGTCGATGACAGGCAAAAGGTAGAGAAAATGTACCTGTATCGGACATTGGTTGGGCCGAGGAAAGATGCGCCGGAATTTGTGTCAATTTTGTAGGTGTGTTGGTTCAACCCGGCCCCGCACTGTTGTCACTCGTATCATGTAGTTGAGTTTGTTAAGATAATAACGATTTTTCTGGATTCTAGCAGGTTGTCGAGTAAAGCTACTCTCTTTAAATTACAAACGATTTGTCATATGTAATGTAAACCTTATTGTTATAAACAAATCTTATTTGGGGTCGGCTTGTATTGATGTAACAATCAGTTGTGATCGCTATTCGTTCGTAGGCCTTCATCGGTGTGCGATGGTTGTGGGAGAACCATGAAGCTTAACCGTATGGCCTTCCTGTGTGTGTCGCAAAGGTCGTAAAATTTCTCCGTAACTCGGGCATTTCAAAAGAAAAAGATCTAAGACAACTTTTCCTTTTTCTATTTATACGTTGGCGTACCCCACACATTAATCTCAATCTAACCTCTTGTTTAGCTCCATTAACTTGAGGCTGACAAACTCGAGGAAAAATAGAAACACGTCGAAACATCGAGTACTATTTGCTTCCTAGCGGGGATGGTCAATTACGCAATTTGGAGTAAACCATCATGAGCCCAATATAAATGGGCACAGAAAGTACAGAGTGAAAAACAGACAATAAGAAGTAGAGAAATGCAGGGCAAGGTAGTAGAGCCTACAATGCCAAGTAAAACATCCCCGAAGAGAAGCAGACATCCATCGTATGCTAAGCAATGGCAACGAAAGCGTTGTGAGATCGGGAAATGGTGATATGGAGAATCCCTTGCTTATGAATTATCGCAGACAGAAGCAGCACTCCTCCATCAAGCAGCAACAGAAAAGTGTGGCCAAGCTGCAAATGTGGGCAACCATAAATACAGAAGAATAAGTACATAAAAAAGAAGTAAAAGGTAATTCAAAGAAGATTAAACAATCCAATATGCACCGTCCAGCATAACCATATGCTGCAGCTCTAACAATAAATTCTAAAATATAATTTAAAGATCCCAATTAGCATTTGAAAAGGATTTTGCTGCACCCTTTTGTGCTTGGAACCAAATTAAAATTCACTGCAGTTCTTTTGACTCTTTCAAGTGGACGTGTTTTCAATTCTGAGTAAGCTGATAAAGGAAGCAGATAATTGGAATAGCCCAGAGGTTCCAAGCAGTTACTATAAGTCTCTGACAGAAAATCTGTGTTGCCACGGAATGAGATCTTAAACCAATACTGTTGACAAATGACTACGATAGATAGATTAGCACATTGCAAGCAAGAAATGAATTGGAACTGATGTGCCCTGCCCACATCAGTCAACACTCAACACTGATGCCAGAGCGAATTTAACCATTCATGAGCTATGTTAACCAACACGGATGATATTCCCATTGGGTTTAAGGTGGCAGAAAATACTGATATTTTATTTAACAGAACCGCAAGAACAAAGCTGAAGTGTAAGACAACCGGGAAGGTAGAACGATACTGGAGCAACCGGGAAGGTGTGCTCAGGGAGCACAATAATATTGGGGCAAGGCTGGAATTCTTGAGAAATGCCCAGTCAAAAGAAGACAAAATTTTCCATGATAACTGGAGTTATTTTCTGGAATAGCAACGGTGGAAAAAGTGTTCTTCTCAATGCTTGGGACAGGCACAGCAACTCACTATTCTCAAGGGCTTGAGGGCAGGGAATGAAAATGAAAAAAATGAAGTGTAAAATTTGAAAACAAATGGCGTCGCCCGGACTCGAACCGGAGACCTTCAGTGTGTTAGACTGACGTGATAACCAACTACACCACGACACCAGCTTAAGGTATTACCACATTTATATTTTGAGTCCTCATTCGAAGAGCCTCGTCGCAACTCGCAATCACCAATCACCACTCCAGCCCAGAAGCTAAAATTCGGAAGGGAACGACAATAGATATACACACAAACACATAAAATAAACAGGAGGAGGTGCTCACCAGCCTCGCAGGAAAGATAAGCAGCCATCTGATTGGTCCTGATATTGATACTGATCATGATGGTGATGGTGATAAGGATAACTTGGCGGACCAGGAGGTGGCGGGTATCCTTCTGCAAAATACCCCTGATACCCCTGCTGCGGCGGACGAGGCGGGGGATAAGACGGGAATTCAGGCGGAGGATAACCTCCGTAGGGCGACGGAGGAGGCGGTGGCGCAGATGGGTACCCTGGCGGAGGATAAGGGGACCCGTACCCTGATGTTGAAACCAAATCGAATAAAACAACCGAAACCATATTCAAATTCAAAGGACAAAACAAATTACAGAAGATCGGAAAAGAAAAAGAAAAAGAATAAGGTAAAATTGAGGAATTAAACCGCTTAATCCCGACCTGGAGGAGGCTTGTCAGCTTGATGGGCTATGTGATAACTCATACTTTCTCGATCTTTTGCGCGTGGGAGCTGAGCTAGAAGAAGCCGAGATCGATCGGACTGATCCTCTGCCTCTGCAGAGGCAGTTATTGCTCTTGCCAGGTACGGATCAGCTCCACGTCAGTTCCGGTGAGATCATGGAACATCTGACGTGGACCTCTGATCGCCGTCCGCACATAAAAGGGTAAATGTTGTGTTGCCCCTCGTTCTGGTTTTCGTTTTCTATTTTTGTGAAATATTATATACTAATATCTCTGCACCGGGCGTCAGATTCACCCTTCAAGCTTACCGCGAAACTTCCTGCTGGATGCAACCTTGCTTTGTTGATACTCCACGGAACAACCTAATACTAGTCCTGATCTCTCAATTTAGTCCAGAACTTCAAGAAGTTCCATAAAGGTCCAGAGCTCCATGTTTTTTACTCTTTTTTTTTTTTTCTTTTAGGGATACAAATCACTTTGTCTATACAATCATAAATATAATAGAAATTATAGAGATCTCTGCTTTTACTAGTGTGATAGTATCATAAATGGAATATGGATATTTGTCCCTTTCCCTTCAGTGAGATCTCCTTTAAGCCTGTTTTCTATTTCTTATCCGCATATTAAATCGATCATTTTATTTTGAAGGGTATCTCCGAAGTTAACTCAGATAAAACATAAGGGAAAGTGAATAAACAGTCATAAGATAATCAATTTAGTTAATTGGAAAGGAAAAGATTGAGAAACTAAATAACATTTGGGAGAGAGAGAGAGAGGGCAAGCAAACAAATACACTACTACAACGTCTAAATCTTTTTCCTTTATTATGCTTTCTACACTTTTTCTGGTTGAATTTATACTTCGTTTTTGTATGTATGAGAAGCCGGAGACGGGGCAGCTAAGTATTGGATGCTACAATATTAAAGAGGGATTAATCATTTATTTGTTTGTTGGCGGAGTTATCAGATTCATTATTTTTGTCTCATATTCTTTTCATTATTTATTTTGAGTTATCCGATATCTTTACAATTCTATAATTTTAAAAATTATTTCAAAAATATTTATTCTGTGAAAAACAGGTTATTATTATTATTATTATTATTATTATTTCCTTTTAGGTTTGTTAAAAAAAGCATAAAAATTTAAAACTATGTAACCCTTATGCACTTACAAGTTGTTAGTTTGCGCTAAACTTAACTTCAATGCATGTATATTTACGTTGCGCTAAACCCTCTTAATGGATGGAGAAAAAAATCAATTGCAATTTCACTCGAATTTTTATAATTATTCTATTTTATATCACCTCTCTTATTCTAATTTTTATAACACTCTTACTTATTTAACAAGTAATATTTTCTCATTTTCACTCCCACTCCCTACCCCCGCTTTCCGTCATTAAACTTATATTTCACTCCCTAAGATTTTATACATTTTACCCTTTCAAATTTAGAAATCTATTGTTACCTTCACTACGTTTTTCAACTCCTGTAAAGAAAAATGTTCTGTTACATTTATATAAATGAAAAATTGGTGATTTAAAATTTTTATTAATTTTAAAAAGCAATTGAATAGTTTAATTCACTGAAAGATACTATCAGATATTGTAACTTAGAATTTAGAAAATCAACGTCAAATGATGTGAAAGAAGAAGGGGACTAAGTGCATGTTTTCAAATATTGGGGGTAAAAGTATAATTAGATTCAGGCCGCAGGGGAAAACTGTTATTCGTCCAAACGTTAAGAAATAAAAAGAGTATGCTCGCCGTTGCCGGGGATCGAACCCGGGTCGTCCGCGTGACAGGCGGAAATACTTACCACTATACTACAACGACCAGATGCTTTTCCTGGAAAACCATCATTATTACTTGATTGATTCTTTAGACTTTTAGGCCTTTTTCAATTCAGATGCAATTTACAATCTTATCATTTTTCATTGTGCATATTCAACTTGTGCTATCCAATTGTATACCAATATTTTTCATTTTTGGTGCTCTTAATAATCACAAGATACTCCATCCATTTCATATGTTTTGAAATATTTAATTTTTTTAAATAGTTTGACTTAAATTTATTTATGTTACTATTTATTAGAAAAAAATTTAATATATATATATATTTAGAAACTATGGATCTTTATTTATTATTTATATATAAATTTTTTTATTTATATACTCAAATATTAAAAATAAAAAATTATACATAATTACTAAAAAGTAAATGTTACAAAAAATATAGGATAAAAGAAGTATTAAAAATTACTGTAAAAATGTTTGAGGTGAAGTGTCTATTTTACAAAATCTGAAGAGCTAAAGCTCAAAGTTAACTATTTCTAGATTACTTGGTTTTTGTGAGAATGTGGCACAACTATGGTCTGGGGATATTATTTGAGTTGTGTTGTCTACCACCGACGTACCTAGGGGAGGACGGAGTTGTTGATTTTGAATGGTTAATTAGTGTAAACTTCCATGGGAACTACCTAATTTAATATTCTGAAATGAATTGTTCGGATATACTAGCAGAGGCTTAGTTATAAATACTTCCAAGAATGATACTTGGAAGGGTGCTATGGCCATGCAAGTGTTCTTTGGAGTATGGGATTAGTTGCAAAACAAGTCTTCGAAATTTCATTATACAAATAATCATCCAGGTTCCGTCCCAGAATACTTTATCTCACTAGTCTGTTCATTCAGTTGCATTGCTTCTAACTTCGCCCAAAAACCTTAGACATGACCTTTCCTTCCCTTTCCCTTTAGTTTATTTTGAACCAAAATGGTTTTTGCTGGAGCTCTCCAACTCTTCTTCAAGTATATTTATCCTGATCTACATCAGTTTCATCAAGTTATAATTCAATACTGAGCCCAAACAGAAGTAGGAGGACCACAAATTAATAAATGATCAATTATGGTACAAAAGTACATCCAACAAAAGTAGTGGAAGCACATAAATGATATTATCTCTATTTCATATTAGTTGATCTTTTCACTTTTTTTTTATTAAAGTTTGATTTGAATATATTTAAAATTTTATTTTCATATAAAAAGCTCATATTTTTATAATATTTTTTTAAAAAAATAAAATTATAAATTAATTACTATAAATAGTAAAAAGATAAACTTTTGTAAAACCGAGAGAATATAAAATTAACCTTCTTCTTAGAAGTCAAATTAGCATAGTTGTTTTCGGCGTATGGTAAAAGCAAGGCACTGTCCGGGCTAGGTTCATGGCACGGAGGATGCACTCCTAGGCACAAATGTATCAATAAGTTGTCCAAATGTTGCTCGATGTCTTTTATGTTCCGTGAGGTAGACAATTTACCCCTAAACTTTCCTTATAACTCCTCAAATCTGAAATATATACTTGTACATGCTTCTAATTATAAAAAATAAAGAAATAAAAAACGAGTTCTTTCTCTAGAAGGTGAACTAGAATCGTCTTTCTGTTTCAGCATGGGACGAGAGAGACAGAGAACTAATATATTCAAGCATATCCTAAAGGAGTGGTTGTTCTGATAAAAGAGATTAATGGGCAGTTTCTATTATTGCAGATGAACGAGTAAAAAAGGGTAATCTGCGTAAACAGTATAGAGAATAGAATGCAACCAACTTCCTTTTTTACAGGGAACTAGAAGCCAGAGCAAGCAAGAAAAGAAGGTCTAGCATGACAGAGAAGAGCCTGTCAGCTTAGCCAAGAATGCTTGCCTGCGAATGATCCAAAAGAAGTTCTCTTTCATCCTTATTCTTATCTATACACACTCATCTGGCGAGGATCTCTGAGACATGTTTTGTTGCAGCAGGCAAGTCATCCTTGGCTGCCAGACAAGGCTCTCGTCTTCATGTACGGCCTCTCCTCTTCAATCATAATGTACTTCCTCATTTTGATTTGGGCAAGTTAAGAAGAGAAGACCTAGCATGAAAGAAAGGAGTCTGTCGAGCTAGCCAAGGAGACTGCCCGGGACCAAGCAAAGGGCTTGTTCTTTTGGACATTTCAAACCCTTTAGACATGGAGCAGGCAAGTCATCCTTGGCTACCCAACAGGACTCTTTATCTTCATGTTAGATCTCTCTTCCACTCGATCAGTGTATTCTGAGTTCCAGCTTTGGGTATGCCTTACTTGCATTCCAAAGAGCTGTATTTATAGCCTGCTTGCAGTGCTTGAAGACATATCACGAGAGAATCAATTCTGATTCCCGGGCCCAACTGCATTGACTTGAAATTCCTCTCCTCCCAAATAATGGAATACATTCTGTCAAAACTGTAGGGACCGAATGTCTTATGGATAGAGATGTGGTGAGTCAAATATTAGAGAAAACCACAAGTTTCTTAGCCGTAATTGCTCTCCTGGAACCTTGCTTTTCGACTTGACAAGTAGCAGCAGCTGACCGTTGGCTGCTTCAAAGGATCTGATGCTGTAGAGATCTGTTTCTGCAGCTTTGCTTTGTCAAGTTCCTTCTTCCGTATGATTTAGTACCTATGGACATTTTTCTCTGAAACTGAGATATGATGTTGGAACCGAATTCCCCATTAATCAGAACCGCGATTTAAGTGTTCAAGCTTTTGTTATGTATGATACATTTATCAGCAGAAAATTTTTTTACTCCGCTTTCTTTTGTTGCAAGACATACGATGAGATGTTCGCTAGCGTCTCAGACGCACCATGTGTTTCTGTTCGCTTACCGCGTATGGGCCTCCATACTCGATATGGGACAGTATTATACAGAATTTCTTCTCTGTTAGATTCGATGGTGTTCAAATATGCTTCAAAAGCTAGTTGCTTTTGAGTTTTGGCGTTGCTACAAAAGGAAGAGAGCAGGCGCCACGCGGAAAGGTGGCCGCTACAGTGCTAGTAATTCGCGTGGTCAGAAAATGGCCCAAAACAACATTTCCTACTCAGCAGACAAAGTTGAACAGTACGCAAAATAACAAAAAAGATTTCATTTGGTAGCAGTCCCTACAGTGATGTCATTGATCAAATTCAGCCCCCAATGGCAATACCAGAGGCAACCATTGGAGACTTCCAAACGCAATACCAAACCAAGCCCACTTGGCTCATTCTTGCTTAACATTTTCTGTGGCTCAAAATGTTACCCTGATGCGAATCGTGGCTAGTAGCTTTTTCGTTTTTCACTGTGAAATTTATTCAGTGTTACATCAATGTTATAGTTGATCCGCTGGTCTTGGTTCAAGAATGATCTCTACAAGTTGGTCTAATTTTGATGGAATTTGCACAGAAGGTGAGAATAACCGCTACACCAAAAGGTAGATTCTTAATCCTCAAGGCACATAACTTGTCTTATTGTAAACATGTATCGTCCAGCAATTGTATGGACAATGACATACCAACCTACAAAAAACAGCACCAGCAGGCGGCAAGTAGGTTTCAGTTTTTTTGCAAGTTTATGACTAAACCAGAAATTCAGATGTGGACTAACTAGTAGCCAGAACGATCCAAAGAGCTAGGCCTAATTACAGACTTCAGATAAACGATGCTAAGCTCTGCTCATGTCTAAACACAGTAATGAGCTGAAACTTTAGCAATATCTATCTACAAATGGCAGCTGAAGAACATCTAAAGCATCACAACTGCGTTGGATATACGACTGGTGAGCTCAATCTTGCACAACCAATTCATGCAACCGCTCCAGGCATGATTTTCTTGGAGGACAAGAGAACCAGCCCAAAGTAGGAAAAGAAAGCCAAGTAAGAGAATGCCAGTGAAATGGTCATCCTATCGCAGAACTTGCTCACTCTGTCACAAATAGCACTCCAACCCATCCTGTGTTCCCCATATTTACTGACAAAGCCTACGGCAGTTGCTGCTGCGCATCCAGATATCATCAGCAGCATTATCACCTGCAACGTATTGTCTACTCCTTCAGTTTCGATCTACACACGGTACATATCCTTTGAACAAGTAAATAATAGCCATTTAACAACTTCCAATGAGCAACAAAATTTCACTGATTTGGGGCACGTTAACCGCTTCCGATCATGGCCCATTAGTTGACATTGATTCATCAACAGGCTTAATTTCCGCGTCCGTCCGACTCATAAACAAGTTTAATTTTCGGGCCTTGTTTACTTGGCCACATTGCTTGCAAATGCGTTGTTAGTTGTAGATGCAGTAATCTAAAGATCTCCGTTTCAACTTTTTCTTAATTTGATGTACTTTGTCAAACAATAAAAGTAGAGGTCACATTCAGATGCCCAAATTTTAATGTCATGAAAGCTAAGCGTGATTTATGCACACTGACAAGCCACCTGGAGCACATATGAGAAAATTTCTATATCTAAAATACTGCCTGTGTGAGGTTGCTTGAAAACACAAATTTTTTACTTTGGTACGGAAATTTTCTAAAATTTGCGGAAATAAACGGACCATTTCTACTTCAATCCAAGTTCAAATTGAACAAGCAACCGCAACCCAAAATGGCTTACCAAATCATGCACAAACAGAAAGAAACAGTTCTGGGGATTTGATTTCGAGCGGCTCATGATACAGGTCACGACCAGCGACAACACAGAGAAAGCGCAAACAACAACATCAGTACCAAACAAGAACCTGAAACCAAAAAAGAAAAAAAGAAAAACAAAACCCGGAATTGTTAGTGCTCATGATATTTCACGGTCAACTGCATCGGCGAACTCAAAAGGGGAAAAGGGAACAAAATATTGAAGATTTCCCAGTTCAGAGCTTTCCTCATAGTCGACGAATAGTTATAGCGGGCGGTGAAACGGAACCCGAAAACGACGACATGTTGGGTGCTAGTAACCATCACAGAGATTGCGACGACCGTGAAAGCAGCGGCCAATGCTCTGAAAAGGATTTGAACGTTGACGAGGACAGAGGAGGGAGGTTTCTTCTGGGTTTCAGACGGCATTTTGGATTTCGGAGTCGGACACAGTTCTGGAGCTTCCCAAAAACTGAAACCGAGAGGAAGACCGAGGAAGGAGGAGATATGCTAGCATTAAATAGGCTTTAATTGCTCGAAGAAGCAGCGGATAGCTGGACCTGGGAACATCGGCAGACAGCAGTGAGCTTAAAGAAGTTCAGCCTCTCCATGTGCTTTCACATTCCTGCCCTTCTCTAACATGTACAGTAAGCGGTTGGCCGATTCTAAAAAGGAAAAATTACAAAAACCCTTCCCTATGGTTTGGTCAAACCTACATTTTACCCTTATATTTTAAAAAAATATACATTTTACCCCTTACTTCCTTTATAGTATTTGACAACAAATTCTAAAACTCTAATTTAAAATTCTGATAACTATGTTCCAGTAATTTTAAGATTTTTTTATATTTTTCTCATAGCTAATCAATTTTTAAAAAATACTGATATGCATTTATAGAGAGGAAAATGTATTTATCAAAAGAAAAAATTGATAATGTAACCTATCTATTAATTATAAAAAAATATTACAGAGATTAAAATTACTGAAAGATAACTATTATATAGTTTAAATATAGTTTTAAAAACTATTATCGGACAATACAAAAGAAATAGAGGGTAAAGTGTAGGTTTTTAAAAATGAAGGGGATAAACTATAGGTTAGGGTAAATCTCATGGGTAATTGTAAGGTTTCCTTCAAAAAACGAATCCTACGCGGAATGAATTGAGGGGCAAAAATGTCACGACGGACCAAATCCTTTTCGTAAAATAACTGCTAAACCTTGAATCTTGCAAGCAGTAGGTGGCACCATAAACCGAATCTTTGTTGAACTAATAAGTGAAAAAATAATTTATATACCAGCGTTGTTTTGAGGATTCAAATATTTTTTTAGTTTTAAAGGATAATATATATTTAACTAAGATGTAAATATATTATGATCAATATTATTACAAAATCAACAAACATGAAAAGTATAAAATTATGCCAACATCATATTGGGTATCTTTAATATATCTATCCATTAACATGAATCATTTTAGTTATAAATAACAATAATTCATATACAAGTAAAAAACAAATGCTTTTCTAGAAAATTTTTGGGCTACATGAAAAAATTATAGAAGTTATAAAATGCGTTTGCTAAAACTGGCCCTTAATAATAAACCTATTAATTTTAAAAATAAATAATTAAAGGAAAAATTATGGGCAACATGACTACATGAAAACACTGTAGAATGAAGCTTGCCCAATTAGTCCAAAATAATAATCATATTAATTTCAAAATCATATATGATTTAAAAGAAAAAGTTTTGGACTCGATGAAAAAATTGTTAAAAGAAGTTAGCTAAATTGGCCCAAATAATAAACATATTAAAATTACAAACTAAATTTTTTTAAAAAAATTCTGGATAAATGAAAAAATTGCACAATGTAGTTACCCAATTTGGCCCAAAATAAAAAACCAATTAATTGAAAAAGCTACTCCCTTCGTCCCGTTTATTTTGCACCATTTTAATTTGCACGTAGTTTTAGGTGTTTTACTGTTTTTCACGCGTTTGACAATTTTGCCCTTCCATCTTCCTTTGTTCTGATCTAATTTTGTGGTGCTCTGCAACGAGGAAGCCGGTTACAGTGGAGGAGGGCGAGGGAAAGCCGGTGGCAGTGGAGGAGGGCGAGGGCAAGTCGGCAATAGTGGAGGAGGGCGAAGGCAAGCCGGTGATAGTGGAGGAGGGCGAAGGCGAGAAGCAATGGTGGAACCCATCCCAACAATCCCATCGGACCCCGCTTCATCCTTGATTCACCTCAATCGAGGCCTCGATTTACCTCCATCAGTCATAGATCCATCGATTTGCCTTCATCGGGCATAAATCCGTCAATTGGCCTTCATCAGCCACCCCTCTGTCGATTCGCCTCCATTGATTCGCCTTCATCGGTCACCCCCTCCATCGCTCATGCATCCGCCGGTGTCACCCATTCATCGATCACGCATCCCATCGGTCATGCCTCCAGCATAGATCGTGCATCCATCGATCGACCCTCCGGCAATCACGCATTTGTCAGTCGCGCCTCTGTTGTTCACGCATTTGTCGCCGATCGCCTCCGTCTACCACGTTTCTGTCACCGATTCGTAGTGCCACCATAGGGAGAGAAAGTAGAAATTGGGGAAACGAAAGAGAGTGAGATAGATGGTGGGTCTGTCAGGAGGAGAGATAAGTTAAGTCAAGGGCGTAATAGTAAATGAGATATAAAAAATTGCTAAAAAGAGAAATGGTGCAAGAGTTTTGGGACTACTCAAAAAGGAAAATGGAGCAAAATATATGGGATGAATGGAGTATTTTACAAAAAAAAAATAATGAAAAAGTTTTAAGATCTTTTATAAAAAAAATATAAAATGGACTTGACCCTAAATAATTAACATAATAATTTAAAATTGAACAAATAGTATGATATTTTCAGCAGCTTAAGCTGAAAAAAAACTAAAACAAAAACTTTTAAAATGTAAACAAATCAAAAATTGACTAAAAAATTAACAAAGGCAACAGAATTGAAACTTCATAACACAATCTAAATGGCCAAAATGGAGGCAATGCACGTTGAGTGTTACATAAAAAATTGTCTAAAAAATATAGTAGCAATTTCAAGCCTTTAGTCATTTACTTTTGATTGAAAAAAAACACACTTAAACATACACATCTAAGTATGCTACTCAAGGGAACAATCTACTAAATCGGATCAAAAAATCAACCACACCACGACATTTGAATCAAAAAGAACATAAGAGAATGCTCGCCTTTACTTCCTCCATTGACTTATGATTCCTAATCAAAAGCACCAGCCCGCATCTTGCTTGGCAATTACTTGAGTGGTCTTCACTCCAATCTTTGATGTCATGCCTATTGATACATAAAATTTTCAAGCAAAATTAAGAAACACAAAAAAACCAGTAAAGGAAAGAAAGCACATGAATATTCAAAATCGACAATCATAAGTCAATTTCTAATCTAGAAAACAATACTCATTATAATAAACCAATTGTATAATGTACTTACCCAATTTGGCGCAAAATAACAAACCAATTAATTCAAAAAACTATTACACCAAAAAAAAATTGGGTGATGAAAAAATTGTAAAATTTCATTAAAAATATAAAATAGGCTTGGCCCAAAATAATCCTAAATAATTAACATAATAAGTTAAAATTGAATAAAGAGTATGATATTTTCATCAAGTTAAGCTGGAAAAAAAAACATTGGAAGAGAATCTTTTATCGTGTAAACAAAGCAAAAACTGACTAAAAATTTAACAAAGGCAGCAAAATTGAAACCTCACAGCACATGATCTAAATGGCCAAAATGGAGGCAATGCACGTCGAGTGTTACATCCAAAAATCTCTAAAAAACATAGTAGCAAATCCAAGCATCTAGCCATTTACTTTTGATTAAAAAAATCCTGAACATAAACATCTAAGTATGCTACACAAGGGAACAATCTACTAAATCAAATCTAGAAGTCAATGACACCACGACATTTGAATCGAGGAGAATTGAAAAGAATGCTCACATTCACCTCCTTCATCGACTTATGATTCATCGTAGAAAACACCAACCCACACCTCGCTTGGCTAATACTCAAGCGGTCTCTACTGCAATCTTCAATGTCGTGCCTGGTGATACATAAAATTTCCAAACAAAATTAGTAAGCACAAAAAACCAGTAAAGGAAAAAAGGCGCATGAATATTTGAAATCAACAGTCATAAGTCAATTTCAGATCAAGAAAAAAATACCTATTATAATGGTAGTGATTGAACTGAGGTCACTATAGCTTTAGTAACATGACCGGTGATAGACTTGGAATGTAGTACTTGTTACACCGATGAGGTATTTGATGGTTCCAAGCTTTTATTTTCTTGATAAAATTTGTTCATTGTTTGATGGCATTGCCATCTCAAAGCATGAAAAACAAGAATATGAAACTCTAAAAAAATCAATGAGAAACAAAAATATGAAATTGAGACAATATAACAATAATAAGCAAAAGAGAAATTTTTAATAAATAAAGATGCTAAATCCTCAAAAGAAATCTTGAGTAAAGATAAATATGGTTAGAAAACTAAGGGTCATCACAGTTTAAAGTCAACAACTCTAGTGCTTAACTTGTAGAAAATAAAAATAAAAATAAAATTATAAATCTTAGAAAAAAATTGATCTCTTTTCTCAGAAATTTAAACATATATTGGTTCTACTTGCATATTTTTAGATGAAATGAGCACGAGAATTGAAGAGAATGATGGCTTCATTAATAATTTTGTCAAATGAACATGAGGTGCTATAAGTGGGTGAGGAGACAAAAGGAGGAAGGGTGGAGGATTCATCCATCAACTTTGGTTTAATTGTAAAATGGATTTAAAATTTTCATATTTGGATCTATATAGGCTACATGATTATTGGTTCTTACAAAAATAAATTAATGTGCATTTCTTGGATCAATATAGTTGATATATGATAATGTTAAAATCATGTTTTCATATGAGATAATATTTATAGAATCATTTTAAAAAAAGATAATATCAATATAACATTATCATAATTAAATTTTATTATAAAAAATTATTTGGGAAATAATTTGATTATTTCAAACCACATTAAATCAAAATTCAGAATTTAGCAAAATCAGGACTAATCTAAATTTATTATTGTATTAATCTATTCAAATTCAAAATTTTGGTGCAAGTAAAAAATAGCGACTTTGATTACTACGTGTTATTACCGTATTGTATCAGATAGTGAGGGGTATATTCAGTAAACCATGTGTAAAAGTTTGCGGTTAAATTACTAAAAAAGGAAAGTATGTCATATGTCAGTTCTACAATCGCTCTCATTAAGAAAAAGATTATATATATATATGTATGTATGATAAATGATTACTTTATGGGTGATTATGTAACTTGTCTCTTTTCTGTTTTATATTTTCTTTTTGAAATTTAATTTTTGTTTTATTTTCATGTTTCTAAAACTAAAATAAGATAAATATTTTTTAGTAAAATTGAAAGCAAAAACATATATAAACAATATATTTCCTAGCTCTGAAATTTGTTTGCCCTGTTTGTTATTAATATCAATAATTAGTGTTAGAGCTTTGGAAGAAATGTTATCCAAAGATAGCTTTTAACTTTTAGCTTCACCAGTTTTATTTCCACCATTAAATAATTATTTAAAACTCTAAGACTAATCACAAAAATTGTTTCCAAACAAAGCCTAGAAAACATTAAAAACATGATTTTTAAAATTTTAGTAAAAAAAATAGAATTTTTATGACAATAGTATTGGCAATTAGAGACAAAAATCATCGCGGATTGGGATTACCAACCCTTGATTTAGTTATAAAAGTTGTTATCAAATAGAGTGAGTGATTGAATTTTTTCAAAGCATTTTAAGAAGTACCGAATCTAAATATGTTTTATGCTAAAACCAAAACTATTGTGGGATGTTTGAAACCATTTGAAAAATTGGTGTAGGACATGAGGTGAAGATCCATGATTCGACTTCGGCCTTCATCCATTTTCCATATAATTTTAATATCACTGATTGATTGTCTTTCGGGTCCAAAACAAAAAATAGATATTCTTTGTCTCTTATACTACACAACTATATACCACCCTGGTGGACTTGTAAATACGCCTTTATGTAAAATGAAAAACAACTATTGTTGGATAAATATATTATATACCACAAAGTCAAGTAATTTACTATAATGATTGTCGCATAACTTGTGGTATAAAATAAGTCCACTCTGATTAGTATGAACCCAATGACCTCATGTCAATCTTTTTATATGTTTGGCCAGAAGAACATCACCTTTTTTTTTAACATCAGGTTGAGTACCGTTACAGTTTACTTCTTTTATTATTAGAGCTCTTATCGTAATGCCGCTTGATCTTTGATGTCATGAGACATCAGCTGACCAGCCGCAAAGTAACACCGTCATTTTAATTATTATTTCATCTATTCTACAAAAGCTCTATTTTATAAAAGCTGCCTCTATTTTATAAAAATTATCTCTTTTATTATTTATAGTAATTGATTTATAAATTTATTTTTAAATAAATTAATATGAATATATTCAATTTAAATTTTAGTTAAAAAAATAAAAGGTTCAATTAATATGAAATGAAAAGAGCATTTTTTCTATGGTAATAAAAATATTTATATAAGACATAAGAGTTAAGAAGTGTTTAGACATAACAGGATAGCGAAATGCCCATTTTTTAGGATTTAAAGGGCACTCAAATCAGCATAAAAGAACTATATGAGGCACCCCTGGCCTCCCATGTCTCTCTCATCATTTAACCACTAGGTTAAATGATTCGAGATGTGATTAATTGTTAATTTGAATGAATGAGAATAATAAGTCAGTTTTTTCAGCTTTTATTTTTCGGTCAATGGCACACCCTTGTAAGGTTATATTGTATTGCTATCTCTTAATTCTCGAAAACTACTCTTACCCAGCTTTTTTTAAACATCAATAAAGAAAAAATGTCTTACATTTATACCAGGGAAAACATTAAACTTTCATTATTTTATAAAAATTATTAAATAATTTAATCTACTATAACGTATTTACAAAAAAAGGTCCTAGAAAATAGTTATCAACCTGTTTAAATTAAAAATTGCAAAGTTGATATCAAAAAGTGTGAGAAAAAAATTGGGAAGTAAGCGTACATTTCCAAACTTAGGGATAAATGTAATTATCATGCAAACTTTCGGGTAAAAGTGCGTTGATCCTTTATTTTTAGATGTTGATATTGTTAATTTTTCTATAGAAGTCAAAAAAATTTTCCCCTTGATTATTGACTAATCTAAATTACCAAAACTTAATAAGGGGGAAGTTCTTCCAAAATTTATTTAGTTATTCATGAGGCTCAAACTAGTATTAAAGTCAAGAAGAGCCTTGTCTTTTGTGTACATATTTTATTGTCATATAATGTTCGCGAGAATAAAGAGTTGAGCCTCATATGAAGCCACTTGATTTGGTTACATATTTTAATGGGCCTCACTTGAACTCGAGTCCACCATTATATATTGTAATAAGTAGGTTGCTTATTTTTATTTTTTTAACATGATCATTGAGTAATTAACTATTTCTCCCTCAATACACATGACTCTATCCATGTTGGAAACCAACTTAAGGAAGTCATAAATATATGATGTCGGGCTTAACTTGAAACCAATAAAAAATTTAAGTTGATAGGTCAAAAGTCGGTCATTGTATATAAGTAGCACACTGCTTTCATATTCCTATAATGTGACATTTGGGCTTTTCTGGGGCAACTAAAAGGATCAGTTATAGAATTATTTGTTTTCATTTTTTGTTTCTTTTCTTTTGTCTAGAACCAATGCCATTTAAAAACTGATATTTTATTTACCTAAATATCACTTAAAATATAATTTTTGCATGATAATTATTTTTTATAAATTTTTTCTTACTTTTCTTAAAAAAAATTTTAATAATATTTTGAAAGTGATTTTTGCACTTTTTTTTACTATAAATTTTCCATTATTAGTATACAAATTGAGCAAATAATTACAATATATAAAAATAATCACTTTTTGATAATCAATAAAGATACAACCTAGGTCATATGTGATACCCAGCATATATTAATTATTATTATATATCATTTTCATAAAATATTATCCACATAATTCATACATTTTAATAAAAAAAAATCCCAATTCTATTGATTGTATCTTGAGGAATTAATTAATCTTCGCTACATCGGGGAGATACCCTTGGGTACATTGGGAAAAAAAAAATACAACATACAATTATATACATTGTATCTTCTGCTTGTTAAGAAAAAATCAATAAAATTGGTAATCATGCAGCGTATTTTTCAAATAGTTTTTGACAAACGATCGGCCAAAGTCAACTTTGCTACGCGAGTGATAGTGTCTGCCTGGGAATCTCCCAGACCTCCGGCTAACGTCCCCCAGCTTTTGGGGTTGAGAGCGAACAAGCAAGTGACTCTCTTGCCAATTGCCGTTTATTGTGTTCGTCAATTTGATACAATTCTGATTTCTGACAGCTCAAAATTGAACTGTTTCCGGGGTTTAATTACTCACGAGTAACTCATAGTCTTTATTCGCAACCGTAAAGAAACCTAAACCAAAATGACATTAGGGAGGGTCCCAACACAATTGAAAAGGTCTCTGAACAGCAGTCCGCTCGGAAGCGTTTTTGACCTAACCCAGCGTCAACTTATGTTCGAGATACCCTAAAGCTCCTTTCCTCAAATCAAACCTTTTACTTATAACTAGATTCTGAGTAACAGAAAAAACACAATTGAAAAAGGAATGATATTACACCTACAACTAGCAAAACTTATAAAGTACAACTTTACATTGTGAAACATTCTACAGAAGCGTTAGTATTGCTTCAACTTCAAGCGATGAAAATATTCTACCCTTTTACATCATTTTTATGGTAATTTTTATTTGTCGTGTGAGGGTGATTTAGTAAAATCAGCACACTAGTTATGGTACACTCTGGTCCGGGGCATCTCGAGAATGGATAAGAATAACATGAGCCTGGCCATTTCAAGTCCGAACTGAAAACATTTCTCGTGCTAGCACTAAGTTAATGGATCCTTCTCCCTGATTTTGATCTATTACTCAACTGGCAAATACAGCCCAGAAGCACCTTTTGTCTAATCCACCTAAAAATAGGTTGGAGCGTTGGTGCCCATTGGATTGGATATTAGTACTACCAAACGTTAAAGTATGCTGATCACAAGTTGGTTGAAACCGAGTACAGACCAAGAAATGATGGTTTTTTAAAACCGATCTCATATAAATCGAAAGATGTGGCGATGATTGTTGTATATGGACTGTATTTCAAAAAACTTATTTATCTCAGATTAGACAAAGCCTTAAGAATAGTTTTTTTATTCCACATTGCTTAAAAAAAAGCATATCTCCCCATTCACATTATATACATAGTTTATCTCACAATGCTTACAAAATGTGTCTCCCTCTTCACTTCTTATAAATACATGGTCTTATTTCATTAATTTGCATCCACAACTTGAGCTTTCTCTTCTTTCGCAAAACACTTTTTTTCTCAGTCTTTGTTGGTTCAGTTGTTTCTGTTGATTCTTTGAGTATCCTGATTGTGAGTGCATATGATTCGGAAGACCTTCTTGTATCATGGGGGATTTTCGTAAACCTAATCTCTTGTACATTTTGAAAAGTCATGAACTATAATCATTAAGGACAGTGTTTACATGCCTTGAGATTTTTGTTTTTATGGTTCGTGATCTTTCAGTATCAACATTTGCAATAAGCTCAAGATTATATAATATGGATATGAGCTACCATGAACATGTTGATATTGAGGTTGCTATTGCCAATTGTGAAAAGGCTCTCGCTAGTACAGTTGCTTGCTGCTACTTGTGACAAAGTTGTTGCTGATGCAAAGTCCTTCATGAAAACTGCTACTACTACAAAAAATATTGTTGTTATGCCACAGTTGTCGTTGCCAACACTAGCAAAGTCATTCCTCAACATCTCAAATATTGAATTTTTTGGCGGGGAGAATCACAAATGACTAATATAACTCCATATGAAATATGGAATGATTATCCTCAAAACTTAAAGTACTTGAAAGTTTGAGGATGTCTTGTAAATGTCATGCTTCCTAAATTGAAAAAATGTAAAATTGGATTAGAGACATTGATTGCATGTTTTTTGCATATGTAGAGCATAGTGCTGCATATAAATTTTTTGTGTTTAAAAATATTGTATTGAAAACATTGTAATTGAAACTAAAAATGCTAAGTTTTTTGAGCATATCTTTTCTATAAGGAAAAAAAAAATTTCCCATGCTCCTATTGTTAGAAATGTCTTTAAACATCAAATGGAAGAATTAAAGAGAAAAAGACAATGGAGAGAAAGTTCATTCGGAAATGATTTTTATATCTACCTTGTAGATGATCCCATAACTTTTGTGCAAATAATAACTTCAAAAGAATCTGTTTTATTAAAAAAAAACATTCAAAATGAGATTAACTTTATTTTATAAAATCATACTTGGGATTTAGTTGATTTACCCCTGGTGCTAAACCTATTAATTGCAAATGGATTTTCAAAAGAAAATTTAAGTTTGATGCCTCAGTTGAAAAGTTTAAAGTTAATATTGGTAGCAAAAGATTTTACTCAAAAAGAAAATATTGATTACTTTGACATTTTTGTACCAGTTTCCAGAATTTATTCAAAAGGCATTTCCCCCTCCTAACTTTTGTACCTAAACTTTTTTTACATCAAATAGATATTAAAATTGCCTTTTTGAATGTGGACCTACAAAAAGAAATACACATGGTTTAACTAGAATGTCGTGTTGTTTCTGGAAAAAAAAATAAAAGTATGTGAGTTGTGAAAATTTTTATATAGATTAAAGTAAGTATCTCTGTACCTAAATAGTGGCATGAAAAATTTGATCAAGTTTTGTTAAGTCATGGTTTTTCAACTACTACAATTGATAAAATATGTTTATACAAAACTTGATGATGGTGAATATATAATAATTAACCTTTATGTGGACAATTTACTCATTTTTTTAAACTACTATTGAAGTAGTTGAACACACTAAGAGTTTCCTATCTTCACAGTTTGACATGAAAGATCTAGGAGAAGTTAGTGTGATTTTGGGTATTAAAATCATAAGAAAAAATATGGTTTGATATTCCACAAGAATACTATGTTGGGCCTGTTGGCTCAAATTAAGGAAATTTAAAAATTTTGATTTTATTTGGAATTTGATTTTAGTTTTCCTATTGTTTAGAATTTAATTTTTCTATTTTAATATGGCTTGGATTTGTGTGTGACTTATAAAAATATTTATTATGTTAGAGTTTTGAGTATGAAGAAAAAACTAATTGTATAAAGAGGCAAAATGTAAGGATTTCAAGTAGGAGGATAGGTTTGGAGGCCAGAGATGGCTAAAATGAGATATCTTTTATAATTTATATATCTTGTAATTATGTGAGAACAAAATTATGGGATTATCAGTAATGTGTAAGAGAACTATAGGCCAATATGAGGATTAAAGGTATATCTATACTATAATCTCTATATTTTATCTACTGGATTTCTTTTATCCGCAAATGTAGGTTAGTTAAGAGTTGAATTACGTTAAATTTGTGTGTGCTTACTCAATTATGTTTTCTGTTTCGTTTCTTTTCTCAACAAAAGATAATTCAAAGTGCCATTAATAAAGTACTATTCTTTTTACACCTGCGGACGAGATGGAACAAAATGTTTGCTATATATATATATATATATATATATATATAGGGCAAATGGCATTGACTGTCTTTAAACTATGCCTAATGTTGCTTAATCGTCCTGAAACTATGAATTGTTACATCACCATCCTCAAATTGTCAAATTATTGCACCATCATTCTCGAACTACCCAATTGTTGCACATGCTGTCCTACTGTTATGCCAATTGTTAAAAAGTGGCCGAAGTTAGGAAAAAATTGCACAGTTTTTGAGATGATTAAACAACATTTTGTACTTTCATAATGATTAAGCAACATTGAGATAGTTTAGGGATGACGGGTGTCATTTACTCATGTGTGTGTGTTTTGGTAGTCTATACCTATAGTCTACTCATACTTTTTCAAGTAGGATATTCATCTTGAGAATATGACTCATATACTAAAAAAAAGATAGATGATTTAATATAAACTATCATATACTTAGTTTATTACATTTTAGCAATTGATTACTTATTTTTTTAAAAAAGTTGTTGACTATTTTTATAAGTATATACATAGTCAATATATGAATTATAAAAATAAATATTACTATATAAGTAATTTTCCTCTATTGCAGCCATTTTTTTTAGACAAACATCTTCACAAGTTTATGAAAGATAAGAGATATTCAACAATACATGAAGGGGGAATACCCTTTTTAGACTGCAAGACATCTTAATTAGTTTTGAGTGACATTGTATAAGAAACTGGGGGAGGCAAGAGTCAAACTCCTAACCTTCTATTTTTCTTTGGTGTCTATTTACCACTTTCATTCTCAATCTCTCTTTAATATTTTTACTCTCTTTGTAAATTGTCTAATATGATGTTCATCTCTTGGTGGCATTTACAGCTATGAATCGATTCTCAGTGCATTATTTAGAGATCAATCAATTAAGGATATGTAGTTTGGGTCTAGGGATGTAATTTTTTTTCTCATAAACAAGACTTTAGAGGATTTGCATTTTTTTGGTTATATTTTATGTCAATAAATTCATCATTAGGCATTGATGTACATTTTTATTAGGTTTGAGCACTTGTTTTGGAATTTTTTCAACTTATGAGTGAGTTGTTTTGGTTTACATGGAATGTTCAATTTAATCTAATTCTTATCCTTTTATTCAGTGTTGCAAAGATGCATAACCTTTTGTTAGCCAGTATATATGCCTTCATTGTTCTTTAACATATATAAAGTCATATACTGTTGGTGTGTAAAATGTCGTTTGAGTCATTTATAATTGAAATAAAGTATCTTTTATTTTAAAAAACAAATTGATGGGTTGTACTCATTATTCTCTAAAACCCACAATAAAACCTCCTTGGCCATAAAAAAAATACTGCACAAGTCATTTATTTATAAAGAGAAAATGAATTGAGCTAAACCTGATAAATTAACCTTCATTATTACCAACTAACAATAGAATTTTGCTTGTATAATAATTTGTAATGTATTAACCTTATCTTTTGTCATATGTAAACCTCACTAAAATTTAAGGGCCCTCCAATGAATGTACTATTTTGTCGCATAATAAGGGATCTAGGCCATAACAATATTATGGAGGCTATTGGGCATTATTTTCCTTTTTTTTGTTACTGTCAATTATTCTCATGGAAAATGAGTTATGATTCATGTGAAGTAGCAAGCGATTCGAAAAAAGACAAGTAAGAAGGTGGCAAGTTTGACAAGAAAGAAAAAACAACTCCAGACCGATGATTATCTAAAGTCTTTCATCTCAGAATTTCTCACATCCACCAGAAGTATTGCATTGATTAATAAATATCATTAAGAACATAAAAAATCTAGATAAGTATATGTTAGAATTAGATGAACAATTAAACTGAGAAAATTAATTTTAAACTTAGATAAAATTATTTTAATATTAGATAAATGCATATCTAGACTAGATAAATGCATCTCAACACTAAACAAGTGAATCTAAAAAATAGGCATACAATCCAAGTGAAATAAAAGTATCTAAAACATAAACAAAATGATCTCAATTCTAAACAGATACTTATCAGAATTAGGTAATTCATATTATAACTAGACAAATGCATCTTAAAACTAAACAAATGAATCGTATAAATAGATATAGAATCAAGTGAAATAAATGTATTTAAAATCTAGATAAATGCATATTAGAAGTATACAAATGTATATTAGAACAAAATAAATGAATCATATATATATATATGTATGTATATAATTAAAACAAAATAATTGTAGCTTAAACATAGATATGAAAATCTCAATACTAAATAAATGCATCTTAAAACTAGACAAATGTGTATCAGAAATAAATACACAATTAAATAAAATAAATGTTTTAAAGACTGATATGAGGCATGAGATTGTGCACTTATGTATACAAACACACACTTCACGTCGTTAAGAAGAAAAATAGGATCTGTTAAGATTAAAGATTTGTGTTTGAATAAAAATGACCACTCTTGTTTGTTAGGATAAGTCATATTTGGTTGTGATAATTATGGAATATATTAACTTTATTCAAAATTTTAATTCTGAGAAATTTTTGAATTTGAATTCATTTAAAAGATAGTCTTAATGAAATAAATAAATATAATATGAAAAGTATGGTAATTATTTAAAAATTAGTTAATTCATTCATTTTTTTTTTCACATAATTGAAATATTTAGAAAGCAACATACATTTGGATATCAATTCCGTATAATTGATTACCAGTTTAATACATGAAAAATTTATTTTTATATTTGTAAAGTTTTCATTAGATTTTATGAAGAATATTCAATTTCATACATAGAAACTCATTTTGTATAATAAGAACTTAATTTTGTAAAATAAAAACTCAATTTGATAGAAGAAGAACCCAATTTCATATAATTGTATCTCAGTTTTATGCAATAAAATTTCTGTTTCATAAAAAAGGAACTTAGTTTTATATATCGGCATTCCAGTTTTGGTAAAATAAGAACTTCACACTTTTACAACACAATATTAGTTTCATATAATACAATTTCAGTTGGATTTGTAAATTTTCTTCAGTCTCAATTTCCCCACCAATTGAAGTGTTAGGTATATCCCCACATTTCATTGATATGCATACTATATTTAAGAAAATGTATTCAATTTCACACAAATATTTCATAGCTTCATACAAATAAATACTTATTGCCATACAATCCATTTCTATTTTCATACACCATGAGAACTTAACTCATACAGTTTCATATATATATGAACTAGTTTCATACAACAACAATGTAATTTTCCATGGTACTGACCCAATTTCATACAGTAGCAATTCAGCTTCATACAAATCATTTTTTATTTCATACAATGGGAATACATATTCACACACACACACACACACACAAAATCCATTTCGAGTTTTCCACAATAGTAACCCAATTTCATACAAATTGGTTCCCTTTTCATATAGTAGGAACCAATCTCAAACATATAAACTTTAGAAACACACACACACACACACACACACACACACACATAACTGTGATCATCACTAAAGAAATCTAGAAACATACATCATAAAAAAAATCCAGAAGCATATGTATAAAACCTAGAAGCATATATATGTGTGTGTGTGTGTGTGTGTTTTTAACAAGAAAAATCTAGAAGTATACATATAAAATTCAAAAACATACATATATGTTTGTGTTTTTTTTTTTGACAAACCTAGAAGCATATATGTAAAATCCAAAAGCATACATGTATACTTGTATTTTTTACAAACTCAGAAACATAAATATATATCTATGTTCTTTATAGACCCAGAATATACATATAAGTCACAGAAGTATACATATTTGTACTTTTTACAAACCTAGAACATAAATATAAATCACATAAGCATACTTAGATTGACAAATCACATTCAAACATACAAACCTTCAATCCAACACATAAATATCAAATTTTAAAATAGTTCATCGCAAACCCATATTATTTCACAATAAAAAACACAAACCATTTATGTTTTTTTTTTTTCATGAATCTCACATTCAAATCATTTTCTTTTTCACCAAGATCAACACAGCCATCCTCAACCCAACCTTTTCTTCACCTTTTGTTCGGCAACCTCCTTTCATCGTGATTGTAGCCACCATTTGCTCTGAAAGTAGCCACTTGTTTTTGTTTTTCATCACATTGTTCCACAAAAAACATATAAATATCCATCAATTTTCGATCTACTTTGAAGGTTTTATTCAAAGGTTTTGTTTTTGCGGCAATGATTGGCAGTAGCGATGAAGGATAAGTGGGTGAAGGTGGCGATTCAGCGCGTTGGGTAGAAAGAATGAGATTTGATTTAGTGGATTGGGAGATGAAAAAAAAGGCCATGAATTAAATATATAGGAATAATTACCAAATTTTAACAAAAATATGAAAGAAAAATTGATGATAATTATGAAAAATAGAAGACTTATCCTAATTAATATGTATTTCTTTTTAAAAACAAAATTCACAGCATTAATGTTTGTTAATTAGGTACACAAGCAAACACATATTAAAATTAAATAAGGAATATACTTGTGTGTGTCGGGCTCATGGACTCACAAGTTTACTTATATATTTTGGCAAGCTTCCGCAACATACGGAGCTTTGGTTGGTGTGACAACAAAACCCTATCCCTTACAATTGAGGTGGGTTCGAATCCTACCAAAGCACTCTTAGCTTCTTTTTTTGTTTTCCTCGTTTTGCTTTTTAGTTTAGGTTTTGTATCATTCTAATTTTTTTTTTTAAATTTTCTTGTTCTGGTATTTTTCTTTCGTTTTCATTTTTTTTTTGCTTTTAGATGGTTTTTTGTTTTATTCTTTTTTTTTTATGTTTTCTTTTTTCATCTTTTTTACTTTTCCATTTCCGATTTTCTCTTTCCAAATTTTTTTGTTCCTTTTCTCTTATGATTTTTTCATCTTATTTTTTTAATTTAATTATTTATTTGTTCTTTTTATTAATTAGTAGGTATTTATTTTTTTATCTGTTTATGTTTGTTCTTTTAAATAAAACTACTTGTTCCTTTAAAAGAACTAGTTATTTGTTCTTTTTTTAGTAGCTATTTCTATTTTTATTAGTAACAATTTGTTCTCTTATAATTTTCTATTTTTTTTAGCAAAACATTTTTTTGTTCTCTTATTATTAATTATTTATTCTTTTATTTGTAGTTTTTTATTTTTTTTATTAGTAAATGTTTATTCTTTTTTAGTTTATGGTTGTTTATTTAGATGAACTTGATGTTTGTTCTTTTATTAGTATTTATTTTCTTAGTATGTTTTATTTTTTTATTAGTATGTGTTTATTGTTTTACCAATATGATTATTTTTTCTATTATTAGTAGTTATTTATACTTTTATTAGTAAAAGTTTATTCTTTAATAAATTCATACTTATTCTTTTGGAGAAACTATTTTTTCTCTTATTAATAATTCTTTGTTCTTTTATTAGTGATGCTTTGTTCTTTTATTAGTTGACATTTATTCTTTTATAAATTCATGCTTTTTCTTTTGGTGAAATTATTTTTTCTCTTCTTAATAGTTCATTGTTCTTTTATTAGTGATACTTTGTTCTTTTATAAGTTGGCATTTGTTCTTTTGTTAGTTCAAGTTTGTTCATTTAGCTGAACTTGATATTTGTTATTTTTTTATTAGCCATTTGTTCTTTTAGTAGTATGTATTTGCTCTTTTATTAGTTCAAGTTTGTTCATTTAAATGAACTTGATGTTTTCTCTTTTATCAATAGCTATTTATTTTTTTCATAGTATGTGTATATATTTTTATCAATTTTTGTTTATTTTTTATCAAATTTATCTATCTTTATCAATTTTATGTGTTTTTCTATTAGTTTTATTTTTTATAAGCTCTTGTTTGCTATTTTATGAGTTTTTTTTGTTCTTTTACCAATTTAAATAAACCATTTTTTTGTTCTTTTATTATTATGTATTTATTTTTATGTCTGTTAGTTTTTTGTGAGAAATTTATTATTTTTTCATTAGAATCAGTTTGTTCTTGATTATCGAGGAATGATATGTTCTTTTATAAATTATTGTTTATTTTTTTAACTCAACCAATTATTTTTTTTTCTTTTGTTAGTTGAAAACTAGTTTCATAGCCTGTCTAACGGACGGGTAGTAGTTCATATAAACATTTGTGCCCCAATAACAATGTACAACTAATGTCTAAGATTCAAGTAGTCAAATTTTTTCTATTATCCATTTGCATAACAATCGTTGGCATTACTTTTTTGGGTAGTTGAATAACATTTTTTAGAGAATGAGGGCAATAGTATCAATGGCTAGTCATAGCATGGTGAAGTAGTGTATCTGGAAAGTGAAAGAGGGACTTCATGGTCAATGGAGATAGTAAAAAATATATGAAGACAATTTTTTAAAGAGCAAATTATATTGAGAAAAGGATCATGTGAAAGTAATTAATAACTATAAGAATATAATATTACAAAACAAAATCCAATTGAAAAGGAAATTATAGAAGGAAAATAAGAGAAATATTATTACCCTAGCTGGTTATTTTTCAATTTCCCTATTTATATACTTTTTTGAAATATGTTTATGGTAATAGTCGACATCTATTAATAAAAATGAGTAAGAAGTAAGGATAAAAGATATAAATATTACAAAATGGGCCTAATCAATAAGTTTGGGCCAATGAACAAATTTGGGTAAGTGGTAAAGGAATAATGACAAGAGAAATATAAAATGACAAGTAATGTTACAAAAATTGATGTAAGGTTAAAATGGGAAGAAAAAGAATTGATGTAAACTTTTAAAAAATTATCATTAACTATTTTGTCATCATAAATAAGGGGAGAACTATTAATATTTTAAAAGCGGTATTTGTAAGAAATTAATATATGTACGAAATATTATATTTATGAACACATTGGATATATATAAAATGGATGGGAAAAAATAAGCTAAATGTGAGTCACTTAAAAGTATAAGCTTTTAAAGAGGGGAATATACTCCATAAACGTGAACAAATGGGCAGAATATTTTGGCCCACCAAACAATTTTGTACCAAGCATTGCAAGAATTTGGAGAAGCCAAATGTACGAAGCATGAGCCTTTTATTTCACAGCTGGCAGCCGTCGTCGCTATGTGTGTCCCGGCGATGGGCGGCCATCGGCTTGAGTTTTCCATTGACGCCGTTGCCATCCATTCATATTTCTGCGATCTGATCTGCCGTATACGATGGTCATTTTTCAGAAAAGTCTCCCGATTCCAGTAATCGATAGGTTATCCTCTTCATTTTCAGTTTCTATGACCAAGACAATCTTACAAACATCTAGTTTCTGTAGATCTGATATTTTACAAAAAAAAATTTAGATGCAAATTTTAGTTGTTTTAATGTTGTTTTACTCTCCTCCATCATCCGATTAGAGTATTCAAAATCAACTTCTTTTTTGAGGAAGACATTTCGGTAGATTTGTTGCAAATGTTTTGAAACCCTAGATTCGTCCCGATAAAATAAAGCCTCATTTTACTTCCTTAATTGGAAACATTCGTTTAGTAACAACAGTAGATATTGATGGCGGGGTTGTCGGTGATTCTCCATTGACGCATCGGCGCATGAACTATACACGCGGCCCCAGGCGACGGTGGTACTCCGAAAAAGGTGAAAGTATTGTTTCCATGCAACGTTGACATCATAATTTTCCCCATTAGGTTTTATGTAACTTGTTAACTAATGGTTTACTTTTAAACCCAGGAAAAAAAGGGTCGTAAGGAGTACTCGAGAGTCACAGAGAAGGTTGGGAGATGAATAACATTAATGGTACATATAGTTACTAATATCCAATAGAAATTGTTAAGAGTCTAAAGTATATACAGAGACCAACAAACATACACAACCTAATAGTGTTGGTGTTTTTATGGCTAGTTTCTGCAAGACAAATTTAGTCCCATATAAATGTTTTACACTTACAAAAAAAAAAAAAGCATCACGCACCTTAAATGCAAATCGTTAAACATGGTAATAACTAAATAAGAATCTGGAAAGTGCTTCAGATTGTTGTTACTGCATAGGTTGGTGCGCCTGAGTAGGTTTATAATAACCAGAGGTTAATATGTATAGTTTAAATGCTTGAATCATTAATTTAGACAGGCACAAGGATATTTATTAAAAACTATGGAATACCTTCCTTGCAAAATCCTTCTGTGTTAGTTGGAAATAGTGATTTCTGCATAAAATGCATTCAAAAGTGAGATTCTTCACTACTGTTTGGTAAATGAGCATTATTTCTGAACTTATACAACCTTTGGCTGCTATAGGTGGCACCAATTGCCCGGTTCAGATGGAGCAACAGTTGCAGGGAGATAGCTGGTAGAAGGTTATCGACGATTTTTTCAACAAATGGAAAAGCTTTGTAATTTCAATTATACTCTCAAGAATGTAAACTGTAAAATTATGCTTTGTTCTCTTTGGTTTTTATATTGACTTGTGTAACTATAACAACATTAAGTGGCACCGTAGTAAGGTGGGGTGGATACTGAGAAAGCCACAGAGGGCGAGGGGAAGTGGGCTGTAAGAAAGTTAGTCTTGGCGGTTTTGCGGTTAGGAATATGAGAAAGTGGGTCAAAAAAATGGCATATAACCACATCACTTTAGATAATATTAAATCGCTAAATTAATGCTACATTAAACCGACTAACTGATTCTAGTAGTACGTGGGGTAATGGCACGTTCATCGGAAAAAAATAGAATTAAAATTTTACATTAGCTAGACATGTGTCATGTTTAGGAAGTTGAGAATTTAAAATTTCATAAAAATTTTTTAATTTGAAGTCAAACTAATCGCCAATCTTCATGTGACATGTATGTCTATCCAGGGGTATAACAGGAAGTCGCCACATGTCGTTCCTAAATCATTTTCAAAGTACACTTGTTACTCTAAGAATTAGTTTCATAACCCGTTTAACGAACGGGATAATAGTCCATATAGAAATGCATATTTCACTTAATATACACAAAATCTTAAATATAAAATTTAAAGAAAAAATGTAATGTTTCCAATATTAAAATTTATTAAAAAACTAAAATTTTTATTATGATAAATTTATAAAATGAAACAAATATAAGCAAATGTTTCCCAATATATTTTAAAACTAAATGTGGGCCATTTCTTAATGGAATGTTGCACAAAATGTTTAATTTATAAAAGTAAATAAGAGCTATTTATTTTCTTGATTTGCTTGAAAAGCAGTACTCCTGCCCTCTTGCCTTGTTATACTATTATTAACCCAAACCCAATCTAGGACGCAAGGCTTATAAGGAGACAACAAATTGGAGCGCTAAAACTTTAGAATTTGAAAAATCGGGTCTAACTGAAATACGGATGAAAGAACAGGGATTTAGGTGCAATATTGATGAGAGAATAGGGATGAAGGTGTGAAATTCTGAAAACTTGCGAATGAAATCTATTTTTTTTTTATGTGAGACATTTGAGCGATTCTCTCTCTCTTTTCCCTCTTTCATTCTCTTGCTTCTCTATATTATCTTTTGGTTTTCATGAGCATCGCCTCTAGCCGGATGAAGTTCTCGGTAGTGAGGTGCTAGATATACGACGCCATCTGCGGTGGTCATTTCCCAAAAAATACATTTTTTTGCTTAATCGATTCCTTTTTGTTCCCTCTATCATTTTATCCAAAGTCACTTCCGCAAATTTGCAACACTTACTTCTAGATCTGGATTTTAAATCTCTGGTGTTTTGGTTGTCATCTAATTTTTTTTTAATTTCTTTACATTATTTCACTAAAAACAAATCTTCAAAAAAAATATAACACGTTTATCTTAGATTTATTTTCAACATAAGTTTTCTCTGTCTCGTCGGTATCCAAGGTTTAATGCCACAGTTGGGAACAACGTTTTTTTTATCTTAAAGGAGGTGTAGTAAGGGTGAAGTGTGTCAAGAAGCCGTCGGCTGGACGGCGTGTTAATACCACGCGTGCCCTGTGGCTGCGGGCATCTTCCTGAAAAGGTATACAAGATTTGACTCTTCATCTTCTTTGAATTTTCTATTCTAGAATCAATGATAGGATTTGACATTTTTTTTCTTTCCTATGTCTTCACCGATGGCGCGACATCATGGGTGACACAGTTGGCCTTTAGTGGATGTTAGAGCAGGCGGACAAGGGTTGGGTAGAACAATGATAAGCTGACATAAGGAAGGTCAAATAAATGAAAATAGACATTTGAAGGTACAAGCATAACCCATTAGGCATATGCTACTTTTAAATGCTGTGGAATAGTAGGATGCATGTACAAAAGCTTAGTTCCCTACTATATGGATATGCCTAGGAGTAACATTAGATATGAATGGAAAGAGAAAATTCAATGTGGTTTTTAAAGCTAATAAAAAAACAAAGTAACTTTACTTTGGGTGAAATTAATAACTGTAAAAGGCAGGTACAAAAATAATATAGGTAAAGCATTGGTAAGCATAAAGGAAACATATAATAAACCATGGTGTGAACGGGAAATAAAAGTAAATAAGGAACAAATATAACAATGTCTTCATCGGGAAAGAAAAAATTAATGAAGTCTTAAAATAGAAAAATATTTAGAGAATAACCTTTAGTCAGGAAGGTGATTGGAAGAGCCACCATTTGCAATGGCTTACTCTTCATAGAAGTGTCATTCTACCCTTCATAGGAAACTAGTTTGGCCTTCAAATTAGCTACCTTCGTTTCCAAAGAGGAAAGATTTCATTTGACGAACATTTTCTTAGAAGCTTAAAACACGATTTGCTCCCATTGTAAAAGTATAAAAATAGAAACAGTAAATAACCTGAGAAATCACCACACTGCATTTACCCTCTAAAATTTTTAAGATTAACTTCATTCATCTCTGGTGTATTAGTTTGTTATTAACAGTGAAGACAGAGTGGGGTTTGAGAAATGCACTTAGTAAACAAAATAATGTGGTAAGTCATATCCAAGGACAAACAAAGATATCTTGCAGACAAACACCAACAATGGCAACAAACATTAATAGGTAGAAGGTAAATTAAAGTAGAACCTATTTGGTGTTGATTTGAAGATTGTGTTTGTCAGGAAGGTTGGAAGACAAGTTATTTCTTTTCCTGCAAGGAGCATATAAAACTAATTAGAATTAACTTTGGACATTTACTTTGCATAAAATCTTTAGAAGAACAGAGATGTCTTAGTTATTTGTTGTGATGAAAGAGTGAAACAACCTAGGGAGACCTCAAACTTGGTTGCTGGAAAATCTGCAAAATCCAATAATAGTAATGTTATATGGCGAATTGTTGAAAATATGTACACATATAAATTCTGGAAAGATTGCATAAGAATAGTGCTGTTTACACTTGTAGGTTGCAATTTGCCGAGAAAAGGCCCTGGATGAACTCATATCAGGTAAACATTCCTTTTTAGTGGTTTAATTTCTTCTTTATTTTTTATGTATCCCCAAACTTAGTAATTTTTTTTTAAATAACCTTAACCCTATTTAGGGAAGTTGATATGAGTCATTGCAGTTTGATATTAAAGTATAAACCAATAAAGGATGTAATGGATGTCTAAAAAAAAAAATGAGCCATAATGCTTTTCCATAGTAACTACTATTAACTGTAAGTAGTTAGTCAATATGCAAGGAAGCTTCAAATTCTAGATCTTTTATAGGTAGTTTATACTTGGTTTAAACACTTGCACAACATATATACTTTATTAACAAAGACAGTACATCATATATTTCACATCTAAAATAGGAAAGATTGTAATAATTAAATAGGGAGTAGGAACCTGGAAATTATTTTAAACTGCTGCTTATGGTCTTGCTTGTTTACGGTCAATGGAACCTGTTAGTAGAAAATAATATAGTCAGTAACTCATTTTTGGTTGAGAAGAAAAAAGCATAAGACTAAGGAAATAACTACCTTTATGTTGTTGGGGCCTAGATATACATGTGAAGTTGCTAATATTACTGATTCTGATAATTGTCTGCAAACGACAATGCTTGTTTCATGGTGAATGGTTATAATTGTCTACAAACAACAATACATTACCATATTATACTACAGGTCCAATTGAGAAATCAAGTAAAAATTATTGCTGCTAGAGATGTCTATAGGGGAATTGGTTGGTCTGTAGAAATGAAGTTTGACAGATGTTTGCGGGAGAATTGGCTCGTATGTAGAAATGAGTTTGATTTGACATACAAATTGAAGATGCCGAAAATTGGAACTGTAAATCTCATGTGATATTTATATTAGATTTATGTAACTGTAAACATAGTTTCATGGTGAATGGTTTGGCAGTAACGTAGGTAAGTTAACCGGTTGTGTAGGAAACGTGTGCGGAGTAGTGGGGTGGGTGTTAGAGAACGTAGGTGACATAGTTTCATGGTGAATCGTATGTAAGTTAACAGGTTTTGTTGGAGATATGTGCGAAGTAGTGGTGTGGGAGTTAGAGAACATGGGTGAGAAGAGGTACAGGAATGATTTTAAAACTAATAATTGGTGAAAATAATAAAAATACTGTATTAATAATAGAGAGGAACGTAGGAAAAATTGAAAATATGGGTCGTGGGTTTAAAATGGGAAAATAAAAATAAATTTGAATTAAAAAAAATCCTAATGGGAACATGGGAGAAACTAAAGATGTGATAAAAATAAATATAGAGAAGACATATAGCATACATAGGGGTAAAATAGGTAAAAAATACTTGAAAGTACACATGACAAACATCTAATAATTGAAATAAAAATTTTCAGAACATTATTTTTCTATATTGTCTTTCTTTTTACTTTCTTATCTATTAATAGATTAATATTAATCTTTTTTTAATTATGAAAAGATTATTTAGCCAAAGTACTTGTTTCATATCTATTTATAGATTATAGATTTCGAAACAAAGAAATGGCAAAACCAAATAACCAGATCAAAGCAACGCAGTGCTGTCCTCCTGGTCTTTCATCTTTAATTCACCATCTTACTACTTCTGAGCTCCACGTCTCCTCGAGGTAATCAGAGTCGCTTCAATTAAAAATATGTGACGCGAGTCTTTAAAAATCTCGCACTATGAGAGCTATCTGTTCCTCCAATGGCCGGAGCTGGCTCCCATTGCATGGCGGCAGCAGCAACTTCTCTGCCCCTCAGCGGTCTCTCGCCGCTCTGCCGACCGATATCAACCCGAACGCCTGCAAACTGGGGGCGTTCGGCGTCCACGGAGCTTTTCGTGTCGACGCGGGGGAAGAGTTTTAAGGACAGTAGAAGGTTCGAGAAGATCAAACAAGAGGATGAGTCGAGGTTCGGACTGATTCGGGAAACCAAGCCGGAGGTGGAGGAGGACGAAGATGATCGGAAAAGGAAGTTGAGAGACTATTTTGAAGAGTGCAGAGATTTGATCAGATCGGACGGCGGTCCGCCGCGCTGGTTCTCTCCATTGGAATGCGGATCCCACTCTCCTGATTCTCCTCTTCTTCTATTTTTGCCCGGTAATAAGTTCGTTTGATTTTTTTTTAAAATTAACTGTAGCTTTCTGTTTTTCAAAATTAACTAGCGTCATGACATATGTTTTTGTTTTGTTTTTTCCCTCCTTTTCCTTTAGGAATTGATGGCACAGGACTTGGACTGATAATGCATCATCATAGGCTTGGAAAGTAAGTGAAAATTACGACTGGAAAGTCCTCATTCAACTGCTTAAGTCGGTGTACTTTTCTTGATTTGGTTTTGTTATCCAATAATCATTAAACTGCTCTTGCAAACTTCTAATTGTGTTGATTCTAATTCTTAATTGTTCCTTTTGATGAAGGATTTTTGACATTTGGTGCTTGCATATTCCAGTTAAGGATAGAACATCATTTACAGGTATAGTGGTCTAACTAGCTGTTTAATGAACGCAAAATGGAGCATAGAGTGGCAGAGTAATTAGTTTTGTTCTGTAACAACTAATTGCCTAACGAGATCTATGAACTGGTAACACCAGATATCTGTGCTTAGTCTTTTGGCGAGCTTATTCATAAATGTAGTGATTTCCTTGTAAGATTTTGAACAATTTAAAGAAAAAGAAGGAAAATCTCTGGTAGGAGGAGGTTAAGAGTATGAGAGCAGGGATTGGATAACAAATGTAGTAGTTATTTCTCATTTTGACACCATTGTATCTTTTCTGAAATGTATATTTATTTATCGCCATCTCATTTTTCCTCTTGAATTCCTTTTTTACTTGATATTTACACGTTTAGGCCTATTGAAGCTTGTGGAAAGAACTGTTAGGTGTCATAACTATAGAGTGCCAAACAGGCCCGTGTATCTCGTTGGTGAATCTCTTGGAGGATGTCTTGCCTTAGCAGTCGCAGCTTGTAACCCTGACATCGATCTGGTACTTATTTTGTCAAATCCAGGTAATATCATGCTCTCTGTAACTGGGTTTACTGCTTGAAGATGACAGCCTAGTGACACAGTAATCTCGCATGTACTCATGAATGGACTAGAACTGCATTCCATAGCCATCATAAGTTTTTTAGTTTCATTTTTATGTGTTATGTTTATAGACGACTCTTCAGAAAGGGTAAGTAAATGGATTTACAATGTTGTATCTTTTGTTATGATAGACTCGAGAAGTTAATGCTTCCCACACACACACGTACACACATAAAAGAGGTCAGGAATATCATTTGTATGTTTTACTTCCTCACCGTTTGCATGCATATTTAGTTTTAATGCATGTAGATGGGTTGTACTGTTAATAAAAGAAATGGTGTGCGAGAATTTATGTCAAATTCTGTAAGCACAAAATAATAAAACTTCTGCTACCATAATTTAGGAGTCATACTATAATAAGCAAATCATTTTTTTCTTTTGCATTTAATGCGGTGATATATGATGGTCAAATCACTAAAAGAACTAGCAATCAGTGTCAATTGTAGCACTTATTTGTGTGCGTCTCTGTATATTTATAGGCTCTAAGGACAAGTTCACAACATTTCACTACTTATATTTCTAGTGTACATTTAATAATGGACGGACTCTAAAATTAACCTCCTCCAGTCTCTGACTAACTTATCCAATGTTCTCTCTTTTGATCTGGTAATTTACAGGGACATCATTTGCTAATTCACCACTGCAAAATTTAGTACCCTTCCTGGAAATAATGCCAGACAATTTCCCTCTTAATTTCCCTTACATGCTAAGCTTGCTGACAGGTTTGTAACAGCTTATTTCACGTTTTTGATATCATAGGTACTGTACGGACATCCATTTTTACAGAGAACATGATGTCTTACAGTTATCTCAAGATATAGCTGAAATTATTTCTGGACAATCTTAGAATTTATTGTGGCTATGCTGATGGAGTTCTATAGGCTTCAGTTACCTTGTGGGATAACTGAAACTGAAGTGCAAATTTGTAAAACATTGGAGTTAGGTTTGGTGCCTAGAACACTTCTAGCGATTGCTAGAAATTGGTAAATCAATAACAGCATGTGGACACAAGCATGCTGCATGTTTACAGGTCATGCTAGACTTTTCTGAATTGATAATAATGTAACTGTAACACATATGCAGGTGATCCTTTGAGGATGCTGATAAATAATGTGATGCAAGGAGTTCCTTTGCATGAAACTGTTGAAAAGCTGTCACAGGATTTATTTGCAATGCCTTCTTACCTTCCTGTAAGTTCCAAGGCAAGCTCATGTCTATAAAATGTGTTGGGACCGGTTTTGGTCCTCTGCCCTTGCTTCAAGTAGCACTGTCATTTATCATACCATTGGGCAAGTTGTGAAAGATTTATGTTATTATTATAAAACAGTAAAGTAATATTTGAGTGACTTTGTTTGGATCCTCATTTTCTCACTCATATCATTCTAATGTTTTGCTGTAAATTTCTCAAAGAATTGATGTTTCAAGTACAGGTTTTGGCTGATATGTTACCAAGAGAGACACTTAAATGGAAGTTAGAAATGCTGAAATCTGCTTCACGGAATGTGAACTCATGCATCCATGATGTGAAAGCTGAAACGCTGATACTCTGCAGGTATTTTGCTTGGCATGGCATGGATTCCATTCTTTAAGTTTAGCAGTTATTCATATAGAATAATGAAGGCACATTTAGTAAGATAGGAAAGAGCATAAAACGTTCATACTTTTTAAAATTTGAAAGAATATATATGATATTAAGAATTAATTGTTCCATGCAAAGTGGTTCTTCAGGAATTTGCTTCATCACAGATGAAAATAAATTTAAATGACTCAGGTTAAGTCATTCTGATGGGTGTAATGGGTATTTGGAAGCATATAGGAAAATGGCAGCTCACAGATACAGCACAAACAGGTCAAATGAAACTTATGAAAGGGACCTAGTGAGTTTTTGGATTACTTCTGAACATAGGAGGCTGATTGCTTTTATACTTAAGCTGCATTGATTAGCATATCAAGGTATCAGATATGTATGCTGTGCAAAAATTCATGTCTCCTCACAAAATGCTTCTTTGGTTAGCCACAGAGACTAGTGCAAAAGTAGCTAGTTTACTCAACGATTTCTTGCCCTGAATGTTCTATTTCTCTATGCATTAAATTTTTGTTCTAAGAAAGTTCACTAAGCTATAATTGTTCTGCAGTGGAAGAGATCAGTTGTTCCCTAGTCAGGATGAAAGTGAAAGACTTCGCAATGCCCTTACAGATGGTTGTCAGATCCGTACGTTTGACAACTGTGGTCATTTTCTCTTCTTGGTTGGCATCCCTCACCTTCTAGAAGATTTCTCCTTTCAATTATTATTTCCTTTATTTTCCTTTTTCCTAAGGTAATTGCCAAGACTATAGTTTCCATTCTGATTAGTCATTTCCAATCCCACAGGAAAATGATATTGACTTGGTAACAACCATTAAAGGTGCAAGGTTCTATCGTCGTGGGAATTACCCAGATTTTGTATCAGACTACATTCCACCTACAACTTCTGAGTTCAGAAAGATATATGAATCATACAGGTGACTATTAAGCTGAAGTTGTTTCTTCATTTCTTTTGGGATTTCTCTCGTGTACGATTTTACAAAAAGATACTCTATAGTGTAAAGATAACTGCAAAAATATGACTCATATGGAATCAATCACATTTCAGCATTTTTCTGAGCAATGTACATGCCATTATCCTGATTAATTTGTCTGATATATACAGTTTGACTATAGGAATTCTGGAAAATGTAAATCTGTTAAACTTTGAGCAGTAATTATGAATCTTCTGCAGATGGGCTTTTGGTATTACCAGCCCGGTGATGCTCTCTACATTAGAGGATGGGGAGGTGGTGAAAGGCCTTGCTGGAATTCCTTCAGAGGGTCCAGTGTTATATGTTGGTTATCACATGTTGCTTGGGGTGGAAATTTTCCCACTGGTTGGTCAATTTATGGCAGAGAGAAATATTCTTCTGCGAGGATTGGCCCATCCAGTGCTTTTCATAAGTAAAAAGAGTAGTAGAATGCCTGATATGGCGACATTTGACGTACATAAAATAATGGGTGCAGTTCCAGTTTCCGGGAAGAACTTATACAGGCTTCTTGCTTCAAAATATCATGTTTTGCTGTATCCGGGAGGCATGCGTGAGGCTGTTCATAAGAAGGTAAGGCTTTTAATTTTTGGATTCCACAATGTACCCTCTCATCAAAAGTATATTTTGTGCATTTATACCAAGATCTGTAAGTTGCGAAAGGTGCTAGACATAATAGCTATGTTTTTCCATATAATTGGAATAAGTTTTAGTTATGCCAATTATCAGCTGTAGTTGTCTTCTTCCCTGGCCATAACTTCTGAACTAAATTCGAAGTACGCAACAGGATGAGCAATACAAGTTATTCTGGCCGGAAAAGACTGAGTTTGTCAGAATGGCAGCTAATTTTGGAGCAAAAATCATACCTTTTGGAGTCATTGGAGAGGATGACTTTGGTGAGGTAAGACTGTTGATTTCTAATTTCTTCCCCTTGTTTATTCTTATGCCATATTCTTTGTAGTATTCAGGCTCAGATTAGAGTCTGCAGAGTACTTGGAAGTTATTTATTTTTGGAATTGCAGGAGTATAATAAAAGCTTCACCAGAAAAGCTTCTATTATGTTTCTCAACTTAAGTATTCCAGGATCAGTTATGTAACAAGATACAACATCCAATAAGATTCAAAGTTGATAGGATGTTAATCCAACTGTTTCCTGTTCACACTTAAGATTTGTGGAACATTTTAGCTGTTATATTCACTACCGACGTCTGATGCTTACCTTTAGACTTCCGATTTGTACAGAATTTTGATTTATTCCTCCAGTGAGGAGTTAATTACATGGCCACCATTCCCAGGTATTTTTTGATTACGATGACCAAATGAAGATCCCTTACATGAAGGCTGAAATTGAAAAAATGACTCAGGAGGAGGTGAAAGTGAGGTATCCGTAGCTACAATGTATCCTTTAAAATTTTTATGGCTGTGTATGAGTCATTTTATGATGCTTGTGAGTTATAACCAATTTCGAGATTACCAAAATTCTGCCCTGACAGGACTAATATTGATGGTGAGGTGGCCAAGCAAGCAATGCATCTGCCTTGGATTTACCCAAAATTTCCAGGCCGGTTTTACTATTATTTTGCCAAGCCAATTGAAACTATTGGTAAGAATGCTTTGTACCTGGCTATGTGCATAAGATCAAGCGATAGACCAAACCACTATAATCTAGTCGGTTAAAAACAGACAGTTGCCAACTGGTCATGGCTTTGGCTTGTGCAATATGTTTGACAAAAGTTCTTAATTATGTTTCGAAGGGAGGAAGCATGAACTGCAAGATAGGGAGAAATCTCAGGAACTGTATCTGCATGTCAAGACTGAGGTGGAGAGATGTATTGCTTACTTAAAAGAGAAAAGAGAGAAGGATCCATACAGGAATCTATTGCTACGGCTGGCGTACCAGGCCAGCCATGGGTTCACATCTGAAGTTCCGACATTTGATCTTTGATTTTCCACATCGAAGTGTTGTTTTGGTTGAGGCCAGAAAATTTTGGGATTCCCACCATATGAACGTAGCATGTGAATTTGGCACTACGATTACGTGCCGGAATTTGTGTCATCAACTCAAACATGGTTGGGACTAAGGTGTGGTATGATAATAAATGACGGTTGCACGCTGGAGTTCTGGTGGCCTGGAGAATTTAGTGATTGCTTCCGATTTGCGGTACCATCTGTTGCTTTATTGTAACGTTCCCAGTTCTGCAAGCCTGGGTTGAAGAAGAACTCGGGATGGTGCCATTTTATCATCGCATGCACTGCAGTTTAGCGGAGACTATCTGCGTCAGCATGTTTTGGCCACCTCTAATTTCGATCTACCGCTCTGTCTTAACATTATTCGCCATAACACGTAGTTACTCAAATTTAGAAATTGAATTCGATGTTTACGTTTTCAGTGACCCAAGATTGAAGTTCATTATTACTGTATTTCTATCTTATTTTGGGCAATAAAAGGTTTCAGGACTTGGAAAGGGTCAAAAACCAAGAAGAAGAAAGAATCGTCTTATTGTGACAAATATAAGGAAAGCACCAAGTGGTGGAAATGGCATTTGCGCCTGGAAAAATACAGAAGAGGCAAATCTCCTACTAAACTTTACGTAATAGCAAATATTATCCATCATTATTCTTTTCCAGCTAAATTGTCCACTAACATTAAATTATGAGCGGATATTGGTCATTGTTGTTATATTTGTTTAGCTATATGATGATGTAATGACAAATATAGATATATACGCGGCAAAGCTTGGAGTACGAAAAAAAGAAAAAACACCTAACTTAATTTTAAAATTTTTGTCCAATACTACAAACCCCCCCTAAACTCTCTACTCACTCCTAATCTTCTTTCTCACTCCTTACCTCACTCAACTCTCTCTCTAGAGGAAAGAGAACGGAGATTAGGCTCCCTTTCTTCCACTCCTATTTCTCCTCCTCCACACTCATCCCTCTACCTTCAGCCATGCTCTCTCTAAGCAGCAAGCCCTTTTTCTATAAATTTTTCTATCACTGACGGCCTTGCAGCCTACCTCTCCTCCTAGAATGACATCGTCTGCCACTACACATGGCCTAATGTCATCTGCGACCCCTCGTGCCAGCATGTCTTCTTCTTCAACCTCCCCAAACACAACCTCACCAGAATTTTCTCACCCGACAACTCCTACCTTCGATTCCTTTTTAATCTCTCGATCGCTGCCAACTAGCTCACTAGCCTTACCTCAACAGAGCTCTCCGCTTTTTTTGCCTTACAATTTGCTCAATGTTTCCACCAATATCTTTAATGAGTCTTTTCCTGACCAACTTTGTCGCCTTAGAAACCTCCAAGTTATCAACTTTTATGACAACAATATGACAAAAGACTTGCTGGAATCCATCATTGTGCTCCTAAACTTGCGCCATTTGCATCTGGGTGAGAACTATTTTGTTTGTGCAATTATAATATCTTTGAGGGAGGTCTACCGCCGAAGATCAGAAAGTTGTCCAAAGTTGGTCAAATTGGATGCCCTAGTTGTAAGATGACCAACAAGATTCCAATGAGTTTCACAGAGTTGAAGAACTTAACTCTCTTGAATCTTTTCAAATACAAGCTTTTTTTAGACTTTATTAGTGACTTGTTGAAGCACAGGGCTCTACCACTTTGGGAAACAATTTTGCCAAAGGAACTCCGCAGAAGCTAGGAGCTAACAACACTTAATCCAAGTAGTTTGGAGTCTAATTGTGTCAAAAAAAAGTTTAGAGATTGGCGTATATAAGAGCATAAAGTTCAAGGATGAATTGTGTACTTTTTCATTTCAATTAACCATGCCATCACTACATTTGACAGAATATTTCATAATCACAGTAACTCCAACTATTAACACCATAATGGATAGTTTATCCTACATTGCAATCATTAGTGGCAAATATCCTCACAACCAAAAACATTAACAGGCCTTTTAATTGCAAAAATACAATGATTGGTGATGTCTGCTATTATGAAAAGTACAGTGAGGGACTTAGCTCTTTTGCCCCAAAAAAAGTAAGTGAAAAAATAAGGAAAATTACCAAAATCCCTCACTAAGGTTTAATAAAACCTATAATTATGTAGAGGTGAAAGTTGGATTGAAATTTCAATTTTGGGTCAAAGCCCAACTTGAAATGACACAAACACACATTATCACACATAACCCCTTACAAGCCCACTAAGAACACATGGCCTAGGGTGATGGTTGTGTGAGGTAGACAAGCCTTTTAAAGGGCCTCCCTAGACACTGTGAAGGCTTGGGTGTAGAGGCATTTAATTCTTGCTTTCAAGAATTCACCACAACACTTTAACCCCAGGTTCTAGCCTCCCAATAGAGATAGTTTAGCTAGTTTATAGTAGTACAAGAAGGGAAAAATAGGTTCATCATCAATTAATCTTCCTAACTATGAAAACCAAATTAGGGTAAACATAGGAAATGCTGTTTTCTTTAATTAGTTTTCTATTTGGGCAGTTTAGTTCAATAAGCCACCCTTCATGGGCTTGGCACTTTACAACTAATTCTTGGCTCCCTAGAGTTCAATCCTTAATTAAAAGTTAAGGGTTTCTCAGGTACAACATGAATATCAACCAAGTTGTAGAAATAGTTACGGCAAAGCTCAAGACCATAATATTATAAAGCGCTTAGGCAACGGCTTGGGCACATAATAACTAAACCACAGCAAAGACTCTTTACATTACATACATTTCATAGTTTGTCCTAGTTTCATATTACAGTACTTAAGCCTTAAACAAACAATGCAGTTCAACCTTCATACCACAAGAACTAACTTTCATACATAACTATCTCTAAATTTGGTTAAGTCTAGCAATACAATTCCAGAGCAACTACAAAATGAACATGTTCCCAATGGTATGCCTTATGATATGCTCTATGACATGCTCTAAAAAGCACCCATGTCCATGCATTAACATGCTTGCCTACAAAAAAATGTTACATTGCGAAAACATTGATCAATTCATACTCATAACACAATCCTGGATAAGGCTTAAGTTTTTACTTGAAATAACAACAATAGAACAAAAGTCAGTGCCCTTCTTCTTTCTTTTCCCTTATAGGGTAAACAGTATGGAGTGTGAGTCCATGAAATAAACTCAGTAAAGGGTAGAGGCTAGTAAAATTAACCTGCATCCAAAGACAAATTAGCTCAGTACAAATATAACATAATAATCAAATCCAATGTAGATGAATGCATATGAGACTCACAAGACTCAACAACCAAACCAATAGAACCCAAGGGCTCTCAATACAAGTAACTCATAACTTTGAATCAATGAGCTCTAGAACCATCTTAGCTTAGCCTATCTTCTTAGTTGCTTGTGAAAGATCAATATGCTAGCATCCGAGCCTAAGCTCTGTTTTAATACAAACAATACCCCCCTTCAATTAGGTTAGATCATATGGTTTAGCCCATCACTAGCCTAGCTACCTTAACCAACAAGCAATATAGCCATGGCATCTCATATGGCTACTGAATTGACAATCAAATTAGTTAAGGTAGATATTAACCCTTTACCATAGAGAAGACCTTAATGCATGGTGAAGTTAATGAGCTCCTTCCTCGAATGCAAGCCATTAGCTCCAAAGTTGCTTCAGGACCAAGCTTTCTCTTCCACTTAGTTTAATTGCCCAATTTCCTTTACTTGATTTTTTTCCTCTCGTTTCCTTAGTTGAACCAGACTAGAAATGGTGAAGAAAGGAATGAGGGGATAAGATTTTCTAGTTGCATGATTTTGCTTAGGTGTAATTACTTGGATTAAACTTAGTGGGCAATTTTTGGTCTAATGCTTAATGGTGCCCTTCATCTTTTTGCATGGCTCACGTAGGTCCTTAATCTTCACATGTTTTCACCTAAGCCTGTGCAAAAAGGTCCCTCTATGCTCATTGGTTACAAGTTCATCACTAACACCTGTAGCTTCCTTGACTTAGGCTTTGCTCTCTAGTTCACTCGAAAGTACTCTAAGTCCTTAATGCTCAATTTTCACCTCAGGTCTTTGAAATTTGTCATCCAAAAATACCCAAGCCTTCCTCTAGGTATCCCAATTCAACTAGTGAACTCAATTGAAGGCAATATCTCACTAGGAAAATTGATAAAATTTTGGTGTGCGTGACATGAAATATGCATACTCTTCTCTCCAAATAGCAAACCGAACTTGACCTGATTCGACCTAAACTCGAATAAATTGGATTTGTATTGATTGAAATTGGGCCAGCCTGATTCCTCAATTTGGTAAAGACATTTCCACACAAAGATTCTAGCAACAATGATCCTTCATATTGGCTGCTTCTTTTTCTTCTAAACTTTCCAAGAACCAAACAAAAAAACCAAATTACAGAAACCATTTTTCTGTACCCTCTGCTTCCTCAAATTGGGTAATGTGTCAAAGACCTCAAAATTCAGAAATCTTCCAAATTTTGAAAATTCACAACGACATAGGCTTGGGCTTGGCAGTGAGACGAATGATGCATTGCCAACAGCAACAAGTTGCTAAGGTTCGAGTGGGGTGAAAATATGATCAAGGAGCGTGCGCAAGTTGGGTGAGACAACGAGGAGGACGAGTGAGGAGGGTAAGTCCGATAGTGAGGAAACGATGAGGGCAACTGGCAAAGGAAGGATTGGGCCAGTGATGCTACGATGGAGAGATAAGAGATGAGATAGATGAGAGATAGTAGTCGAGAGATGAGTCATGAGAGATAGAAGGCGATAGAGGGGGACAGATTGAGGGTAGAGATGAGTTAGGTTAGGGTGGGTCTAGGGTTTGTTGGGCCAATAGGGACTTATATATGGGTTGGGTTATAATTAATTATAAACATGGGCTGGGACTAATGGGTTGTGGGTTTGGGCTTAAAAAGTTAGTCGGTTTAATCCAATTTGAACTAACTTGGATTATTAATTTTTGGGTTAGCCTAAAACATCTAATTTTTTGCCATAAAACCAACCTGAACCCAACTTCTTCTAATCGGGTTTGGGTCAGAAATTAGGTTTCGGGTTTAACTTACACCCCTACAGTTATGTCACCGTTGTTTCAAATACCTATACTTACTCCATTGAAATTAAAGTTAAGTACTCTGTTAATAACTATTAAGATAAATAAAAGGAGGAACTCTATTTTACTCTTTTAGCCTTTTCACTCTATAACTTTGGCCCTAAACTTCTGAATCTAATGAACTAGTGCATATTAGACTAGAAACCTAAACTCTTTCATCTCCCAAAGCCTACCAGATTTTGATGGATGACAAATCTATTCTATGAGTCCTAAACCTAAACTTTTTCCTTTTGCCTTCAACTCTGCCACCCTCTATTCTTCATCAAGTCTCTCATGTCGTTTTTCCGTCATCAAATAGCAGAATATCTATCACCTCAGAAGAGTGGCCGTCATCCTTGTTGGTGTTCACTGGAGCCCATTTTTGCTTCAGTTGGTTCAGATTTAATTATTCTGTTTTCAAGTTCATAAGATTTCTAGACCCACCTCTGAGGCATCTTTATCGTCAAATGTCAAGGAGATGGTTGCCTCGTGAGGGTTGTCCTCCACATCTGGCCATCTTGTTGGCTGATCCATTGAGGACTTGGTCTCTAGTGTCAGCAGCAAAGCTTCATTGGTGGAAGCCAAGCAATGGCAACGGTTATGAAAAGGGAGCGATGGCTCGGTAGCCATTTCACCATTGATTCGGGTCAGGAAAGTGATTTGGGTATGGCGGAGGTTAGGAGAGCTAGGGTTTAGTGAATGAGGAGAGCAATTGGGGTTTAGGTTTATCAGGTGGGTGATTCTTGGCTTGGTTGATTTTGGACCCAAGTTGGGATGGGAGGAGCAGTGGCTAGCCAAGCAACCTCTGTGATAGAACCATTGAACAAAGGGTAATGGGTTAGAGGGGAATGAGAGAAGTTTGGGTTTGGGGCAAAGTTTAGTGGGAAAGTTATTGAGTGAAAAGAGTTAGGAGAGTAAAAGAGAGTTATTTTTTTTTCCTGGTGAGAAATTGACCCGCGTGGAAAAGCAATTTTCTAGTGCCGTCTGCTGACCAGGTAGTCAATTGTGTTTAAGCCAAACAAACGTGTGCATGCATTCTAAACCGCGTGTGCATGCATTCTAAACCAGCTGCAAGGTACCAAAATGGCGGTCGACACCAGCTGTGCAAATCAAAGCAAACGCACACGCGTGTACCGTGGTATTGAAAGGGGCCATAGTCTTTATCTGGAAGTTACTTTAAAATTTTGTTGACGTTTGAATTGAAGTTCTAGTGAAATAAGGATAATATTTTGAACTTCAATTTTGTTGGTACGTTGTGTTTTTGGTCTACCAATCAGGGGAAGGCAATGAAAGCAGTAATCCATTGGTTTCATATTATGATTTTAAATAGTTTATGAAAGATGGTATCTCTCTTCAGTCGCCAATATTTCAATGTTCTTTTAAGAGAATATTAAATAGCATTTTCCAACCTTTGAAAGGCTGCTATTATATATAGATATGATGAGTTGGGCTAAAGTGAAGCAAAGCCAAACATAAAAATTGACGTATGAAGTCCTCCACGATTTCATGCCCTCACCGCATATAAATATCAATTCCGGTTATAGGTATTAATCTGTGGGCCAATATGAAATGGTCCAAAAAGATCAGTGATTTACTAGCTTAAGTGCTAATTAATCAGAGATGGGCTCCAATCGGATGGGTCTTTTCGGACGTTCCCAGCTCTGATGGCCTTTTTGAATTCGATGAGGATCTAATGGAGTCAATTAATTCTCGGCGCAACCAAGATATGCAGTGCCATGTGTATGCTATAAGCCTGACTCCTTGCTGGTTCGAACGCAAAACTTACCAAAAGTTTCACATAGATGAAATTAAGAAATTTGCTGGAGTGGTGTAGGGCGAAAAACCTTAATTGGCTGATCAAATTTCATTAATAACGATAGATAATAAGCATCATGCACATCAATTATCTACGTCCAAAAAAAGAAAACAACATCATCGTTAATAGCAGCAGTAGCTACGATAACTTGACTTGAAGCGTGTGTGTGTGTGTGTGTGTATAAAGATCGATCAATAGTTAATACGGATCATGAGCATGAGACAATCATGCGAATGAAGTAAAGTTGTTATCGCCATCACGAACTTTGAAACATGGATCATATATTATAAAAGCCATCTATATCTATAATCATCTTCTGGAACACCTCACCTAGCTCACTTTTAAAGCTTATAAAGGAAATTAACCAAACACCTGAGTCAGACGACACAAGATAGCTATATCTAAGACCGCCATAAGATCACACTTCACAGGCGGAGAGTGAGATCAACATCAGAAGAAGGTGAGGGATGATCATTGGGGGTGTCCAGAACCTCATTACCGAAACCCTGATGAGGAAACGAGTCGGAGCCTGCAGGCTGAAGGTACACGCCGTGGTGATGGTGAAACTGGTCGAGCCACGGGTTGACGAGGCCAGACGGCGTGCCAAGAACCATGTTTGGGTGTGGCTCGTTCGGGAACTGGCCACATGGGCTGGCTACTGCCTGCAGATCTTCGTTGTAGTTATACTGGTACTGATGCTCGGCGGCGGGGGCGGGGAAGGTTCTTCGAGCAGCGGCTCGCTCGCGCTTGTGGGCGTTCTGATGGCCGCCGAGCGCCTGCGAGGTGTAGAACTTTCTTGGACAGTAAAGGCAGTGGAAGAGCTTGGCGGAGGGAGGAGGTCCTGCGGGTTGCGAGGGTTTCTTGATGGGTCTAGGGTCGGAAGACGGATAACTGAAGAAGTTGTAGAGAGAAGGGTCGGCCATTGAAGTTAAATTGCAGAGAGAAGAAAGAGAATATTTGGAGAGAGATGAGGGTAGCGAATGAAGGGCGTGGGAGTGGTGAGTGAGTGAAGTAGCCAGTACTGATCTGATTCACTGAAGAGTGGAGGGGGAGGGGGTTTATATGCCCGCTTTCAGTTGTTTGTTTGTTTGCAAGCGTAACTGTTCTGTTAATGTGGCCAGCTTCCGGAAATATGCGATGCCATCATCATGATTGGTGCCATGTGGAATGACTCTTATGTCCCTCTTCTCTCCACTTCTTCCTTCTATATACGTCTAAAACACACAACTCTTAACCATTTTGAATCATTTAATTTAATTTCCAGCTGACTCATCAAGCAATTATAATTAAAAAAAAGGGAGCAATTAATGATCTGAAATACGTATAGTAGAAACTAATCATGCATGTAGAATTATAGTATAATACAAATATATATATATATATATATATATATATATAAGGTGTGTTTATATGTCACAACATGCATGGTATGAGATAGGCCCCGGTCCCGTTATTCTTGGGGAGTAAGTAGAAATTTGCAAGCGATTAATTAATTAGTAGAGTACATATATATGTATCGATCCTTGACTAGTGATTGAGTAGGGTACTAGTGCTAGTCCACTAGGTAGTGAAAACGAGCAAGGCACATAGAATATATAGAATGATACAATCAATGTACTACTATTGAATACTACTCCAGGAGCAAGCAAGGTAGTCGGTGAAGTGCGTGCGTGGGAATTGAGGAAATGAATGAATGAAGATTTGGGTTGTTGGGTGAGAGCGGACGGGGAAAAAGATACTTGATAATGATACGAGTACTAAGATTCAATAAAATTAATTATATGTTTGTCACTACCTATATATAGCTAATTGATTTCTAATAATACTAGTAAATTTAATTATTTTTTCTGCATCCATGTAATCCAGGCCAGAGCTAGAAACTTATGCTAGTAGGGACAATGAAAAGTATTATTAATAAAATAGTTTCACATATACAATTATCAATGACGGGGTTTAATAGTTTGAAAATGTATGTTGTATAATAATATCATTAATTGTATTACTAAATACATTATTTTCAATATTTTAATGGTTATTTTTAGCATCCATATCCATTTCATGCGTGAACAGAGCTATTTTTATTTTGTTTTTCGAGAATATATAAGCATAAGTTGTATAAAAATAAAATTTAGAAATTCATATGATAGTATATTGCTGCTACTTTTTATTCTACAAATTGATGTAATATTGTTTTAAAATTTTAGAATTACTTGAGAATTGAGAGTTAAGTATACATTTGGGAGAAATTTGCAATTTATAATCCCTATGGAGATTGACATTTGATACAATTTTTTTTAATAAAGAAGAAAAAAAAAGAGAAGATATGCTTCTACAGGCTACCGTAATGTCAGAGAAGAGAGAAAAATCTCATTCACCACCAATTCTAATTATTATTTCTAATTTTTGTATGGGTCTTTAGTACTTATTTGGTGAGATTCTTAAAGTTTGATTCTTTTATTTCTATTTCTCATTGGAAAAGGCTTTTTCTTTTTATTAAGTTTGTGTATTAAATTCTATAATTATACTAACAATTCTTGTGAATTTAGTTTCGCTATTATCTTTTATTTCTATTTTAACCACTCAACAGAACTAAATTAATGCATTTTTTAATGAATGGAAACATCATAAAACGTTTTGTGGGGCAGAACAAATATTTCCTAAATAATCATTTACTAGTTATATATTTTTTAGAAAATTCATTGGTGGCAAATAAATACATGGCTCCGCCCCTGGATGTAAATCATTCACTGATACTTAGATTTTAATTTTATACACATTTTAGTGCATTTAGGTGAATTAAAAAAACAAAAAAAAAAAGGGAATGGGCCATCCCATTTCCATGCAAAAGAGTACGGTGGATGATTTGTTTTGGGTGCACAAAGGGGATAGAAGGCAAAGGCCTCCTCACCCAATCATGCTTCAAACGACACATAGGCGTGCGTACGTGATCGCATCTACAGAATGATCATCCTGCTTACGTTTACGTACCCCAACAGATGAACTTCAGGCAAAAAAAAACAAAAAAAACAAGAAGCGATATTAAAAAAGTACGTACGTAGAATGAAATTGGAGATGGATCGACAAGGGTAGAAGTGGAAAATAGATTTTGGTGGGAGGGAGCAGGGAGGGAATCATTATAAAATTACGGTTCAGGAAGTGGCTACATTACCTCCTTTCTTCTTTCTGTCAGTTTCTGGTTAATTTCCTCTCTCACATACTCATCTGTCTCTCTCTCTCTCTCTCTCTCTCTCTCTGCCCTCTCCTGCAACTTGTTGCTTGCGTAACTTATTGCTATTAGTCACTTTTGCATTTTCTTCACTGCAAATTTGTTAGCTCATAACAACGACTCGAGCTCGATCAGCTCAGCACAAACCCGTACCCCTACACACGTGTGGGCGGGGGGCTGTGAGAAGAACACATGTGTAGCGTAGTAGGAGCTAGCTAGTTAGGTAGCTACATGAAATGAATTGAATCGAATAGAATAGAATAGAATAGAATATCGCGCTTTCGCAAAAATGGGGAAAAAGAGGAAGAAAGAAAGAAAGTGGTACTAGTTACTGAAAGTAAGTATGGGTATGTGTGATATATATAAGTAATGTTGTGTACGGAACCGGTCAACTATAAAATTGTATAAATTGATGTATATTAAATTAGCTGTATGCAGTTCTATACGATTTTAGTTATAGTCTAGCTTTATAAATCTTTAAACTGAATATCATATAGTAAGTTTATAATTTTTTAATGTCATAAATGGTAAAAACTGTACCAACTAGGTAGGAGAAGCCAAAAGTATGGGTATGTGTGATATATATAAGTAATGTTGTGTACGGAACCGGTCAACTATAAAATTGTATAAATTGATGTATATTAAATTAGCTGTATGCAGTTCTATACGATTTTAGTTATAGTCTAGCTTTATAAATCTTTAAACTGAATATCATATAGTAAGTTTATAATTTTTTAATGTAATAAATGGTAAAAACTGTACCAGCTAGGTAGGAGAAGCCAAATCCAGTATAAACTAAAATTATATATCTAATTATCTAATCCTCTTCCCCTTTTGATCTATAATTTTATCATTTAAAACAAATTTTTTAAACCAAAATTAAAGTCCAATACTTAAAAAAATGCTCAATCCTTTATTTATCATATTTCTTTCCTCCAATACCTAGCCCGCCAGCCCAATCAAATTATTTTCTGCTCCCATAGCTACGACGCTGCGTTGGTCCCTATTGTTGCCAAACAAGAGTTACGAGTCAAAACCACTATCAGACATTCAGACGAGACAAAGGGAGACTGAAGAGTGGAGGGAAACGACCATCATCGAGACCTGGGTTGTTGGCCAAATGGCGTCCATTACGATATATTTCCTTTTCAATTGCTGTTGCTAGATAGGTAAGAGAAATTTTCTTAATATTTTTCTATGGTTTTTTCTTAAGATAGAAATAATTTTTTGTTCACTTTTAGCAATTCATGTGTAACAAATAAACTAGCTAATTCTCTTTAAAAATGAAATAGAAGAAATTGGGTGAATGACACAATGACTCGGATAGCTTAGGAATAGAACATTGAAACCTTTCCCTTCCTTTTTTCTTTCATATATTTTCTTGCATCTCTATTAATTGAAATAGCCTCTTAAAAGTGAAATAGATTGAATGCGTGTTGGTTTTGTGGACTAGATTGTATTTATATTAATTATTTTTAATTTAATATGATAAATTTATGATGTGAAAATATTGCAACCAAACTGCATTTATGCGGTGCGGCGGTGCGGTTTTTTTGGATTTGTATGCAAAGAGGTGCAGCTATGATTTCTAAATTATAAAACCATTTATTATATAGTGTGGTTGTATGTTTGGCTATAAAACACATTAACCAACACTATAAACATCCGCTTCATAAAGGTGGCCGCCACGTCGGGGAAAAAAAGATATTGGACGATGAGATGGGAAATTGGTTGGTTTTGATTAACTATTAGTTTAGTAAGTTACTGGTAATTTTGATTGAATTGAATGGGTTGGTGCTGGGCTCAAAACCCCAAAAAGGGGAGGTAACAGTAACAGTAACAAAGGCCCAAGGGTTTGGTCAGAGAGAACTCAATTCAAGTTTCCATTAAAGGGGGTGTTCTAGGTTCCCTTTCCCTTCTCAAACCATAAGCGATTCCCACCCATTTCGGTCTTTCTCTTCTCTCTCTGCACTGCACCTAGCACTAGCAGTGCGTGCCTCACCCTGCACCTCTTTATTCTGCTGTGACTTCTAGTTCTAACCTCAGCATATCTCATCTTGGACTTGGACTAGGACCAGCTCCAGGACCAGCTCTTAGTTTTCTGTTTCTGTTTCTGTTTCTTTTTCTTTTTCTTTCTCTTTCTTTTTCCCCCCCTACCTATCTCATTTGATGATACTAGCTAGCTAGCTAGTAGTAACGTACTATATTTTATGTTGTTTTTTGTAAGTATTTAATTTATAGAGCCCGGTAGAATTCAATTTCGCTTTGCTTAGTTTTGCTTCAAATGGGCAAAGCATCTAAAGCCAACCAGTTTGGAGTGTGAAAATAAGATATGCCTATTTATATGCCAACTCATTTCAAGAAACAGCAAAGAGACGCAGAGACATCAGATGCTTCAATCCCTCCCTCTCACTACACTTTTCACTTAACTAGTCAGGTCAGGTATCTAGGATTATTATACCATGGCTTAAAATACATTAGTCTCTTGATCATTTGAATTTTATAGTCGGCCACATGTAGTATGCAATGGTTGCCTTTATATAACAAAACAATAAAACCTAGCTCAATTCTCATTTATTTATATAATTACATAGGTAAATCTTATTTTGATTATACAGGTGCATTAATTGTCAATCACTTTTCTTTTTGTTCATCTATTGAAATAGCTCTAAAATTAAACTGATCACTTAAAAAATTGATGTGTTTTACTAGACTAAATATATCAATCTCTTGGATGATTTCCCCTTATCAATACTGTTTTGTTTCTTATTTTAATATGGAAGAGGCAATATAATCGATTATCATATTTTTTAATACTCATAAGTTTGTCCACTACATATATAAGCATTGGTGATTGATGAGAGAATTAGGGTGCGAAGTTTTAGAGGGAGTCTAATGGACTTGAACCCAAGACCTACGAGTTGAGAAATATGTCCCTTTTTTACTTTGTCAAAGGCTTTGAGACACGCAATTAATTCTAAACAAGAAAAAAAGAATAATGTGATGGATACAAACTAAAAACAACATAATCTACTTGATTTAGTCACTTTGTAAAACTCATGAAACAAATCCGAAAAATCAATTAAACTATTAGGATTTTATTTGAAACTTCTGCATATAATTATAATAGTATCGAATAAAAATTTTGCACAGGTTTTTCCCCCTTTTTTGTCTTTTTTTATTTTCTCCTTTAGCACAACGCAGCAGACGCCACGCCAATCCTACACAAATAACATTTGAATTAAGCTCAGTTCCCTTCTTTTAGGGAAACTGGGCTTTTTCAGAGATGTTGTATCTGGGCCAGGCCCAATACACCACTGAATACAACAACAAGAACGGGCCATAACGAACCTAGTTATACACTGACCGGAATTCGATAGCTTCACACTTACGGAACCGTCAGCCATTCGGGAAGGTGAATTGACTCTTGACTGCAGGAAAATCTAGAGAAAAAAGGAAAAGAAAGAACAAAGAGGAGAGAGAATTAGAGAAGCATCAATTTATTAACAGTAATATGTACAGGTTGGCTGATTGAAGGTTAGTGCCATTTCGAGATGAGGTGACTGAAAGAAACCAAGTGACGTGATAATTTGAATATGTACAAATTCAGAGAGGCAAGCAGACGAGAGCGGTCTCAGTTGCTGATGTCGAAGTATCTGGGGTCGTCTGGATAATGGTAATCCACCTTCAACTGCAATCACAACAGCAACGGGCTTAATCAGAACAAGCACAAAATGTGGCAACACCAAATGTGATCACAGATTTCCACTCAAATATGAGGAAACTGAGAACAAATCAACTGGAGCTACTACATATATGCCAATTAGCTCCAACACATCAATCGACCAACTCCAGATCAAGTGGAATGGCACCATTTTTATTACAGCCCATTTCATCACAAAAACAAAAGAGACAATAACTCCATACCTTGCCCTCATCAGCATCTGAATGGCGTTGCGGGAATACAGCTCTCAAGTCATTGTACAAATAGAAGCGCCGCTCTCCAACCAGGCCATGGTCAGTCTTTTGCGGCACAGATTTGCTTCTCTGATTCGATTTGGGACTCCTTTTAATTGGAGGACATATAAAACGGAGATGTAGAGCATAGCGAAGAGAACCAGCACATCTTGTGGTGTCATTAGTCTTGGAACAACCGTTGGAAGTTTTTGAAGCATTTCCATGCAATGTATTGAAGCAGGACTCACATTTCTCGTTGGGGTAACCTCCTACATCAGCAGATCCCGCTAAATTCAGCCTCTCACTTCCTTCAACTTTTGATGGCTTCACATCATTTCTACTGCATCCTTGATGATTGCTTTCATTTTCCATTTCGTTCACTTTGTCCTGAATTTTTGTGTCTGAAGTAGTATTTGTGCTACAAGAGGCCAGGGTAACTTTCTGCCTCAAGAATGTCTGCAGTAGGGAAAAAGTTCACAATTACAATAAGAGAAAACTAAGCAGAATGGCCATAGAGAAAAATTATTGAATGCCGATATATAGATGGTATACCCAGTCTTCTATCAGCAATGAGTATTAAAATCTAATGCCGGCTGCATAACAGACTGTCTAGAACACAAAAGATTACCTAACTACCAGAATCTGAGGTACACAAAGATCACTTATTCATATTAGCAAAGCAGTCCAGACTGAATCATTTTTTCCCTAACAAAAATGTAAACACCCTATAGTGTAACAGCCTGAGTAACCAATACATTGAGGGGTGGGAAAAGGTGGAGGGGGAGGGGAAGTGGGGTGTGGGAGAATGGCTAGTTGCGATTTGTCTTACTTTGGTTCCAGCAGGCATGTCAGTCAAATCATAGTTGCAAAGGAAAGTGTGAAGCGGTGTCTTCTCTGGGTTGCTTAGCACCTGGAACCAGTTGAGCAATATCATAATGAAACAGATATGTGATGTCATCCATGCAATGATACAAGTTCTGTCACATAATTTAGCACAAAATATTCTATTTAAGGAGCTAACAACCACTACTCAGTTTTGAGAGAGATGTACCAATTGAATGCGTCCTTTCATGGGAATGCGCAAGCGGCTCCTGACAGTTTGCATGTCATCATTGCTAATTCCTTTTCTCAGTTTCTGGTCTCTGCTCTTGATTGGTGATGAATTTCCAACAATATCTATTGATGCATAATAGAGCAAAAAGCAATCCCCATCCACACTGGTCACAGAGAAGGGAAGCTTCTGTGATTGCGGTGAGAAATCCCCTCCAGCTATGCTTAGCACAGCCAGAAAACCATCAATACTCTGCTCAAAGAAAGAGGCAACTAACTAATTAACAAAGCATCCGCATAATGGCATGCCCTCAAAAAAAAAATGAATTCTGAATTTGAGCACAAGTTTGCCATCCAACATAGACAGGAACTACCTGATTTACTTTTCCAGAAACGAACCTCCCGGATAATAAAGACTCTTCAAAGGAACCGACCAAGGATCTTCGTATTGGAAGTCCACTTAAACCCTTAAGGAACCTCATACAGCGAGAAACTGGAGCCAATTCTTGATAGAAAGGCCAGTTAATCTCGGTGTCACTCTCCAGGGAGGATGGACGAAACACCTTCTGCAGAACATCAGCATCTTCAAAAGATCCACTCGCAATCTGAAGCTCCTCTTCAGGGGCAAAGATAGTGGTCGAATCTGATCCATCAAGTGTCTGCTCTATGCCCTTTAGGCTTGAGCACCAGATATCAACACCTTTCTTCACATCCCCAAATCCTCCTGCACCTTTCCCCCTGACAGAAAACTTTGGACCAAGAGGTGATGATGAAAAAGGGGGAGAGATAGACAAGTTAGAACTTATTGATATGAAATCACTTCTCCATCCCACCTTATGTGATTTTATTAACTGATCATGTCCAGATGGATACAGACAATCCCTAGGGTGCAGTTCTTTGCTTTCCAACAATGGGCCATCTGTGAAAAATAAAGATGTATTGCTTGCATCAGCATATGCCATGTTCTTTTGGTGATAACTAGGTAATGATCCACTCACTGTGGTGAAATACACCTTGCTGCCAATATTTGCTTTCTTGCAGTCTTTTGACGAGGAAACCTTATAGTCCCCAGTTGAAACGGCAGACTCAGTATGAGAATTACTGCTATTAATATTGAGAGGCTCCCCATTAAACTGGCTGGGAGAAAGCATACTACTTAATGGTGACAGTACACGTTTCCTGACTAGAAGCCCACTAGCCTCTGCTTCATCATTTCCAGCACCAAGACAAGAAGAATGATCAGGAGCATTAGAAATTCCATCAATCCATTTACTTGTCCTACTAGATTCAAATCCCACAATCCTGGAGACGGGGTCTTGAGTTCTCAGTCCATTCTTAGGGGTAGCAGATGAAGTAATCATACCAGTGGAACCTATCTTCAGCACTTGATTATTCAATGAGACGTCATCTTTTCCTCCTAAAGAATTATCTGAAAACTTTGGAAGTTCAAAGGAGGTTTTCCTATGAAAATCAGCGAGGGAAGAGTTCAAAGAACTCCCAAATGTTTGGCTCACATTTCCACTGTGCATTCCATCTAGATCACAAGTGCCGACTCCAGAAAATCTAAGCATACCTACGGATGTTTCTTCAACTTCCTCAGCACTACCGTCTGAGGAAACTTGTGGCAAGCCCATCAATTAAATTTCAAAAGCCCGGTTGTCTATCTACCTAAAGTGAGACAACAACAGTGTAACCTTGCCTCCTACTCTCACAGCTGCTCTCCTCTTCCAGTACCTATCTACTTGATTTTTTCTAAGTTGTCATGGCAGCAACCAGTATATTCTAATTTTAAACAAGCAGCCAAATACAAGTTAAAAGATACAAATGAAAATAACCCTTAAGCCACCAGAACGAAGATGCTATGTATCAACTAATGGCATCCACATTTCAGTTGCAACTCTCTTGCGAAGCTGCATGGAGAATGCTAAACACAGACAGAAAATCCAACTGTAATGGGTGGTGCAAATCTTCTGTCTTCCACACCAGCAACCAATGAAGAGCACAGAATTCATGTCGCTTATAACTAAATCAATGAGTTTCCCTGGTTCAAGTATCAAAAAAAGAGTAGAATTCAGTCAGACTAGCTTGTAGTTATTCATTGATCCAGCGAAACTTCTCTAAAAAACAGTAGCTCCGACAGACTAGAATAGAATTGAAGCCAATTTGCTTGTACAAAATTAGAGTTCAGCAACCAAACAACACCAGAAATCAAGAAACAGCACAATGATATCTGTGGTCTGTCAGCAAAAGATGTCAGTAAAAGCAAAACGATGAACGAAAGTACATTAAAATCAAGACAAATCCCAGTTAAACTCTGAACATTGATCCAAAACATGATTGGAAATGGAAGCAGAGCAACCCGTGAATGCGAAGATAAGAAAAGAACAATCAAACTCATTCCTTGAAACGATCAATAACGAAGGCGTACAACAGTAAAGAGTCGAGAGGATTTGCTTATACGGCACACATTCACCAGCATCAACTAGAAGCGAAGTTCGTCATATTGCAGGAGGAGGAAGAAATGGGGCAACCAAGCAAAACCCATAAATAACAATTCAACCATAATAGTTTCCAAGCTCGAACAGCAGGATTCTCGATCAACAAACACCAACAAGCAGCAAAGAAAGAAAACAAAAGATCGAGGGACGCACCAATACAGAGAAGTAGTGATCGGAGAAGAGGGTCGATAAATCATGTCAATGATATTACACCCATAAAAATCGATATCAACCAAAAACCCAGAAAAAAATAAAGCAGTAGAATGATCAATCGGCGATTCCCACGAGCGAAAGAAGACGGGAATTGAAATCGGGAATATGATAAATTCAGAAATTTTGTTTGTTTATTGAATAATAAAGCATTAAAAGATGTTTTATTTCTTCCGTTTACGTCTTCTAGGAGCGAGGTGGAGGTGGAGGTGGAGGTGGAGGAAGCAGAGGAAAAGATGGCCTTGACCCTTAAGTTGGTGATTGAGATTTGAGAGACCTGTGTCTGGCTTGGCTCAATTCTTCTCTTTATAATTCCAAACCAATCCAAAGAATAATAAAAACAGACAAAAGTACTTGTAATACTTACTGTAATATAGAGGAAATTCTCAGCCTCATCTCGAATAGGTTCGTTTAATGACGACGTTATGAATTAAACACAATTATCCAAATATAACAGATACCTTTCAGCAATCAGCATGTTAATAATATTTTCTTTTCGGCCAAAACCAGTTTTGGATAATTTGCTAAGGGTGGATATGAAACTACTAAACTTAAATTTCTAACAATAATTGTTAACATTGATGTCAAACGGAACATTTTACTGTATTGGATTTGGAATTATATTTCTTTTGCTTCAAATTTTCATGTAAATTGTAAATTCGGTTTCGGCAATTTCCAATCCTCTCCGTCCGAATTTTTCTGCTTTACTTACATCCTTTTCCGTCTCGTTTTCTTCACAGTGCTTGCCTGTGTCTTCATTCATTCATCCCTCCTTGTCCACCCTCTTATGATCTCGAAACAGCGACTCCAATCCAATGGGCTACAGATGGACAGAAACCGTTGATGCTTTTATATTTTTTATTTTTGGTAATCAGAATAAAACGGCTGTAAGACGGTTGATGATTGTTACTAGCAATTTTTTCACACGAGCTATTCATTACCGAGTTTTTGACGGGTCCTAAAATTTAGAAACATATACGTTAAAGACAGGCTTCCTTTTGTAAAGCAAAGCAGGGTTAATTCCATCGTAAATAAATGAAGATACCTTGTGAGATAATAATAATAATACGAAAGAAGGAAGTTAAAATTTTTCACCAAAAAAAAAATTTACACCCATCTCACCCCCACGGATCATTAAAAGTTTCCCAAGCCTGGAATCTCATGTCACAAAGAAAAAAAGCTTGTTTCGGATTTGCCGCCCCAATTAACCAAATTATGACAAATCATGAAGCTATTCTTTATTTCGGCTAAAAGGGTCTAGCGGCGTCTTCCATCATCTTTTTCACTCTTGTAAGCTTCCCTATCTCCTTAAGCACCTGGCGGCCAAAAATATATATATTTTTTTAGAGAAGAAGAAACATAAAAAATTTATTTAAAAAAAAAAAAAAAGGCAAAGCAAAAAGAACGAGAGAGTCAGATAAGAGGAACTTGGATGCAGAAACTGCAGTTCAACATTGTTAGCATATCAAGAAAGGGGAAAACAGGGTGATAGCCTGAAAGGAAATCCTGTGGTTCATGTAATACGCTTACCTCCATTGCCATGTCCTCAGCTGTTACTGCCTCATACTCACCGTACCCCAACTGAGATGCTACTTCTGCAAACGAAAACAGGCCAGTTAGAAGCAAGAGGGTGAAATTCTCTCCCTTCTCTTCATACAAGAGAGTAAAAGAGTTCACTTTGAAGAGAAATAGTCGCATCTGCGGTTGCATAACCACTCTTCATTTCTTCGTAAAGCGCTTGCAGTTGGGACAAAACCTAATAAGCAATTCCAGCATAGCCAGTAGCAACTAGTGAGACAGTGGACTTGAAAGAAGAAGAGCTACTGAATATAAATGGTGAAAACTTAAGGTTGAGAATGCTCGCAGGCAATTCAACTGCAAATGTCAGACAAAAGTGAAGACCTCTGAATAAGATCCAGAAGTGGATAATTCTGACAGATAAGACTGATTTTGATTCTCAGCTATCCCATTGGCTATGATCTCCAGCGGTACATCGATCCATATTGAGATCCCATACCTTAAAAGTGCCCTGTTTATAATTCAGACAATGACAAGAGTAAGGAAATGCTTCAACCAGCATAGAGTACTAAAAAATTATGAAATCAGATATACTACAACTTTGGCCATACAGGTTAGTGTAATTCTGAACTGCACCATTCCCAGCGCAAACCACCAACTTCCCCATGGATGATAACTGCTTCAGAACTTCTGTCTGTAGAGGAAGTTTACTTCAAAATAAACCAGGTCAGTCACCAATATTTAAAAGATAGCCTGCAACTTACTGACAGGGAATGCAGCCCCAGCACCTTGATGCAGCACATGTTAAATTCATTCAGAATCACTAAAAACCAAGCAAGCAATTGAGTTGCTACAGCTTTTATCCTAGATTGAAAGAGAATGAATGGAGAAAGTCACCTCAGACTCTCTGAATGCTTCTGCATCACTCTCCCTGAAAGATTTTGCAGCAGACTCATCCCCTGCAGCTTCGGCTATCAAGCCGTCACTGACACAAGAGGAGGCCAGTAAGAAGCACACCTAACACATCCTGAACTACAGGAGCAAAGATGCAACAGACGTTTCAAGAAAAAAAAAATTCAGTACCTATCGAAGTAATAATATCGCAATACATCTGCTAGCAACATCCCCGTACTGGATTTAATAGAGTTGTTCATCCCTTTTGACAACCGAGTAGAAATGATGCAATTCATATCAGACAAATAAGCCATAAGACTGGAGAAACTAAATCCAAACTATGCATACTTCGACTGACCAACAAGAAAAATGGAAGTTCCTTTGAGGTCAGAGGATACGTCCACGGCTTTCTTCTGAAATAGAACTGAAAATTTGAAATTAGCGCTTCAAAGTTCCAAAAACGCCCAACAAAAAAATTCAAACGAACAGATCTATCCCTCAAACGAGTTCCAAAATATTTTTCCAAAGCACAAAAGCTCTTCTTTGATGATTGCAAATGGAAGCTCCCCATCTGCAGCAGCTATTTAGCCTCAGACATTAGCAAAAGGAAAATCAAAATGTTATGTTGCTAATTCATACAGTCTGAACCTTCCCCAACCCAAGTTAATTTATTTCTATCCATACCTAAATGCTTCTTAAGGATTCTCTCCCCATTTCTGTGTAGAAAAACAAATGCAGCTATATTTACCAAGGAGTAATGAGAAGTTATGAACTGACCTTCAACTCCCACACAGCATCACTTTCTGCAGCAGAAACTTTAAAAAAAAAAAACAAATATATGGGTTAATATCAAATTAAATCGATACCGAAGTAAACAACACCTATAATTGCACACAACCAAATCCCATTCCAGGACTACGATCAAACATACCACTCGCAATAACAAAGGAAAATAGTTGATGGTTAGAGATCCGAAGGGACCGAGCGAGACCGAGAATTAACGAATCCATATTTCGGAGGTTCAGAACTCACCGGGGATGGACTCATTAGTCGCAGAGCAACGGACACGCACAGAGTTTGTGGGGAGGCGAACTCCGAGAACGCCACGAGACTGAGTGGAGGAGGTTAGAGATAGAGGGTCTCCATGACAGACGGCTGAGGAGGGGATGCAGAAGTGAAGTTTTGAGACGCAGGAGTGGAAGGTTACAGTCCCCATGGCCATGACAGGACCCGGCACACAACTTATCCTTATCGGAAAAGCTGGAATCACTACCATTTTCTAACACCGTTAGAAACTGCCTGATTTGTCCACTTTCCATTGTTTTTTGTCCCACAAAAAAAGGCTTTATCTATTATATATATAAAACATGATATACTTAAGGAGTAAAAATACTTTTTACTTAACAAAGACGACAAAGTAATGACACGTAACAGTTTTTTCAATTTACAAAAGAAATCTAATATTATTTGCATTGGTGTTACAAAAACGCCCATGCCTCAAGTTGACAGGCTAAAAACAAATTCTAATTCTAAATTCTAAACTTAAGAAGTAAATATTTAAATCACCATAATTTTCAATTGTAAATTATACTAATTGAGAACTTTCCTTATCAACCAATAAAAAACTAGAAATAGGCTCACAGCCAGTCAAACAAAATGTTGTTGTATTTAGAAAGCATAACTAATATTTTTTTCTTCATCATCTTCATTTTATGCTCGCCAGGATTTCGTCATTAACCAATTTCATTTCCTATTGCCAGGACTCAAACGGTTGATCAATTCTTTGATTGTGCTTACACCTTGACTGCCTCACTGGTCTGTCCAGCTGCCTCACTAGTTTGTCCAGCAAGAGTAAACTATAACCATATTTTTTTTCTTTTTGTTCCTATAATTGAACTTTTTTTTTTTTTAGTTTGCACTACATTTATGCAAATCTATTTGAGGTTACAACAAACGCCTATACATATATTTTTATCTTTTTTTTTATTTTTCATGTGTCCCAACACAGGTGACATAGAGCAGGTGCATTAGCAGAAATAGGAAAGTATCACATTTTAAAATTAAGTGTTATGAAAGTGAGTAAGAATAAGAGTGGCAATTTAAAGCTAGAGCGGCGTATAAAGTAAAATGATTTTGTTACTTAAAGCTCAATCCATATAAGTTATCCATTTTTTTATATTTATATATTTTAATTCATTATTCTATTCCATCTAGCATTATTTTTTTTTAATTTTTAGGATACGTTATCATATGTTGTTCCTACTCTTTTAATGTATACTTTTTTTAAATTTTCAAATATACTTAGGCATTTCTCACATTTTAGAATATTTTGAATTTGTCCGTTTTTGTTGTCCAGACATTTGATTATTTAATCTAAAAATTATGATTATACTATATCATTCTATGTCGCGTTACTATAATAAATATGTTAAAATAATAAAAATTATATTATTAAACGGCAATTACTTATTATTATTAGAATATAAAAATTGGTATATTATGGATATATTTTTATTCTGCACTTCTTGGTACTTGTGGCAACACCCGGTACTTAAATTTTTCTGTTGAATGAGAACTTGAATGAAAAACTTCAAAAATTTGTTGATCAAAAATGTAATTTTTTAAATAATTATGGAATAATGTCTCATCTATTGGGAATTATGTACTAATGTTGTTTTTTTGTTGGAAAAGTGAAGTATTTTTTATGCTAAATTTTCTTCTTTGAGCAAGTTACAGAAATTAAAATTTTAAAAGATTAATTACTTACTAATGTTGTTTTTTGTTGGAAAATGAAGCATTTTTTATGCTAAATTTTCTTCTTTCATTAAGTTACGGAAATTAGATTTTTAAAAGATTAATTACTTTATTAAATTTTGTTAGTGCAACAGTTATTAGGTGTATATAGCTTTAGCTTCTATATTGTATTAATTCTGAGAAAAATACACTCTAAAAATCCCAAATGAAGAGTTTTTCAGTTTTTTCAATTAGAAAAGGATTATTTTTTTCTATTTACATCAGCTAATCAGTTTAATTGGTAATAATGCACAGTTTTAATGAATGAAAAATAAAACTAGCTGTCACTAATTTTTGTATAAGATAAAATGTAATATTTATTATGCATTATATTTTATTTTAAATGATTCTAATTTGATTTTTTTATACAGTGTTTAAATTTTTGTGTTTTTTTCTGTACCTCGCCAATAAAAAGGTATATATATTAAAAATACATGGCTTTTTCAAGAAAATATATGAAAGATACTTGTGGACTTTCTAATAATAAATTCTAATTGATAAAAAAAACTGAATTATTATAAATAAAAATCAAGAATAAAACATTTTTCTATTTTATTAAATTTTTAGGTCCTATAATTTTTAAAATATAGTAGCTAAATCATTAAATTAAAATTAATGAATTATCATGAGTTGTTGTCATCATACATATATTCTAAAATAATAAATAAGTTTTTTTCCATACGTTTTTTATTTTAGTCAAAAGTTTCGATGCATAAAATGCACGATGGTGTGAGCCCTATCCAGTAATTTGCCAAATCAGAACAATGAAAAAATTTCAAAAAAGTGACTAATATACCGGCTATTGTGGTTTTGGGCTTAAACTTTCCTTACTAATAATTAAACTCCCAATTTGCAATATTTAAAAAATTATGAACATCGATATACTTTTTCCCTAATAATAGTTTCTTATTTGAAGAAATTAATTTTATTACACATGTTAAACTCTTTTCTTAAAAGTGATTTTTTATTTGTTTTCCTTATTCACAACATTACAATAACACATTTGTATATATGAATCATTATTATAGTACACTGAATAAATACCAACCTCAAGCAATGCATGAAGAAGATGATAATTTATCCACTTAATTTTAGTAATTTTTAACATAAATGTTCAACATTAATGGTTAATTTTGTTGCTGGTACTTAAGTCTATGTTGGAATCAATTTGGCTCTTTTTAAATTTGTCTTTTGATGATAATAATTTTCTTAATAATATTTCTTTAACATTAAAGTACATACTATTTTGAATTGCAGAATTCAATTTGAAAGCCCGTAAAAATGTCGGGTATGTAAACTAGTTATAATTAATTATGAGACATCTCCAGCTTTTTAAACTAGTGACTAAGGGCTTAGAGAAATATAGTGAAAATCCAGGGTTTGAATTATGACATCCTCACTTTCCATAACATGCCTTACATAAGCTGGTTCTGTTGTCATTTTGGTTCCAAAAAGGTTAACATGTCTATTTCCCTAATTACTATAACAGTACATTTCTTTAAAAAAACAACAGGAACATAAAATTGACTACAAAAAGACCACTTGTTCCTATGATACTAAAGGAAGGAAATAAAATCGAAGTAAGCCAAACCTTACAAAGAAGCCAGAATAAATCTGAAACATAAAACTTACAAATAACTATAACAAAACCCAAACTAAACTAATAGTAACCAAGCAACACTATAACCAACCAAGCATTAGTGGTCTGAGCAAGACTATCTATAAAAAAATAAAAAGATTATCTATAAAACATAAAAAGTTAAAGACTGGTTTTATTCTATACAATTATCTCCATATGGGTTTCTAAGCGTCGAGACACCTCAATAGAGTTAAGATTTCGGTAAACCTAAAAGAAAATCTAGATTCAATTTTGCCTTCATCTAATCGAAGATCCATCCTGTAAGAGTCTTAAATCACTCTTGAACACTAAGATTTGAATAAGATTACATCCACCATAAAATCTGATAGATGACATTGGATAAAATCAGTTAAGTAATAAAAAAATTATAAGCCGAAAATGATAGAAAAGAATGGTGGAAACAGTAAAAGAAAATGGATTAAAGGAGATGAGGTGTGCTAGTTGGCTAAGGTTACACTATATATACTGTCACCCCTAAGCCCCTGCTTGTGTAGAGGATTCCTACACATAGTAGACAGCATATGCCACTCATTTGGCCTATGCCTCACTTAAAGAATTCAAGCTACTAGCAAGGGATTCAAAACCAAATTTTAACTTGCTTAAGGCACTTTCTAAGACAGATTTAGGCAAAACCCTTAATAAACAAGAAAAGTCAATTTAGTCAAACTTGTGCCTTAAGCATGAACTTTAATAAAAATATAAACTTCCGTACTTTGGTTCTAGAGTAAAACATGAAAACAGTTTGATGTAAAATGATTGTACAAGTTTTGTTAGCCTTTTTAAACCCAAAACTAACTTACTTGACTCAAACAACCAAAAGCTCTGCATGGTCAACTCTCAAGTCAAACAACAATTCATGAAACCAAAACCAGAACAACTAGTTGATAGACAAAACTTGATCAAATACTCATGTTGTTAAACTGATGTAGAAAAACAAATAACTAAATCAAACATCTTAGCACATAACCCTTTTGTTTGAGTACAAAAGTCGTAGAACATACAAGTCTTGCTTAAACCATCCATTACAAAACCATGGGCATTAATAGCCCTTATGCCAAATTACTATGTATATGTACACAAAAGCCCTGCCAAGCCTACTAAACCTTAGAGGTGGCCTTACCAACTAATTTTTTCCTTCTTAGCTTCCTTCCACCATAGTACTGCAATCACTCAAGATGTTTCCCCAAACTCATTAGCAAGATCATAAGCTAAGAACATCACAAAAACAACATAAGTGCTAATTATTATAGGTGATCACTATTCAGGTTAAATCGAAAAACTAAAAATTTTTGAAAATTCAGTTTAGTTTGTTTGATATTTTGGTTCAGTTTCGATCAAAATCGAATAGAGGTAATTTTGGTTTTGGTTTAGTTTTGTTTGTGTAAGTTAATTATTTCAGTTACCGAAATAACCGAATTAGATTTTTGGATTTTAGCCCACCTTTTCGTTCATTGTTTATTGTCGGGCTAATCCCTAACTAGCTAACCCAATTACCTAGGCCTAACAACAACCCTTACCCCCTTACTTGCCCGGTTACCCCTTGCCCTTATTTCATTTGCCATTTTGTCTATGACTCTATCTCATCTCCCACTCCCCGGCCCTACCCTTATATTCAAATCGAATTTGCCCTAACCTCTTATAAGGTTTCAGGAGTCAAGCAAGCGCAACAGGAATATAACCGAAACCCTCCAAGATCCAAGTGAAACAGGATAAATCGGGTGCTTAAAATTTTATACGTAATTCGGTTAATATCTTTTACCCAGCTGTTGAGTCGAATCACAAAACTTGAACAGTTGATGTGTTCAAGCTTTCTATGGTATCCACACGAACCTCTCGGGATCACCACGCCTCCACCACATCCCGGTAGATGCGTTCCTCTTACGCTTGTAGTGCTAGTTTGCGTGTTCCAATAAATTGCAAAAGAATAGTGCAACTAGAACTCTCAGAACTCTTCTGATTTCATCCTTAATGAGGCTAGCGCAAGAGCTGCGAATTTCTCACTATATGATGTATTTATAGTGAGACTCAACTCCTAAGCCTAATGGATTTCAAAACCCTAATCCAATTAAGTTTTAATTTCGGGCCTAATAATGGCTCAACCTTTGGCATAATCATTAATACAAAATTACTATGAAACCAAGACCAAACAATTTAACTCATGCACTCAAGTAATCCAATTGACTCTATGTGTGAGACCCAATAGGCTCTTAAGACATTGGCAATGAACATAAATTACATTTATGATCATAAACAATGAGTGGTGTCTAGCAATACATCATTGCTACCCAAGTGACAAAATTATCAGTGATTCAACTAAACTTTTATGATCATTACCCATATATGTCATTGTCTCTTTACCCAAGATATTAAGACCAAACACGAAACATGGAATGTGCCATTCTCATATAGCCCAATCTATGGTTTTTTAATTACTGAGTAAATTAACTTAAACTGATGACATTGATATCGTATATCAACTCATCCAAATATAACCATGCATTTTTTTAATCTCATTCTATCAAGGGACCCAAAGATATTACTCACATTATATAAGAGGGACAAATCCTATCTTGATTATACAACCTTCTATATGATATGTGACATACCCAATGACATTCTTCAAATTTACTCAGTTACGAGCAAGAAAGGAAAGTATCAAAGTGTGTGACTCATATGTAAAAAACTTTGATGACCTTAGATCAAAGCACTACATATACATGATCACTGTGAGAATCACTTATGACACTTATATAACTATTCATGTAACATTCTTATGGTAGGTCAATCCAGTACACAAGTTCTCCAACTTGTACCCATATATAAACTACATATCTTATATTAATCTTCACATATACTAGTTTTTATACATTATTGCAACCCACTTCACGATAATAGCGTCAACTATTGATTTTCATAGATCACATTTAAATAGACGGCAACGTAAAATCAGAGTCCAGTTTTCCAAAGGTTGTTCAGGAAAATATTGTTTAATCTGCAAGAGACACTTTGGATTGTACTCGTTTCTTAGGCGAGATGACATAAACAGCAATACTTGCTATAACGCCCGAAGAACGCAGGCACTAGTACTGAGAGGGTCAAGGGAGCCCATGAGCTGGAGACTTGGCCATCATGGCATAGCCACCGTTAAGAAATGGTATTTTGGTCACAAAGGTAGATGGTTCCAGTTAAACATCCTAACCTTTAAACAGGAAAAATTTAAAGCTATCATAGCATAAAGAGGAGAGATCCAGAGCATGGCACATGGTTAGCTTCACCTGGTGTTGGACAGTGTGACACCATTCTTGAATTTATTACTAACTACTGTAACACATCAAATACTCTGGCTACTGCAATCAGCTCGACCTGGGACACCATGGCAGTGACTTTGAGGCGGCTGGCCACAAAAGCAAAATTTTCAGCTCCGAAGCCGCTCAACAAATGCACATTGCTTCCTGCTTGATGCTTCCCCAGCTAAATACGTCAAAGAACACAATTTACAAAATTTACGCCCAAAAATACACAGATGTTACTTCCCTGCAGTGTGGAGCGTAAATCTCCATTCTCACCAACGTTTTCAACAGTTGGACAAAGCACTAAGCAGGTGAGAACATCAACAGCACACTCACCATATTTACAACGACCAAGTTCAGGGACTGGATTGGCCAAGTCAGAAACTTTTACCATCCAGGCCAAAACTTTCATATCTGCATCAGCTGTCACCTGCATTTTCAGTTAAGTTGACGCTTTAAAACACAAAAATAATTATATGGTTCCTGCCAAGTGGATTTTCATAATGCTGAGCATAAATTTACATCTACGTTTTAATTTAAAAAAAAAAAAACAAGAAGCATGTTTAACCACCTCTGATTTGGACAGCAGACTGTGATGCAATTTCAGAAACTGCTGGCATCGGTTTCATCTTCATGAGTGAAATGGGTGTTAATGGAGGAGAAGTAGCTCCAAGATTGCTGTCATGGTGAGAAGAATCCAAATGTCCAGAAACATGTAAAGCCATGGCTCTTTGATTGCTGCAGGGTATAGAGAAACTTCGAGGAACTGTCAATGGTGGAGTTGGAAGAGGTGATGGTGCACCTGATATAACAGGATTATGGTTTGCAGCAGGTTCTTGATTCCCGAGGACCAACGGAGCAGAGTGACCAACCAAACCAATAGATTTTGCTGGCTTCGCAGGAAAGCTTACAGGAGGTCTCGGAAGCTCATGAAGCTCACTTATTCTGGGGGATGAAACAAGTGGGGGTGAAGCGGTAGGAGATACTCTAGGAGATGACAAAGGCTGGGGAATGGGTAACTGAAAAATTTGCTTAGAAGCTAACTGTGGAAGTTCATGAGTTGGAACTGGACCACTTGCAGATAGAACTGGTTTTGTTGATGACGTGTTACTAGTTAATGGGCCAGAAACTGACTTCCTTTTCACTTTCTTTGCTTCAGAAGCATTAAGAATTTCTAGCTGTTGGGGTAAAGCTCCCTCCACCAAGGGAAGCGGTAGCAATGTAGAGTTATTACCACCATTGCTCTCTCTAGGTACCAACTGAGCTTTCAGGGTTGCAAGCTCTGACAGTTGACCGTCAGTAGAATCTTTGTCATGCTTCTTTTGTTCCAAGGGCGAAGAATGCCAGATATTTTGGGCATGCCCAATGTATTCTGTCTGTCTAACCTGGGCAGCTGAACTGACTGTTTTTGAAGCACCTCTCGAGTCATTTGGTGTAGGAAGTATGTATGCATTAGACTTTCTTCTTGATGATTGCACTATTTGTTTGACCCTTTCAGCTGGATCAAACTTTTTTTCTTGAAACAAGGGAGCAGAATGGCTCCCTGTTCTATGCTCTTTACTTGAGATTTGCAGATCCCCTTGACTTTTCTCTGACTGTACCAGGAAGATAAACATAAACAATGGTAAAAAGAAAAAATGAGAACCAGCAAAAAGTTAAGAGCAGCCAATATTCTACAAGCAATTAAGCTGTCTCAGAAATAAGCCAAGCACTGACACTCCAACAAATGCACATCATTGAGCACCTCTAGGGGAAAATAAATTTATATAACCAATACAGGGGAGATCTGAGGCTCATGCCTGTGCAGTCACCATTTTTGTTGCTACAGGAAATGAAATGCCCACTCCATCTACCTGGAGATTAAGCAAACAAAATGCATCTAGTGGTATCAGTGGAAAGAATTAACATAATAGCGCTAAGGCTAGCTTCCCTTGTTCGGGTTATCATTGTTGAGAGAGAGAGAGAGGAGAGAGGGGGGGGGGGGGGGGGGGGGGGGAACATTAGTGCACAATAGCATACCTCCATTGAATTCCTAGGTGCAGAACTAACATCAACCCTCTTCTCGTTTGCCCTATAGTCAAAGCTCAATTCCCCATCATCATGTGGATTATAGCCATCCACAGCATCTTCCACATCATCTTCAAGGGCCGAGAAATGATAGTCAATATGGTGTTGTTCAGTGACCATTCTTACGTGTGGCTCAACTGACTCTAATGTTTTGAGGGCTTTCCTGAAGAAGTTCAACTGCCATAAGGAAAACAAAATGGGAACTTAATATTCAAGCCATGATGATATGGTTAATTTACTGTTTATAGTTATTTAACACTACAAGTTCATGTAAAGTTCATAGTGGCAACGCTGAATGCCCTTCCTGTAGCAACGCCCTTACAAGGGAAAAATGAGATAGAATTTGAAAGGAAAAAAAAAGAACATCATGAACATAGGCTTTTTCCACATGCACAGAGAAATATCATGAGAAGGTGATGAGTTAAGATGGTTGCATGGAAAAATATCATTAAAAGATTGATATTATATAATAAGCATGCACATCATGGAACATGACATGGAGGATTTAAGCAATCATAACTTTCTAAACTCTGATGATTTTTAGAGGGAAAAAAAAAACAAACAAACCTGAGCTGCGTGGTGACGAGCTGCTTGTGTCAAAAGACTGCGGGACTGTCCTTGCTTCAAAGATTTTAAGCGGAAAACACAAAGGGTTGCTTCCTCATGATATTCATCATGAGCAGCTTGCAATTGTTGCAAACTAAAAATTTCCCCTTTCCCACCTTTTGACCGCCCTTTTTCTTTTTGTTGTTCCACCATGTATTCATATACAATTCTGTAGGTCACAACAAAACGAGCGAACATTGAAGTATCTACAAAAGCATAAGGGAAAGTAAAGAAAAAGGAGGAAGAAGGAGAGGGAGGGAGGGAGGGAGAGAGAGAGTTCACAGAAGAGAGAACCTTTTCTCATCACATTGTCGCTTCATATCCTGCACAAACAACAAAATCCAGTAAGCATGACATTGTACCAACTTGTAAGTGCTGAAAATGCTAGATTTGGAAAAACCAGGTGGCCACATAACAGATTTAGTACCTTGACTCTTACTACTTTTCTTGTTTGTGCAATTGCGTGTGTGTCAGTTTGGTTTGGGGGGGAGGGGGGGATGAAATTCATAATCCATAAAACCTACAACAGGGGTTTTGCATGAACAGACCTCAACTGTCCTAAGTTCATTCAGGAGTGACTCTGATGGGTTTGTGATCGTCAGCAATATATGAGATCGCTGGAGCAAAAATAAACAGAAAAAAAAAACTTAGGGTCAAACGATGGGTATTATAATAATAACATTAGAACACTAACATGGACCAGAATATGACCAAAGAGGGAAGTCGGTCATCTTTTTGAATTACAATAAAAAAACCACTCACATAGTTGTCCACCAATTTTTGAAGTTCAAACTGCACTTTACCCAACATTAACAAAATCTGACCTGCATATAGAGTCATTATCATTTCAGAACAAGTTAAATCATATTCACATCATCTCACATCACCTGAATGACATTATGATAAGATAGATGCCAAAGACCATATTCTGAAATCAAATCCACCCAACCCCAGTTCAACAAGGGGAAGATAACAAAACTATGCTTGGAGAACAAATCTTACTACCATTATGTTTACAAGGAAATCACCCAATTTTTGCCCATGGTTAAAGACACCAAAAAGCTAAGTATTAATAGCGATATTCAAAACATATGGCCCAGTTTGATAAGATATTAAACAACCTTATTCAAATTGAGACACAACATTGTTATAAGATTAACAAACCCATTGTTCCATTGAAAGCTCGAAGCTTTTTAACATGATAGCAAAAGCTGTGACTATGTGGCAATCTGCAAAAGGTGTTACAAGAAGACAGCATCCTGTCTACAATCTTTTGCTTCAGCAGGTTTGCCATCTTGGAACAGATATGCCAGTGAAAGGGGCTCCAAATTTGGGAGGGAGAAACAAAAAAACTGCCAAAGGAGAATGGTACATTCGCCATGCACATGTCCCATATTGGTCTAGAACAGCTCGTATTTTAAAGAGCTTGACACAATATCCAATATCAAGAAGGTTTTTTCCAGTTTGCCTTGGGCAGTAAGATTTCAGCATACAGAATTATTATACACATGCATGACACTTCACAATACTTTCATGGCACAGAGCTTCCAGACCAGGGGGAGAGAGAGAGAGAGAGAGATCATTTACTGCTTTCTTCATTATCATGGAGAGCCATTCTCTCTAGTAGACAAGAACCTATCTCCCGTAATGATTCAGAGAATTCTGAAAAAAAGAAAAGAAAATGCAATTATGTCGATTCCTCCCACAGTATCGTTATTTTCTTACATAAAAACAAACTTAAAATTCCTCTGTTTTCTGAAAACACAAATCATAAGGAAATTAAAGAAGTGACATTTGCAGGGAAAAAATGGAGACGAACTTAAGTGAATGTGAAGAAGAACATTAACACATAGGCAGAAAGCATGTAAACGAAAAACTTAGTCACGTGATCCACACTTTTATTTTCTTCAGCCAAAACTCAACTGAATTCATTTTGACACTCCATAGAATATAGTCACTAATAGCATAGTAAGTAAACTCAGACAATGGTCATATTCATGTGACATTTCTGATAACAAACAATTCCTGAATTTTCTTTACCAATCACTTTTTCACTCTGGTACTCAGTAGCTCTACAGTATATATGTGTGCCCAAACACTTTCATTTTATTCCCATGAATTTTCTTTCATTCAGACCATTTAATCATCTGGAACACTCAGAATTAAGAGAGGAAAAGAAGGGGGGGGGGGGGGGGGGTTTAAGCATTAATGCAGAAAATAGATAGCAACTTTCTACCATATGCATTATTTGCCATTGCTGCAGCAGCTGAAAGCAGAGTATCGTAGCAATTCCTCATGTCCTGCATGTCCTGCAAGTGAAAGAGAAAGCATGAATCCTATGATTCAGTGTAACAGACAAAGAACTTCACAACTGAAATTAATGTATTCCAATAGGAAAAGAATCCGCAAAAAGTGAATATTTGAAAGGTTTTGAGACTTCCGAATAGACATATGCTATAAATGAGATATCACCATCCACAACAGTCATCCTAAACCTTCCTAGTTCCTACTGGATTCGCCAAATGCACACCACTTTACAGTAGGAGAACCAAACAAACCATATGAAGTGCTCCAACAATAATCTAAAATCTAAATTTACAAAGAAAGGATAGAAAGCGTTATACGTTGCTTCGAACTTATATGTCGCAAAATTTCAGTCCAGACCTTGTGTCATTAAGTGCCTTCAAAATTTGATCAACTGCTTAATCAGAAGCTTTATCACAACTAATTAAGGGCTCCTCCTAAGTGATAGAATCCTCGCGACTAATTCACTTGTGCTGAACTCGCGTTCCAATCGCTCATGTCCAAATACAGTCACAATGATTCTCTAGTTAGCGGTCTACAACGAAATCTACATTCCTGCCCATTGCGGATAATGCTGGGAACAAGTTCAAATCAGCAACTAATATGCATTTATAATTACCTGAGCCGCCTGAGCGAGCTCATCCAACTGAGCCGAAGGCAAAAGGTCACTCTTCTCCTTGGCTTCGCCCTTGTGAAGTGCGAATCTCCGAAGCTTTCCGAGCGAAGACTTCATTTTGTACTAACCCTAGCACAATGAGCCGAAGAGTGCCACAGAAGACGAAAAATTTCCCGCAAGAGAAAAGACAAGAAGCCAAAAATCTTCAGATTTCTTCGAGAATCAAAGTCCACTGAATTGAAAGAATTCCGAATCCCGAATTGGGAAATCTGAGGAATAGAGAGTGTGAGATTGGTGGATTCCGCATCGAGAGAGAGAACCTTTCTGGTTTTGTTTGGTCAAAAAAACCGACTCCAGAACAGATCAAAGGGCAGGGAAGCGAGGAGACGGAGTGACGGAGCCGAAACGAAATAGCAGAGGGAGGGGTGAGAAAATTCCACGCTATGCAGGAGCCGAAGGAGGGCACCATGGTAATTCGCAAGGCAAATCTCTCTCTCTCTCTCTCTCTTATAAAAAAAGAAAAAAAGAAACAGAGGGAGAAAAAAATTATCTAAACTTCCTAAGATATAGACAAACTTACATTTGTGTCCTCTTTGTTTCAAATACCTACACTTACCCCCATAGAAATTAATTATGTTATTTACCGTTACCATAGAAAAAGGAAAATAACTAACTTTGCACTCTTAGCATTCATCCACAAAACCTTATCCTCCAACTTTAGAAAAAAAAAGCCATAAACAAAAAACAAAATCCACAAAGATAAAAAAGAACCAAAACTCAAATATAAACACTAAAACTTCAAAGATTAATCCTGAGACTTGCACCTCTGTCGTTGCTGCTTCAATTGACAACTTCGGTCAACGAAGCCAAACCTAATCTTTGTCAATTGTTTCGGCAAACATAAATTGGTGTTGTCTTCTATGTTCATCAACTAACAATCTCATCCTCCACCTCCTACAATGCCCCTTCCTTCACCGCCTAGTTTTTTTGTTCACTGGCCGTCATTTCCTCCTCCGATTCGTTTGTTGATACGTTCCCATGGCCATCTAAAATAAATTGACCTCTTGGCCATTGATTATTCTCTTTGACAGGTTTGATTCATGTTCTAGTTAATAGGAATCCAACACACATTTTATTGACAACCCTTCATATCAAGCAAGGAAAACAGTTAAGGAAACAAAATCATCCGTAGATTAAACATGAACCAAGATATTAAACCCCTAGAAGTTGACTTCAAGAGGAGGACCTAGAGAGATCAAAGGAAGGCACAGTAGCTAAAGATTATTTAGAAATAAAATAGATTCAAAATAGTACTCCAATTAAAGGAGACAACAATGTAAAAAGTGATTAAGCTGAGGATGAGAGGAAGGGGTGAGGGTGAATCAAAGTAAGTGGTAGCCAATGATGGTAAACGGCAAGGTCAAATCCAAAAACGAACAAACGCAAAAGTAGGTCTCATTTTGGGGGTAGGTTCGTATGCTTGTTAAGGATGGTTGCGCCGCTTAGCCATAAAGATGGCTCTCTATTTGTGTAAATAAGCTCGATCCCTCAAATGATGAAATAACAACAGAATAAGATGAGGATATGAACTTTGAAAATAATAATATTGATAGTGTATTGATTATGACGATACATGTGTTTCATTATATAATTGAGATATTCTTAATTTCTCATTATAAATTATGGATTGTAGAACTTGCTTTCTTGTATTATATGTTTTTGACATGACATTTTTTTATAGTGTTAGAGTTTCAGTAAGTGAAAACATTGTGCAATATAAAGTTTCATATATAATTTAGATATTCATATTTTTTTATCATTTGCTAAGAGCTTTTTAGTATAATCTTACAACCATACAACTTTAATAACTTTATGATGGTGGAAAAACTAAAATGACTGCATGTAGAAACCCGATTTGGATAATTTTGGTTAGGATAGTAAGATTTTGCAATGAATGTTGTGTTGTTATTGTGATTACTCAAAACACGGCTCTTATTTTAGCTTCCACCACTAAAGAATATTGTGGAATAAGATGACAATTTTAACTTTGAAATTGCATTAGAACTGATTTAGAGATATTTTTAAGTTGAAAAGTCACATGGACTTTAAATCTTAATCAAGGTTGTCAGTATCGAGATCCTACCTTGCATAGTTTTTCACAATTTAAGATCGAAAGCATAAGATTAGATTGTAAGTCATAAGATCCTACTAAAAACCTATAATTTATTGCCTAAATAATATAATTCATGTTAAACGCCAATTATATTGAAAGCCCAAGTAAAGTTTAAGCCCAGAAAAATAACACAACACAAAGCAAAGTTCAAGTTTTAATATAATATACATTAAAATAACCAACACGACAATAACACATGTTTGAAAGAAATTCATAAATAAATACATCATGGATAAATAAACGAGAATACAATGTCAGACTACCATGAAACGACAACAACAAATAAGCTACGGAGCAACAACAATCACAAAATTTAACCATTTAACTTTTGTCTCTCATACGAATTTTTTTCTTTTTATTTTGTTTACCTTCTTATTCTTACAATTGAAATGGTTACATGGTCATTATTTGATTTTCTAACTTGCGCCATTTTGAATTTCACGTGTTTACTTGGGCAATTTGTCCAATCACTTAAATTTTTCAAATTTGGGTTAAAATATAAGTATGCCTAGCAAAAATCAATACTTGAGTAAAATTGGTAGGATCTTTTAATCACCAATCTTACGATCATGGTCATTATCAAACTGTAATACTATTATGCCTTTGATCCTATCATGTACGTTTTGACAAGGTTCTATGGATTATGATTGTAGGATGGTGAACTTGACAACTTTGGTTCTATCCTTTACATGTTTTAAGTAGTGGCTTATACTTCACCATTCCTATATTATTTTACACAGATGAGATTGATGAGGATATTAAAAAAATTAAAAAAAAATTGTGTACTATTTCAACTTTTGCCCCTCATTTTTTATATTTAAATTAAAGATATAAAAGTAAATATTAAAACAATATTTTAAAGAATAATATGGTAAATATAATTTAATAAATACAAAAATATGCTAAAAAATTGATAAAATTTTTTGAAAGGATAATTTGGATGTGCATGGATAAATTATTGCTCGAACTTCAATAACAACACACAGGAAAATCATGATCTGGCCACTTACAAAAAACCTTTATATTTCTAAAGAGCATTTTAGGCATTGGATTTGTTGACCATTAATCAAGTATGAAGGATGCAGCTTTAGCGGATAAAAGGAGTTTGATTCTGATGTTATGTGCAGTGCCACATCATATTTGTACACGTTTAAACATTTTCATTACTAGTAGCTAGTACAAAAAGATATAGTATTACTGGCCAACGTCACTATTGATGATAAAAATAAGTAGTTTCTCCATCGTAACTATTAATAAGGGCCTAAAAACAGCTGTAACCCTAAATTTTGTCAACTCATATAAGTTCGAACTGAAATTACCACTTGGATGCCATTAACCTCTAAACTTTCCATATCAAATCGAGTTAGTCCAGTATGTGACAAAAAGTGTCACATGAGTCCATGTGACAATAACATTGTCAAACCCTTAATTTACCAACGTAGATTTCAACTAGATTTTCAATATATCTCTCTTTCTTTCCTGCATTCAAGCTTTTTTCCTTAAAATTCTATTATAATTTAGTGTTCCTTAACTCATATCCATAAAAACAAACATAAAAATTCTTTAGATTTAAAATCTAGTTCCATGGATGATACCTCTGTAAAGAACTAAAGTTTAAAAAAGAGAAGTTGAAGGCAACTCAAGATGTTCAACTACATTAAATGAACAAATGTGGCTAATTTTCTATAGCCATTACAATCTTATTGGAAAAACATAAATTACAGCCTATATTTATGTGGTAAATAATGGGAATAAATTAACAATAACTCCACAACCTAGTTAATAAGATTTATTGAGAAACTAAAATATCAAATCCTAATAGAACTCAACAACTCCAATGACTTTTTATCCCTCCAGTCCCGTCTGCAACAATTTAGCTTACTCTTGGAACTTGACAAACTCCTAACTGTGCTCTAAGCTTCTGAAACATGTCGAGCTTGAGTATTTTAGTCATGAAATTTTCCAGCTACCCTTGAAATAAACCAATTCAATAATTCCTTTCCTTGTGAGATCTGACAAGCAATGGAAGCGCACATCAATGTGCTTGTTGCACCCATGAAGTACAAGATTTCTTGACAATTTTATTGTGGAGCTATTTGTCACATAAAATAGTTGTACACTGACTTTGTTCTTAACTCAACCTTTCCAAAATCTTCTTCATTTAGATTGCTTGTCTTGCACAAGAGGCAGCAGCTACAAACTCGACCTCTGTTATTGAGAGAGTAATAATTGGTTGTTTACTAAATGACCAAGACAGCTCTAGATCCTAACATAAATAGATACCCAGATGTACTCTTTTGATCATCTAAGTTACCTGCATAATCACTATCAACATAACCAATCAAGTTTCACTCCCTCTCTTCTTATAGAAGATCCCAAAATCAGTGGTTCTTTTTAGATATCTTAATGCTCTTTTAGTAGCTGACAAAATGCAACTCAATTGGCTTACCCATGTATCTACTGTGGGACTTTACAGTGAACATTAAACCTAGCCTAGTTGTTGTCAGATACATTAAACTCTTTATAATCTGCTTGAAAAATGTCTCATCCACCTTAACTCCACTTTCATTCTTCAAAATTTTAAAACCAGGAATAATAGGATTGTGAACTAAATTACAATCCTTCATTCCAATCTTTTTAGTACTTGCAGTGCATACCTATTTTACTGATATAAATTCCATCAGATCCTTTCATCATTTCGATTCCTAAAAAATGCTGCATCCTCCCTAAATTTGTCATCTTAAACTTATGCACCATTGAGTTATTAAACTCCTCAAACATCATTTCATCATTGTTAGTAAATATAAAATCATCTATATATAAACTGAAAATAAGAATCTTGCCTTCTCTACTAATTCTGGTGAACAAAGTGTGTTCACTATAGCACATTTTAAAGCCTTACTTCAGAAAATGAGCCTTGATTCAACTGAACTAAACCCATGGAGCTTGCTTTACTCCATACAACATTTTATTCAATTTGTAGACTTTATATGGGTTGTCCTTCTACACATAACCTTTAGGCTGCTCCACGTACACTTCTTTGCTTAACTCACCATGAAAGAATATGGATTTCATGTCAAGCTGAAAAATAATCCATCTTTTATTTACTGCCAAAGCCAAAATCATCCTAACTATGTCCATTTTTGCAATAAGTGTGAGCACTTCATTATAGTTAATTTCCTGCTGTTGCACATAGCCCTTTGCAACCAATTGAGCCTTGTACTAATCCATCTCTCCATTTTCCTTTAGCTCAGTTATATAGACCCATTTAACCTCAATTTTTTTTTGCACTAGTTGGCAAATTAGTAGGTTCCCAAGTATTATTTCTTTCGATGGCCTTAATTTCATGATCCATAGCTGCCCCTTCATTTCTAACATCTCACTACTCCTTCAAAATAAATTGGATCAATTGAAGTTGTCATCAAAGCTAAGTTGATTTCCACATTTTTTTTTAAGTCTTCTACTAGCACGTAGTCATTCATCCATGTTAAAGCTCTATGTGTTCTGTTTCCGACATAACCATATACAATGGCTTCATTTCCAACAATTGGAGAAGTGTTCTCTACCTCTTCATTTTCTTCACTCACACTTTCATCATCATTCATAACTTCAGTATCCCCGTTCATCTTAAAAAATAATAGCCGCATCATTTTCCTCTCCCCACTCCAAGTCTGCCGCGCATACTCTTCATAACTTTTATCCCAGCTCTATGCTTTATTTTCTTCAAACATAAAATCCTTACTAATTATAATTTTCTTAGCCATAGAACCATAGAGTCTATATGCTTTAGACTCTTCGCTAATTCCCAGAACCACACAGGTAAAACTCTTATCTTCTAGCTTTGTTCTCTTTACATCAGGTACGTGCACATGGGTCATACATCCAAAAACCATAAAGTGTTCAGTTGAAGGTTTGCTTTCACTCCGGGCCTTTCTTGGTGTAATTTTTTTACAGCTAGTGTAGGACTTCTATTTAGCACATAAGCTGCCCAATTAATAGCTTATGGCTAAAAAGTCTTTAGGTTCTTTTTCCTTGAGAGCATGCATCGTACTATATTCATAACGGTCTGATTTTTTCTTTTAGCTATGCCATTTTGTTATGAAGTATATGCTGCTGTCAACTACCTTTTAATTCTATGTTATTGGTAAGAATTATCAAATTCAATAAAGGTAAACTCTTCTTCCTGGTCAATCTACAAACATTTTATAGAATGTCCTATTTATTTTTCAACATAATTTTTGTGGTGCTTGAAAGTAACTAAAGCTCCAGAGTCTTCCATTAAGAAATGAACCTATAATTTCCAAGTGAAATCATTGATAAAACTTATAAGGTACTTTTTCTTGTTATACGATATGGGTGAAATAAATCCATAAATGTCTACATGGACAAGCTAAAGCCTCTCTGTGGCTTTCCAATTGTTGTTTCTTGGAATTGGATCTCGATGTTGATTCCCAATTAAATAGTCAGTGTACACATTGATAGGAGCTTTGAAAAAAGGCATTCCATGTACCTTTTTTTTTTTTTAATCTTGAACAGTTTTTAGCCTATTGTGGCTTAAGTGCCCATACCGGCTGTGCCATAAATATGCTAGATCTTCCATGGTTGTGTGGAGACATGCAAGTTTTTGAGTCGGTGCAATTACAAGAAGTATGAACATCCGATTGGCAATCATGTTGGTTTGTATTATTAGCCCTTTCTCTAAATGATATATTCTGCATCTTCCATGATAGATAAGAATGGCTAGACCTTTTCTTGCAGCTGACCGATACTCAAAAGGTTGTTTTTCAAATCGGTTACATAATAAACTTCACTAATCATATGAATGAGCCCACTTACTTTCAATCTTATGTTGCCTTTGCCAAGCACTGACAGAGTTATGTTGTTCCCCAATTTTACCATTTGTCTAAAATCTTCATTAAGATCATATAACATAGTCTTGTCATTATACATGTGATTTAAACATCCAGAGTCTAAGAACAAAATATCTTCCCTTTTAGTATCATTCAACTCTACGTATGACATCAGCAGCATCTTTTCTTCCTTTTCTAGTTCTGCATAGTTTACTTCATTATCACTACTTGGACATTTGAACTAAAAGTGTCCAAGTTTATGGCACGTAAAGTAGTTCATAGTTTCTTTGTTGTAGGTCTGGAATTCTCTGCCCCCGCCTCTTCCTTTAAATGTGCCATATCCTTGACCTTTTCCTCCTATCTTTTCCTCATTGGTTACTTTTAGTGCTTGCTCCTCTCCAGTATGCCTTGAGAATTTTTGTTCAAGTACAATTAATGAACTTTGAAGTTCATCAATTGTCAGTTGATTGATGTCATTTGATTCTTCAATTGAGTAGATCATGTAGTTGAATTTCTCACTTAAAGAATGGAGAATTTTTCCACCACTGTGACATCCTGCATTTTTTTTCATGCACCCTCATCTTGTTGGCCACAAACATTACCCTCGAGAAGTGATCATACACTTTTTCACTGGTCTTCATTTCACGAGTCTCAAATTCTTTATCAAAAGCTTAAAGATGAGACCTTTTAACTCTTTTATTCCCCTAGAACTTTCTTTTCATAGAGTCCCAAATTTGTTTGGAGGTATCCTTCTTAAGTATGGTTTCCAGAATAGTACGGTATATAGCCTGGAATAAATAGTTCTTCACCTTTAAATCATTTAGCTTTGCCTTATGAGACTTTTACTGCTGCGTCTCAGTCAACACTAAGCCCTCGTCTAGCTCAACATAGATAGTCTCAACCATGGTCTAATACTCCTTAGATCTCAAAAAGTTCTCCGTCAACATGCTCTAATGGTCGTAATGACCATCAAAGAAAGGAATAGCTGGCTACATGAAGCTTCCATCACTCATCATCTTGTTTTGCTGCTGTAAACTACAAAGCTATTGCTTTGTCCATCGGGCCTAATGAGGGCTTTGATAACAGAATGTAAAGAACTGAAGTTTAAAGAAGAAAAGTTAAAGGCAACACAAAGCGCTCAACTATGTTAAATGAACCAACTTGGCTACGTATATAGCCATTACAATCTTATCATAAAAATAGAAATTGTAGCCTATGTTTACGTGGTTAAAAATATTTTCAACACAAATCTAAACCATTAAACACTATAAGTTACTAGAAGTAAACTAACCAAAAAATTTTTGGCACAACAATCAACTTTGCAGAAACCCATACTAGAAAAAATTTTAAAAATATAAGAATAACTAGAATCAAGCAGTAAAATACAAGCTATCTAGGCTATAGCTTTCCTTACCGTGTGTGAAGTCCAAATAAGCATCACCACAGCCATCACTATTGAATATAGGTAAAAGAAAAAAAAATTGAGCTTACCATATTTCGCATTTGTTGGATATTGAACTTTTATGAATCAAACGCTAATTAATTAATTTTTTAAGAAAACAAAGAAACATATAGGAATAAAGCTTGCTGCATGAAGGAAGAAATTCAGTTCAATATCCCTCCATGAACCACAACAGCCGAAGATACCAAAACATACCATAATGATTGATCATCATAACAACAAAAGCACCACCACAATGCTAGATAAGATATCAGTACTGGAATGATCAGATAAATCAAAGTATTAGCAAGGTTGGAGGACTAACGTAGATAGAAAGCCCTAGAAAATAAAGGAAAAAAACTCTTATACCAATGGAGATGATGGAGAACCAACTGTAAGGCCGAGTTTGACTAGGACCGACTTGAATATATATAAGGTGTTTGTCAAGAATGTTTTGGTACAATTCGTGCAGTTCCACCTTTGAGTGAAGAGATAAAATGACAGAGATGAGAATAGGGGACTTTTTTAGTCAAAGTTAACAACTATAAATGCTATCTGAGTCACGTGATTACACATGTATGACTTCCGTCTATGGTGGACTAATCTGATATGAGTTCTCAAAAGTTCAAGGGCTATTGACATTCAAAGTTTAGTTGGAGGATCAATTAGACCGAGTTGACAAAGTTTAGAGGGGCTATTGTAGTAATTGGCCTTTGTTTTTATATTGCATTTGCATGTAATTTCTTTTAGCAATATTAAACCCATCTAAAGCAGAAATTTATGTAGGACTCAATTAAATATAAATCCTTAAAAGAATATTTGGCACATGGATTTATGGCTCAATTTAAATTTTTTTATACGTGATAGTACTGGTTGTTAATACATTAAAATTTAGGATTAGGATATGTCACAAGCACAATTGGATTTTTGCATTATAGATATGTGATCTCCATCGACTAACCAACGATTGTAATTTATAACTAATAGTAGTTTATATAGTTATTGTTAAGTGGGAAAATCTCATATGGCTAAGAAGATGGGTTAGGTCAATATTTTATATAGTGACGAGGGCTCTCCATCTCTTGCTAATTGATTTTAGGTGAAATGTTTTAACATGGTATCAGAGCAGATTTGAAACTGCCTTAATCATTGCTAAAAATAATCCACGTGATAGAGCTAAAGCGGCTTACATGTGAGGGGACATGTTAAGTGGGAAAATCTCATATGGTCAATAAGAGGGATTAGGCCAAAGTTTTATATAGTGATGAGACATCTTCACCTATTGTCAATTGGTTTTAGGTTGAACACTTTAACATAGTATCATAACAGATTCGAAACTACCTCAGTCATTACAATAAATAACCCACATGATAGAGCCAAAGCGGCCTGCATGTGAGGGCGCATGTTAAATGGAAAAATCTCACATGACAAAAAGAAGGGTTAAGCCAATACTTTATATAATGATGAAACCTCTCCACCTATCGCCAATTAGTTTTAGGCTGAATGCTGTAATATGGAATCAAAGCAAATTTGAAACTGCCCCAGCCATTGCCGAAAATGACCTACAGGATAGAACCAAAGTGGCCTACACGTGAGGGGGCGTGTTAAGTGGGAAAATCTCATATGATCAATAAAAGAGTTAAGTCAATACTTTATATGGTGATAGAGTTTCTCCACCTATTATTAATTAGTTTTAGATTGGATGCTTTAACATATACTAAAATTATTTTTATAACAAAAAATTAGTGAAATGAAATTAAAAAAAACTAGACTGCAGATGATTTTTCTTGTAGCATATGCCACTTTTTTTGTCATGTTGCCTTTACACATAATTATGCTTGATCGCATCCTCGTGAAAGAAAGTTGAAAAAGCAAAACAGAAAAAATCAACTTTTTGGTATAGTGAAAAATTGGGTAAATTATGAAAGTCCCCATTGTGGTTTGATATAATCTGCATTTTATCTTCTCTATTTTTAAAAACTTACACTTTAGTCTCTATTTCCTTTATAGTGTCCAATAACAACTTCTGAAACTATAAATTAAATTATCTTATAACCATATTTCATTAATTACAAAATTTTTTATTTTTTTTCATTGCTAATCGACCTTTAAAAATACTAATATTCATTTATAAAAAGAAATATATATCTAAATAAAGGAAAAATTGATAATTGAAAATGTTTATTAACTATAAAAAAATATTGAAGAACTCGACATTACTGAAAGATAACTATCATACAGTTTAAATTACAGTTTCAGAAGTTGTTATCAGACAATATAAAAGAATCAAAAGCAAAGTGTAGGTTCTCAAAAATAAAGTGGGCAAACTATAGGTTAGGGTAAATCTCAAGGGTAATTGTAACTTTCCAGTGAAAAATTTGATCATACTTCTCTCTCAAATAGGGTAAAATATAAATTTGGTCTCTTAATTTTGAGGTTTATCATAAAGTGGTCCATTAACTTTAATAGTGACTATTTAAGTTCCTGACTGAACTAATGTGACTTATGTTGGTCCATTCCATCATTTGAGTTGTTATTTTGATTGAAACTTGTCTATATGGTTCTCAAAATGTCACATGACTTTCTCTTTAACGAAAATGGATGACTATATTGTATAGAAATGAAAATTCAGACCCAAACTTACACAAACATATAATTTTGGGGACTTGAAACATAGATTAACCCTAATTAATCAGATCAATTCTTTGAAAATGGGTTGGCAAAATTTCTTTCTTTTTCTCTATACCTAGCAAGGTGACAACCAAGGATTGGTCAAATTTAGGGGTAGAGGCGAAAGGATGGCAGCTTGGGATCGAACTAAAGGTAGAAGAAAATGACAAAGGAGAAGAATAAGGTGCAGCAGTAGCAAAGTAGCTGCGACAACAACTACGCCCCTTTTTGTCCAAATGTGGCATTTTGATGGTGGGTTGAGGCGACTTGGCATTTGGGATTCTATAGCCCAATGGCTTTTAAATCAGCGTTCCAACTTTGGCCATTTTTTGGGATTTGGGTCAATTCAATCATAGCAGATTTTGGCTTCTAATTAAGAAAGATTTTGGAGATTGGTCGGATTAGCCTTAGGTTTTAGTCCTTAGATCGATGCCTCATTCTTATAGTTATCGACAGCCACCGTATGATCTGCCGGCCCAATGGCCTTACATTTCCTCGAATCGAGACCTCATTTTTGTAGGGTTCAATCATAATTGACCTATGTTCGAATTTTGGGTTGATTCAACCTCTTTTCAGAACAAAAAAAAGTCAAAATAAAAAACTCCTATAAAGATTAGTAGTTGGATAAAATAGAGTTGTGAGGGTGAAAATGAGAAGAAAAGTCGACAAGCTCATTGGTAATAATTGAGGAAGAAGATGAAGTTTGGATTCTCTATATTTCAAGTTTACAAGATTATGTATTTGTGTAAGTTTGGATCTAAATTTTCATCTAAAATAACGGCTTAACTGACAAATAGACTAAAATAGGATAGGCTGGTTAATTAGAGGACTTTAACAGTTTCCTTTAGAGTTAAGAGACCACTTTGGGATGAATCTTAAACTTAGAGGACTAAATTTGCATTTCAACCCTCTCAAATGTATTGCCTTGTTTTGTTGCCGTTTGTGTCTCTGCAGAGACTGCATCCGCATATATTTTACTACTATGCTTTTCTCCGGGCCTTTAAAATTCTTTCGCCCGTGGACGCCTAATAGCTGCAAGCCTGCAGCTGGACAAATCCGATGAGAAAGCTCGAGCAGGAAAAATATTCGAATCCAGGAAACTATTGCTAATAAGAAATTAAGAAATAGTTTAACGAAGTGACACACGTTGATTTTTTTACTGAATCATGTTTTATTTTATAGTGATCTTTTTTCTTATAAAAAAAACCTTTTCTGATATATTTTCGGAATTGAAATGAGTTTCTGACAATTACAAGTTTACAACTAGCCCAAATTTTTGAATGGCTAGTGAGAGAGGACCGAACAATGAAATATATATTTGAAAAAGACAATCGTATTTCAAAAGAAATCAGACAATTTAGAAAAGCAAGAACACACATTATATATACAAAAATTACTAGTAACACCAATATTTTATAAAAAGATAATTTTCCTTGATGCGTAACAAATTTTTGTTGTCGTCTGTAGAGCATATCTGGTCCATTTGTAGAAGAGTCCATGACAAGACCTTCGTCTCCCTTCCCATTATTATTAGTCATATTTCAATAGATGTCGATCTTTTGCTTACTCTATCTGACATTGAAAAATCCATCAATTGTCTGGCGTCCTAGCTTAGTTGCGTACAGGGATATCGGCTAGGCTCTAGCCAATGTCTTAGCATCTCTAATAATTTTTTTATAATTTTTATAAGGTAGGAAACAAAAAGTCTCATATTTATTATACAACAGGTAAATAATTTATATTTAAAGTAAATTTAAATTAATGACTAGTTTAGTTATTAAAATAGTTAAATATTTTATATTTAAAACAATAATATAAAGGTCAAGTGGGAAAAGTAAAAAAATTGATGAAAAAAAGAGCAGAAAAGTAAAGTGGGAGGAAAGAGAAAAGAATGGAGAATAATAAATTTTAGAGTTTCTCCAAATATAGAAAATTTGCTCTTTTTTTTTCATCTCATTTTTTTATTTTAGAGAATGAGATGTGAAAGCTATTAAAGTGAAAAAATGTTCAATGTTTCCTAAAACAGAGAAAATCTATAAAATAGGAAAGCTGTTAGAAATGTTTTCCGGGTTTAATTCCTACTCCAAATTCACAAACAATATTATTAAATGCTGGTTCGCTTGCTTTCAAATTTTGAAAAAACAGACATTTCTCCCTATATTCCTTAAATCCTATACATGTATACTTGATTATGAATTAAAAAAAAAAAATCCATCCTCTGTAACTATGACTAGTCTACCCTAATTATTAATATTAGGGCATTCTACATGGCATTCTAAATTTATGTTGATATTGCAGTTATATACCCGAGGTTCATAAATTTACACTTTTGAGTCTTTTTTCTTTTTTGTATCCAACAACAACTTTGATATTATGGTTTTGGTGGCTTTCTATCATGAATTTTAATTAATTTATTATTTTTTAAATGTCAATTGGTTGTAGAGAAATATTAGACCACTTAATGTAAAAAAAAATTAGAAAAAAATGAAAATTTAAAACTCATAAGTGTAACCATAACATCAATATAAGTTCCTGGGTAAGTTAAAATACTCTTAAAGTTGTATATGTGCTGATGATCTACGTATAACCTATGCTAAGCCACCAGCTTCTCTTCATTTAATTCCTGCCTGCTAGCTAGAACAACCTAAATAAATTTATAATCTTAGTTCAATTATGTGTATGTCCGGACCATTATAGGAAAATGGCTAAATGGTCGCTGAGGGTGGAGGGTTCCACCTCCCCATATAATTCAATGAAAATGATGATTTAAGTGTCTTTAGAATCACAAAAAATCAAACATTTCTATATTTCTTATACTATAAAGTAGCTTATGCCTTTTTATATTCGGTAAGATACTTCCCTTTACCCAAAAGAAAATTAGATGTATAGATTTGATACGTTCAAAAATATAGACCCTATATATCTAAAAGATTTTCGAAAATATTTATAGGTATTTTCTTGAATGTACGTATATATGCCTTTAACCTTGTCGCTTTTTTCCATCCTCCTCCAACTCATTTTCATTTTTGAGCAAATGTAGGTAATTATGATACAATCAAATAAAGGCAATCTTACATTATGAACTATACTTATCTCCTCTACTTATATGTAGCGAAAAGAAAGGGAATATGTTTTAAAATTAGAACAACCGATCAAGGATACAAAACATAACATTCATATGATGGCAACCTCAGACAAAGAGTTGTAGTATCCTCTATCCCCTCTATTATCTTCTTATCTTTCTCCATCGAAGCAATTCCTATCATCATCTTGGTTGGTCGGACATAGAGATTTTGCTGATGATGGAAAATGGAGATATTCTACTTAATTAATAGGACAAGCCATAAGTTAAACAGTAAAAGCATCGGCGGTAATCATTTTGATTTTGATAAATGTTCGGCGTTTATTACGGTCTAGGCAAACATAAAGCTAGGGTCTACGGTAAAAATCGTTCTTGCCAACCTCCCACCCGAATCAAATCAGGCCGAGCTGAATCCAACGCCAACAGCTCGGGCTGACCAGGCAATAAGCTTCGGCTCTGCCTGCACTCTTCCCATTCCCATCCAATGGACTACCTCGTTTCTATGGGACCAAATTAACCAGCCATGCCGCCTCTGTAAAATACTGATCACTAGCCAGGTGAACCACCCCATCAATCGACCCCTGTCTCCGAAACATAGAAGATGTTAGGCTGGTCCCGTTCTCGTACGCACCCTTCCAGACCGCAACACGGACCAGTTTCGATGGAGACATGACGGTACACTGACCGGAATGCACTTTGGTTGCTCCAAAATTTTCTAGTAACGGGCCTGGCTGAGTACCAGTAGCTCATCATGGATGCCCTAAGAATATATACTTGGAGAATGATCCATGGGTTTATAGGCCCACAATGGATTAGCCTCTGCAAGCCCACAAGAATATCCACAAACAAATTGTCTTCATGTCAGTTCCTTATTTTTCATACCAATTAATTAGTATATTAGTTTTATCATGTTTTGCAGAAAAAAAAATGACTCCTTTGCCTAAAAAAATGAAAATTGCAAGAATTATTTTTATTGCAAAACTGCTTGCCCAAATATATACTATATTATTTTTCGTCTATAATTTTAAACTTTTTTCATATATGTAAACTGCCAATTCCCTAATCATACACATGCACACACAGGTTAAAAATAAGCATGGAAGGAAACCAAACAAACATGATGAGGTGTATCTAGGGGCTAATGGAGCATGTGATGCTGCGATCTGTATTTAGTAAACGAAATTATGGATTTGTTCTTCAAAGGGGACGATTAAGCCACCATAAAATACTAATGTTTATAAAAAAAATCAATAAAAAATATTGGAAAAATGTTGTTTTCATTAAAAGGGTGACGAAATAAATTAATTAAGGATGGAACAATATCCGAATGCATGCGGAAGATAAAAAAAAAATTCATATTTACTTGATCATACCTTACAATTTTTTTTTACAGACACATATGGACCTTCAAATTGAAGTATATATAACAAAAAAAAATTAGAATGTAATTCAATGAGGCAAATAAATATATTCTACTATAAATTAACAGACAATAGGAAACGGCGATAGGATGTGCAAGCTTCGCTATTGCAAGTGTTGTGTGGCCTACTACAACAACCACTAAACAAACCGGCCCTCAGACTGGATATATATAGGGAGACACTTCATAGGACCAAACTACAAGTACAAGTGGCCAACTGGGGGGTCTTCAAAGTCAGCAATCTACGCTGGGAGCCGATCCCCATAAGGAAATGCTTAGGAAAATCATGTAAAGTTTGAGACGTGACGAGAAGTGGAAATTTGATACCAAAACCACTGTCACAAGGAACTCCGGTCGCCTCTTCTGTAGCATTCCCCAACTTCACTTGCACTACTCTGCTCTGCCTATTTTACTTTTTCTCTTCCCTGTCAAGCAAATCCATACAAATAATTTTGTCCTTATAAGACAAGCAAATAAATTATTGTTCCAGGCCAGATGTTATTAGCTTGATGGACATGAATACTGTTACATTTGATAGTCTCTTGGGATTTAATTTCTGACTTATAGTTGTTAACTTGATTGATATGAATATTATCATACAGTTTGGCGGTCTAAAGTTCAAATTTTGACCAAGGCAGCTTGACCTAGCCATACCCAGTTAGGCTCATCTAATCCCTGCAGTGGCCTAGTGTCGTGTCTAAGTGAATGGGGGTAATTTTGGGGGAAAAAAACTACACTTCGGTATTATATCTTTAATAAAATTCACAACTTGACCGTACTGATTTTAATGTTTATATCTATATGTTTTAAAGGAATTATCTACCACCCCACACCAATAATCATTTTTTCTCAGTATCTCTTTAGATTTATAATATAGCACTTGAAAACTAATCTCACAATGAACAAGTGAATAAAGCTTATCTGTAGCCTACGTGTTAGAGTTTAAGGGCCAATTCATTTGAGCTAAAGTTAACTAACTTTTTTTAATTTTTACATATTTTTTACCTGAAATTAGTTTTATTTTAAAGTCAATGTCATGTAGCAATAATCAATTTGAAAGTAATTTTTTAGGATGTAGTTAAATTTTTATGAATTTTTATTTTTTTAAGGCTTGAAACTAGAAAAATTCATAAAAATTTAGTAAGATTATAAAAATTGTATTTTTAATTGATTATTGTAACTACATAATATTGACTTTTAATTAAAATTAGTTTCAAGTAAAAAAGATGTAAAAATAAAAATAAGTCATTTTGTAGTCAATTAACTAAAGTTAAAAAGAATTGGGTGTAAGTCTTTATATAAGCCAAAAACAAAAACCTATCAAACCTCTTAAATTGGTTGTTTTGCTTTTCATTCATCTCAATTTTTTTATAATTTTTGAAAAAGACATCCAATATTCAAGTAATTGAGACGTCTCCATCAAATATTTTTGGTGCGAAATTTGTTATTAATAAGGGTAAATATCGCTAGTTGTCCCTAAATCATATTCATGTTACTTAATTGTCCCAAAATTATTAGGTGTTGCATCAATTGTCCTAAAACTATTTAATTGTTGCTATTTCATTCTACCATCAACTAAACCGTTAAATATTGATAGAAAAGTGGTGTTACATCAACAGCCACGTCATTTTTTCATACCACATTAGTAGTCACAGTATTTTTTCATCCATATTTAACGGTTCAGTTGACTATGAAACAAAATAGTAACCATTAAATAGTTTTAGAATGATTGGTGCAACACCTTAAGCAATATGAGTATAATTTAGGGACAATTGGCGATATTTACCCTATTAATAACCACATTTTGAAAAACGAGATGAGTTTTGAATACTGCATGAGCAAAATCAACGACAGGCAAGAGAAATTGACTGATATAAATATTTTGCTTGCCTTTTACGTGGCCAAAAAAATCAAAAGAAAAAAGGAGAAATCTTATTGCTGAGAATGCAATTAAGTTCGAGTACCAGCTAGCATAGGGGACAATAACTAGCTTTAATGTATTTTACGTCTCAGCCAGAGAATGGCAAAATCGAGACATAAATATACAACGAGGTGGCAATCCGAACAAAATTAGCAGTGGAGGCTTTAATGGTTTATAAATAGATGTCCTCTAATGTAAGTTGTAAACTTGTAATGGAATAAAAGGGGAGAGTAGAAACAAAAACTAATGGACCCGGCTGGTTTAAAATCAGGGCCCTGATTGAAGTGTATATTTATCTGACAAAATCATTAGCGATGTTAGATGAATAAAAAATTATTTAATGGTGACTTTTATATTTTAAAACTTAAAGAGTGATTATCTCGAACAATATAAAATATTTCAAATTTGACACTAATAACAAATGCCAAACTACACTAGAGGCCCCTGAATTTTTCTAAACCCTAAACTAAAACTTGGCCAGTAGACTAGAGGCCCTCTAACTTTCCAACTTGATACGTTTTATCCAACTTGTTCAGCTGACTTTTTTTTTCCTAATGGCTTAAATACACCAGAACCCCTCAAACGTTGATAACTCATCCAAGTTAGTCATCAAACTAGAAATTGCACTAGGCCTTAAACTTTGCAATAGACAATGGGCATTATAAAAATTTATTAAAACTAATTAATTTATAAAAAAATTATTCATGTGCTTATTAGGTAAATATAGAATTAGCTATCAAATGATTCTAGTCCTAGGTAAAACAAAGTGAAAAATAAAAATAATGCATTATCTATAATTAGAAAAGATAGTATAAAAACAACATATGTTTAACAAAAAAATATAGAACAACCAATTTGTGACAAAGTTCCACGATAACACATTTTATCTCATCCACTATAATGATATGCCTATAAAGATGCAGATGATACCTGCCGTAAAGCATGTATTTTTTTATTTTTATTTTTATTTATTTTTTATGGTTGTGATTAAAGATAACTATCAAAACCATAAAAAAATACATTAACTAAATATTTCAAGAAATAGGTTAAAAATAGTTTAGGAATGTGTTGGTTCTTATGAAATTTCTTTAAAAGAATATATAGTGTCATATTTTTAATCAACATATATTATTTTTCTACTATATTATTTTCTCATTATAAATAATGTATTTTTAATTCTACCTTTATTTTTTTCCAAAATCAATATAATTTGAAGGATAATAAAATAAGTTACCTAATATTCACTAGATAATGCTTTTCATTAATTAATTAATTTTAATGCTCTTTTCCTTCCTTAGTCTAAAACAGAATATTTAATAAAAAAACATACTCCTTCCATCCTCTAATAATTGAAACGTTTCTCTATGTACGGATATTAAAGTGTATATAATTTATGTTATTTTTTTTTCAATTTTTCACTTGAAACTAAAAGTTTAATTTTTTTTTTGAATTTTATATAGTGAGGGTTTAAATAATGATTAAAAATAAAATATTCTTTTTTTGGATTTTGTGTAGTTCAAATGAAGATTAAAAAAAAATTATTGGGTTTTGTATAGTAAGTTTAAATGAGGATAGTAAAATAAACTAGAAGTTGAAAACTTTCTAAAAATGAAAATATTTCATTCTTTTTGGGACAGTAAAAAAAAGAATGCATTTCATTCTTTTTGGGACGAATGAAGTATTATTTTTTAAAAAAAGATAAAAGCGGTTTTGACATTTTTAAAGTATAAAATTGGTATTCCTGTCATCCAAAATCTCCATTCAATTATTTACATTGGATTTTTACTACTCATTTTTATTGCAAAGTTTAGGGGTTTTGTTGTTTGATGAGCTTCTTGGATTGTTGTCAAAATTTAATGGCTCATGGTGCATTTAAGCCATTAAAAATGAAGTCACGTTGCAAAGCCAGAGGAGGACTTGTATCAACCGATTTTTAGTTTAAGGACCAACTCGTGTGAGTTGGTAAAGTTCAGATGATCTCCGTACTTTGGGCTATCACAAACTCTATGATATATAGCATGGAAGGACTATATTGAATTGGTGAGAAACCCGAGTACCTAGCAATAGAATATGTGAGAATTAGCGTCCTCTGGGGAGGTAGATTCCAAGGGCAAAGCAAAGGAAATTTACAAGTGAATGATTCCAATTTCAATGCCGTCCTGAGACTGCTCATTTACATGTGGGACGCATGTGAGCGTCATTAAAACAACTTGCAATTTAGGACAAACTGATGCCTTTTACATGATGCAACAACTCCTTTTTATCACATTCCCCTCCCCCTCAATATCAATACTATGTAACCAACCTATTCATAATTTCTTCTCTCTCTCTCTCTGTTATTTGAGTAATCTTTACATCACATATATATAATACTTTCCTTATTGCAAAACAATAGTAATATTAACTTGTTCGCGTAATTTTGCTCTTTCCTTTTTTTTTTTTTTTTTGTTTTCGAAAATGAAAGGGGCTGTTGTGCCCTTGATATTAATTTACATATTTGATGAATTTTGGTTTTTGCCTTTTAGCATATCTTTAGATGGTACAGAAAATGTAAAGTTTGCACTATATCATATTTCGAATTTTGTCAAAAAAAGATCTGGTTTCATGCGTTGGACTATAACAAAGACTACTTATGTCACCTCAAAATAAACGAAAACTAATATGTTTAAGAAATATACTAGATAGGTACTCCCAAATATTATTTTTTCAATTAATCAGAAAATACGAATACGTTTGTCTTGTTATATCAAGATGATGGAAAAATTCTGATGCTTGACGAAGCATACAAGTACGGTCCTGGCACCCAGCAGGATTAATTCAGTGGTGATAAAAAAAAAACATTAAGCGAATTTATTTGTAGAGTTGATGAAGTTACTTTTCAAAAATTGTAAGCTACTGATATCTACTAGAAAATGTGAACATAAGAAACTATTCTCCCAATATAATCGGACACAATATAGTTTAAATTCATTTTCTCACCATTAATACTCAACTATCTTATATTTAAAGATTATAAATTTTTAATTTCTAAAATATTAATTTTCTAAAAAATTTCATACTGCTCCTCATATTCATTTTGATATGTGACATCAATTTCCTTTAGGCGATAGCTTCTTTTATAAGATTTGAAGAGGTATTTTGTATATTTTTCTTCTAGAAAAAAAAATGTAGAGGTGTAGGTTTCAACCTAACTTATTCAATAATATTTTTTGTTTTCTCTCACAATGGACAGAGTATCTAGCGCCATGGATGAAGGCAATGCTTTCCCTCCTATGAGCTCAAAAGAGGAAAAAATAACTCTGGATTTAGAACAAGATCTAGTTCTGCAAGAACGACCGACGGTATTGGTGGGAAGACTAATTATCACTAAAGAAGTGAATTCAATTGCTATTATGTCAATTCTATTGAAGGCATGGAAACACTTTAGCATCAAGCAGGTTGTCCTCCTGAGTTAGAAAATGTTCTAGGTTCATATGGAACTTGATAGTGTAGTGGATGACATAATTGCCGCTAGTTCTTGGAATGTTGCATGATGTTGTATTTGTTTGGGGAAATGGGAGTTAGGGAAAACTTTGAAAGAACTTGGGTTAAATCAACTCTAGATTTGGATTCAGATACATGGGTTACCTTTGAGTTATATGAATGAACCTATTGCTCGGAATGTAGGCAGAAAGATTGGTAATGTCCTAGATGTTGAAAAGGATGATTTCTATCAGGGTTTGTTGAGAGTCAAGGTTGAGATAGCTACAGATGTGCATTACTAGTAGGCTTCTGGATGCCTTAGGATAAGATTTCTAAGATGTGGGTCGGTCTTAAGTATGAAAGGATAAGGGACTTATGCTATTCTTATGGTAGGTTAAGGCACCTTGATAAGGGCTGTCGTTTTGTTAACCAACCTATTTTTCTTAGCATAGGTCAACCAAAATTTAGACATTGGATAAGAGCTAGTAACCTCTTGGACACTCCTGCTATAAGGCTTTAGGCCATCTAAGCATGAGTCCCTATTCTTAGAAGTAAGAATAGTCATTTAGTCCCATGTTTAGCCTAGCTCTAATAGGTTTTTACCTTTAACTCTGAATTCTAACCCTATTCCTAATGCACCCCTAGAGAATAATGAGCAGGTCATCCATCTAAACTCTATGCATGTTAGTGGCAGTAGTACCTCTCTTATTGTCATACAACAATTTTAGAGCTCATATATTTTTCCTTATATTACGAAGCTACCTCCAGAAACTAATACTGATGCTCAAATGTGTGGTGTGGTGATTAACTTAAAGGAAAAAAAAAAAAAGACTTCTTAAACAAAAAAAATATAAGGGGTTGTTGTCTCAGAATAGTGCTACAATTGTAGGGTGTGGTGGCATCCCTATAATAGCCACCAGGGACCCATGATTTTTCTAAGTTGGAATTGTCAGGGACTGGTATCTATCTTGACAATTCAAAGGCTTCACAAGCTTGTGATGAAATGCAAACCCTAAATGTGCTTTTTGATAAAAACAAAGAATAAAGATGTAATGGCTGATAAAGGAAAAAGAAGCTACAATTTTGTCAAGGCTTTCACTATAAAAGCTATTAGTTTATCTAGGGGATTGGCTTTATGGTGGAAAGATAATGTTCATATTGAAGTCTTGGGAGCTTCTAAAAATTATATTAATACTCGAGTCCTAAACTTAGGCTTAAATCAAATTGTAAGGGTCACTTGGTTGTATGCCTCACCTAGGTTTAAAGAGAGATTGGTTAATTGGCAAGAGTTAAGAAGTATCTCTGCTAGTGTTGGTAATGAGCCTTGGTTATGTCTAGGTGATTTTAATGACATTCTTACCCAAGAAGAAAAGCTAGGTGGGAACTTTGGGGATCCAAATAAGATTCTTACTTTCCCTAACATGCTTCTATACACTACTTTACAGGATGTGGGTTTTAAATGGCAACTTTTCACCTGACATAATAAGAGAGAAAAAGGCTAGATTCTAGAAAGGATGGATAGAGTTGTAGTTAATGCTAAGTGGATGGAATCCTTTCCCACAACTCAACTTTTTCACCACCCTGGGATAAGTTCAGACCACATTATCATAGTTCTTTATTCAAATGTTTTTGATAAAAAATTGGAGATAATTTTTCATCTTGAACACATATGGACTAGGGAAAAGAGTTGTAAGCAGGTAGTTGCCAAAGCTTGGGCTTCAATCTAGGATATCCACCCAAATACTGAAGTGATTAGGAAACCAAATCAAAGTCATGGAGATCTTATAGCTTGAAGTAGGTCTGTTCTAAAACATAACAGGGAAGAACTAGGTGGCTTCATGCACTAGCTTGGGGAGGTCCAGGACAAGACTAATAGTGGGGATTTAGATTAGACTAAGAGGATCACTAAAAGAATAGAAGAGATCTAATTCCAAGAAAAACTTTATTGGCACCAAAGAAGTAGGATAAGTTGGTTCAAATCGGGGAGGGGGGAATAGAAACATCTCATTTTTCCACCAAACCACTCTTCAACGTAAGATTTATAATAAAATTCTTAGACTAAAAAATAGTCAAGGGGTTTGGATTGAAGTTGAGGTAATATTACAAATTTCATTCATGGATCATTATAACCTCTTTTAATAGGAATATGTCTACTGCCTTGAATTCCATTAAGCATGTGATTACTGATAATCTAAATCAATGGCTTTCTAAGGAAGTGACAGAGGATGAGATAAAAGAAACAACTTTCCAAATGGGAGACTTAAACGCACCAAGTCCTGATGGATTATCATGAATCATTTACCAATCTTATTGGGATCATGTGAGGGAAAACATTGCCAAATTGGTGAAATTTTTCTTCATTTAAGGTACTCTAAATCATTTTCTTAATGAAACATTTATTGTTCTTATATGTAAGCTAGTTTCTCTTGAAATAGTGTTTCATTACCACCCCATAAGTCTCTGCAATTTTTCTTACAAAATTATTTCTAGAATTTTGGTTAACAAATTAAAGCCTCACCTAAATGATTTTATTTCTCCATGTCAAAATGCCTTTATCAAAGGGAGATCAATTCAGAAAAATATTCTGATTGCTTGTGAGGTTTTCCATCATTTGAAACTAAAAAGAAAAGGTTTAATAGGTGATTTGGCTTTGAAAATTAATATGAATAAGGCATATAATATAGTTGAATGGGACTTTTGTGGCTCAATTGCTTGAAAGAATGGGTTTTTTGTTGTTTGGATCTATTGGGTGATGAGTTTGATTAGTTATCTCTTTTATAGATTGTTATTCAATGGAATGGCTACTCCTGCTTTTAAACTTTCTAGGGGTTTAAGTGTCCTTATTGCTTTTTATTCTGATTATACATGCTCTCTCTCGGTTGATAACTACTGTAGTAGAAAAAGGTAACATTGAAGGTATTTAGCTCACTAGATCCTGCCTTTTCCTCCACTTATTTTTTTTCATACAATTCTTTTTTTTTTTCTCAAAGCCATTTTAAGGAATTGTCAGGCCTTGCAGGAGGTCTTAACTAGCTTCTATGAAGCCTCTGGTCAAGTTGTTAATGTGAATAAATCTAGCATTTTCTTCAATGGTAATGCTCATATCAATATTCAGAATAGGATTTATCAGCTTTTGCATATTTCTAAGATAGATTATCCTGGGAAAGTACTTGGGGCTCCCAACATTATAGGGAAGATGAAAAATAGAGGCTCTTGCCTTTGTCGGAGATAAACTGTTTAAAAAATATTGCAAACTTTTGATGGGGTTATTCAGAAAGAGGTAATAAAATCTATTGAAAATTTTGGGAAACTCTAGCTTAAATGAAGCAAGATGGGGCTTAGGCTTTAAAGATTTCAAGATTTTCAATAAGGCACTATTAGCCAAAATGGTTTGGCCTGTTCTGCAAAATCTTGACAAATTATGGGTACAAGTTATAAAAGGCTTATACTTTCCCTGAACTGATTTTCTTCATGTAGTGAAAGGTTTTAGGCCATCATGGGATTGGAGTAGCATACTTAAAGGCAGAGACATTATTAAACAAGATATATGTTGGCAAGTTAATAATGGGAAATCTGTTATGGTATAAGATGATTCCTAGATACCAATTAAAGAGGGCCATTGCTTAGTTCTTCATGTAGATGCTTTTAGTTAATTTGCCAGTATGAATGTTGAGCAAATTTTTGTTATAATGATTACTCATGGAATTTATATCAAATAGATTAATGGCTCACTAAAAAAGATAGAAAAATTATTGTGGAGATTCCTGTTGGCAACATTCATACTCAAGACAAGTTAGTTTGACCTCTTATTAGGAATGGTTCTCTAATTGTTAAATCTGTGTATAAACTTTAGGAGTTTAAATCTTATCCAATGCACGCCTCTTTTTTACATATGCTGGTTATAAAGTTTGGCCTATTCTTTGGAAAATAAAGTGTCATCCTAAGGTTCTAGATTTCCTATGGCGGTTATGTCAAAATGCATTAGCCAGAAAGTTAAATTTGTTCAAGAGAAAGTGCAAAAGGGACCCATTATGTCCATTTTATGGTCTTCATGAATCCAATGAGCATGTTGTTCTTTTATGTGATTGGACCTTGGGAATTTGCTTGGGCACTTTGGACTATGTAGTGGATAAGGCGACAATTGGCTTGTTTGCATATTGGTTGCTTAAGGTTGCTCCATACAGTAAAGATCAAGACTCTGACTTGTTACTGTCCAAAATAAGACATACTTGTTGGCAAATATGGAAAGCTAGGAACAATGCTATTTTTTGAGGTCATAAGCTGGATTTTGTCAAGGTGATTAAATGTGTCATGCAGGAGGTCCAGGAGTTTTGGACAGTGGATAAGCATTCTACAGCATGTTGTGCTCAATCCAAGCTGCTTAAGTTTTGGCAAAAGTCACCCTGTGGAATAGTTAAACTAAATATTGATAGGGTATGAAATAAGGCCCTCAAGAAACTTGAAACTAGTATGATCTTCAACTTTGATACAAGCAATTTAATATATATGGGAGGTTCATATTCTTTTGCATACAGTACTCTTGCTACTGAATTGATGGCTATTCATCAGAGGCTTTGGAAGGCTACTGAGATACAAGTTGCCGAATTAATCATTGAAACTGACCCCAAGAATACAATGCAAGCTATCCAAATAGTGGCTCTAGATTAGCAGTCACAACTTGTGCTCGAACATATTCAGTGAACTAGGATGAACTTTGCTTATTGTTTGATCCAGCATATTCCTAGAGATGCAAATGTTTGTGCTGATTTTTTAGCAAAGGCTTGCCTAAATGAGATAAGATCTTTGGAGTGGACTTCTTGTCCCTCATCTTCTCCTTCTTCTCTAATCTCTCATGATGCATTGTATAAACCTACTTAATTCTTTTGGCATATAATTATACTCTTCTTGGCAAAAACAAAATTCAATCACGAAAAAAAAATGTTGTAACTTTTACTCTTTTTTTAAAAAAAATTAGAACCTCTATTCTTTGAAAGTTAATAGTTTATTAATTCAATGACCACTTAAATCATATTTTCAGAAACAAGTATAAATATTTTTTCTTCCCACCTTAACTAAAACAAAAATTTACAAAAAAATATTATTTTTAAATTTAATGTTAAAGTGATTTTTGAGCTCCTGGTATAGAATTTTAATTTATATATAAATTAAGCAGATAAAAATTATATATAAAATAATTACCAGTAATTACTTATCAATAATTTCCGAATTACAACCTAGTTTTGTAAACTTTTTTGTGATATTAGAGAACGGACTGTTTGATAAACCTGATCTGAGCATAGAAGTAAAGCCAATATATATATATATATGTTATGTATGTATGTATGTATATGTGTGTGTGTATGTGTGTTGCTTAAGACCCAATGAATGAAGAAGGAAAAAGATAAGTTGGCTCCATTGGCTGGCACGACGAATCTTGCTCTCAATTCCATCGCCCCATGAGAAGTTGAGTTCCAACCGTGGAATCTAAGATTCAGTTTGTTTCAACTTAATTCACATTAATTTATTTTTATTATTTTTATTTAAATGTCCATATTATGTATGTGTAGTAATTTATTAAAAGAATAATTTTTATAATCTTACTAAATTTTTATAAATTTTTTTAGTATTAGACATTAAAAAAAAATTATAAAAATTTAATAATATCATAAAAATTACTTTGAAATGGATTATTATATCTACATACTATTAACTTTCAAATGAAATTGATTCAAGACTAAAAAAAGATGTAAAAATAAAAATTAACCACTTTAGATTAAGTTAACTTAATTAAAATAAATTGTCTCTAACTATTTAGAAACCAAGATTTGTCAGTCCTGTTCTCTAGTAATGATCACCTAAACATGTCGTTAGAAGAACGCCTTATAATTTTATGAATAAGAATCATTTGAAACCAAAAGAGAATCTGGCTTTCTATACCCTAAAAATTTATTGTTTTTTTTTTTGTCAAAAATAAATTGTAACAACCACATCTAGTAGCATCCCAAAATTTGAGATGAATTCGAAAATAATATAATTCACACAGAAAGTAAAACTTATCGAATAATTATACTGTGTATATTTAGCGCGGGACACTAACTCGATAAATTTTGTTCCCATTTCTCACGTGATGGATTTCACAATTGCAGCAAAAAAGAAAAATAATTGTATTTCATCTTTTTTTAAATAATAAGAAGCAAAGGCTATTTGGCCTTTTAAGTGGCTATGACTTGATCATTGGAGCCGGCGGCCTGAGTTAGAAGTTCTGGTGGCTTTGGAATTAAGCATAGAATGATCTCGGATATGCTCGCTTCCGCCAATCCAACATCTTACCCTGCTTTCACCGGAGCCACAAGAAAGAGGGGGCCGGGGTACAACGCTATTCTTTGTTAATTTTATGCAATGCTCTTGAAAGATTAAAATTTTCTTAAACTTCATTAGAATTGAAATGAGAGGCCGGTGAGTTGAGATAAAACGGAAACAATAGTATATAAAGCAATTATGAAATTTAACAAAAGAAACCTCACTTTTTCATAAAAAGGCATACTTAGGTTTAAGGTTTTGTTTTCTAATTGTTTTTTGTTGGTAGCTTTCAGAATCATCTTTTGTGGCGCAAAAATCATTTACCTTTTGATGATAAAAGCTTGTTAGATTCTCTGCAATATCTCTTTCCCGCAGACCATGATTGTTTCTGGAAAAGCAGAGCAATTAATCCAAGGAACAATATTATGAGAAAAGGCTCGGGATTTGCTTGCAAAACACAATTTCTCAAGCCCACATGCGCAAAGAAACACAAAAAATCTAAAAATCCTGCATCTTTTTCACTCCTCTGGCCCAACTAACAACACCTGTCGCACGGCAGCATAGAAATTTCACTGATTTCTCATAAATCAAAACCACTGGAACAGAGTTCTGTGGTTTCGCTTGAGCTCGGTGATGAAGGTTGGGGAGGACTAAATCCAGAGCAATTTCCCACCGTAAAATCCAAAGCGAAGAAGTTCTCAGAAGAAGCCATTATTGCTGCAGATTTTTTCTGTTTCCTCTTCCTCTGGAACACTCTGTAAACAGCCCACTTCTCTGATGCTTGGATCTTACCCATCTGCCAGTTTTATCAAACCCGTAATTAGAAATATTTTTAAACTTCAAAAGTCCTTTTCCCCCAAGTTACTTGCAATACAAAGAACAAATTATCTACCTTGCGAACAGGATTAAAAAGGGTGTTTCTCGGAAAATCGACAAGGCGATATTTGTGCATGAACCACTTGCAGTTGCTCCTACAAGACTGGCCATTTTCCCGGAAAATCATAGTTTTTCTTACTCCAACGACTTCGGAACTCCCAGAAGCTAAGATTTGCTTGTCTTTGCCTACGGGCTTCCAGTAGCCAAGCCCAGCCACTCTCCTTCGTTTGTTGCCAATCTCATAATCAACTCCATTTTCTCTGCTGAAAAAATACCTCTTTTCTTTCAAATGGCCTGAACATACAAAGAATTCTTAGGAAACAGAACATGGAAAATACTTGGACAAAACTTTGGTCTGGTTCTGAATAAGTACTTATAATTCCACAGAAATTAAAACAAACCTGGAAGGTTCCAAGGATCTGTCTGAAAAACATCAAGCTCAGGGATGACAGAAGCAGGCAATGGCAGGCCAGAAGCCTTTCTCTTCAAGTAATGAACCACAAGCTCTTCATCTGTGGGCTGAAATCTGTAGCCTATGGGCATTCTGATCCCTCCATTCAAAACAAACCCTGCTCCTCTCTCCATAGCAAAGTCCAGAACTTCAAGGCTAAGTTAAAGGAATACTACACTTTTTCCAGCCTCAAAATTTATGGTGAAGCACAGGGAAGCATGTTTGGCTCTGCGCTTATGTCTTGTTCATTTGTCATGCAACAAGGTAAGAGAAGTGAACCAAATAGAAAGGAAAAGATGTTGGCTTGCAGCGAGAAGGCAGACAAGAGTTGGGTATATATAGAAGTACTAGAAAAAAACCAAAAATAAAAAAAAATGAAAACAAATAAATTCCTCAAAAATCAAAAGAAGAAAACGAGGGGGAGGGAGGGAGAGAGAGAGAGAGCTCGCTCTTGTCTTGTTTTCTGACATGGAAGTTTATTTTGACCGGAAACAGCAATGAGCTTTACGTTGACGAGTCGTCGCTTTTTCACAAACGTGTAAGAAAACTTCTGCCCCTCCGGTCGGCCAAAGAACAATTAAGTCCTAAACCTTTTACACTTTTTCTATATCAGTATAAAAAGTTCTAAAACCTAACAATCATATAAATTATTAGTCCTAAGTTGGATGGGATGACACATGGCTAACAAAAAGCTGATGTTGTGCTTAACCTCTATTATGTTAAAAGCCGATGAGTTGTTTACTCTACTAACCCAATGAAAGGCAAAAGCAACAGTAGAAGAGGAACAAAATATGAGACTTAGAGAGTGAACAATCTTTAAGAAATTAGAATTGGCAGTGAAAGATATGATTATCCTATAATCATGATTTCATGACATCTTTCTTGCCTTACCCTTCAGAACACCTCTAACATGTGTAGTGCAATTGGTCAAGCTAAAGAAATAATGGATGTTAAGCACCACAACAGCTTTCCATCAACCATGTGTGCCATGCCGTCCAGATTAGGACTAACAATTTACATGTTTGTTAAATTTTAGGACTCGTTCAGAAAAATTTAAAAAGTATTGGACTGAAATAGAAATGTTGCAAACGTTTAGGACTTCACATGTTATTTCCCCGGTGGCTGTCAACAGCAAAACAAGGGACGGGTAAAGTAACCAAGGTCTCCTCCTCTATTGTGGATGATGGGGGCCACACTAAGGCCACGTAGGCGCTGATTTTTCTGAAATTAGGGCCTGGGCCCAGCAGCGATGGACGGTCGAGATCTGGTCCGCTGGTTTAATCAATCACGGTGGTGAAAAGATAATGACCTGACCTGAGTGGTTACCATCTGTAATTGCAAGAATTTTGGCTCGTTATAAAGAAACCGTACAGACAGGCGACAGCAAAAGTTTATGGTTCCAATCCAATACAACTGGATCAGGCATAATGTTGTTTAGATTTTCAAATGCTAACTTATGTTTTACTCTATTGACAATTCGACTTTTTTCTTTTCTTTAACTAACCTTGAAGTTTTATAATCCCTCGTTCTCATCAATCTTTAAACTTTGTCAACATTTACATTACCCACACATATATAGTAAATGAATTTGATCGTTAATAAATCCCCATTCTAGTGGTAAATTATATTGCGGCATGTGTGTTGTACTGATGTGTATTGGCTCTAGCAGAAAAGAGTCTTGAACACTTTAAGTAACACATATTTATTCTGATTTACATTAATCCTTACTTTATCAAATGAGTAATATTCATAATACACCAAAAAACTAACGCGCCAATTTTTGCTTCATGTCAAAAGATCGGCCTAAGACAAAAAAAGCAAGAGGGTGTTATTTTATGTCGACAGGATTTCAATTTCAAAAGGGTCATTTTGTGCCAAACTCCACACCATTGTGACAATTTGGTATGAAGAAAGATACAACAAGGAGTAGATAGAGAACTACATGAATAAATTTCTTATATCTGTGATAAATCACTTTATACGCTCCACCCAAAAGAAAAAAGAGAATTATAATTTGTTGTCATGATGTTTATCCAAAATTATATTTTTACTTTTTTCTATTTGAAAATTTCTCTGAAATCCTTTGAGGTTTGAAGATTTAGGAAACCCACGCTTACCCTCATATTATCTATTTTGGATGTTGAAATCAATGGTAAATTATACATTGGGACCTTAACTTTTAGTTTTTGTTTAAGTTTTCTCCTTAACAAATAAATTGTTTTATTACTTATATTTTTCAAATAACTTAATATATTTATATTTATTGTTCCTTTAACTTACTGTACTATTTCATCTTACGATTCAGTTTTTATTTATTTTTCATCAATGTATTTACTTTCTTTTTTTATATTTTTAGTTTTTTTTATCACATTTAATTAATAATGCCATTTTAGTTTTAAAAATTGGTTATCTCTTTCTATCCCCCTCATTCTTTTTCAAAAACATTTTATGGTAACAATTAAATCAAAAACCAAAAAATTAATATTGCTGTTTTTTATAATAATATGAAAACTTTAAAATACATTTTGTTCAAGTTAGTGAGACATTTGGTCATTTTGATGTAATTTTAGTTTTATATATTTATTAATTGGTTAATTATTTTCTAATAAAATCTTATTTAGAAAATTATTTCTTCATTTCCTTAACTAAAAAAGGCACTAGTCTTTGGAGGGGTAAATTACACGCGCTACCCCCAACTTTTAATTATTGTTTCTGTTCTAACCCTAACCTTCACTTTGTTCGTTGCGTGTCCCTAACCCGATTAAAACGTTTCATTTTGACCCCTACGTGGACGGAACTCATCTAAATGGACAACAAACACCACGTTAATGCTTATGTGGCACCGGAATATCCACGCTGGCCCAGTAAACACACCAGTCATTAATTTTGGAGATCAAAAAAATGGAAAAAGAGAGAAAGCAGAGGATGGGACGTTCATCAGTTATCTGAGCATAGTAGAGACAGTAGAGAGAGAACAAAACAAAAGAGAGATAGGGTTTGAGAATGAGAAAAAAAGATCTGACATCGCACAAAGAATAAAAGATTTGGAATCATGAAGCCAAGAAAGGGGAAAATAGTAGATAATCGAAAAAAGAGAAAAGATTCCCAAAAATAATGGTAGCAGGGAAAGTGAAGAGAGATGCGAATGAAGTCTACCCACAGTACAGTAAGTCTATATGCTTTTGTGATTAAGTGATAGAGAATATTTTAGAGTTGAATATGGATGTGTGGGGGCGTTGGGGAAGTAAAAGGCATGGTGGGGTAAGTGGGTGGTATGTGTGTGTCGTATGTGTGAGTGGCGTGTGTGTATTTGTTGGGGAAGGGGGACCAAATGGGGACCATAGGAGAATATAGAATTATGTGATAATGGGTGGAATATAAAATATTGGTGATTAACATAAATAGTATTTTCCATTTGCAGGACTTGGTGATGGTTATTTCACTGTGAAAATGTACCATGGGGGATTTTTTGGGAAATTACCATGGAAGGCTTACATTAAGGGTTCTGTTAACTACTGGGACTATTGTTAATTTGATAGGTTTAGTCTAATAGAGTTGGAAAAAATGGTGGAAGAGTTGGGTTACTCAAGGTACATGGATTACTTCTGGTTATATCCAGGGATGCCTCTTGATGATGGTTTAATCCCTTTGAAAGATGAGGCTGATGTGAATCAAATGACGAGGCTTTGCTTGCCTGAGAATCCTATTATTGAAATATACATTGTGATAAAGAGTAAAGTAGAGATAATTAAGGATGAGTTGGCATTTCTAGGAAAAATTAAAGAAGATATTAGTCCTAAGAAGGCTGTCCTAGAAAAAATTGTTGAAGAGGATGATGAAAGTTGTCCACAATCAAGGAAAAAGTGTGCTACATTTGTAAGCAAAGAAAAATGTGAAAGTAGCCAAAGAAAAGCACTGAGATGGGTTGTGGAAGAGAATGAAGAGCAAATGTTGGCAAGAGAAGTTGATGAGGGTAATGTAAATGCTGAAGTGAATGTGGCAGCTGAGAATGTTGAGGTGGAAGATGATCATGAGGTAGGATGTGAGAATGTTGAAGTCAATGATGAGGCTAAAGATGAGGAAATGGAAAGATCAGAGACTACCCTAGTGGGTAATAGCAATGGGGCTGATGAAGGGGATGATAGTGAAGCAACCACAGAGGATGCAGACTATAAGCCTAATTCTGGAACAGAAAGTTATGAGATAGAGTTTGAGGAGTCAGACAATGACATCGGATAGGAAGATAATGACATGGGTGATCATATTCAATGAACTAGGGTGGAAAGTGGTAAAGGGAAGAATTCATGTATGGGCTCTACATATGAATTAGAGTCTGAGGAAGATTTGGACTTTGATGATTTGCAAAGTATATACTCAGATAGTGATGAAGGTGATAGGTACCCAAGTTTTAATGAGAGCTTTGACATAAGTGACCCTAAGTTCCTTTTGAGTCAGAAGTTCACGTCCTTTGATGTGTTGAGAAAAGCAATACGGGCATATGGAATTAAGTCAAGGTGTGATGTAAGGGTTGTGAAGAGTGATAAACGTAAGCTAAAGGCCAAATGTGCAGAGAGGTGTCCTTGGACATTATATGCTACACCTGTTGAAGGTTGCATGGTGCAAATAAAAACATACATTAGTGACCACAGTTGCATCAAGGTCTTCAATTCTAAGCATACTAAGTTTGGTTAGATTGCTTAAACATATCTAAAAAACGTAAGGTCTGACCCTGATATTTCCGTAATAGCACTGAGGGATCAGATTAAGAGAGATTTCAACTTAGATGTCCCTAGGATAAAAGTATGGAGAGGGATTAAGAAGGCACTTCAGATTATAAGAGGTGATGAAAGAATACAATTTGCCAAGTTGGCTGATTATGGGGGTGAGCTTAGAAGGACTAATCCTGGAAGTATGTTCAAGCTGCGTCTTGAAAATTTAGTATTTCAGAGGGTGTTCATATGTCTAGAGGCATGTAAGGAAGGGTTCCTTGCTGGATACAGACCTATAATTGGTGTGGATGGCTATTTTCTCAAAAGTCATTATGGGGGTCAACTTCTTGCTGCTGTTGGTTTGGATGCAAATGATTGCATCTTCCCAGTGGCTTATACTAGGGTGGACGTTGAGTCATATGATTCATGGCATTGGTTCCTTAGTCTGTTGGGTTAGAAATTGGGTATAGGCCAAGCAAATAATAGAGATTGGACCATCACTTCTGATAGACAAAAGGTAAAAGCTTGGTAATTTTATATATGGATTACTTATATCACTTCCTCTAATATTTATTATGGCATTCTTTTTAATCTAGGGATTACTTCCAGCAATGCATGAGTTGTTTCCCGAGGCAGAGCATAGATTTTGTGTACGTCATCTCTATAACAACTTCAAGAGTGTCAACCCCGGAAGAGTGCTAAAAAAGTTGGTTTGGTCAGTAGCAAGAAGTAGTTATATGGCAGAGTTCAACATGTATATGGAGAGAATTAAGGTAGCGGATGAGAATGCTTGGAAATCGTTGACTTCTGTTCCTCAAAAACACTAGTCAAGGGCACATTTCAGAAAGTATTGTAAGTTTGATATCCTCCTAAATAATATCTGTGAGTGTTTTAACAGATTTATCTTAGATGCTAGGGACAAACCAATTTTAACAATGCTAGAGATTGTTAGAACCAAATTAATGGTGAGGATTGCAAATAGAAGGAAGGCAGTAGAGAGTTATACAGGGGTTGTGTGTCCAAGGATAGTCAAAAGGTTAAATAAGTCAATGGAACATTCTGGTTGGTGTATCCCTGTGGGTTTTGGAGGATCACAGTGCCAAGTTAGCATACCTAATGGGTAGTTTGTGGTTGACTTGGCAAATCACACTTGTAGCTGCAGAAAGTGGCAGTTGAGTGGGATTCCATGTGCACATATTTGCTCTGCCATTGGAAACAACAGAGCGAGAATAGAGGACTATGTTCATTCATGCTATAAAAAGCAGACATGTGCAAGGAGTTATGCACATGTAATAAATCCTGTAATTAGTATGGAGCAGTGGCAGGATGAACACCATAACCCTATCAAAACTCCCTCAATTGGGAAAGATTAACAGAGGCAGGAAGCAGAAAAAGAGAAGAAAGGAAGAAAGTGAACGTGAAAATGCAACTAAGATGCAAAGATTTGATATGAAAATGCATTGTAGTGTTTGCAGAGATGAGGGTCATACAAAAAGGACATACAAATGAAGAGAGGTAACAAAGGTGGTAGGAACCAAAAGTGAAAGAAGGAAGAAACTCCAAGTACAATCTAACCCCCTATACTGTTTTGGTTTGAAAGAGATTAACTGTCACAACATACACTTTGTATGAATTGTAGACTCGAAGGAACACAAGTAGCTAACCAGCAGAGACAAGGAACACTGAGGTTACTCATGAACAGAATGACACTAGAGCATAATCCCAACCAATTGGTCAGTCAACTGGTTCTGAATTCCTTAGACTCAACAACAATGTGGTCCCTTCAATGAGACAAAAAAGGGGCCGACCAAGAAAGGAGGCAGCAGCCAAAGGTATGGGCTCTTCAGCTTAGAATGTGTGACATATTTAGGAATTATGTTTTGACTAAAGAAGTTGTGGTTTGTTTAGTACAATTCTAAGGACTTGTTTTTTTAGTACAGTACAAATGATGTTGTTTTGGTTGTGGAATGATGCAGTAGTGTTCAATGAGGTTCAAGTTGATGTTTTTTTGGGTTGTAAGATGATGTGGTTGTTTAGAAGTTGAAGTCAGACACTTGATATATCTATAATCATTCCTAATTATATGAAATTATGTATTTCTTTTCACTTGGTTCTATCATCACAAATTTTCATTATATGGGGACATCGTAAAAGCATCCTACAAATAATGAAAATGTGCTGAAGTTGGGGCGTACAAATTATATTTGTTATATCAAGTTGGTGTTAAGTATGAAACCCCACATAAAAACAGGGTTTGAAATGGAACACATTAAAAATGTTAGGTATAATTACAGGAATGATACAAAGATTAACGCCCATAATGAAACACATTAAAAGCTAAAGGTCCAAAATGGAACACACATATAACCAGTTCATCCACCCTACACCACCATTCTCATCCAGCAGCAACCCACAAGATCTGACCCTACATACAGCACCCCCACCCAAAAACACATAAACCTCCCACAACCCTAACATATACACATCAACCAACTGCCCCTAAGCAAATTGATGTCCCCATTACAACCACCCCTACAAGCACCACCAACCACAGCTTCAACTGTCTCGTTAGCGCCTTTTGCTCTTTCAGCTGCTCTTCGGTCTTCCGAATCCACCTGAGCAATCCGCCAACAACGTCCATCATCCTGCTTGACACAGGTGAATTGTACCAATAAAAAAACCTACAATTCTCAGCTCCCTTTCCAACATATTTCACAAAAAAAAAAAATAGAGCCCATCGTGTCAGAATATCTTTTCCCCATTAGAATGCAATACAAGAACAAATTTGACAGAATCTTTCTTACCCCATAATTGCTGCATCTTAAGAACCTTCGTCCTTGATTAGCTTCTGTCCACGATGTTGCCAGGGTTGCAGGAGTCCCACACGAACAGATCCTCGGCGCTTTTCCCTCCATTTATGCTTAATTAAAACTACGAACGACCCCAACAGAATAAAAGGTTGGTAAATCCCTAGATCTCCAGTTTCTCCCTTCTTCCTAATTTATGGCCCATTACGTTCGCATTTCTGCTGTGGATGGGGGTGGATGGCTGCAATTATAGCTTTTCACTGGCCAACAAAATCACAAACCTCCTTTTGGAGGGAAAATTTCGCACCATAGCATCCACGTTGGAGTCATTACTTTACTTAATGGGCCAGCGTGGACATTCCGATGCCACATAAGCATTAACGTGGCGTTCACTGTCCATTTAGACGAGTTCCGTCCACATAGGGGTTAAAATGAAACGTTTTAATCGGGTTAAAGACATGCAACTAACAAAGTGAAGATTAGGGTTAGAACAAAAACAATAATTAAAGGTTGGGGGTATCGAGCGCAATTTACCCATCTTTGGAGCAATGAGGACGGCTAGAAGACAGAATGCAAGAAATAGCAATTTTAGTCATCAAATAACACTACCTTTTGAAAAGGATAATGATATAGAAGACCTTACAAAAGAATGTAAATATGAGGAGTTAGTGAATTATAACTCAAAATAAAGTAATCTCCTAGCAGTTTCAATTTCACCTGACTTCAAAGATGAAGTCAAAGAAATATGTCCAAAAATTAATTGAGCTTCTTAGAAATTGATAAAAAATCAATAAACATTTTCTTGAACAAGTATTTCTTATGAAACAATTAATTAATGAATAAGTATATAAAACTAAAACTATAACAAAATAATCAATGATATTAATTGAAATGAAAGCCATTTTGGAGTTTTCATATTGTAAATATAAAACTAATCATTTCTCTGATTTTATGTTTAATAGTTATCATAATAAGTTTTGAAAACAAAAACAAGGTTGACACTTACAAAGCTTCTAAATACCAAAAAAATAAATACAATCAATTTCTAAAATAAAAATGATATTCTTAATTAGAGGCATTTCAAAATTTTAAAACACAAAGATAAAAATTATATACAGAAAATAAAAAGTAAATGAAAGCTTAATCATAAGAAAAAGAAATGTCTGGGAGATGGTAAGTTGAAAGGAACAATATATTTAAAAATGAATTATATTGTATTATTTGAAATATTAAAATTATAATGAAATAATTTATATGTTAAGCCTTAAGGAAAAAATTAAACAATAACTAAAAGTGGCTTATAAAAGGTTTTTGAAATAAAGAACTGGCAACATGTAGTTGTGGATAAACGTTAATGGAAATATTGTAATTTGTTTTTTTCTCTGAATTCAGTGGCATTGCTTGATCAACCATATCTAGAGGTATCATGTTCTTGACACTTATAACAAGAAGAGTTGGTTCGTCTAAACTTAAGTCAATTAAATTTAAAATGACTTATTTTTATTTTTATTTTTTTTATTCAAAACTAATTTTAATTAAAAGTCAATATTATGTAGGTTTAATAATCTATTAAAAATATAATTTTCGTAATTATACTAAATTTTCATTTTTTTTTATTTTTAGGCATTAAAAAAGAAAATTTATAAAAATTTAACAACATCATAAAAATTTAATTTTAAATGGATTATTGCACTTACATAATATTGACTTTTAAATGAAATTAATTTCACATAAAATAATGTAAAAATATAAATAAATTAGTTGAGTTAATTTAAAATGAATTGGCCTTAATTCAGCAAGATCTAAGCAGGCAAACTACTCAGGCGAAACCCTGCTGGAGATCGAGAAATATCCAAGTCGTAATTAGTAGGTGACTCAATTTCTCATCAACGATTTGAAGTTGGATATAGGCATTGAGACTTTGGGTTTTTAATTATGCAGTCACTGGTGTTATGCATTTTAGACACTTTTGTCATGAGAGTGGATACTTTTTTTATATGGCTAGTGGTTTGAATGACACATGGCCAATTCATTTTGCCAAATATGTCATGCCCGATTATTGCTAACGGAATATCTCATATAAATTATAAAGACAGAATATTCAATGCAACTAATGGTGGATGACCAATTTGGATTGGCTCGCAAACAATTTATTTGACAAAAAAAGACCATCAGGTTTGAGCTAATATAAAGATATTAGTGGTTTTATGTTATTTTTGTAGTTACAAGGGAAATGTGTTATATACACCCTACTTTATGTATACCTTATCCATATAATTGTTTTTATACTCTCATTAAAAATAAAAAATCTCAATCATGTTCTATCCTCCTCTCTTTAACACAACAATAGACGGCAACTCGGCAAGTCGTCAACTGGAAGAATCGCAGAAGCAAGGGAAGAAGAAGGGAGACAGAAGCAACGACAGATTGAAGAAGAAGATAGCTGAGTTGTTAGAGCACGCAGGCAGTCGACAACCGGATAGTGGAGACAAATGTGGCGGCATTGGAGAGGGAACAGGCCAGCGAGAGGGATGGCAAGGAGCAAGATCCGTCTTTGCAGATTTCGGGCCCTCCAATTGATGAGCGAGATTGACAGACGCAAGAGTGTGCCGTTTCCAATGGTTTTCATCGGCGAGGAGTAGGTGACTTGGAGGGGCGGCAGACAATAGGTTCTTTTTTGTCAAACCCTCTTTTTATCCCTTTTTTTTATTATTTTTTTTTCAAATGAGTCCTTAATATTTTTTAGGTATGTATATGTGTACACGCTAAAATAAGACGCAATAGGAAAATTATATGTATATCAAAATAATATGAGAATAATTTTAATACTAAATTATAACTTGTACAATATGTAAAGACAATCGTATAAACATATAATTATATACATACAAAGAAACTTATACATAAAATTGATTATATTAATAATAGTTTTCACAATCGGTGCATTAAATATATCAGTAATATATTCGGTATCTCATTTATACATATGTTTCACATTATTTATATATATCTCTAATTTTAACAAGAAGTATGATTTGATACATTCACATCTATTTTTTTTTATGGGAGGTTAAACTTGTGCATATTAATGAAAACATATATGTGATCTCGTTTATACACATATTACACATTATTTGTATAGGTTTTTTTTTACCCTTTTTGTATATCAAATTTGTACATATATTGTATCTGATTTATATATATATTCAATTTTAGGAGAATAAAAAATTTGATATATTTACAGTTATTTTATGCTGGGAATGAAAATATTAGAATGCAAATATATATAAACATAAGAATATGGTCCGGATTAGACTTATCACTGCACTTAGAATTAACTGAAGGGTTGAAAACTTGAAATTATCCCATTATTGCAAGAGTCTAATAATAATAATAATAATAATAATAATAAATTCGTAGGATCTTCTTGATTTTTTTAACGGTATTTTAATAATAGCTTAATATAGTGAGATTGCATCAACAAGAGAGATCAATTTAGGATGATTGTTTGATTGTTCGTGTTCGCTTTCTTTTTTTTTTTTTTGTCCTTTAAAATTGGATATTTTATTTCGAGTTCAACAATTTAGTCAATTTATTTTAACTTAAGTTAATCGACTTATTTTTACTTTTATATTTTTTTTACTTGAAATTAATTTCATTTGAAAGTTAATGTTATATAGATGAAATAGTCCATTTGAAAGTAAATTTTTATGATATTTTTAAATTTTTATGAATTTTTCTTTTTAAGGCTTTAAACTAGAAAAATTTATTTTAAAAAATAAGATTATAAAAATTATATTTTTAATGAATTATTATAGCTATATAATATTATATTTCAATTAAATTATTTTTAAGTAAAAAAATATAAAAATAAAAATAAATTATTTTTTAATAAATTAATTTAAATTAAAATAAATTGGGTGTAAAAGCCTAACAAACACTAGCGATTCCTATATTAGCACCTAGAGAGGCGTGCACCGATGGCGGAATGGCCGATCCATGTATACGAGAAGGGATCCATCGAGTATGGACCCGTATTTTCTATGAAATTGTTAATAAAAACATGATTTAGTAATTGGACCGTTTGATTTTTTATTAGACTCATATAATTTTCACTATATCTAATAAAGTAAAAAAAAATAAGTGTCCTTTACCTAAAAAAAAAGGGGAAGGGGTCAGGTTCTCACTATAAATGATTTTTTAAAGATAAAAATTTTACACTTTCTCTTAAATTTTCACATATTTTTCTATTTAGACCTTGAACATTTTTCTTAATTTTATTTTCTCTTCAAACACATGAAAAAAATTAAAGAGCTACTCTAACACATGATAAAGTCAATAGATCAATAGTGAAGAAATACATAATTTTAATGTGTAAATGAGGAATTTATCTTTTAAATTCTATAATGAATACATATCTCAATATCTATTTTCATAATTCATATATAATTTTATAACTCTAGTTGAAGTTGTTTAACCAATAATAAAAAATAAATGTTAAATATGAACATATTTTTCATTTTTTTATTCCAAAAATCTTTTTTTCATTGTTATTTTATATATGTGAATTTATAAGCTTTATTATATAATGCTATATTTAGTATTTATATATGTAAGCGGAACCCCTGTAAATTTGTATGTTTTGTTATGTAATGTTATAATTTAGCATTTATATATGTGCATGGACCCTTTATTAGTGTACATGCTCACATCTTGTATTAGTCAAGATCCGAACTTTTTCCAAACCGTACTTGAAATATTTAGGGAAGTTACATTCGTCCATATATGTGATCGCTTAGTCCAGTAGAAGCGGGCTAATTCTCTCTTTCTTCTGATGGAAGTCACATATACGATTTTGGCCAAATAAATAGAGTTCGTGCTGACATAAAAAAGTAGTGGATTACAGATGTGCTCATGATATAGTAAGTGGATGTTTTAGTTCAAAGATTTTTAAAATGCTTTGAAGGTATTAATGATTTTGTAGATTAATTTTTTTTTAATATTTAGAAGCAAAGTAGAGTAAAATTTTTTAGAGTAAAATCCCACAAATTTAAAAGACAAAAACATTTAGTACCAATGATATGGAAAAGAATTCAAACCATATCGTTTTTTTTTCTTTTTTTAGATTGAGAATAATTCCTTGAATCCTTTTTTTTCCAGTGAAGGTCATCCAATCACAATTTTCTGGAAAGTAACTTTCCTAGCTCCAAGTGCAGGAAAATGATTTTATATTAAACTATAAATGAAACATCTTTTTTTGAAAAATAAGAACCCAAAAAACAATTTTTCTCAATCTAACCAAGTACAATCTTGTTCGGATTCATTTTTCTCACTATTGTTAGTCTATCACTTTTATCTTTGCTATTTTACGGGTTGTTACTTTCCAAAATATTATTTGATGATACCAACCCAAGAAAGTAGGTCCTTGTAGTTCATCTTGAGCCGTCAGGTCTATTCAAATCAACCATGTCCAAGAGCCTCTTAAACCCAGCCGTTAAGCTGACCTATATAAGCCTAGTAGCCTTCACTAACAGGAAGGCAAGCACGAGATGGGTCTCAAAAAGGGACAACTGTCCCTCAAATCCAAGGGCTCATATGCTATGGAGATCAACCGAATAATCCAACTGTCCTCATTGCACATGACTCTTCCTTCAAGGCCTATATAAAAGCGTCGCAGTGTTCATTTATGAGGTAATAATGTTAAGGCTTTGCTAGGCCAAAGTAAAGATTTACAAGGTAAGCTTAATTTTTTTAAGTTTAAGAATTTTATTTATATACTAAGTAGTTCAATTAGTGAATTAATGTAGTGTATAATTAAGGATATGGTCATTCGAGTAAAGTTGGCTCAAAAGGGTAAAATAGTAATTTTCACCCAAGAAAATCCATATTTTAGGTCACGGATGTGTTTGAACTATAGGATTAAAGACATCAAAAAATATTTGTAGTTCCTAGTTCAAATGACATTTATGAAGTAGAGGAAAAAGACTTTGTAAGGCCTTGGGACCCAAATGGCACAATTAAGAAAGGGAGGGGATCCAAGAGATATTAAAGGGAGAATAAGAACAAAGAGGGGCTTTGGTTTGCTCATTTTTTCCCCCATACAAACGCAGCAGCCTAAGCTCTAGGTTCTAAACCTCATCTCTATCAAATTCTTGTAAAATTGAAGCTCAAGAAGGTGATTTCTTGAAGCAACTAGCTCAATTAAGCTTAAAGAGGCAACAAATCACATTCCTATCCTTGATAAGCTTCAATTCTTAGATTTAAGTTGAGGTTTAGGGTTTTACTAAGTAAATGGGGGCTTGGGTGTGTTGTATGATTGAATTCTAAGCTTAAATTTGGGGTAAAATCCATATTTAGTCCCCTAACTTTAAGGGTTGTCCTAATGTGGTCCCTTATCTCTAAAAGTGGCTATTAAAGTCCCCTAACTCAACTAACATGTCCTATTTTGGTCCCTACTGTCAATTCTGCCGTTATGTTGGATGGAAATTGCCTACATTGCACTTACTTTGCCACGTGGCATCCTATGTCATAACAATAAGTGGCTAGAATAAAAGAACAATAAATAATAGGCTAAAATTGATGAAACACATAATTCTAAGGACTTTAAGTGACATTAATCCCTAATTTCTATCTTCCCCAAATCTTCTTGGATTCGAGCTAGCCGTCGCCGACCACCTCCAGCCTACCCCCTGCCAACCGGAACAGCAGCCACACACGAACAAGCAATCAGTTAAGTAGCATGGAACCTCACAACTCGTTCCAATACTCCATCCCTGAGGTAGAAATTTTCCCGGAATTGTGTTTGTTTGGTCCCCGAGAATTCCCATCCTGGGATTGCGAATGGGACCAAACCTTTCTTCAACTCCTCGATTATAATTCTCCATCATCGAAAATAACGTCGGCCCAGAGAAGCTCAAATCCCAATACCAAAGAATCATGCGAGTCCAATTCCATCTCCGCCGAAGCGGCCAAAGAAGAAGTCACATCGCTCCAACCTGACAAATCGAAATCCTACAGAGGGGTGAGGAAGAGGCCCTGGGGGAAATTCGCCGCGGAGATCCGAGATTTGACCCGGAACGGGGTACGTGTCTGGATCGGGACCTTCAACAGCCCCGAGGCGGCGGCACTGGCCTACGATCAGGCCGCCTTCTCGGTGAGAGGCCCACTGGCCACGCTCAACTTCCCGGTCGACGTTGTCCGGGAGTCGCTACGGGAAATGAAGTACCGTTGCGACGAAGGTGGCTCGCCGGTGTTGGCTTTGAAGAGGCGGCATTCGGTAAGGAAGCGGCGACCAGCGGTAGCCAAAACCGGACGGTCGGAGAATGTAGTCGTTTTGGAGGATCTCGGAGCTAAGTATTTGGAGCAACTCCTCGGCACGTGTGACACTACTGCGGCTTTTACAGTTACACAATTAAACACACAACCGGCGGATTTCCGGTTGGCAGCGGGTAGGCCGGAGGTGGTCAGCGACGGCAAGCTCGAATCCAAGAAGATTTGGGGAAGATAGAAATTAGGGATTAATGTCACTTAAAGTCCTTAGAATTATGTGTTTCATCAATTTTAGCCTATTATTTATTGTTCTTTTATTCTAGCCACTTATTGTTATGACATAGGATGCCACGTGGCAAAGTAAGTGCCATGTAGGCAATTTCCATCCAACATAACGGCAGAACTGACAGTAGGGACCAAAATAGGACACGTTAGTTGAGTTAGGGGACTTTAATAGCCACTTTTAGAGATAAGGGACCACATTAGGACAACCCTTAAAGTTAGGGGACTAAATATGGATTTTACCCCTTAAATTTGACTTGTGAAGGTTGAATAACAAGTTACAAGTGCAACTGTGCAAAGGTGGTTCAAGAGTTATGGTTTGTGTTCCTTTAAAGGGTAAGGGCGTGTGAATGCTAATTTCATGCATACTGCTCATAATATGATCATATTCTAAGTGTTTTATGCTTTGATAATTAATTTTGCTAGGCTTGCGCCAAGACTACATTGATTTGTAAGTTATTCGGTGTAAGTGAGCTCATATGTGCATAAGAGGTTTGTGGCTTATGATTTTGATATTGGTAAGGGATTTTCATGTTCCCAAGTGTTTGTATGATGCATTTGCATGTCTTCTAATATGTGTGAAAGTTAGGAGTTGGTTGCTAATGGATTGGTTCAAGTTTAAGGGTTTGAAATAGCTTGATGTGCAAAACAAAACGAAAACTGGGGATAACTTGGCACTTCAACATTGGACTGCCACCAAGGGGATAGATTACTTTGGCCGCTGGCACCAGAGCGCCAAGGTGTCTTCCTCCTCAAGTTAAGGTACCCCAACACATTTGTTTCGAAGCCTAAACCAATTTAAGGCATTTTGACCCTTTGGTTGAGTTTTAAACCATTCCTAAGTTGATATAAATGCATCTATTAAGGAGTTAAGTAATGGTTAAGTAAAAGCTTAAGGTCTAAGAAAAATATTGAGACCTTAGCAGTGATAGGGTATTAAGTACCTCAGCAAAGTGTTAAACCTCAAAAAGTAACCTAACTAAGTTACCTAACTTAGTAAGTTAAATCATCAAGCTAAGTTAAATTCCTGTACAATATGATAGGGGAAATAAATGGAAAATCAAACTTGCTAAGACAAAGCTATTGCTTTGTAAGGTAGGACTAGGTTTAGGATGTGTCCATACCATAGGACCCAACTATTGGCCATTAGTTAAGACCTTAGGATATTTTGAGCTTGCATTAAGAAGCATTTATATATTCATTATATAATTGCGTGTCCTAAAGTTTTACCTCATAGGATTTAATTCCTTATTGAGAATTATTGAATTCTCATCATTCTAAGTGTCATATTGTGCAGATTCTACTAGTGTGAATTATATCACCCAATAAGTGGGTTGCTAAGAAAGTTTTGACTACAAATATTAAGTACTTGAATCATATTTGATTCTAAGTTATTTGATTAGCAATTTATATGCTAAACTGAGTGTTTGATTGTGGCATTCTCAGTTATGGGCTAAGTACACGAGGAAGTTGGGGTCTTATCTTTGAAGTTACAAGCTCAGGTGGGAAACATCATTTTGAGGTCTCATATTAGATATTTGTGAATATAGTTTGATACTTGTGTACCTAGTAGCCTCTAGTATAGGATATTCTGTTAGACTCTAGAGTGTACATACACAAATTGTTGATTTTGAATGTGTATAAAGACGATGAATGTACATAAAGTTGATACTTGAAGTTTAAGTAAATTTATTTTATAACTTTGATGTTGTGTTCTATGTTTATACTTTTTACTATGCCATACCAAATTAAGCATTGGTTTGTTCTTTATAACTCGAGAATTGCTAAAGTTAACCTTGCTTAGTGTATACTTCTAGTGTAATGAACTAGTAGCATGTAAGTTTTAATTCACACAAGTATCGATTTAGCCAACTGTAACTAAGAGTGAGACTACTAAATGCCAATTTAATTAATGGTTCTTGGTTGGCCCCACGTTGGGGTAAATCAAGAACCCTTACAAATAAACACTTTCACTTAAACCCTCTCATTTTAAAATACTTCATTCGTTTCACATTAATTGAGCATTTTACCTTTTTTAACTAGAGTTTGATTTGAATGTATTCATATTAATATGTATTAAAAAAATTCTTAAAAAATATGTTTAGAAACTATAATTTTTAAAGTTTCATTTTGATATAAAATATTCATATTTTTATAATAAATTTTAAAATAAATAAAATTATAAAAGCATAAATTTTAAATAGTAAAAATTTCAATTTTTATGAAACGGAGGAATAATACTTACTTGAGTGCTAAAGTAGTTTTTGCTCTTGGCTTAGTGGTTAACGGCCTAAAATGATATAAGAGAGGTTCATAATTTGAATCCTGGTATCCATATTTCCTATAATATGACTCATAAAAGCTATTTTGGTTGTTACTTTGGTACAAAAAAAACTAGCATGCCTTTTGACTTTTTTACTATAATAGTATATTTTCGTTAGTAAACTTGTACGAAGCTTCTAATACTAAAAAAAAAATAAAATAAAGTAGTTTGCGCATATTCTCGTTGTTGGCCCTTTTTTCTTATACTCATTTTTCAACGCCCAACCCGCAGCTTCAGAGGGCAGAGCATATCATTACTCTTTTAAATTGTAATTTAAAAGAATTTTAATAATAGAATTATCCCAGAAACCTATCGAAAAGAATAATTCAACCTGTTACAGCTTGAAATAATCAATTGAAAGAATGATAAATACATCAAACACTTCCAAAATTCAAAATAGTACTTGATTGGAGAGAACGGAGTCAACAGAGACAGTGGCATTACAGTAAATGCGACATGTATAGATGGATAGGTTTTGGTGGGTTGAAAATTCGACGCCCATTTGAAGCGGCAGCCGGCAAGCGTTGTGAAGAGAGGGAGTCATAGAAACGTGTTTGAACACGCTGATTTAGATTTATCAAGACATCTCATTCTCATTTCTTAAGCAAACCACGTAAAAAGGATGTAGCTCCAGCCTCCAGTCCCATCCATCACCGCGAAGCCTGACCCCACCAGCGAGCCTTCTTTATAGCTACCATTTCATTCGTTTACGTTTTAGCACATGACGATTTGGTGTTCTAGATTCGGCTTCGCCCCTGGTCCGTTAGCGGAAACTTCGCTGGCAGCACCAAGTGTGAGCTGGGTCGTGGGCCAGACCAGCTAGGCTCCGGACTGGGGATGCAGAGGCCCAATCACACACAGCCCATTCAATCGGCCTGTATGGGCTGGCTTGGACTCTGGCTGGATGTTCTTCAAGAGAAGCTGTTTGCTGCCCTGGATAGCGCCGGGTCCGGTTATGGTCGTTTCCTCCGAAGGCCCAATGTTTGCCGCATTAAAAAAATCAAGGTACCTTACCATATTCAAGAGAAACAAAACGATATCTACTGAACACCAAAACCAAACAAAAGAAAATGTACCCTACTCCAGGCAAATAAGAGCGCCGGAAAGGAAGACAGAAATTGAAATGGTAAAATTCCACTCGTATAAATGGTGAATAGGGACTTGGGAGTCATCTTTGACACAACAACCATCATATTTACAGAGAGCATACACATTCTCATATCTGAAAACCAAACTATCACTTTTCACCACCCAGTTTTTTTTTTTGGTTTTTTTTATAAAAAAAACAAAGGTCAAATGTTCGAAAATATCTCTCTGGAAGGACCTGTATCATCTAGTGCTGTATCAATTCAGGAATGAGCTTTAAAAGAAACGCAAGCTCATTATGTGAAAACCGAGGCTGTGGTTTCTCCTCAATTTTCTCGGCCTTACCACCAACCAAATCCTCCCCCTCATCCGCCACGCTAGAAGGCTTTATCATTGCTCCTACCGCCTCGGTTATGTCCTGGACGAAATCAAATATCACCCCATCGATTCCCATCAGATGTTGCATGTACACTGCCTCCGCCACATTGCTGCAAAAATAATCAATTGGCCTAAGTACATTAAATATAAATCACATAAATCACCTATAGACAAATCCACACAAATTCTATACATACATTTATGATTTACATAGCAATAACCCCAAAAGTTAATAATACGTCAAATATATCACTTTTACTGTCTATCACAATATAGTATCAAAATTCAATTCAATGAGAATTATTCGAAAGTGCTAGGCACTCAAAAATTATTAGTACAAGTCCTATATTTTTACCATGATCCACATAGCAAGAAGTATGGTATGGAACATGACCCAAAAGTTACTAGGACGTCCACTATATTACTATCATTATCTGTCGCAATCACAGAAAAATACAATATCATGATTTAACTCAATAAGAGTTATTTGGAAGTACTAAGCACACAAAATTTATTAGTACAAGCCCTATACTTTTACCATGATTCACATAGCAAGAAGGAAGGGATTGAACATGATCCAAAAGTTACTAGGGGCTCCAATGTATCACTCACATTATCGATCATGATCATAGAAATGTATGGTATCAAAATCTAACTTGAGACTTATTTATAAGTAGTAGGTATCCAAAAGTTTTTAGTACAAACCATATATTTTCATCATGATTCATATAGCAACGAAGAGTTGGTATTGGACATGACACAAAAGTTACTAGCACATCCAATGTACTACAGTACAAACCATATATTTTCATCATGATTCATATTGCAACGAAGAGTTGGGATTGGACGTGACCCAAAAGTTACTAGCACATCCAATGTACTACTCTTACTATCACAATCATAAAAAATATGTATCAAAATTTAACTCGATCAAAGCTATTTTTAAGTATTAGATCCTACTCTCACCATCAATCACATTCGAAGTTTGGTCTTACATGACTTGATTAAAGTTACTATCAATCTTGTACCAGAAACTAGCACTACCACTCATATTGTATGAGCCAACGAAAAATATTAACCATGTATCATCACAGTACAATTCACAGGGCCGCCGAGGGAATTAGAAAACTTACTTCAATTTTCCATATGTGAGGAGAGAGAGCTTAGACTCTTTGATCTTGGTCACAGCTCCAGGGTTTCTGAACACGCCTTTGACCTCAGAGACAATGCCTTGTAAGCCTCCATCCAGGCAAAGCTTTATAGCTTCCTCCAGGGAATTCCTCCTCACATCATAGTATATCTCTGTACCCCCATTTGTCAAGAAGAAAACAGGGTACAAGCTCTGCAACTTCCTCACAAGCAAAGCAGCATCTGGCTGGAAACTCGAGAAAATTATCGGCCTTTCTTTAGCACATTCAAACACAACCTGTCACGCCACAAAAACTACAGATTAGATTGGCATTGTGGTGCTGTGTTCACCGGCTAAAGTACAGCGGTGAACTAAATGTGAAAGAGAAGTCGGTGGATTCCAAATAAGTGTACCTTTAAGATGGCTTGGAGGACGCGGAAGAGATAATCTTGTTCATAAACGATATTGTCATCAAATTTCAACTCGACATTGAAACCCAATTTGGGATCAACTCTTTGGAAGGCTTCTTCGAGTGTGCAAAGAGGGTCATCTACTTCAACGTTCCACTCCACTATTTTGCCGTCTTTGGTTTTGCGCAACAGAGTTTTCCCCACTTTTCCTTCTTCCTTTTGGGGCCCGTAGGCCAGGACTTCTGCCAGACACAGCTCCGTTACTCTTTTCTCAAAGATGGTACCCTGCAATAGTTCAGAAAGAAAAACAGGGTGACTAAGTTGTTACTTTCAAAAGACAAAGGGCCTTGATTGAGAACCAAAATAGAAATTGATGTAAGTGGGACTTACGTCATCCATGGATAAGATAAAGTTGTCGTGGAAAATGACTGGGCACTCATCCTTCGTAACCTATACGAGCCACATTCTTTAGTTATTTTTTCTGTAATCTAAAATATAAGCATAAGTTTGGCTAAATCACATTTGTTTTAAAATTAAAACAAAAAGCCAAATTCACCGGTCAAAACTTCTCGGACTACGTACACAAAAGCCCTTTTACTTGACTCGCTGGGGCAATTTACCCCTTGAACTGTGAGAATACATGCAGTAATAATTCTATTTTATCAAACAGATTACGGACACGTGTGGGCAACAAAACAGGTCCGGCGCGGCGACCATACGACGCGGTCCCCAAAAAAAAAAAAAACAGGAAAGAGAGAAAACCATCCGCTCTTTCAGATCAAAAGAAAGACAAGATCACGGAAAATCCAAAAGGTCATAGACAAGCATTTTTCTGAAGAGATTGAAGAAGAGGAGGGAACGTGTAATTACCTGAACGTCGAACTCGATGAAGTCGACGGGAAATTTTGCGGCGGCGTTGAAAGATGCGATGGAGTTTTCCTTAACAAGCCTCATTCTCTTGTCGGAGGTCTGGAAGTTGTTCATACCGTTCCCACGGTGACCCACCAGAAGAAACTTCGGGATCTTAAACGACGTCGTTCTGTTCAACTCCACCCCTGAAAAGCAGAAAGGGGCAAAAAACCAATCAAGCCAAATTGATTACGATCAAATAAAAAACACGGAGTCAATCGTGATTACTATCAGGATTGATGACCTTGAGGAAAACGGGTGGAGCAGAGAGAGAGGGATGCATTTTCGGGGACGACATCGAGGGAAGGGACGTCGGAGACATGAACGGCCTTAAGAGCCATGGCCAGGGGGGCTGATCGGAGAAAAGTGAAACAAGAAAACTTCGTTTTCGTTAAAGTTTTCTTGTCGGTCGTATTATTCAGGACAGGGAGGGATTTTGGGGGTTTGTCTTGCGAGGATAGGATTTGGAAGGGGCGATTTATTTAAGGAGACGAGCACCAAAGAGGGCTAGATCTCTCTCACGTAGAATATTCCCTCCGCCATGCATCGGCATTATTCTCTGGATATTCGTTCCGTGATAACGCCACGCTGGTTCCGTCAACGTAGTAGAAAATTATCGAGTTTAATTAATATCCAAATTTCAAATTTAGACTGTTAATTAGGTTAGAAGCGTAATTGCAACCAAAAAAAAAAAACAAAAGTTCGCTTTGCCTGAATTTGTCTAGAAGTTACTTTTGAGATTTTCCATGTCATTTTCTGAAATTTTCTCAAACAATCACCTTATGAGGTTTTATTAGCTCAAATGCACTTGTAAACTAATTATCTAGTTACAAGCATCTGTAACATACTATCTTCGTCCCATATTCTTTGCACCATTTAGTTTTTTCATATAGTTTGACTTGAATTTATTTATATTAGTATTTGTTAGAAATTTTTTTTGAAAATAATATTTAGAAATTATATGTCTTAATTTATCATTCTTATATAAAAGTTCTTCATTTATATACTAAAATATTAAAAATAAAAAAAATCATATATTAATTACTGTAAAGTGAATAATACAAAAAATATGGGACGAAGAGAGTATTTTTTAATACACGAGCTAGCATTCTTTATAATTTTCCATGTTGAGAGGAAATAGAAAACTTATATTCAATTCTAGGCCAAAAATAATTTTTTATTTTCTTAGTTAAAGTTAATGAGCCTTTGCAATAACGTTTGGTATTTGATTGCCTACCATCACTAGATGGTTAGGGTATTTTCTCTTGATCTTGAATTGCTTAAAGTCTTAAACCCAAATTTTGAGACTTGATTGAGTTTGGCAGATTCAAAATTCGAATTACTGGTAATTACTCCCTCCGTCCCTAATTGTTTGGAATGTTTGGATTCTCATGCATATCGAGTAAGGGCAAGAGTAGCCCTTGGTTACCAAGTTTACCCCTTTTGCCTTGTAGATCAACCATACCCAGCCAACCTCCTTCCTTTTGACCCCGTCGTCCATTTCACAGTCGCGTCAATTTGTCATCCGTCTTGACCCCCGCCTTAACTCGCTGACCTCTTTGCTTTCCACCCCACTGTCTGTTTCATCATCGTGTTGATCTGTCGGCCATCGTCTCGATTTGTCGATTTGTCTGGTTGATTTGTTGCTCATCGTGTCGATTTGCCATTCATTTGCCACTGTCAATTTGTCATGTCCCTCTCTGAAATCTGTCACCTCCTTCCCGCACTCTAGTTGTTGCCATTGCTTTCATTTGTTGTTCCATGCTGAGATTGGAGGAGAGAATTGAAGGTGGAAGAGAGGAATTGAGTGATAAGAAAACGAAAGGTATGATTGTAAAAGTAAATGGTAAAATTTACTAGAAAGGAAAATGTTTTAAAGAATATGGAACAACCCAAAATAAAAATAGTTACAAATAATATGAGATGGAAGAAGTGTGATTTATTATTACTCATTTGACTCATATATAATTTGTTGTTTGAGGTCATTCTAAATTTTTTAGATATTTTTATATTTGGTAAGTCATTTTATCATATTACCCAAAAATTATCATTTAAATATTCACACTTATCATTTTTTTAATTTATGTGCAAAAGTAGAAGGACAGAATTGAAAAAAAAAAAAAAAAGGCAAACTTTCCTGTTAATTGCCGTGTCAAACCCTGTACAGAAATGTATACTGAATCATTGCACTTGGAGGAATTGATTGGATTTTAAAACATTAACAAGTCATCAATCAAGTTGTATTCCACAGAATTTTGTTAGAGCCTAGTATTTTTTTTGTTAGAGAATTTATGTATTCGAAGCTCCTAGTATTTAGAATATGCGGCCAAATAATATCTAACTCAAGTTCATCAATTTTATTTTTCGAGCTCAATTTCACACTCAGACTCAAACTCAATATGTCTCAATTAGAGTTCTGACTAGAGCAAAGCAAACCACTAAGATGGATGCAGGCCTGGAGTCCTGGAGGGATGGACGCAGGAAGTGCGTGATATCTTGTCCTTGTGTGTGATTGGGTCACGTGGCACACTAAGGTGCTGGATTCTCTAATAAGGATTTCGTGTTTGTTTCACGCAATGCTAGTGCGCGTGTGGAAAAAGGAAGTATTTTTGCTATTCCTTTAGGATCCTTTTCTTCTTCTTCTTCTTCTTCTTTGTCTTTTTCTTTTTACTTTTTCCTTTTGGCTCAAGGGGGCTAAATTAATTGTTCCCGCCTGCCAGACAACTACAAAAGCAGGAGGAATATCCAGCGAATATCTCGTTGTGTGTTAAACTAGCATCGTCTAACGCGCTGTCCTTTCTTTGAACACAAGAATATAAGAATTCCGGAAAGGGCAGTGGTACGTAATTGGCATTTATTGCGGTCTGCCGTTACCGTGGATTGAGATCTTCTCAACTTCACTTCAGCATGAGGTCCAAATTTGTTGTCTCCGGTGCACAAAGAGAGGCGCTCTCTAAATATATTGTTAATGTTTATTTATAGAAATGTTATTGGGTTGGATTTGGGTTCGGTGAAGATGTTTTTATATTCTATTCATGACTTTAAATGTTTTATCCACATTTTACTCATTACTCATTTGGTAGATAATTTTTATATTCATATTCTACTTATTTTTAAACGGGTTGTGTCGAGTAAAATTTATCCACTCACCACACTTCTACAATAACAATTTTGTTGAGTTATGTCATGTTTAATATCACATTTGTCACTATTAAAAACATTCATTATACCTTATCTATTAAAGCAACTCATATTTGTTTTTAATTCTATAACTTATTAATTATATTTTATTTTTATAACATAACTAATACTAATATGTTATATACACGTGCATACGCATGTATATAGGTTGGATGTGGGGCGGGTGAACCTTAAACCCGTATCCTACCCAAACCCATTGACGGGTGAAAAAAGAAAAACCATATCCAACTCAAACTCGATCAATTGTTAAAAAGACCAAACCCATAGGATCGGATGCAATCAAATGTCCATCAGATTGGACATCCATTGACATCCTTACTTATTTATACTACTACTAGAGAATGATCAATTTCAGTTTTATAACTTTTTTATATTTTTTTAAATTCAGTCATAAAACTTATCAACAAGTCCTAAAATTTTGGAAAAAGGTCATTTTTGTTAACTTCAATCGTTTTAGTATATGGTTTTATTATTGTTTTGGTTCCCTATTTATTTTTTTGCCTTAACTATGCCATCCTTATCTTTGGACTTCATTATTTCATACGAGTAATTCATGCTGGTTTTGTCGACTTTAGAGAGCACGATTAGGAAGACTGCTGTTTTTGAGTCCGTGAACGATAGCGATCTATGGTAAGAGCCATGTTAGCCTTCGGTGTCCTGGTCATTTTTTGTTTGCTTCTCTTTTTAATTTTAATTTTAATTTTTGGATACTCTCTTTGACTCAAGTAGGAACCGCCGATTTAGAAATTTCAGTGGATAAATTGCATCTGTGACCTCTAATTTTTAATTATTGTACAATTTTAGACTTTAACATTGATTTTATCCATAAAAAATTCTTAACATCATTTAAGTGCTTTATTTTGGGCATTTTATGTATGAAAAACATTACTGTTGATAGAAAATTTCATGTGGCATGCTAATGTGGATGATTTGCCAGAAGGCATTAAATCAATTGACATAGATGACGTGGAAAAGTAAGGAAAAAAAATTGAAACCTTTTTCTACTCCGTCAACCCACTTGACTCCCCTTTCAAAGACCTCACCCCCACATCGCCCTTTGCCATGTTGCCCAGAATCCGGCAACGCTGTTTATCGATGCTTTTCTTCCTATCTCCAACAAACCTTTTGTTCCCATGGCAACAATCCTCTCAATTTTATCGTGAATCTTGTCCCTGTATTTTGTCATTCCAATACCCACCTATTGTCGCAAATGTCTTGATACAATTCTAGAAACAAATTCGGCTTATGATTCTAGCAAATCAGGTAGCAAATTGGTTGTTGAAGATCAATTGAATGATAGATGAATGACCAATCAATGGTGGGCTTGGCATTTTGCTCGCATCTGTCCATTGACGGCCCAGTGTTTCCTTTGGGTTTATTCGTCGACAACGGGCTTGGGGATGATGCGAATCAAGTGGCGGCTTGACGGTTAGGCTTAGGCAGATGATGCGAATCAAGTGGTAGATAGAGGAACGACTGATGATGTGATTCGAGTAGGGCATGGAGGGGCCGTAGATAATACGAATCAAACAGAGGAGCGGTAGACAATGCAAATAAAGTAGGAGATAGAGGAACACCAAACGACAGGGCAGTAGGGCAGGGGGAAGGGTGGCTGGGCAGGTGACTAAAGGCAATAGAGCAGGCGACCGGTGGTAGGGTGGTAGGGCGGGGGGAATGACGGCGAGCCAAGGGAATCAATTTAGGTACTTGATTCTTTTGATTATTTTTTTTTGAATTTTTTTTGAATTTTTTTTTGAATTTTTATATTTTTTAGATTTTTCTTACTTTTCCATATCATTTAATTATTGTGCCATGTGGAAATCATCCATGTTGGCATGCCACGTGACATTTTCCATCCACACTAAAATTTTTCATCCATAAAAGTATCAAAATGGAACACTTAAACAAGGTTAGGGATTTTTTATGGACAAAATTAAGGTTAGGGTCTAAAATGGTATAATAATTAAATGTTACCAAGGGTGCAATTGATATAAATTTTAGTGGATTACTTTTATATAGGGAAAATTATAAAAAATCCCCCAAAATTTGGTCAAACTTACAGTTATGCCCCACATTTTTCAAAAACCTACACTAGCTCCCTCCAACATTAACATCATTATCCACCATCACCACAGAAAAGAGAAAACACCTTATTTTGCCACCCTGGCCTTCTTCCCTGAAAACTTGAACACCTAACTTCTGAATCTAAACAAAAATAAAACAAAATGAAAGCACGAAATTCTCCAGTGCTCATCATTCTTGCTGCCGTCATCCCTTGTTGCCTCTATTCTCCATTTTCCCCACCTCTCATTTCCTCTGTTATCCTACCTCTTCCAGCTTGCTTGGAGTCATGCCAAAATCTCTCCTCCATTCTCCAAGTTTGTCTTGTCGAATGAAATCTGCACTCTCGATCCATCTTGACAAAATCTCACTGGCTCTTATTCAATTTGCTCACTGTCATCCTACTTAGACCTACTTTTTCTCTCTCGCTCAATCTAATCGTTCGCTTGGTGAAACAGAGAGGACAATCATTAACTCGATGAATCAACAAATCAAGTTCATGAGCCTAACTCATTGACCAGTTCTAATTCATCAAATGCTCTAATGATAAGGCTACCTGGAATCAATGACTATAGATATGTAAAATTTGGTGGAAAGTATTTTTGTTGATTGATTTTCTTCAAGAGTTCTCAAAGAACTTAACCAAATCAAGAACAAAGACTTAAAGTCCAAGATAACTTCAACTTGAAGACTAATTAATCTATGTACCTATAAGTAAAGAGTTTTTAAGTGCATAAACTATGTATGCATGATAGATATACAAATATATACAATATAACATAAGGTGTACATGTACAAGATGGACTCTAATACCCCCTTTCAAGTTGGTGTATGGATACTTCGAATGCCCAACTTAGAAGTGAGGTGCTCAAACTACTTTCATCTTAGTGCCTTAGTAAGCAAGTCTGTAAGTTGTTGGTTGCTGGGAACATGTGTTGGTTTAATGTCCTTTGATTATATTTTCTCATAAACAAAGTGGCAATCTATTTCGAAGTGTTTAGTGTACTCATGAAAGATAATGATCCTTGCAATATGGATAGCTGCCTTGTTATCATAGTAGAGTTGCATGGGTGTTGTTTGCTGAACCATCAAGTCATTGAGCAAGGCTTTTACCCATATAAGCTCATTTATGGCCGAAGGCATAACATGATACTCAGCCTCTACTGAAGATCTTGAGACAATAGATTGCTTCTTAGACTTTCATGATATTTGTGCATTACCAAAAAAGGTGATATATCCTACAATGGACTTCCTCGAAATGGGACATCCTGCCCAGTTAGCATAAACATATGCATGAACACTTACTTTCACTTGTGCTAGAAAGAACAAACCAAGACCTTGTGTGCCTTTTAGGTATCAAAGAATATATATGATCCCCTTGAATTGTACTACTGTTAGATCTTGCATGAACTGACTTAGAAAGTTATCCGAATAAGTAATATCTGGACTAGTTATTGTGACATAAATTAACTTTCCGATCAATCTATGATAAGGCCAGAATCTTGCAGCTTCTTTTTTTCCTTTTGAGCCAAGTGATGTTGTTGTAGTAAAGGAACCCGAACAGGTTTGCAACCAAGCATGCCTGCTTCCTTGAGTACATCCAATGTATATTTACGCTATGAGAGAGAGATCCCATTGGGAGATCTTGTTGCTTCAAGACCAAGGAAGCATCTTAGCTTCCCTAGGTCTTTAATGTAGAACTCCTTATTCAAGTAGTCATTTTGCCTTTGTATTTCTTCTTGATCATTACCAGATATAATCATATCATCAACATACAGTAGTACAATAGTAAACATGGTACCTTTTTATAAGGTGAACAAGGAGTGGTCAGCTTTGAACTCAAGTGCATTATCACACTTAGAAGTTTGAATAGTTTTATTAAAATGATTCTTTATCATTGCATGAAAAAAGATAAAACAGGAATAAGCATAAGACTTTCTCTTTAAAAGATAGCTCCAGGTACAATGACTATGGTCATCAACCAAGGTAAATAAATAATAAGAACTTGACAATGTAGGAGTTTTGTTAGGTCCCCATATATCCGTGTAGACTAGATAAAAAACAGACTCATACCTACTTAAACTTATTGGAAAGGACTTTCTTGTTTGTTTTGCTAAAAAACACACTTCACAAGGCTCACTTTTGTCTTTAAAAGGTACTTCAAAAAGGTAAAAAGTAGAAGAAAGCTTATCTAGAGGTGTATGACCTAAACGCTGATGCCATTTTTTACAAGAAACCTTTTCATTGGCTGAAGCAATGAATGATGTCTTGATTTCTTGAAAGTAGTATAGGCCATTCTTTATTTCACCTTTGCCAATTAGTTCATTCGAAGTCAAGTCCTGTAGCATGCAAAAAATAAGGAAGAAAGTCACTGAACAGTTAAGTTGCTGAGTGATTTACATGTGAAAGAGGGAACAAAGAGAACATCATCCAATTTTATCTGTGGTGATAAACTGATTACCTTATGAGCCTCCACTGGCAAGCCATGCCATTTGGTGTTATAACTACTGTTAAACTTTTCGCAGATTGTATATTTTCAAATGATTAATTATGGTGAACTATATGTTCAGATGCTTTACTATCTATCACCCAATCTGATTGTTGTTTACCAACATAGTTCACAGGACTCTATTGTTTCTATCCCGAGATCATCGCTGGGATTTGCTTTATCTGAGCCTGAATAAAAGACATTTGGTCTTGTTTTTTTATTAGCATTGCTTATGCTGGCTTTGTTTGCTAGAGATCATCCGTATTTCTTTCCAAGCTTGTTCATGTTTCTAGCCACCTTTTTTTTTTCCTTGCCACCAATCTAGGCAGCCAATGACCTTGAAGCATTTTTCTAAATTGTGACCATTCTTCCCACAATGTTTACAAGGTCCCTTTAATTCCTTTTTTTTTTTGAAGAGTTTTTGCGATGTGCTCTTTTTGCTGTGAAAGCAATTTCAGTAGCAGGAGCCCTAAGTGTTACCACACTTAACTACCTTTCTTCGTTCACTATAAAGGCATAGGCTTTATTGATGGATGGAAGGGGCTCCATATTTAGGATTTGTGATTGAATAATACTGAATTGATCATTCAAATCCATAAGAAAATGATGTAGCATATCATTTTTTTTTCAGCCATCTTATCTTTAACAGCACCACACGTGCATGAAGGGGCCTTGCTATAGGTGTCAAGTTCATCTTGGAGCTCATTCAATTTGGTGTAATATGCAACTACAAATATATCTTTTTGTTGCATGAGAGTTAACTCCCTTTTTAACTCATGTACCCGAGAAGCATCATTTTCAAGCTTTTCCAGTGTGCCATCAATAAAGACTATTTTATTTTTTGCTTGTAGTGCATTTAACATAGCACGACGCCATGTAGGGTAATTATCTCCCTTTAACTGGCAGAACACCAGTGTGATTTTTGGTGTTTTAGAAGAGCCAAGATGATAAGGGGATGATGGATCATTCCTAAAAGGTGGGGAACATCCTTCACTGCTGCCTAATACTTTCTTGTTGTTGTTTGACATTCTTAACAAGCAAAAGTTATGGATGAAAGTTTGGTGGTAAGGGTTTTAGGATTAGAAGAACCGCATGCTCTAATGCCATGTAAACTTTAGGTTGAAAGTATTTTCATTGATTGATTTTCTTCAAGAGTTCTCAAGGAACTTATACAAACCGAGATTAAAGACTTAAAGTCTAACATACCTTCAACTTGATGACTAAGTAATCTATGTACTAGTCATTAAAGAGTTCTTAAGTGTATAAACTATGTATGCATGATAGATATATGAATATATACAAGATAACATAAGGTGCACATGTACAAGATGGACTTTAATAGTATCAGTGGCGTTGGAAAAAATAAGGAGAAGATTGATGGCAAGGTAAGAAGGGTAGGTCTTGAGGAGCTACTTAAGGGGCTTATAGCAGAGGAACTTGTCCCTCCACTCCAACAGTGTCTCCTCCAAATGGGTCTTGAACTCTTTCCTTAATTTCATCAACTAAACTTACAATGATTAGGTTGATTGATCATTAGGGCTGTGATGTTTTGTCAGATGGGTGATTAATTGATTATTCATCCAGAAGATAAACAAAATGAGAGAATCCAAATTATGAACCAAGGATGAGGAGGAATTTTGGTTGCGAATCTTTGAGAAAAAAGAAGCAGATAGAGATTATAGCGGTAGGGAAATTATAATTGGTTAGGTTTGTGCTGGTCAGGTTAGTGAATATGATGAATTTGGGTGGGGCACCGCATTGGATTTCTATGGACAAGATGGGTGTGAGGATGGAGGTTAAGGATATTAGAGAGATGGTGGTTTTTGCGTCGAAAAAAGCTAGGAGTTTGCAATATTAATGGGGTTGAAATTGAGTTCGGCAAAATTTGGGGGCTAAAGTTTTTATGGAAGAAGGTCAAGTTGGCAAAATAAGGCATTTTCTCTTTTTTGTGTTGACAGCGACTAACATTGTCAATGTTGGAGGGGGTAAGTGTAGGTTTATGAAAAATGGGGACATAACTATGGATTTGACCAAACATCAAGAAATTTTTTGTAATTTTCCCCTTTTATATATCACTATCTAATAGTAGTATATAGTGCATATATGTTTTGCATTTCTATTCACACAGTAAATTTTTTGAAAAATCCAACTACTTTTGCATATATGTTTTGCATTTCTATTCACACAGTAAATTTAAAGCCACTTATGATAGTGCATTAGTTCTATTTCTAGGTTCAGTGAATCCCATGTGTGCTCCGACTAAGGAACAGCTGCATCTAGACATTATCCTTACCAACTCTTTTCATCTCTCTCGCTTTGTTTTTTCCCTTCTCCTCTTGAAATAGGAATATTTTAGTGGGCGGTACGCGTAGGTCTCTGCCCATAACTCTATGTTTTTTTTAATGCATTATTCACAACTACATACTGATGATCAAATGGCAGAGTTGTTCAAGAGAAGGAGAACACGAAGGGGCCGTGAGACTGTGTTTAATAATCTTGCATGATGAGCAGAGGAGAAGGGGTAGAGAACTATTAAATTGGGCCAAGTGTAAGTGAGCATCTCTTTTGTTTTTCAACAACTTGTGCAGTTGCCATATATCGAAGAGTAGAGATTCATGCCAACCACCCCATATACATGTATTTATTAAATGAAGGCCCATGTCAGTTACTTTAAAAAAAATCACTCGAATTTTAACTTCATTGTTTCCTAAGTTATGGTTCGGTAATTTTGCGCTACTTACCTAATTGTTATTTTAAGTGCTCTATCCCAGCTGTGCTAAGCCATACCATATTTCTTCTATGGTACCTTGACTCCGAAAAAAAAAAAGAAAAAAGAAAAAAGAAAGGAGGAAAAAAAACCGAAGCACAGATCATGGGAACTTGAAAAATAACCTGTTGCTCTAGCACTACTCTTCCCTCACATTGACATTGGCACATACACCTTTTATTTATTGGAATTTGGAAATCAAGGGATATGAATCGAGACTAATTTGTAGTAATAAATCAAAAAGTAGATGAGATAGGACCATCGCTGCGTTTTAAGAGTATAAAATAAACGGGCCCTTTCTGATATGATTAGAGATTCTTTTTATCATATTTAATACGTGCTACAATGAGATATTAAAATATAGCTATTTTTTTTTCTTCTACTAAAGCAATAGTCATTGAAGGTTCCATGGTGTAGTGGTTAGCACTCTGGACTTTGAATCCAGCGACCTGGGTTCGACTCCCGGTGGGACCTCCTGGAAGTTACACTTTTAGGCTAAAAAAATGCAAAACACACTTTTGTCGTGGAGTAAATTGCGTCATAGGAGTACTAATTTAAAAATCAGTGAACAGCTCAAATTAGTATCTTTTTCTCTGTTTAAAATTAAAAAAAAAAACAAAATACTCAGTGTTATTCTCTAAACTTGCCTCACTTGGAATTCAAGCTGCTCTTCTCATTCATTTATTTATTATTCCTCAATCAAACATATATTTCTTTATCCCCATTTTTTTTTTTTTTATCAATGATCAAGTTTCAAATAGCAATTAGCCGAGTGATTCACCAAGTTTATAAGATGGGATCCTCAAGTAAAGAAGAAATTGAAATTATTTCTCAAGAGAAGCTTTGATACCTTATTCAGTCTACTTCCTGGAGCTAATTCTCCTTTTTTTTTTTTTTTTATATACAAAAAGGAAATACAAGTAGAGAATAGGACACAAATGCAAACAATGCATTTTCTCAGTGGCTGAGTGGTGGACCTTAATAAGAGAGAGCCGTTGAAACCCTTATACAAGATACATGATATCCTAAACCACTTTTCTCACCTCAAGATGAGCTGGTGCGTGGGCTTACAAATTGGAGAAATATTTGCAAACAGTTGATGAATATTGTGCAATTGGAGAATTTATTTGCTAAAAAAATTGTTAGGCTGAAAAAATAGCTTGAAGTTCCGTGACCATAGCTGAAGAACATCTCCCCAAGTGAATATGACGATCAATGAGCACACTTGTAGGTAGATGACAAACCCATGCCGACTCACCTACCTAGCTTTGAGGTATTTTTATGGGATGAAAGAATCGGCTTTTGGGTGTGTTCGAGCCTAAACCGATTTTTTTGCCCCATAAGCAATTGCCATTTCCTGGACTGAACTCGAATTGAATTGGGCACCTAACCTAAACCGACCTTAACTCGAAAATGCTATTTTAGGGTTAGGTTGGGATTTATTCAGCCCAACTCACACTACCACTCCTCCTCTACCTTATCTCCTACAGTCCCCTCCACTACCACTTGTTTGCCGGCAACAACAAAATCAGTAAATAGATTGACAAACAAGAGTAGAGTGCTGAGGGTGAGGTGAGGGAGGGCACACATGCATAGGCAGGGCAGTGTGCGAAAATGGGGTGGGGGTGAGGGAGACGTGAGAGTGCTAAGGTTAGAGAGGTTAGAAACAATTAGGTATGTTGGTGGGCTCAGGCTAAGAATGAGCTGAGAATAGAAGAATCGAATTATTTCAGGTCAATTCTTATTTGACCCAAGCTAGCTTGATTTTCGCTTCTTTAGATTGGGTCGGGGATTCAGGTCAACCCGAATCCTACTTATTTCATTAGTTAACCCAATTCTAACCCAACATATAAGGTCAGATTTTGAGTTTGGTTTAAATGCTTTCACCCCTATGTATTTTGTTAGGCACTGCCTACAAGAAAAGTTATAGGGTTATCAGGACAATATTGGCTCCCCAGACTTTGAAGCATGGCGGAGGGGCTGGTTGATTAAGGTGCAACAGGTGAGCTTTATGCTCTCTCGCAACCCGAAATTTGTTGCAGAGACTCTCTTTATTAATAAAAATTTTATCAACCGAAACTAATCACATTGTTGAAAACCTGCGAGTTCCACGCTATCCAGACCTCTTGAACATATGTTTGCCCAACGCAACCATTTTTTGTTTTTGTAAAACGCACTTTATTTACATGCTGTTTTTTAATTGCTTGCATAATTACTCTGCTAGCAAACAACAATTGAAATTTGAAAAGCTGAAGTCCAGGAGCGAGCTAGAAAGTTTTGTTTGCATGGGCATGTCTATGAGTGATCACTATTCGGTTAAAACCGAAAAAATTGAAAACCAAAAAAATTTAGAATTTCGGTTTTTCGGTTCGGTTCAGTTGAAACTGAATAGAGAGAATATCGATTTCGGTTTGATTTCAGTTCTGAGTATTGGTTATTTTGGTAATCAAAAAAACCAAAATTTCTTTATAGCATATTTGAGGTTTTGGTGGGCCAGATGACAGGTTTAAAAGGAGGAGGGTTTGAGTGGAAGGTAGAAAGAAGATTGATGGCTTTTTTGGGGTTCTGCCATCACAAATCATCCTCCTCCTCCCCTCGCGCGACACCTTCCTTCGGCCACGCCTCCACCCTCGCGCCCGCCGTCTGCTCTTGCCTTCCACTCCCCTCCCCCTTGCCCCCACCGTTTGACCTCGCCTCCGCCCTAGCCCTTGCCATTTGCCCTCGACCTCCACTCCCCTACGCCCTCTCCCCCGCCGTCGGATCTCACTTCCATCTTCGGCTTCGCCTCCAGCTTCGCCCCCTCCATCTGCCCTCGCCTTCCACTCCCCTCCCCCCTTGCCCCCGCCGTCTGAACTCGCCTCCGCCCTAGCCCCCACCATCTGCCCTCGCCCTCCACTCCCCTGTGCCCTCTCCCCGCCGTTGGACGCAATCGTCGGTCCGTCAGTCACCTCCACCCCCCATCAAAGTACAAACCCCATAATAGTCCATGATTTCTTGCTATGTAGTTGTTTAAGTCATACACATTTCTCTATGTCACAAGTGCATCACTATGTTTGGATATGATTTTTTTTTTGTTATTTTGGTTTTAAACCGAACTGAACAAAATATTTCGGTTCAGTTTTACTTCGGTCTAGAGACTTAGTTCGGTTAATTCGGTTTCTAATCATAATAAATCAAAAACCGAAAAAACCGAAATATTCGGTTCGGTTTGAATAAAAAAAACCGAATGATCAGCTCGCACGTCATAGAATCCCATTTGATAACTACGAAAAATTTAGGCTTTCCTTATTACGACAAAACCATGGATCATTTAATGTATTACTTTTATTTTTAGTGCTCTAACTTGCATGCCAATTAAAATTTCTCACCTTAAAAGGATAAAAAAATTATTTAATTTTTTTTTATAAAGTTAAGTAATTTTTTTATCGATTGTCCCTGTATCGAGCTGTACCTGAAAAATATTTTTTTAAAAATAATTAATTAATTTTTCAAAAAAATATTTAAATAATTATTAGTAGATAAAACAAGTTCTAAAATAACATAAGTTTAGGATGAAAAATGAATAAAAATAAAAATAATGTCCTGAATAAATTAGTTATTTCAACTCACAAAGATGGAGCCTTTATAGTGTCAGGAAGGCAATTATCTTAAAGAGTCCCATCCAAAGTAGAATAGAAAAAAAGATGCGCTACTTTGTAAGATTATGGATCAAACTTGCACATTCACAAATTACGAACTAAAATATAAAAAACTCTAAACATATGGATCATAAAGGTCATTTAGCACTGGTTTTAGCTTAGGTTAACTCCAATTGTCTCCATAAACTATATTCTGTATTGCTTAATTGTCCTAAAACTATCAATTATTAAACCAATCATTCTCAAACCATTTAATCGTTGTTATCTCATCTTGTTGTTCATCACATTACTAAAAATGGATAAAAAAATGATATCACATCATCAGCACGTAAGTTTTCAAAGCTACATTAGCAGCCATGTAATTTTTCCATCCATCCTTAATGACTTTTATAGACGACAGGACGAAACAACAGCAATTAAATAGTTTAAAGACGACATTTATTAGTCTTGAGACAATTAAGTAACATGAGATATAGTTTAGGAGCAATCAGGTAGAGTTTAACCTTTTAGCTTTTGCAGAATGTTGTGCATCAATAACACAAGCATGACTTACTACTTAAGCCTACACGAAATACCCATAACTTTGTTTTGGTCAGAAGATGCCATCTCTACATTTTCTCCAGATTTTTCTGGGGGCACGGGGGGTTGTCTCTAGCTTTTACACTTATCCTCGTAACGACTCAGGAACTTAAACAGGCATAGCCCTGCACGCTTTCAAAGTCAGCCGAGGTAGCCCGGCACAATAAATAAAAAATAATCAACGCCCTAAGATTGGCCATTGGCACGGTTTTAATTCATTCCTAGTGCCTACAAAATTAATAATGCACAAAAAGGAATAAAAAAGGAATAAAAATAACTTAGATTAATGTAACAGTTTTCAGAACGCTTTTCCTAGAGCTACAAAAAGAATTGAGTTGAGTTTCGTCAATGGTGCCAAAACCTGAAAGCTGGATGCCATATGCTTCCAGCCTACGAATATCACGTGGAATCGGCGACTGCCAAAGACCATCCCACCATGCTGGAGGAAGAAGCGGTGTAAAAGCACACTGATGAGGCTGGCCCCGGCAGCTCAATGGTCCAGCAAATCTGTTCCAAACATGACCCCAACCAATCTGAAGCTTCAAACCGTCGGATAATAGGTTACTTTGGAAACTGCTTAGGAATGAAAATCTTGAGCCAGTAGAGTTATCCCCTAGTTGAGCGAAAACGGGCAAAGAAAACGATTTGATGAGAGCTTTATTAGAATGCCACAAAGCATGGACATATAATCCTTCGGTGGGCACATCAAAATCTGTGGTAACTTAAGCATGTACTCACCTACACTATTTGCTGCTGCCAAAGCTGCAACAAGTTGTGCATAGGTAGTTCCAACACGTCTGTGAGCTCCAGAGACAACAGCATGCTTTGCTCGAGATGCAAGAAAGAAATCCACAAAAGCAACCCATCTAGGCGCTGGACCCCAATCTTTCGCTCTGAATTTTAGGCTAGGCAATCCATTAACCTCATGTGAAACATTGCCTCTGAAAATTTTGTAATCAAAATACAGGACCTGGGAACATTGTGGCTATATCAGTAGACTATTTAAACCTTAACTGCAAGTAAGAAACCAAAGAACTATTTATACATATGATACAGTTCAGTACCAATATAAACCTTCACCAGTCAAACAATTTTGGTTGAACTGCGCACATTCATTATTGCTTTCTGATTAATCAGTTGAACTACTTATACAATGTAGCAAATTATTACCTCAGCAAACTCGCCAACATCAGGTGCAATACTCTTGACCAAAGAAGGAGTATCTGATACTACCACCACTCGAGGCCTTGAATCTGGCTGCAACTTATTCATTGCTTTCCTGATGCAGTTCAGTGCAGCTCGTACAGCTCTTATAGAACTGATGCATAAGACATATTAATACACAGTATCACGAGGCTTGCAACTCATGTGACTAGATATTGTGAAACAAGTGTCAGATATTTCACGCTCTTTCATCAAAATTGAAGATTTTTCTGAATAATACAAGATTCCCTAGCTTTTAAGTTTATGCTTCTCAATTCAAAGACAACATTTAAGCAGATTCCAAACTGTTTCCTAAGATCCTTGAACCAAGAATTATGACAAACTAAGGAAGTGAATTGAAAGGTATTGCTGCTCTAAGAATGAACATTCACAATACTATTCTTTATGACCTTTTAAGTTTTAGGGGTCTTTTGGAAATAAACGGCCAACTGCTTTCACTTAACACTGGGATATAATGCAAACTTGATGAGTCAGAAGTTCCGAGGTAACCAAACTATTGGGCTAAGGCCATTCACCAGCAAACTTAGAAATGGTAGGTCTCTGAAAAAATTCAAGTCTGAGGTATTCAGGCAATATCAATACACGACCATGACTGACGAGCTGTGACATGACATTAAACTGATTGGAAAATTTATCAATTCCCTGGTCTTTCAAACTTACCTGTTCATAAGCATCCGCATGTGCAGTGTAATATCAGGCTCCACACCATCCTTAAGAACCCAACCAACAGCTTCTTTGACATCCTCCGATGGAGATACAAGCACTCTCATAAGTTCTCCGAAAACATTAGGTCGAGAGTCCAGAAATTCCGGCCTGCCAAATAACTCAGTAGCGGCAACTCTCATATCAGAATGTACATTTTTCAAGAAAAATTGAGCTGCTACAGCATCTGTGGCATTCTGGAACCTGAGGTATCAATTACAATGACAATAAATTATGGAAACTAAAGCGATCAAAGCAGAGAGAATCACCAAACGGAGTTCTCACTTTATGTGTTTACCATATGATGGGTTGCTTCCACTTCCTCCAATTACTGCAGAGCACATTTGTCTTGGTCGGCTTCTCGAAGTCATCAATCCTCATAACCAAATGCCTCCCATAGTTCTTGAGGCATCCATTATGTCTCCACAAATGCTTGACTTCGTTCAAGGTGAAGGTGAAATTGGAGTAAGAAATGTAATCCCCAAAAGGGTATTTACCCCTGAAGTCCAAATCCAGAAACCAAGACAAACAAAAAGGCGAGAGAATGAGCTCTGGAATTAGTTTCGCTTCTGGTACTAAACTGGAAACACATTAAATTTCAACACCGTCCAAAAAGGATTGAGAAAGAACCAATATGCCTGGTCTGGCCAATGATTAAAGACCGATTCAGCATCACGCTCAACGCAGCTGCGCTCAGTATCTTGTACATTTCATTCCCGAATCCGGCTTCCGATGCCTTTCCAATCACAAATCCGTGTCTACAGAACTGCTCCGGAGCAAGCTCACGAACTCTAGAAGCACCTAAATACAATGAAACTTGAAACATAACGCACAAAAAAAAAAAACATTAAACCGAATATTATAAGCCACCCGATGTCGCTAGCTGTTACCGTTCAAATCGAAGTGACGCTGGATCAGCCTTCTGACTCTGAGACTCTCGCTCCAAACCCCCTCGCCCTGGAAAACCTTCCCCATCTCCTCCACCGTGGCGCACGACTTCGGAACCTTCTTCGGAAAGTCCGCCAGAGGAGTGGTTTCTCCTAAGCCAGAGGTGGAGCTGAAATCCCGGCGGCGGACGGGAAAATCGGCAGCGGACGGCGGCGGATCGACGGATCTGAGAGTGAGGAAGAGAAGACCGACTCCGGTGGGAGCTGCGCAGAGGAAGAGAAAGAAAGGCACCGACAGCCGGCGCCTCCGGGAACTCATCTCGTTGCAGCGGCTGCTGGACAATGAAACGAAGCTGAGTTGCTTCACAGCGAGGCCAGGACGTCCAACGTCACTGTAATTAGAATTAGTCGGTGGGTTACTTTACGTTCACTCTGCGTCGGCAGTTTGTTTACAAATGCTATCCACATACAGTAAGGTCCAGGCCATGCACGTCTCCAGTGAGATTTTTCTGATTTTGTTCTCTTGACTGTATATGTCACGCTATCGCTTTCTCTTTTTTCTTTTCCTTTTTCCCCCATGAGAAATGTTGATATCATTTCTTTTCATATGACAAAAATATATATTGAAGTCAATTTTTATGTATTGGAGACACATTTTTACAAAACCTTAAGCAAATTAAATGAGACCAGACTTGAATGTGTCGGGTTTTTGTTTGAGTTTCGAGCAAGTCACCTGAATCTATTGGTAATTTATACATTTTTGGCAATTGTCCCTTAGAATTTTAAAAATTTTCTTTGAATTGTTAAATATGTGATAAAATTGTAAAAGAACTAAAATTAGGAACATATATATAAATTTTATAATTAATAAGGAGCTCTAGTATATTTTATCCTTCTAACATCTTATTGCGATATCTAATTTTCTTATCAAGTAATTACATGATAGTCCATAACCTTTCATTATTATTTTATTTTAATCCATAACTTATTGAACACTCTGTTTTAGTTCTAAATTTATTAAAAATGTTTCATTTTGGTTTTATTACATGAAATTTATTAACTCAAAGTATTTTTCTGGTAATAAATTTTTAAATTATAATTTAAACTATCCAGTAACTATTTTATAATAGATTTGATTTGTATAATGATTTTTAATAGTTAATGAAAAATTCAAATCACTTTTTTTACTCTCTATAAATTGAACTTATTTCATTCGTAAAAATAAAATTACTAGTTTCTAATTGAATTTTTGAATTAAACTTAATTATTGTAAACCTTTGAATTTGATGTGTCTATATGTAATTTTATTGAATATTTTTTATTACTGATTGTAAATTTATACATGTTAACAACTCATCCACGCTACACGCATGCTCCCCTAAGCTCAAATTCTAACTATGCCCTCTTGTTATGGTTAGCATGTTACAACTGAATGTAAGAAGTGTTCAGTTGGAATCATGTCTAATGTACCTTTCTCCACATACTTTTATTTTTCTTTATTTTCATTTTTCACAATTTTTTCAGGAGTGATCTTTTTACTAGTTTTTGTTTTTTGAAACAATCTTCTTTTGTTTTCATGTTAAAGTTTCGTCTTCTCATTACCTTTGTTTTCTCATTGCTTATTTTCTTCTTGTTTTTGGTCTCTTTTTTTTTGTTGTTTCTTCTTGTTCATTTATTCAATTTTAGTTAAAAAAAACAATCAACAGTGTATAAAAAAATATAAAAACTAAAAAAGAATAAAAACAAAAGAGTATGAGAAACAGTAAAGTAAGGAAAAAAAAACATAAGAACATAAAACATGTTCTTTTGCACCAAGTATATGTTCTTTTAAACAATGTAAATGTTTTTCTTTTATAGAAGAAAGTATATTGGATGCAAGTAATAATCAATCCAAAACAAAAGAAAATATATTAGTTGATGACAGAATAATGAAAACATGAGAACAAACCGTGCATCAATGCCATAAAAGGGAATAAATAGGAGCTGAGAAAAAACAAAGAACAATGCATAACAAAACATATAATTGCCTAAAAAATAGCATAAACAAAAGAACATATAGAAATTGAAACAACAGATTTAATAAAAAAATAGATAATAATGCATATAAAAATATCTAGGAACAAAAATAAAAAAATATGAGAACTAGTAATGTAACAACAAGCATAAGAACATTAAAAATGTTTTTTTGCACTAAGTGTATGTTCTTTTAAACTACGCAAATATTCTTTTTTAGATTAATGCATATTGAGCAAATAACAAGTAATATATAATCAGCTCACAACAAAAAAAAAATGGTTGATGATAAAACAAACAGAATATGGAAACAGACCAATTTTCGTAAGTACATGGACTGCTATTCATGATAATTGGTCTACTTCCATGTTTTCTGTGATAATAGAGTGGGGATTGTGTTTTTGCAAACTTGACTTTATTAGTGGCTTTTGACGAGGTTAGGATTCAAGTTTTGCCTTCCAAACAAATGAAACAATCCCCGCTCTAATGTAGCACGCAAATAAGTTTGTAGATTGTGATAAGCTGTATAGACTTCTAGCCATTGTGGACCATTTGATTGATATTAAGCCTCAAATTAAAATAAGAAAATTACAAAAAGCCTCCTGAGGTTTAGCCAAACCTTAAATTTTATCTCTCTGTCTCAAATACCTACAATTATCCTCCTATTAATATAACACTGTTCATAATCGTTAAGTCAAAATAAGAAAGAACCCCCTTTTATTATCCTAACTTTCTTTATTCGATAACTTTACCTCCCAAATTAAAACTTGGACCCAAAAACCAAGAAACCAAATTGAAACCCAAATCCAGAAACCAGAATCTGAAAGGCCAAAGTACACTAGAAGCCCCTGAACTTGTATAACTCGTATAAGTTGGCCCTTGAACTTTAACTTCATCTGCAGAAGCCCTTCAACTTTGCAACTCAGTACATTTTAGTCCAACTCATTGATTTGACTTTTTTTTAATGGCTTAAATACATCAAGAGCCATCAAACTTTGACAACTCATTTAAGTTGGTCATCAAACTAGAACTTGGATTGCACTAGTTCCTAAATTTTACAATAAATAATAAGCATCATTAAAATTAATTAAAATTTATTATAAATTAAATTAAAATTGACTTTTTAGGTTGAGTAAAGAAAATTTATTAAAACTAATTAATTCATAAAAAATATTTTTCAAGGGCTTATAAAGTAAATATAGAATTAGCTATAAATGACATTTGTCCTAGATAAAAAATAAAAAAAATGAAAATAGTGTATTATTTATTATGACAAAATAATATAATACAAAAATATATGTTTTATAAAAAATATGGAACAAAAAATTTGCCACAAAATTTCACCAATAACCACCTTTTATTCCATCTACCATAATGGTATACTTAGAAAAATAAATGACCCCCCATAGAATACAATGTATTTTTTTTATTTGTACTTCTATTTAATTTTACTTTACTTTTATTTTCCTCCTCTCTTTTCAGTGCTTAGCATAAAATATAACTTTAATTTACGCCCCATGAATAAAGACAGAATAAAATAGCCCATGAAAAAATTTCTATTCACAAATTTATTAATAACTAATAATTATTACAAGTCATGCGAATTATGCAAGCATTCTTTTTTTTTTTTTTTCTTTGTTGCTCTGATATTGGGTCAGTTCATCTACAAACTTGATTTACAATAGGAACTAAACCAAGAGACTTTAATTAATTTTTATAAATTAACTAATTTCATAAATTGTTTCTTTACCGAACCTAAAAAAATAAATTTTAATTAATTTGTAATTAATTTTGATTAATTTTAATTAATTTTTATAATACTCATTGTTTATTGTAAAGTTTAAGGCCTAGTCCAATTGAAGTTCTAGTTTAATGGCCAACTTAAATGAGTTGTTAAATTTGAGGGCTTTTCATATATTTAAGCCATTAAAAAAATGAGCCAAGTCAACAAGTTGGACTAAAATGTACCAATTGTAAAATTGGAGGGCTTCTGCCGACTGAGTTAAACTCTAAGGACTAACGCATGTGAGCTGGGAAAGTTCAGGGGCCTCTAGTGTACTTCGGCTAATCTAAAACCAAATTGAAAGTCGAATCTAAAACACGAATCTGGGGGAAAAAAATTGAAAATTTTGAAAAACCCAGAAGCCGATTACCTTGCCGTCCACGATTCACCCATCGACCGCCCTAGCCCTCTCGGCTCAGCAGTTCCGTCAGATCTAGTGCTCCATCTGATTCGGCCTTCTTGCGCTCACGGCCGAGCCCATGGTCGAAAGGGTGAGTCCATCGCCTTCCTCGTGCTCGCCGCCTGCGATTTAGACTTGCCGGAGAGGTCAATCGACAAGCGACGAGGACGACAACGGAATCGGACCTGCCAAAGACAAATCAGGAGATGAATTGGACCAAGGAGCTTCGCGATCTCATAACGGCCGAGGATAAGGGACTCTTTGGTGGTGGCGTTGGGTCTGGAATCACGAACGCCGGAATCGAGAGCACCAAAATTGCGAGCGGTGGCAATAGAACAACATCGTCTTCTACTTCCAGTTTCTAGAGCTTGTCCGATGTTGAAGGATCGAAGCACCAGAGCGCTAGTACCTCGGTTTCTTCAGTTGCGAAGTCCTTAATTCTAGCTCGGCGTCGCCTGAAGTTGGACCCAGCAAATAAACTCTATTTCCCATGTTTGTGTTTTATATTGGCCGTTCTCGGTTTTCACTCGAAATGTTTTAACTCTTTCTTTCTGGTGGTTTGTGGATGCAATCTACTATGCAATTTTATGGTTTTCTTTGGTATTTCATTTCAAAATAAATTGCAAAATTGGTTCTGGTGTTAAGAATAGGATTTTTGTTAGAGTCAATTCCTCAGACCTAGTCAGCAAGGACGGACGCTAGGCTTGGCCGGAATTGAAGTACTCCACGGCGACAGTAGAGGAAAATGCGTCCGGTTCATTCTAGAGGAAGGAGGGAGAAAATAGGGGTTTTTTGTTGGATGCTGCATAAGTTTGGGATTCAAAGTTTATATGAAAGGAGGTTAGGAGGGCAAAATCAGTTATTTTCTCTTTTCTCTTATAACAGAGAATCATGGAGATAAGTTGGTAGGGGTGAAAATGCAGGTATTTGAAACAATGGAGGGGGTAAAGTGTAAGTATTTAAAACAGTGGAGACAAAATCTGAGATTTGACTAAATCGCAGAGGTTTTTTTTTGTATGTTACCCAATTAAAATCGCATCATTATGGACTATGGCGTAAGTTTTATCTGAAAAAAAAAATCATAATAAGTTTGGAGAATTATTTAAGCTAATATTTTCTTCCAAGTTATAAAAACAAACTACTAATAACTTTTTACTTACAAAAATCAAAGCCTAACTAATATTTTTTGTCAAAAAAACAAAGAGAGGAAGGATGGCGGTCAACGGTCGATCCCTCCAACAACAGAAGCGCGCCGAAAAACTCTCTTCTCCATACACCATTCGTGCCCGTACATAATCACCATTAACAAAAGAATCACCAAAAATAAAAAAGAAAAAAAATAACAAATCAATCAATATTCAACACAAAACTACTGACTCGTAACTTACTCCGGATTTCTTCCCAGACAAAAACAAACACCGATTCATGGAACCCGCAAAGGAGCCTGAAACGCCCGCCGAATCTAAAGACAGCGGTGAATCTTCAACGTCTCCGAAGGTTTCGCCGGAAGAAGCACCTCCCGCCGTCGATTTGGACGCAAAAAAGGATCAATCGGGGGAAAAAGAAGTTGAAAAGACTGAAAAGGAGGAAGTTGATGAGAAAAGCACTGAAGATGTACCTCCGACGACGGAAATCAAATACACTCTCCAATCAGCTTCTGAAGATGTCGATCGTTTTCTCTCAGATCTGTTAGGATTGAAGGACAAGGATACGCCGTTAGAAATCCCTGATTTTGTCCACAAGTTTCTAGATCTCGTCGAGAAAAGGATCGAGGAGCTCAATTCCGGGGAGAATAAGGCTAAATGGCGTCAGGATCCGGAGGACGACGCATCATTCCTGGAAGCAGTTGGCCGAATCTCCAAACTTCTCAAATCGCTGTCCGATTTCAAATCGGACGGTACAAACAACAATCACGAATTGCTGATCAACAGAATAGGCGGAATTCAGCAGCGCGCCGTGTCCTTTTTGGAGGACGAATTCAGGAATCTCCTGGAAGATTGCAACGCGTCGGAGCACGCAGAGAGCAGCGGCGGAGAGGGGAAGCCGGATCAAGATGCCCAAGAATCTCCGGATTCGAGGGATGATCTAAGCACGGATTTCCTAAGATATTCTCCCAAAGTGCTCTCAAGTCTGAAGCAAATTGCCAGGGAATTGATATCAGGAGGCTTCGAATCGGAGTGTTGCCAGGTTTACATGGTTACGAGGCGGCATGTGTTTGATGAAAAGTTGAGCGAAATTGGATTCGAGAAAATCAGCATGGACGACGTTCACAAAATGAATTGGGATGTGTTGGAGAGGGAGATTCAAACTTGGAATAGCTCCTTCAAGCACTGTGCCGCCTTCTACTTCTGCGGCGAGCGGAAGCTCTCGGAGGAGGTCTTCGCAGATTACCCTTCGCTAGCTTCCACGCTCTTCACCAACCTCAACCGCAGTGTCGTTCTCCAATTCCTCAACTTCGTCGAGGCGGTGTCGATGACCAAGCGCTCAGCTGAGAAGCTCTTCAAACTGCTCGACATGTATGAGACGGTGCGCGATCATGTTCCGGCTGTGGAAGGCTTGTTTCCCGATGCCTGCGCCAATGAGCTCCAAATGGAGACGATGACGAGCCGTTCCCGTCTCGGGGAGGCCGCAATTTACATGTTCTGTGACCTGGAGAACTCGATAAAGTCCGAGACCAACAAAACCCCCGTACCCGGCGGCGCCGTTCATCCCCTGACTCGATACACGATGAATTACCTAAAATACGCCTGCGAGTACAACAACTCGTTGGAGCAGATCTTCAAGGACCATTCGAAGATCGAGCGCACCGACTCAACGAGCAAGCCTCGTCCGCCGGCCGGCGAGGACCAGAAGCGGAAGAAGAACGAGAACGGCAACCAGTCGCCGTTCGTGGGGCAGCTGATGAGAGTAATGGAATTGTTGGACTCGAATCTGGAAGGTAAATCGAAGCTTTACAAAGACGTCTCGCTGAGCAACATCTTCTTGATGAACAACGGACGCTACATCTTGCAGAAGATCAAAGGGTCAGCAGAGACCCATGCGCTGATGGGCGAGCCGTGGTGCCGGAAGCGGTCGACGGATCTCAGAAACTACCACAAGAATTACCAGAGAGAGACGTGGATGAAGCTGATTGGTTGCTTGTCGCACGACGGCTTGATGTCCAACGGTAAGATAGTGAAGCCGGCGCTGAAGGAGAAATTCAAGAGCTTCAATGCCATGTTCGACGAAATCCACCGGACGCAGAGCGCGTGGTTGGTGAGTGACGAACAGCTGCAGTCGGAGCTCCGGGTTTCAATATCGGCAGTGGTGATCCCGGCGTATCGATCGTTCTTGGGTAGGTTCTCGCAGTATTTGGATCCCGGGCGACAGACGGAGAAGTACATAAAGTACCAGTCGGAGGACATAGAGACTTGCATCGAGGAGCTATTTGATGGAAACGCAGCGACGTCCTTCATGACCAGGAGAAAATCCTGAATCGATGATTCATGTGCGTGGAGCAATCGGCGAGTGAACAACGAAAGATGGGGGGTTTGTTTGCTTTTGCATGCTGGGCTTTTATGGCTTGGAGTTATGGGCAATCTCCTCTAAATCTGATTTTCTTTTTCTTTTTCATTTTTACCTGCGTTTTCTGAACAAGAAAAAATGTTGTTATTGATCTGTTTATACACAAAGAGCTGTAGATTATAGATAATATAGTATGTTGGATAAAGTTGAAGTTTTTCACTAACCTCATCTTTATAAGATGTCATTTGTAACTTACCCTAATGTAATGAACGAGTGAATCCTGAACTATAGTTAGGTCTTAAACATATTAACTTTTTATCAGTTATTAAAATACCATGATATCTAAAATTGATAAATGTACATAAAATTCTTACAATTGAACACAAACATGAATAAACATTTAGTGTGCCAAAAAGTAATTTATTTATTATATTGTTAGTGAGCTAATATATACGAAATATAACTTTTATTTTTCTTTTCTTTTTCCCACACGGCATCCCAACATAGATATACCCACAAGCCCTCAGGCAAGCAGCAGGTGAAGATATGCAAATGGAGAATATTTTGATCCAATGGATTGAGAACCTTGCAAGATAAAATATTGGCCAAAAAATGTAACTAAGGGAGAGGTGAATTGGTTGATTTATAAAAATAATTGAAAATGAGATTTTACAATATTAAAACAAAAAGGTGATTCGGGGAACACAAATAGACCTACTCTAACCAGAAAAAGTCTACTACAATGATCCTAAATTTCACTTTGAAAGAATTTTAAAAGCAAGTAACTTCAAACAAGATAAGAACACAAGCTATAAAGTAATGATTAAGTAAATAAAGCAAGAGTAGCTTCCGCACATTGATTTTTATAAAGATTCGGTCTCTCCTCTTAAGAATAATTATAAGTTTTGAAATCATAATCTACAAACACATAAGATGTGTGTAGGATAGGGTGAGTGAATATTGTTTCATCAAGGATTAAGTTGTATTGCTTAGCAATTACCACCATTGTGAGACCTACTTTAGCTAAACAATCGATAATGGATGTTTTCCTCAACTATGTAATTGACTGAGTTATGCGACACTACTTAAATTACTCCTAAACGAGAACAGCAAACTCAATGCAAATTAAAGATTTTCTAACAAATTTGACTAAGTGCACTTCCTATTATTTTTATTATTTGACTTAGTTGGCTAACCTAGTGACTTATCTATGGTGTCTTGATTTTCCTACTTGTTGGTAATAAAATTAATTGATTTCTTACTCTCCAAGCTAAGCAAAACTCTCTCTTTTCTAAATTAATAAAGACTCTCATCATAATTACTAGCTTAGAAAGAAGCATTTCCATGTTTAATTACCCACCACCTCATCAACTTAGACAAGTCTCTTAACATGCTTATGGCTACTACCATCTTCTCCTAGTTTCAATTCTTCTTGATCTTTCCTAAGTAATAAAAAGAACATAATGGCTAATTGATTGTGGCCATCAACTAATCAAAAATACATGAGGCACAAAAAGAAGATAAAACAAGCATTTGAGGAAAATCAAAGACAACCTTCCATAAAATCAACCAAATATAACCATGTCTAGTAATTACAAGCATAAAAGATGTATAAAAATGTACTCCATAATCATACTAAAAGAAGACAAGAAAATAGAAAAAATGACATCCATTACAACCTACAAGAAAAAAAGAAAGAATGAACCCTAGTTGACTTAGTAGAGCTTGATTCCTTAAGTTTCCAAGCAAGCCAACTTGAGCACTCCAAGTCTCTTCCAAGTGAGCTCCCCAATTGTAGCCTTTACAATATCACCATGAAAGAAAAAAAAAAATGAACCTAAACCCTAGCTCTCTACTATAGCAAATGTGTGAATGTTGTTATTTCTCTTGACACTTCTACTTTTTAGATAAGGTTTTAGGTCATCAAGCTATAGGATAGAAACTCTCCATCAATTACAAGAGAAGATTCAAATTGGTAGTAGGGGAACATAATTCACACTTAAAGCATCTCCACAGCTCTAGAAACAAAGGATGAATAGCACCATAATGCAAGAACAATGAGGGGTAGGGGGCCTTTCAGCACTCAGTGTCGCCAACAGTGCTATAGTGCTTGGCCCCCAAAATTGGACAGAAGCAAATGTAATGCGGCGTTAAAGTGCATTTTGTCAGTTGACTTTTGCACTTTCATTTTTTACTTTGCTCACCCCAACTCTGATATAATGCTTCAGTGCCTTTTCCAACTTACAAAATGAGACAACAAAGCAAGAAACAATGAAAAATATGGGGTGAAGGGGTAGAAATCAAAGGTCTGAGTTAACAAAAAGTTCACAAGTTTGACCATAAATTAAGCACTTATGAAGAACCTGATTTTTTGCTCAAGTTCACCATTTTTGCACTATCAAATTAAGAGTGGTCAAGGTCTTACACTTCTTTAATAACTTTTTCTACCACTAACACTTATTTGTTTCCTAAAGGCTAACTAAAAACTTTACTAACTTCCTTTTTATTTCAAGAAAATAACTTATGCCACAAGATAAACTTGGCAATTTGGTGTTTACAAGGTTGTAAGCTCAATATGTAGCACTAGATGCTAGATGGACAAGTGAAAACACAAGGTTATTGGTAATTCTCAAGTTTTGATCACTTTGATAATGATTTTCCTTTTCCAGCTGCCAAGGGTGCCTATCAACATGTTCCTTAATGTTTTATACTCCTCAAGGTGCAAACAAGATGTTGAAAAGCAACTGAGAGAGTTAGGAAAACTTGTTAAAAAACATGGTAACTTTTGCTGTCAAATTTGACAGTTTTTAGCTTCAGCTATCTTGTATTTCCACCTTGTTAAGAACTATAACTTAGACCAAAAAATGAATTTGTTCTTCATTGGTTATAATGCTTCATTTATGTTTAGTTTGGTCCAAAATCTATATAGCAATCTGAGCTATAAGATTCTAATTTTGAATTTCTAAAATGATTTCTCGTGCAGAGAACTATTGGGTTTATTTCTAACTGGTTGTTTTTATCTCAATTAAGTGTTTCTAACTTTTAATAGCTATGAGAGTTTCTACCATACCCTAAACCACCGCTTCCTTATGCACCTTAGGAGGTTTCATAGCATTTGAAGTCATTTTAGCTTTATCAAATGACTTAGAGCATGCATTAACTAGGACACTTAGCTAATTTTATTCAGTTTTTCGGTTTTGGGCAAGAAACAACATAATTCATATTCGCAAGATAAAGCAGTCTATGTTGTACATAAAAATTTAGTTAAACTAGTTTGGTAAGCTACTAAAAGGTAAACATATATGCAGCCAAAGTTTCATAACCAAACTCAATGTACACACAAGTCTGTGGCTGGGCAAATATATGCATATGTCCCGATAGGCCTACCTTCAGGGCCTCCTAGGCACTAGTCCAAGATACTACTAGCAACATAATACGTACACTTGCACAAGCTAAATACAGCCTTTACAAACCATTTCCTAGGCACTAGAATAGACAAACAATACAACTAGTTCTCACAATCAATAGCAGCAAGTGCCTACAAGCAAATCAAAACATGTTTATTCACTAACACATTAAGCATATCAAAACACACGCACACACACACACACACACACACATGAGCACACTTGGGCACAAGGCCACTCCCAAGCTAATCCTGCAACCAAAGCTAGAAAACAAGCCACAATTACAAAGCAAAATAATAGGTAAATGTATATAAGGTCAGCACATGTATCCAAATCACAAAAGCACACAAGACATACACACCTCAAACTTAGCTTAACAGCCTCAAGGCCTAACAAGCATTTCTTATGGCTAAGTTTATTTCATTCTCTTAAATTTAGTTTTCTAAGCCTAAACATAAAGCTCTAGGCTCTAAACTAGGTTGGCCAAACCCAGAATAGAGCCCTAATGCTTGCTTCTTACCATAGTCCATAGTCTAGCTAGAAAATCATAGTATCTGAAGGTACCCTAGCCACTAACAGCTTTCTAATTATTTGGTTTATTGACCATTCTCTAAGGCCTTTTTTTCTACAAGAGCTACCATAATTTAATTCTAAATCCAAGGGAAAAAACCATGTTTGAAGCTTTACCACAAAGATAATCCTCGGTTGCACAAACAAGTTTAATTTCTTCACTAACTTGTTGTCTTGCAGCTAAAGTATGCTCTTTTGCTTAGAAATTCACTTGAATTGGCCTTTCTCACCTCAAATCACCATGAACAACCTCCTTACCTCTCTAGTTTAGCTTCTTCTCCAACGAAGGCTAATCGAAGCTAGGCCTACAACCAACAAACTAAGTGGATTCATGCAAATTCTAGCCAAAACATGTGGCAACATTATTGGCTCAAACCTTCCTTCAAGCCTCCCACTTTCTTGCATGGCTCAACTCACTTTTCTTCATTATAATTACCTCAATTATACCACTTGGTATGACTTTTAATTTGGGCAATTAAGCCCATAACACCCACTTAAGCACAAGAACACCACTATCTTCACATAAACACATTTAGCACCATTTTTCTTGGACCCGATTAAATCAAAACACTTTGTTATGCTTTCACTACTACTTCATTACATTCTCTTAACTTGTATGTTATCCTAACTCACCAAACTCATAGGCCAAGGCCTATACAAGTTGGAGGAATGACAGGTTCTACCTCCTAGATTCAACAGATTGATTTGTTCCAACTTATTACTTTGATAAACCTTGAAGCTACTGATCTTGCGTGCATGAGAAGATACTTCAACAACTCAATTGGTTGAGCCTTTTTGATTTGTTATTTTTGCTCCTTAGCTTCAACAACTTCCAGAATTCATCTCTTAATAAAACATTATATTACCAATTGAATTTGCTACAATTTTTTGATGTGAAACACTTTGAGAGATTAATTGAATGAAAGGCTTAATCAAAATAAAATTTCCTTTTCTTAAAAAATAATCAAATAACTTTGAACTAAAGATTGAAGCAATTAAGAAAAAAAAACATTAAGATTGTTTTGTAATCATCAAATTAGGCACTTATCAATTGGAAAAAATCCAACACAAGAAATAGGAAACTTGTAAACTACATTTTCCTTTCCATGTTTGTCATGGACTGTTAAATAACAGTTTAGAGTAAATTGCATAAATGATCTCCAATCTTTAACTATTGTTTCATTTTAATCCCTAATATATTGAATATTTTGTTTTTGTCCTAAACCTATTAAAAATGTTTTATTTTACTCCTAAATCTATTTAAAACATTTCATTTCAGTTTCCATTGGATAAAATATATTAATTCAAAATATTCACCTAATAACAACTTTTTGAATCATAATTTAAACTATTCGATAATTGTCTTACAATAAATTTAATTTGTACAATAATTTTTTATAGTTAATGAAAAATCTAAATCACTTTTTTTTTCTTTCTGCAAATTTAACCTACTTCTTTCTGGAAGAAACTACTAATTTAAATTGTCTATTTACTGTAAAAAAATATGAAACTATTTAAATTTACTAGAAGACAGTTATCGAATATTTAAATTAGAATTTCAAAAGCTTGTGTAAGACCGTTATTCTAAGTTCATGAATTTCATCTAATCAGAGACCAAAATAAAACTATTTTAATAGGTTTGGGACAAAAAAAATATTCAATAGGTTAGGGACTAAAATGAAACAACAATAAAAGGTTAGGGACCATGTATGCAATTTACTCTAACAATTTATTTAAACTAATGAAACTAATCAAATTGATCCCTAACTTTGCATAGTGGTACACTTTCCCCCTTTAATCCATTAACTTGGTCATGCGACTTAATGTTCGTCCAATGACCAACTAGTAAGAGGGAAAAACCACATTCTCAGCTATTGGGTTCATGATTTCTCTCTTTTGATTCCTAATATTTCACTTTCGGCCATGCAAGCCACCGCCCAATTTGTTTTCCTCATTCACGTTCATTCGATTAAAAGCGCAAAAGTTCCTAGAATATTAAAATTTCCTTCCCTTATTCCAACTATAACTCATACAACATCTATGACTATAATATAAATAAACATTGAGATACAAAAGATAGTTGGCTTAGTTGTAGGCGTCTTTGAATATTCATATTTTCCCAAATAAATTCACATAATAATTTCATAAAAATATCACTATTTTTTTTGTATTCAGAATATCTTCTACTACAAGTTTAAGGGTTTTGAAAAAAGGAAAAGAGGGATGGGAGGCTCGAACCCTAGCGATGGGTGTGAAAGACAAATCTCTTACCAAACAAAATAAGAAGGCAGGTCATAAAAATATCTCTATTCTAATTCCAATCAAACCCAATTACTCCTTCAACACCTTAAGCTTTGAGGAGGAATCACTAAAATCTAATGAAATTTTTTTATCAAATACCATTGGTGTGACAATTATTATGAAATTAACTGTCCAAATCATAGAATCATACGATTCTACTATTTGGATCATAAAAATGAGCTGAATCGGTACATAAAACCATATGAATTCATGATTTTACTCAAAAAATATGTGACGAGAGGAGTTAATGACTCTATCTATTGGCTATCAACAACTCATGGCTCTAGTCAAGACGAAGTCAAGAGAGATTATAAGAGTATTCTTTCCAACAACTTCCCCATTTTGTGTCTTATTTTTATTTTTATTTTTGGGGAATGTGAAGTTTTTTTTTACTCTAATAGCTTCTTTCATCTCATTCTCTAAAATAGAGAATGAGATGAAAAAGAAGATCTCATTCTCTATTTCTGCAGAAATATTAAAAATTTTGATGAATGAAAAAATAATAATTTTTTAAGTTTTCCAAAATATTTAATTATATAATAATTAAATAGTCATTAATTTGAATTTTCTTTAAATCCATAAAATGTAATTGTTGTGTAACAAATATAAAATTCTACAAAATAGGGAAACTATTGGAGTTGAAGTAAAAAAAATTATGGAATTACTTTGTACTTCCTTATTTTATAAAAATTATGAAAAAAAAATTGTTGGAGATACTCTAACTAACAAAAAAGATATTTTAATCTGTTGAGCCCTTGTTCGAACGAGTAGAGCCGATCTTTTCTCTTGATGTGGAAGATGAACAGAAATAATACGGACACACGAATTGAATTGTGTCAACATCTTTGTTTCTCTTGTCTTTATTTGATTTATTCTTTTTGAAAATATGAATTTTGAAAATCAAATTTAAAGTTTGGGTCCAACGCAAATTGCTTTCTTTAAAGGGTTTAAATTTGAGATGATGGTGTGTGTATATATGGGTTAATTTAGTGTAGAATTACTTAAACTTGTTGAATTTTATAATTTTTAAATCTCAGTGATAATTATTTTTTTTATTTTTATGACTATTTTGTAAAATCTTACAATTCCGATTCAATTTTACAATTGTGATCTATTAATTAAATATGGCAAACATATGTAAAATCTCAATTTTGATAACTTTGAGAGCAACAATGAACAGTCTCTTATGCCACCGAAAGATCTAGGGGTGATTAGTATTCAGTTTAAACCGAAAAACTAAAATAACTTGAAATTTCAATTCAGTTAATTCAGTAGTTCGGTTTGGTTTCGGTTGAAATTGAATAATAAAAATTTCGGTTTTGGTTTTAAAATTCGGTTAATTTGGTTACTGAATTAATCAAAAAATTTTATACTAGATTTTTTATAAAAAAAAAATTTCATAAACAATAAAGCCACAAAGTAACCAAAATTAGCTTGAATTTTTATTTACTTTCTTTCCATGGACAAATGAATCTTCTATATTGAATGAAATTTGAAAAGAAAAACAATATTTTCCTCTCATTTAATCTCTTATAGAATTTCACTCTCATTTTTTCAGTTAATTCGGTTTGAACCGAACTGAACCAAAATATTTTAGTTCAGTTTGAATTCAGTTTTATAAACTAATTCAGCTAATTCGGGTTTTTATCATCCAAAATTAAAAACCAAATAAACCGAATAATCACCCGTAAGAAGATCAACAAACAAGATGCTCTATGTAGAATAACCGAAGAAGGCGAGCAAAGGTCATTCTTAGACGATGCCTTAGTTAGTATTAACTTTTGGAACTTTCCATCTTCTTGTGGGTTTCACGACGTTCATCAAATGCATTTTGACACGTCTGAGTTAGGTAGTGGCAAAGGCTTGGGGGCGCCTGGGGCTACGGGGGTTGAGGATGGTGGATGCGGAACTTTAGGGTGCAACAAATTAAAGAGGTATACCTTGGACTCAAGTGGCAGAACAAGTCATTTTCCTTTTATTACTTAATTACTTAATGGATTATGTGACGGAGATACTGAGTTAAAGGTGAAAACTTACTCTTTCTATCCTATTTTTTTTAACAAAATTAAATATTTATAGCGATTAATCTATTATTTTTTTATCTTTAACATTTTGGTGTGTGTATGATAAATCAAGATTATAGTTTTTAGATATATTTTTTTTAAAAAAATTTCTAATGAAAAATAATATGAACAGATTTAAGTTAAATAAAAATCAAAAAATGAGATGGATGAAAGAACATAAAAGGGGTGGAGTATAAGATTTTAGGAAGTTTAAAGATCAATTTGATCTATTTTCCATTTCCTGAACGAAAGGATTTGAGTCAATAAAGTTTATGAGAGTAAAATGTATTTAGGCTAAATTAAAAATGTATTATTACGTCTAGGGTAATACGTATTCAGCCATTTTCCCATTGTTATTAAAATCCCAAATCGGGGACTTGCATTATGGTATTCCGGGGTTGTTATCCAAACTAGTTCTATACCGATCCAATGAACAGAATTTTTTTGTCAAAAAATATTAAAGTAAAAAAATTGTTCTATAAGTGAGATGAATTAATGCAAATAAATTCAACATTATTTTTTATATTTTATTTATACATAAAAATTGATAAATTTAAATTTAAGTTCTTTCATTCAAAGATTTAAAGTTTTGAGGAAATATTGATACACATAACACTTGAACAATACAAAAGAAAGCTACACTTATATATCATCCAATACAATTATATTCATTATGACCATACATACATAAACATAAATAAGAGCTATGCCTATGAATGCAACTTCATTTTTATTGAGATTCAGATGTATACTATCACAGACATATGCTTAGCTTAGTATTGTGGTTAAAAAATTCAAAACTTTGTTTGCTTTGTGTTCAAATTGTCATTTGGCTAATATAAGTAAATATCATTTTATAAAACTTTGTTTGATAACACAGTTATATTTCCCCATTTAATAGGCTGGTACTAGGAACTATTAGTTGAAAAGTGAAATAGATATTGAACTCTGATTTTATAATTGTATTCATAGCAATAATTTTTTCCCTAGTAGCAAACTATGTAGGAAATATCAAGTTATTTTTGTTAAAGAATGCTTTTCAACTTATTTAAACACAATAATAGATTCCAAAAGTAGGAAATAACTTTATCGAAGATAACTCAGCACCAATAAATAACATATATTGTTGTTGTTGTTATTATTATTATTATTATTATTATTATTATTTCATGTACATTTTAGGCAATTTACAAATAAAACGCAATCAACCAAAAATTTCATTTCAAATTTTCTCAAATGACATTTGTGTATGGTCAACAATTGCGTTTAGTCACTATGCTTGAAATACTATATTTGACCATTATTTTTTCACATGCACCATAATGTTAAGTTAAGCCATGATCATACAAGTTTATCCTACATATAGTTAAATTTTCAACTTCTCACCACAATGATAATCAAATAACTTGTTTATTGTACTTCTTAAAACATATTAATCAAGTACTTATGAAATATATAATATTTTTATTGTAATATTATGTAAATAATTTATTTGGATATACAATTTCTTTAACATAAAAAATATAGTAATTAATCATAACTTGAGTCATGCAATTTTAATGATGTAGTTATTGCTATTTTATTTAAATTATCATAATTACTTAACTCCTGTTTATTTTTTCAATCTCATCACTGCACTTGTCATCCATGGTTGTTGCAGACTTTATTAAATAAATTTGTATTTATTTTTCTATTTTCAAATGTTTATACAATAAGCTTGAGTTGACTCTTAATTACAACTACATATTTTTATCTTTTTTTTCTAAAAAAAAACAAGGTAAGGAAAAAAGACAAAAGAAAAAAAAAACAAAAAGTGAAACAAAATTATATTTTTGCAATTATGAAATGAAATTGAGATCACATTATGGATTTTTTTTTATTTTGTTTAACAGCGCAACTATCATTATTAAAGAAAATTACATAGTTTCATCGCTTAAAAAGCTAATAATTGATCGATATATTAAGTGAAATTCAACATTATAATACAATTTTTTGTATTAAACTATGAATCAACTTTGGTAGATAAGTAATTTCATATTTGAAAAAATTTAATGATTGGAAATGGGGGAACAAGTTGTTAGAAAATGAAAATGCGAAAGAACCTAAAATTTTTCCATTTATTATATATTATTATTTTGTGGTCAAAATGTAAATTTGAAAAGTTATCAAAATCAAGTTAACAAATTTAGAGAAAATTGAAATTTTATATAAAAGTTTGAGGTGATGTTTAATTAGCCTAAATTAACTTTGCAATTACAATATCAACCTCAATTTCTGTAATATATATAATAGATTGTAGGCATGGCAAATTACCACTACTAAAAAAGATGTTTGCCATCAAATATTCATTTGATTGTAATCTCGAACTGTGATTATTATATGATATGATTCTTTTCTGTTGAATTTCATTTATCACTAGGATTCAAGTCTCCACTCCCTCTTTGGCCTTCTTCAAAACCCTTAAATTTGCGGAAGATATTATGAGTACAAAATATATATACATATATATGTAGCAATGGAAGCAAAAAGGGACAAAAAGAAAAACTAAACGAAAAAAGAAACGAAAAGCAAGGAACAACAAATTTAAAGGGACACGATAGCGTGGCATCCACGTAAAACCTAGGTTAAAGCTAGGGATATTTTGGGGATCATGCGGAGAGAACTCATGTGCAGTAACCTCTACCCCATACCCCGTCCGTCATCTATTTTCGAACTCGAAGCACTCCTACTTCCTCCGTACCTTCTCCAACCGAAGGACTTCAAGACCAGTAAGTTCCGACTTCGAAGCGGTTCCAGTTTTCACACTTGTCTTGTCTCCTCTCTACAAACACAACAGTCTGGACCGCACGAGACACTTCGAAGTTAGCTCTCTCAATCCCTAATTTCCCTGCAATTCATCCGTATAAGGGAAGCGACAAATAGTTTCTCTGCCCTTGACTTTGATTCTCTGAGGTCTTGTCTGCATTTTTCATTCACAGGTTCAATTCTTCATCTTTTGAACTCCTTTTTTTTTCCTTTTTTTAGTTTTCTGTACTTTTCAATTCCGTCTTTTCCGATTTCCATATTCGTTTTCTTGGCCTGCTGTTGTGTGGCTTTGGTTTATTTTAGGGTTCTATAATTACTGTATTATGGGACTGTAGAGAACAAGATGTTGTTCGATTTTCCTTTTCCCTTTGCCGAAAACGGCTTATTGATGATATAGTTTCTGTTCTTTGTTTTTCTCTTTTAAGTAAAAGGCTATGGTTGGAGCTGACAAGTTAGTACTTGATAATTTGGTTTGAAATTCTAGCCGGTTATTAAGGGACAGGGGGATTAGATTTTAGTGGAAACTAAGAAATGTTTTATTTTCTGGAAGAAGCGATCTCTTTCGCCATTAACAGAAACAGGCTTTCTAATTTATTGTTTTGCATCATGCAGTGTTTACCGAGGCTCTTATAACTTCTGGAGGTAGTTTGAAGCTGTTGATAGTAGTTCAGCAACCCTAATTTGAAACGATGGGCAGTTCATTCAATCCACAGATATTAGTGGATAAATTAGCAAAGCTCAACAGCTCACAAGCCAGCATAGAGAGTATCCTTTTTTATATGAGTTGCGATAATCAGTTTACTTTTGCACGATGTTTGTTGTTTTATTGCTCATGAAGTGTTGTTTGCTAGTATTTTTTTAGTATGGTATCAATAGTCAGTTTTTGAAGATCACTTTTACTTAGCATCTACTGTTTGCCTATTTTTAACGTGGCATTGGTTTTGATCCAAGAACCTGTGTATTTGACATTGTATTAGTTTGTGTTTCTTGCCTTACTTTGAATTTTTTGCCGTTCTTTATCTCCTACTGGCTTATGCTTCTTGAACACATCCTTGACGGCCTTAAGCTTTATCACATTGGTGTATTTTTCACATGAACAAGGCAAAATATGTTGTTGAAGTTTGGGCTAGGCAGTTTCATTGCTCCCCAAGAGAACAGAGGTTGGCTTTTCTGTATCTCGCAAATGATATTTTACAGAACAGCAGGAGGAAGGGTTCAGAATTTGTTGGTGAATTCTGGAGGGTTCTTCCTGATGCTATTCGTGATGTTATTCAAAATGGGGATGAGGCTGGAAGAACTTCTGCGTTACGGCTGGTATGTACTCTTGATCTTCTTTATTCCCTTTCTTGCTTGCGATAAATAACTCCTGTTCCTTTTTTTTATCCTCCACCGTGTATATTCTCTGGTGCACATTTTGTTGGTGAATATTAATGAGGTTGCAGTGGTTTGATTGTTTTAAGGATCCAATGATTTACATGTACATGTCTGATAATTCAAGAACATTTGTATCTATTGTTTGAGGTATAGTGATTGCTCTACAATTCTACATGTTTTAGATGATCTATTTGATTGGTTTGTTCCTCTCCATAAACTTCTAGCTGAAGCATGTGGTTGGTCTAGCTACTACTAATTGATGATGTTAGAAGCATGTCACATGGTATTTTATTCCTTTCCTGAATTTAGCTTGCATAAACAAAACAGAAAAAACTGCATGTTTATGCTTTTCATGATATCTTATTTCTTTTATTCCTTTCCTGAACTTAGATTGTGTGCACACTGAGTGGTAAAAGTTTAGCCAATTACGTCCAGAATTGGCATGCAGAACTGCATTTCATTGCTTTTCAATTTTGTGTGCAGATAAGTATATGGGATGAGAGAAAAGTTTTTGGTTCTCGGGGTCAAATTCTCAAGGAAGAGTTTGTGGGGAAGCATCCAGAAGACAATAATAAGAACGGACGGCATGTTGTGTCCAAACTGGTCAGTGAGATTTGTATGCAATGTGACTCCCACAGTTTAAGTTTTTGTACATGAGCGGAGACTTAATATGTGTCTCAATTCTGTTATCATCTAGCAGAAGCAGCCTGTTGCAAATACAGTGGACAGAATCATATCAGGTTATCAAGTTGTTTATGGTAGACATTTGGATGAAGATGTTATATTCAGTAAATGCAGGAATGCTATGAGCTCTCTTGAGAAAGCGGATAAAGAAATTGGCTCTAATCCCACTTCAGGTAATTCAGGTGGTACCCACTGTACTTACACTTCCAAGTGCATCAACTGTAGCGTTTCGAGTTTAGTTGCTTTATCATTATATTTAATATAGAGGCATTTGGATATACATAGTACTTACACTTCCAAGTGCATCAACTATAGCGTTTTGAGTTTAGTAGCTTTATCATAATTTTTAATAGAGAGGCATTTAGATATACATTGTAAATTCCCTTTTCTGTGGAGGTACTCTTGCATATGGGGGTGGGAAGAGCTGATGGGGTCCAACTTCTTAGAGAATCTCGTTCTGTGGTGCTGATACATATTGATAACAGGAATTAATACTTGGAAGAAAATCATTTCATTACCTGAAAATAAGAAAATCATTTCATTACCTGAATTATTTTCGGAAGAATACTAAAGTGGATCTACAATAGATATGATATCTGTTGTTGATGTGCATATATTTCTGCAGTCACGGAGAACTTACAAATAATGATTGAATAATATTACTACTGCTGCTGTTGCCCCCACCTCTATTACAATAACTGCTAGCAAATAAATCAATATATTATCTTGCTGGTGTCTTTTATGTATTATGTGTCACATTCCTGGGCTCCGTTTTCCTGTGTGAAAGTTAGGGAATGAGTACAATAGTATCTTCCTGGTGTTTTATATGTTTTGTCGACACCTCCAGGTTTTTCTGAGTACCTTCAGATCGCCAATAAATTCTTACCAATTTGCTTGCTCTTTGGCCCTTCAAAGAAGAAGATTTTGATGGTTGTGCTTACATTGATTTGGGCAAGCATTGTACTGAAGCTGCAGGCTCAAGCATCCTTGTTAACTTTAAGTTCAATCTGTGTTAAATTTCCCTTTATTTCTGCAGGTCTGAAGGAGGTACAAGGTCAGCATGTTATATTACGAGACTGCATCGAACAACTAACAACTCTTGAATCGTCAAGAGCTACCCTTGTATCATATTTAAGAGAAGCTCTGCAAGAGCAGGTTTTTGTTATGCTAGTTTTCTAATTTATATTGGATTCTATATGTTTGCATGTAACCAACGATATTTTTTGTTCAGGAATTAAAGCTTGAGCAAGTCCGAAAAGAACTTCAGGTTCGGAGCTCTTTCTAAGCTGGAGCTTGTATGTCTTGTGATTTGATGGACCTATCCTAACATGCGTACTTGGAGCTTATACATCTTTTGTTATACAATAGCTATTTGACTTCAAGCACCCCTCACTTCTCTTGCCTAACAAAAAAACAATATATCTATGGTTTGTTCTGAATATTGAATGGTGCTCACAGGTTGCACAATCCCGGTCAGAACAGGCTGCGAATATGTGCCGACAGTTACTGAATCCTGATGATCCTCAAATGGTAGCAGACCACAACTCAAAGGAAATTCATGCATCGTTAGCACCTCCAAGCTTTGTTCCCACAGATAGGGAGCAGTCCGCACCTGTGATGTATACACAACAGGTGCCTTTTCCAATGAAGTCTGGGCATATCGAGGAAGATCATCGGAAATCTGCAGCAGCTGCAGTGGCAGCGAAGCTAACTGCTTCAACATCATCTGCTCAGATGCTTTCTTACGTGCTTTCTTCCCTAGCATCTGAGGGAGTTATCGGCAATGCGGTAAAAGAATCCACTGCAGATTATCCTTCAGAAAAGAAGCCCAAGTTTGAGAATGACCAGCAGCCATACATACCCACCCAGAACCTGCAGCAGACACCTGTTTCTTCATTCTCACATCCTGAATCTCACCAACCCAGCACTTCCGCAACCTCTCAACCGTCAACTCAGAATGAAGTTCCACCTCCCCCATCATCTCCCCCACCACAGCCACCATTGCCGCCTATGCCACACTATCCAGTGCCTCCGTACGTGCCAATGAATGGATCTGTAAATGGTGGGCCATACAGCTATGGCATTACCCAACAACAACCATCATCCTTGTCTGGTTATCCAATGATTGGGCCGCCAATGGGTTCTCAATTTAATATACCACTACAAAATCCTTTCCAAGGTTCAGAAGGCTTTTACAGTCAGCCATCCTCCATGCCAGCAGTACCTGTTTCCCGACAGTAGGCTTACTTGGTTTTATAACATAACATGTGGAGCATTTAGATGTCCCAGAGCAGAAGTTGGCTAGGAGCGTTTTATTATATACTGTGCACAAAGTAAATTGTCTGTAACGTACATATCATCTACCCTTTTAGAGTTGTGGGATCTAGTATTTATTGGATTTTCAAAAACATAATTTGGTTCTAGGTAACCAACTTTTGATTTGATTATACATTTTCCATCTATTTATTTTTTCTGCATTTTGAAATAAGAAAGTTATAGTCTAGTTTAATAAAGCTTGCGATTATTTCAAGGTTCAACCCTTCATTCATCTTGCTTCATACTTCCTCTCTTTGAAGCTTGCCACGAAAGAAAAAAAGAATAGAGGATAAAGTTTGTGCGCTAGTTGTAGTTGCATACTTTTCTTTTTACATGTAAATTAATAAAGATAGAAAAATTAAAATTAAAATAATAATTTGAAGGATAATATAAAAAATTATTTACTAAACATGAAGATATTGCAGGGATTTTGGACGGTCTAAAATACTGTAAAAAATGTGTTGCTGAAGAAGAATATTGTGTTATTAGCATGAGATGGGCTGTGACAAACAGACTTGGCAGTTTGGTCTGTTGCCCAAACCAGGTTAGACGTATAAAGGCCCAAGTCTTCAGGGACCAGATGAACGATTGAGAATTTAAGATTGAAAACACGAGCCCGGCTTGGTACAAGTGCTACACATCGGGCTGTACTAAACATATGCTTTTCAAATTTTTTGGCTTTCAAGTGTTTATGCCTTTTCTATTGTTCTATAGTGGTGCTTTTGTTTTACATTAATTTTAATGTGTTGTTGTACATTATTTTATATAAATTATTATTTAATAAATTATAAATTTATTGAAATATTACACTTTAAGAAGGTTAAAAAGCAATTTCACCATATTTTTACAAACATCAAATATTTTTTATTATTTTAATTTTTTTTATTTTTTAAGTAAAAAAAATCAATCAAAAGCGAGTAAATTTACTTTTTAGACTTCCAAAAGTGAAAAATTTTAATAAAGTGATAATTAATTTCCGCAAATAGTTACTTCATATAAGAATAATGCACAATAATCTATTAAAATTATAAACAAACTTAACCATAATTTTCTTGCTTTCATATTACTTGTAAGTGAGAGGTTATACTGATGTTCTGTTCTCTAATTTTCTTGTGTCAATAGTATTTGTTTTAATAATTTACTTTCTGGGACATGCTAGGTGTTGAATGGATTTGGCCTTATTCTCTTGGCTATCTATTTATTTCTACCAGCAAAACAAAAGCATTTGTAAGTGTAGACGTTATTTAAACAAAAAAAAACTTGGGGGGTTTATTTAAAGGGTTATGATACTTGATGAATGTATTCATTTGGCCTGATCTAGGTAGTTATTATGGATCTCTAACAATTCATGCGACTCGTGTGTTTGGGTAACTATGCGTGCGCACCCATGAGGCAGAAGGAAACATGGCAAATCGTCACTTGTATACTCTATTACCCTAATAAAGTTCTAGCAAGGAGCTGCATGCTAGGAACTTGAAAACCATAACCAAATCATTGGTTTTGCAACAATTTTATGAATCGCATTAGAGCTTTGATCAGTTTAGATCGATGATCTATTAAAACTGCAGTTTTAAGGCTAACTGTGATACCAAATGGGGAACAAGTAACGGGGCCAGTGCAACCAGTCAGCGAATGTAAAGCTGACTTGTTTTGACGACACAAACTCCCAATGTTTTGGAGATCATAACCGAAGTTTGAAACACGGATATTTGTCATTCAAATGTCGTGGTTCATGTTGTGGCCTAATAGGAACTCTCTATTTTCTTTTTCTTTTTTTTTTCTGTAATTAACGAAACTCAACTTAATTCGAATGAGAAATGAGAAAAGAAGAAAAAGGAGAGAAGAAAACGAGGGAGACATTGAGGAAACAGAAGAGGGGACCGAGGCACCGTCCGTCGGATCCCAACAGCGACAGAACCACCCAGGGGCCACAACTTTGATTCAAGTTTCTATAAATGGGTTTATTATTACTATAACCACACGCGGTAAAAGCGAGGCCCAGGCAGGCAGGCAGGCAGGCAGGCATGCCGTAAAAAAAGAAAGTGAAAAAACGAGAAAAGCAGTCGTAGTCAAACAACACTCCGCTGCAGCTAACGTCAGCCGTCTAGTGGTTTGTAATGCATGCCTTCATATTTCATTTCCTGGGGAAACAAAAGCTGCCGCAAAAGTCGTCGTGTCGTTTGCTTTAACGGCTCTAAGTCTGGGCATGAGTCTGAGTCAGAGGAGCAGGAAGGAGGGAAGGTACGGTGCGTGTGTTTGCGTCAGTCTTTGCTCCACAATCTTATATGGGCTTATGTGTACAAATACATATTCGAATGTAACGTGACAAAGTTACATCATACATGACATGGGATTTGAAAAAGAAATGGCATTGAATTGGATATTCTAAGAAATGGAGGTAATTATGTTAAAAAGAATTGTCAAAAATTGCCGCCATGCATGAAGCATAAAAGATTTTGGAAAGAATTTTACTATATAGTAGTAGTATTTTAGAAGGATAATTAATATGAATTTACTTTTTTGTTTGATGAGAATTATTAAGTAGGAATTTAACAATATATCTTGATATGTGCTGTAAGGGCACATATTAGACAAAATCTTAAATTGAAATGAAAAGAAATCATAAGTACTGCCTAGTAGTAGTAATTAATAATTAATTAGGGTGGATCAAGGTGGTGAGAAAGAGAAATTAAGAGAGAGGCCAAAACAAAAACAAAAACAAAAGCATGGGTTGGGAGTACTGTCGTGAGCACTCCACTCCACTAAAATATATAAATCTACAGCGTCACCGGGACCGGGTCCGGCTTTAATGTTCGCGGCGACATGTTGGATGTCTCCTTGTTGGCTTGCCTCGGCCAAAACCATCATCATCATCATCATCAGATATATCACCCCATTTCCTAATTAAGTGCGCCGGGCCACTCACAAGTCACAATTCTAATCTACCTTTGTTAATTCTCATCACGTCCAATTAAAGAGGAATATACTGTGCAGTGCAAAAGATGATCATGATTATTATGATGATGATATATCAGCCAGCTTACGTTATCATCAACCCAACCTTGCATTTGCATGCTTGGTCTTTCCTTTAATCTGGATAATTGATTTTTGCTTGCGTAATTCATAATTAGACATGCATGCCCGTATGTTCGTTGTTCGATAAATTTAAACAGATTTATTTACCAGACGATTAAAAGAGAGGGAAAAAATTGACCGCAACCAAGTGGCCTGGTGCGGATAATTTTTACTGAAATAGTAATAATTAATGACCTTGATCTGACTATACTACAGGACGCAGGATACTGAAATTAATAATGCATGCACTTCCTTAAAAAAAAAAATGAAAGTATTCTTCCTTGCTAGCTCTTACTCTTTTGTTAATTTGACCAGATAATGAATTGAGGATTGGGAAGAGAATTAAAACTCTAGATGATGAGTGGTTAATTCTGGAAGGGAAGGAAGAAAAAGGCAGTGCCATATGTATATGATATGCCAACCCAACCATCCCATCCGATGCTGCTCCACCTCCACGCTCCACCACAACAGATTGGTTGGTAATCAAATTAAATTGACAAATGTAATGTAGAAATCTGCGATCTGCCTAACTGACCGTACAAAGCATGCATTGACATTAAAGATTGTGGTTGCTTTTGACCCGCTTGTCATTTCTGACGAATCGAAAGGAAAGCCGATAAAAAAGAGGCAAAGCCCGCTCTTCTCCAGCCCTGCCCACCCCCTCGCTCTTCCATCTCATCACAATTTCAATTCAGATCTCTTCGAAACAAACCACAACTAAGAATCTATCTACTTAAAGGAACAAAAAATCAGTGCCCTTTAGTTGATTTCACAGCCAGCTCCGGCGCAGCCTCTCTCCTCTCCTATTGCCTAGGCCTAGCCCCATGCCTAGCTAGCCCTCCTTCCCAAATTCATCAAATCCGCTTCCTACAATGTTGACTCTCCGCTCGCTACCTTAACCATTGTGTTAAATATCGAGTATAATGCTTATTGTGGGTACATTGCATGTTGTACGAATATTTTAATGTTTTATCATTTTACTGTGTAATATGTTACAGATTTTTCACTTTTTATATATATTTTATTAAAAACTCGTAATATATAGTAAATACTGTTTGATATGTACTGTAATATTTTATTTTTCACGGCTATTTTTTTTATTTTACATCAAAATATCACAAATATATAAAGCATTAAAATAAAAATAATACACATAACATATAATAAACATGTACTTTTATTTTTTTTGTTACTTTTCTTAATTAATACTCTCTCCGTCCCACATTTTTTACACCACTTTCCTTTTTGGACTGTCTCAAATTCTTTGCATTGTTTCCCCTTTTGGTAAGTTTTACTAACCTAAATGACAAAACAACCCATCTTTCCAATTCTCCTAAAAATTCCAAAATCCATTCAACTTCTCAATATTACCGATTTTAGATTTGGTTGCGACTAGGAGATCAAGGAACAAAGGACGGCGGCAGAGATCGAGCACAATGGCGACTGAGGATGGCATGGATTGTTCCGATCAAGAGATTCGCGAGGGTTGCTTCGATCGAGTGATTTGTGAAGGCTGCTTCAATCGAGCAAATTTGCACCTTCGTTTTGCACCGATCGAGCTATTTATTCACGTCATGGGTTGCTTCGATCAAGTGATTCATGAAGGGGTTACAACGATCGAGCGATTTACGACGGGGTTCTCGAGCAACCACAAATTGAAGCAACGATAGAGGCAATGAGTTGAGGCAGAGACGAAGGTCACGGTAGGGCAGGGGCAAAAGTAGAGGCTAGGGGGTCAAGAGCCCAAACAGGGAGGCAAGGGGCAAATCACTGACTCATACCATGGGTAGATTAGCAATTCGCGTGGTCGATTCATAGAGTGGAGGAAAAAGGTCGGGATGGAGGTGATGAATCAAGGCGGAGATGAAGGTGGTGTCGGGTGGTGATGAAGTCAGAGGCTATGAAATGTATCAAGGCAGAGATGAAGGTGGTGTCGGGTGGTGATGAAGGTGCTTGGGACTAAACGCTTGACAAATTCCAGGGTAAAACATGAAGAATGTGCCAAAAAAGAGAGCTCCTAAAACTTTGTGCCAAAATGAAATAGAGCAAACAAATCAGGATGTATAGAGTATAAAAATTTAATGGATTGTAACAATTTGAAGGTCATTGTGGTTTGAACAATATCCCCCAATTAGATTTTTGGTCCATGTTACCTCAACTGAATATTATTCTCATTTGCAGAATTTCTTGACTCAATACTAAAATTCCATAACGATGGATGAATATGTTGCTTTTACAGAACAAGTTAGGAAAGAAACGTCATACTTTGAGTCACCTAGAAACTTAATGTGGTATTAGAAAATGTATTGTTATTATTAAAGTATTATTTTTTTCTCTTATATCAATAAATTAGTGTTTAAAATATTATTTGTTTTGCTCTATATATAATATTCTTTTAATGTTTTTTGTACTAAAAAAATATCTTCTATCATATTTATTTTATTTATATTTGACAAATTATGATGAGAAAAATTAGAATATATATAAAATGTGTAAAAATAAATTATTAAACAAATTATGTCATCTTAAAATAATATTCTAACATATATTTTTTTTAAATAATAATTATATTTGGTGTTACATACCATATAATATACCTTAAAAATGCGAGGTACGTATACTTTATGGTAACAATATTTAACATCTCATCCTCAACCCACTGCCAATGGACACGCATAATTACATTACTAACTTTTTTCAGTTTTGTTTTCGTCTACATATTTACAACAATAAACATTTGCTCTATCATTATTTAATTTCATATATAATTACAATAATAAATTTAGAAGAAGGTACATAATTATGGTGAAGTGACAAGCCGAGTGGCCAGTGGAATATAAGGAATACTAATATTTTGCATGGTATGTTATTGATGATAAAATATGCAAAATTAATCAACTTTGACATGTAAAATTAATAGAGATGATATATAAATAAAAAGAGTTAATATCCTATATATCCAAGAGTGGTGGTCCACCCGTAGTGAATTTGAAAACTCCTCTTATCTCATTAACATCATTAATATGAGGGTCTTTAGCTTCAATATTAACATAACCCACTCCACAAAAGAAAAAGAAACAACACCTCCTAAACTTGTCTAACGCTTCAGCCGAACAAGCGAGAGTCAAAACTTGTTCCATCCGCAAATTGATTCCGCAAAAAGAAAAAAATTGCTTCAACAGAACAGCTCAATTTGATCCACTTGAATAAGCCAAAAGAAATTTTCTCCAACCACCGCAAATTTGTTATGCGAAAGAAAGATTTGCTTTATCAATTCGTTAAAAAAAAACAAGAAGAAAAATAACGGCTGCAGCCATTGTAATTTATTCTATCAGATGTAAAAGATTATTGTGAAGCAGGTACTCCCTTCATTCTATTTTGGATGATGTGTATTTTTGGACATAGAGATTAAAATATAATAATTTATATTGTTCTTTTCATTTTAACCCCTAAAGCTAAAATAAAAAAGTTTTGGATTTTGTATAGTAAAAATTTAAACAATAACTAGAAAAAACAATTATTGGCCCAAGGAGCAACCAAGATGGGTGAATTGGTTGGTTTAAAAAATTACCAAAAATGAGATTTTAATCTTTTAAATTAAAATGTAATTTAAGGAACTCAAATAAACTTATTCTAACTAGAAAATGACTACCAAAATGATCCTAAATTTTTCTTTTAAAGCTTATTTTGAAGTATTTTTTAAATCAAGCAAGTTCAACCAAGATAAGAAACATAAATCACCAAGCAATAATCAAGTAAGTAGAGGGAGAGAAGCTTGCACAAGAGAATTTTTATGAAGATTCGATATCTCCTTTTGAGAGCTTACTCATCTTCTCAAGTTCACCACTTAAGAGTTTTCTTTTCCACTAAGAATTACAAGATCATAAGAGCACACACTCCTTTGATAGTTCTCTCTACCACAACCACTTACTAGTTTTTATAAAGACTAACTAGAAACCTCACCAACACCCTTTCTCTCACTAGTTTTCCTATAGGCTAACTAGAAACATTAACAACTCAATGTCACAAAATGATATTTGCAAGGTTACAAGGTGGTAAGAACAATAGGAGTACTTTAAGCTAGATAAGCAAGTGATAACTTAATCTCTTGACAATTCATAAACCCAAGCTCTTTAAAGATGAAATCTCTTTTCTAGTTACCAAGAGTTCTTTCAAAAATGTTTCTTCATGAATTTATACTCCTTTGGGGGGCAAGGAGACCGTTGCATATTTGCTGGAGATGTCTGGAAAAGCTTCTGAAAAACTAGTGACCGTTACTCTATTTTTTATGCAAGAAAAGACTCTAGATTTCGTGTTAAGTTCTGAGTTTAACATTAAACTCGATTTCATCCTCCAAAGGTCATAAACAACTAAGGACAGGTCATTAAATGCCCTACAGGTCCATCTAGGTGGTGTTCTCTGATTCTTCCAGGTCATATTTTAAATTTGAGTTGAAATTGAGCCAGCTGAGAAATTTGGATAGAAGTCTTCAAGCTTGCAATTAACAAATTAAACACAGAGGTTAACGCGTTACCTAATATCTCAAAAAATAACCAATAGCTCTAGACTTCAAATTAAAGTATGTTAACATTAAAACATATACTTGAGAGCTAGGTAGACTTAGGTAATAAAAAGACATGTTAAACTGTTTCTTTAATAGATTAAACACGAAACAACCTAGACAAACTTGTCAATTGAAAATCAAACTTGATTCAAACACAAACAAATTTTGATGACCTATTAACTTATCTTCAAAAACAAGTTTCATCATCAAACTTAAACCATATTTTTTTTGAAGTAACACTTGAAATACTCAGAAATTAAATACAACTTTAACAAATTTATTTTGACTCAATAAAATAAAATTAAGTACATTAAAACAATACACTTGCCGTAATCAAAAATAAATATTTGATTGGAACAAATCCAACAAAGATCTTTTTTAGGTTTTGTGTTGTTGTTTTTTTTTTTTTTTTTTTTTGTGCGGGAAGAGTTTAAATAAGTGTAATATGATAAATTAGATGTTAAAGAAATACTTGACATCTTTCTAAGATTGAGTATTATTTTTCTTATCTTTTATTGCAAAATAGTACACACCTCTTAGATATTCAGCTTTGAGCATCTAATTGTTTGTATAATTTTGCGGATAATACTGTTTTGTTCAATCATGCCTAATTTTTTTTTGTTCGCAAATTGGGGCCAAAATTCCCGACCGCAATAAAACCCATTGTCACCTATCCGATCCGGTTTCCAGCCATCAATATGGAGGATGCTCCAAAGCTTACAATGCTCAGCAACAGAAGCAAGCCCAACATTGGTGCACCCAGGAGTTTTTACTAAATGCAGAATCTCAAGGATCGCTGATGGCGTTAAGAGACAGTCGTTGACGGCTTTATCCCACCACCCTTAGTCACCTCTTTCAAACCACAGAGCAGGAGCACCGCTTCCGGTCACTGGAGCCGAGAGACTGGAAAATGGAGTACAAGTTAAGCATTCGTCGTATAAATCCCAGATGTTATAGGCAATCCATGCTCTTACTTTCGTCGAGCTCGTCGCCTTCCTCAACTTTGCATCGGGGATACGAAAAACGGTTGGGTGAGGTCTGCGCTGCGGTCTCCACACTTGTAACGTAATGTACGTAAGTAATTAAATAGTAACGGTGAGTGCGGACGTAATGGGAGGGGGTAGGAAAATGTGGGCCGACACGACAACCGAAATCGAATCATATCCTTTTCTTTTTCTTCGCCGCTTCCCACCTGCCCAAACAGAGATACGTATATAGGACACCCAGCCACAAGTACTGGCTACCTTCTTCTAAACTCAGTAAACTTCTTTTCCCACGCCCTAGTTCTACACTCTACACTACTACTCCCTGTACTTTTGTTTCTTTCTCCATCAATGTCCCTCTTTTTTTTTTTTTTTTTCCTTACTCCGACAGGGCTTGTTGATAATTTAGGTAAGAGAAGTGATGTCGTGCATTGGACATGCTGCATACATACACATGAGCATGCGTGCCCATGTTAAGTAACTGTCATGCATATGTATGTCTAATTAAGTTGAGTATAGGATATTTACCACTTTTGTAATATATGTTTACCATACTGTTAGTACTATTCATCTTTGTTCTCTCTATATTGTTTGTTGATCGTTTAGTTAATACTGTTGTTTTTTAGTCAATATTATTGAATTTTACTTGATAGTGTTGTTCTTTTGTCCATTCATAATTACTGTTTAAATATCTCAACCCAACCTTCTACAATATGTAAATTTGCTTCTTCTTCTTCACTTCCTTCATCAACCACGCTTTTTGCTTACTTCTTTGCTGAAAGTTAATCGAATGGGTTTTATAAATTGGATCGAAGCATGCAAAAATTAATTTGGTTCGGGTAGAATCGGAGATTGATGAGACGAATTAACCCAAAAAAGATCCTCTGCGCTCGGAAAACACTTTTAGTCAGGCGAGGGTTGATGATTTGAGTCCTCTCCCTCTCCGATCTTATTCGGAGGAACCCTGATAATAGAAAAAGAAAAGACTGAAAAAAACAAAGGATCTGAGGTCTGGGGGACAAATCGGCGGGGACGTGGCCGGCCGTTGGAGACAGCGGGAGGAGGCTGTGCTAGTTAATATGACTACACATACAGTTTAAATGAACTAAGTATATGTTACTTATGAAAATTGAAATGAAATGTTGGAACCCCACCAATTTAGCATGGATATTTGTTTTTTAAAAAAATGAAATGGGATAAACTTGTCCACAATCACAATCAAGATCGAGTTTGGACTTTTTATTTGCTTAAAATTATATATATGTTATCTCCCTCTTCTAAACTAATTATAAACCGCATAAAAAGAATTCACCAATTTCATGTTCCAGTTAATTAAAGTGTGTCATCTCAGCCTCAGGCTGTAGGGTCGACGCAACTCTCAATGTCCGAGTGGTGGTGCTAATACTTTCGAGATTAATGCAGCCTTCCCAAATATGGAATATTTGATTGTCCATGTGGCTTAGGCAGTTGCTATAAAGTTTTAAGGCTCATAACTGTGACTAGTTATGTAACACAATCTTGTACCACTCTTATTTTAACGATCACCTCTAAAATTTAGTGATTCAATTATTTTTTGGATATTCAAAAGTTATCTACTACTATAAATAAAGAGTTTTTCAATGAAAAGAAAAGAGGAATGGAGACTCAAACCTGGATAAGAGATGTAAGAATCATGCCCCCTACCAGCTAAGTTAGGAATGCGGAACAAGTGATCCAAATCTAATCTCATGTTAGTACATTTTTTCTTTCAATTTATCCAACCATGCATGTGTTAACTCAATACAAGAAATTGATTAAAGTCATAACATGTAAAAATAATATCGAATATGAAACAAGGCATGAAACATATAAGCTAAAAGTTAATTCTGTTAGTACTGAATCTAGGAAGATAAATACTTTTTGTAAAAGTTGATTATTCCCCATTTTGTTTCTTGCCGCTATTTAGCTACTATGAAATCACATAGGTGGAATAGATTAAACCAAATACTTGTTGTTATGGGTGTGGTGAGTGGATATGTTTTACCTGATCCAAACCTCCTAAAAATAAATATGATTTGAATGTGAAAATTGTCCACCCAATGAATAATAAATAAGATGGGTAAGCTATTCAATGTAGCAGTTTGGATATAAAAATATCCTTACCCGACTCATTGATATCTCTATATATCTTACTTGCAGCTAAATCAAATGACGACTTTAAGACCAAAATTATATAATACTAATAATAATAATAATTTGAAATGAACTTGAAGAATAAAAGTCATCTAAAAACGTAAGGACCATAAATTGGCTTGATATGTACACGTATAATTATATATGTGGATATTCTAGAGCAATATCGAGCAACAAAGGTCGGTTCAAGTATCGATTCACCGGATCAGACGCGTCGGCTTACAGGGGGTGGATAGGCCGGAATATAGAGCATCCATGTTAGCTACCTTGAAGAAAGAAATGTGCTCTCTTCTTCCCTCCAATAGAAAATAGATGGAACTTTTCAACACTTTTTAGCTTACTGTTGGATCTGTCTGTTAGTTTCTGATATATATGGTTAACTAAATTAAAGTGCAAGAACAAATATAGTTAGGCAAGTGGGTTAATATGCCACTAATATATATATGTGTGTGTATATGTATATACGTATGTATTTATGTATGTATTTTAAAATAAATCATCTAGTAATTACTCAATTTGTTCCAAATTGCACAATTTACTTTTCAGTAATTAATATATGATTTTTTATTTTTAACATTTTAGTATATAAATGAAAAAATTTTATATATGAATGATAAATTAAGATCTATAATTTCTAAAAATATTTTTATATTTTTTTCTAACAAATAATAATATGAATAAATTGAAGTCAAACTAGTTTAAAAAGTTCAAATAAAGTAAAGAAAGTGTGACGAAGGAAATATTTTTTAAGGGATAATAAGCACACTAATATTTTTGACACAAGTAAAATGTCATCCTTTTTTTTTTAGATGGGGTTTTAAATTGCCAATATAGTTAGGCAAGTAGCATTGTTATCATTAAAAATAATCCATTATTTTTATTTATTTTTTATCTAAAAGTAATTCTTTTTGAAAGTTTATACTCTATTAATTAATAATCACATGAATAAAATTTTTATAAATTAATTAATTTTTAAAATTTTTATTATTATTTTCACCCGAATCTATCTTATAATTATAAAGAAGCATAAAAGATAACATTATTTAGGACATCATGCCCTTAGGGGGTAAATAGCCTTTGCACCGATATTCTTTCAATCCGCTTTAACAGATTTATTTTTCTAACAAAAGGCAACTGAAACCGACCAATTCCCAAATCCAAGATATACATGGTCAGGCCGTTGGGAATATTCAAATTCGAGCCCATTAATCATCTGCATGCGTGGCACTTACACAGAATTTGTAAATTTTCTACACGTATTTTGCAATTCAACGTTCGTATAATTTTACACAAAAGTATGGAACGTTAACGGGCTGAGTACGTACCTAAAGTATACGAGTGCCAGTGCCACTAAATTTTTAGAAGTTTTAAGTTTAGGCATGAGCTGAAAGTTTAAAAGAAAATGACATATTGTTCGGGTTTCCTAATACACAATTGGGCCAACACGCAAAACCAGTCAAGCATGAACTGCTTTATGTGTTGTTATCATCGTATGATTGCCACGTGAAGGTACGTAGTAGGTGGTACAAATATTTTTTTTATTATTTTTTAAATAAGATATTGTTGTATGTCATGATATTTTATAGTATTTTACATATTGATTATTTTATATGTACATTTTATCATAATATTATGTTATATTATAAAATACCATAAAATATGTATCACGGTATTCTATTTTTGTGGGTCACGTATGAGATATTTTTTTTATCATTTTACATAAAAATATTATTTATAAATATGTAAAAATAGTAAAATATAATTAATATACATATTTTAATATAAATATTTACTTTTATTTTTTGGTTGGGTAAAATCCATGTTGAGTCATCTAACTTATTTTTGTGTCCTAATTGGGTACATGACCTTAAAATTATCATAACGAGTTACCTTTCTTTTTATTGCACGACTTTCATAGTTAAATTGGATGGAAAATGATGATGTGACATTAAATAATACTAAAATAAATTTAAAATAGCAACTTTAATCATCAAGCTGTTTTAATCACTAATTCTAACTCTTAAATTTTCACTCAAATCAATTCTATTCCATAAACCCTAATTTTTCATCTCTACTACCACCTCCCAGCTAACCACCAACCATTGACCATCAACTTTGAGAATGTAAATCTACAATTTGATTGGTCATTTCCTACCAAAAACAGCCCATGAAAACAACGAATCTAACCAAAACTATTTGTGGTGGGCCTAAATTAATCCTTTACACATTCGCTTCTATGGCCATCCAAATCATGCAAACCCTGTCGAAGTTGCTATCATCGAACCCATCTCTAGACCATGATCGTCAAACCCATCACTAAACCATGGTTGTCGAAACCCATCGCTAAACCTTCACCATTAAACCCAATACTAAACTCGCTGTCAAACGCTCCATCGTCTAAACCATGACTTCATGGATCTTATTACTTAGATTGCCAACCAATTCTCCAAATCCCAGCAGAACGAGAAGCAAGGGGAGTTATGGGTATCGAGTGAACAAGGAGCAAGGGGAGATAAGCAATAAGCAGTAGAAGGAGGAGGAAATGGTGGCAAAACGGACGGAGGAGAAAACGGTGGCGAGGCTGATCGCTAGAGGGTGGCTAACTGGAGGGCAATTAGTGGTGGGGCCGACAGCTGAAGGGCGGTTAGCTAGGCGGTGGTTGTTTATTAAAGTTGGGTTCTTAATAATTTAAACAAACTCAGATTAGAGGAAGATGAACGAAAAATTCTAAAGAAAAGGTTTATGGTGTAAAACTATAAATTGTTAATAGAAAAACTTAAACGAAGCGTTATTTTAAATTTTATTTTAATGTTTTCTTTTACCACACCATCATTTTTCATCAAATCTAATCCTGAAATTAACAGAAAGTACTTAAATAAGACGTGCCATAAGAGGTAAGGTATCTTACTATAACAACACAAAGATTAGGTACTTATTTAGGACAAAAAAAATAAACCAGGCGACTCACAGTGGATTTTACCATTGTCTGGTTACTTTTTCTTTCACTTTTGCTTTCTTGGGGGAGATAGTCTTCTAGCTCATAAGTATTGTTATTATTAAAGCATTGTTTGTTTTTTTTCTCATGTATTAATAAATTGATTTTTTTGCTGAGTAATATTTATTTTACTTTATATATAACATTTTTTTTATGTTTTTTTGTATAAAAAAATATAATATTTCATATATATTTTATTTATATTTGAAGAATTATGATGAGGAAAATTAGAATACGTATAAAAAGGTGTAAAAAAATAATTTTAATTTATTTCCTCTAGGATAATATTCTCTTTTTTTTTCATAAAAAGGGTAACGGTATACGGCATGAGATATCATGCATGCAATAAAAATTACAATGTATAATATATCTAGTAGTAATAGTATTTAATACCTTAGTATGACTGGCTTATTAATGAGTAAAAGAAGTGTTATTTTTTTCTCTACATTAATCATCTACAACATTAAATTTCATCACAAACCAACCATCAAGCAAAAATTTTGATCATATCAATTATCAGGTGGTTTAAGAAAACAAAAAGGGGAAAAAAAAAAGAAATTGCTCATGAGTAATGCAGCAATAAAAAGTGAAAAATTTGCTTTATCACAAAACTGAGGACATCTTGTCTCAATTCATCTATATATTTTTTGTTTCACGAGTAGCCCCTTTATTTGTTTATATTAAAGACGCAACAAAATCAGAAAATGTGAGACATAATTATAACGTAGGTGGGAAGAATTAGACATAATTTAGCTTTAGGCGGGGACTTGGTATAACGTTTTTGTTTTGGGCTGGAAGAGTTTGCGCTAAGTTAAACTTAAAGGGTTATAGAGTCACTTTGAGTTTTATTGGGTTTTGCAATCCCAACTCGAACCAACCTGCTTTCATTTAACAGATTTCTTAGTTTTAACATCCCGAATAAACCTGCACCTACATGACTGTCGGATTGAATCGATTTGGATCACTTAGTTTTGTGGGTATCAAGTTGGATGAACACCTCGTCTAAAGTCTCTATTGTAGTTAAAGTTTGCAAATATACATGAAATTCTCAATAGTCACATTCACTTTTTTTTTTAATACTCCAAAACATCTGTACAAGTATTGGATAATGATATCTATGTTACTAGTTAAAGGGAGGAAGGTCACTTGCTTATTTCTTAAAAGGAAAAAACCTCAAAATTGCCACTAATATTTTGGGTTAAGATCAAATTTTCCATTAATTATTGTTTGTCCTAAATTTTCCACTAATATTTTAACATGGTTCAAATTACTCATTAGTACTTCAAAATTAGCATAGATTTGCTATTGACCGTTAAAAGGCTAATAGAGAAGGAGGAAAAGTAGCATATTTTGAAATTTTTAAGTTGATAATGTTCCCAACAGTAAATTGGATCTTAAACCCAAACCTCTAGTTCAAGTGGCTTTGAAAATTAAATACTAATGAGGAAGAGCTGGCAAAAAAGAAAACCTAACTAAGAAATCAAGTCGGGCCAAATCCACCAAACTAATCCAATATGGAGCTCTAAAACTGCAAGAGAAAAAGGATAAATTACCTAAAATCTCTAAGTTTGTTAAAAGTTACATTGTCATTTAAAATTTCAAAACCTGCTAAATTTTTCTCTTTTCTATTAGTCTTTTAACGGTTAGTGGCCAACTTGGGCCAATTTTGAAACACAAATGAGTAATTTAAACCATTTAAAAATGTTAATAGGAAATTTAGGATTATAAGTTTATTGGAAAATTTAGCCACAATCCAAAAATATTAGTTACAAATTTGAAACTTTTGTCTTTCTTCGAGTTAAAGGGTGAGAATCAAACCTCTCTTAGAGCAGTTGTCCCTAGGACAGCCTAAAACCATTTTGCTTCCTAAACTTTGGCAACTCAGACTTTTTACCAGTTTAATTTTGACCTAGGTTCTCTTACCCCTTAAGCATTGAAAATTAGTACATTTTACCCTTTGACTCATTTAGAAGGTTGTTTGTGTTACATAAGGATCGAAATAAAGATAAAATGAAAGATGAAGGACTAACTAGTCATTTTTCCATCATAAATTTCTAGTTATGTGAAACAAGTTGGGTATTAAAATTAAGTTGATTATACTTTGGCGCAAAATGTTGGTTAGATTATGTAAATTATACATGGTTGGTGGTTCCCTTAATTACTCGAATCTAGCAGATTTAAGTAAATGATCAAAATAATGTAAAAGTCAAGAAAAATGGTTTGTTAGCTATTCATTTTCCATTTTTCTGTCTTCATATAGGTTAAACAGTCATTTAAATGGGTTGTGGGGGAAAATATACTAATTCTCAAAATTAAAGAGGTGAATGAACCCAAATTAAAGTTCAAGAGATAAAATATTTGAATAATAAAGTTCAGATGGTGAAAACACTTTTAGGTGGAAGATAAATTGTTTATGAGATCTTGTGACCTACATTCACTTGTGAAAAATGCGCACTTTTTTTTTTCTATGATGACTTACTGCCTGTTAGGCAGCAGTTAATGCACCCGCATTAACACATTTTTTAGTACAAGCACATGCACACAGTGTGGGACTAGTAGTTTAGTCTTTCTTCCTGCCCTTAGACTTTATGTTATTTACGATCCTTTACCAACCTTTTGCTTATGTCTCAATTTCTGTAAACTCTTGTTGAAAACAGATGCCACAAACCAGAAGCTACTGTTGATCTATTTCAAGTCTCTATTATTTGTTTGCACATCAACATCTGTGCGATCCTTCATAGGTTTGAACTCTTTTTCTGGAGCAACCTTCAGCTCCAATTCCTCCACTATTTCTTTTTCAACTTCTTTTGAATTACAGCCTAAGATTTAATCATATTGGGTTCTTCAACAATTGTCTATTTCCCCACCTTTATGACCTTCATCCTTGTTGTTTTCCTCATCATTCTTACTCTCAAAATTTCCCTATTCTTTGTTCTCCAAATGTCAGAGAAGTCCTCATTCTTAGAAGCACATAATTACTTGGCATGTTGGGGATCAAGGAAGAAGTGCCATAGGCAGAGGGACCACCACCAAAAGAGGCAGTAAAAGGCTTGAAGATTGCCTTAAGGGCTATGGTAGTGGTGGAGGAGGTAGGCAGTTTCCAAGTAGAAGAGGCGGTGGGGAAAAAGATGGCTTTAAGGGCTATAGTGGCGTGGAGAAGGTAGGCGGTTTTCGAGAAGAAAAGGTGGTGGAGGGGAAAAGGATGGTTCAAGGAAAGAAAGGTGCTCAGAGGCATACGGGGCAAAAGCCAGTAAAAGGATGGTAAGGCTACGGCATAGGTGGAAGGATGGTAGGGTTGGAATCCAGACGATCGAGACAGAGGCGACTTGTCCTCATGCTGTAAATAAAGCCAACTATGGGGGCAAATAGAAACATTTTTTCACTTAGGGCCCCACCTTAAACCAATAACACATTAATGCATGTTGGTTAACCCAAAACGAACTAGGCCTTATATTTTTTTCATATACTAGTGAAAGGTGTCTCTTGCTTTTTATCACTTTGGCTGAAATGTTATTTGCTAAGATATAAATTAATTTATGGTTTAAAAATTTGATATCAGTAACAAAGTATAAGGTAAAGTCATTTTAGAAGTAAAGTATAGTTTTTTAAGTAGTACAGATAAACATTGATTTCTTGTAAATTTTAGGGGTTCCCTATATTTGAGATATGTTGATGATATTTTGGGAATTGTTGAGGATAAAAATTAAATATAAAGGTAAAAATAAGAATGTCATGGATAATTTACCTAAAAATTTACTAAAGTTTCTATTTGTCTCAAGTTTTTTGTATCATTCACCATTCATAGTAAATTAATTATGATTTTTTATCTTTAACATTTTAGTATATAAATGTAAAACTCTATATACAAATGATAAATTTAATTCAAGTTTAAGTCAAAAAATAAAATGTATTAATAAACATGAGTATTTAGAACTTTGGATAAGAAATTTGTACAAAATTCCATATGACAGCATTTAATTTGTTCTAGAAAGATTAACATGCTATGCTTATCTTTTTAACCATAAAATAAATTATAACATAGAGAGTTTTATAAAAAATTTTAGTAAAAACCTTTTAATATATGTGGTATTACTCGTTACCAATGTGTTGCTATTTTTTCTGTCACATCATTTTCTGCTAGGGTTGGCGAAACACGGTTAACGTTTCAATGGAAAGTGTAAATTTTCATAAAAATTAAGGACTAAAGAAATAAAAAATACAGTTTTATGTTTATGAAATATGAGGAAATATATGTAAATTTGGCAAATCCTATGAAAAGTTATTTTAGGAGGTTTCTGAAAAATTAAGACGCGTGGACGCATGGTAGGTGACGCCAAAAAGAAAAAAACAAAGAAAGGGCTGGGCTGTGGCTCTGCCTTGTGGACACACGTTCGTGACCTGTGTAGGGCCGAGCCATAGCCGACAACAAGGACGGAGACGCCGTCTGTCAACCCAACGAGTACTTCTTCTAAAACCTATGCTATGCCTCATGTCCGGCTATAAATTAAAGGGCGAATTTCAAAAAACCCCCTGAGGTTTAGTGAATACTTCACTTACCCCTCCTGTTTGGAAATTCTCCCCTTTACCCCCTCAGGTTTAGGGCGAATTTTAAAAAACCCCCTGAGGTTTAGTGAATACTTCACTTACCCCCTCCTGTTTGGAAATTCTCCACTTTACCCCCTTAAGTTTAATAGATCCTTCACTTACCCCCTTCCATAATATTGTAAATAATTTTAATTTACTTACAATGCTCAATTATTATTTAATTAAAATTATAGTCTTTACAGAATTGTAGATTTTTATAATAATAAAACATGTACATATTAAAATGAATACTTAAAAAAATAAAATCTATTTATATGAACTTTTACATACTGGTATATGAACAATAATGCTCTTGTCAAATGTGGATACTGTATTTACTTAATATAATTTCCCAATAATTATTGTATAATTACTAGAAAATTTAAATTTTCTATTATTGATGAACATTTCACCTAGGTGAAATTTCAAAAAGGTATAATTACTAGAAAATTTAAATTTTCTATTATTGATAAACATTTCACCTAGGTGAAATTTTAAAAAGGTGACAATTGTGATAAAAAAAAAGTGTAAAACCTTACTAAGCATTTAAGGGCGAGATTATTTTGCATTAGTTTTAATGTATTGTTGTACATTATTCTTATATAAAACTATTATTTACTTTATTTCAAAAAAATTATTATTTAATGAAAATTTTAATTTACTGAGCTTTACATTTTAAAAAGTCTAAACCTACCTGGACAGTCATAAAAATATTCTAAAATTATTTTTTAAACATATTAAAGTGTAAAATTTTAATAGATTAATAATTTTAGATAAATAATCACTCTATATAATATGATGCAAAAATGATACTTTTACTACTTAACTTACATATTGTCCATTTTATATACATATAATTGATAGTTTTATATATTAATTTAGATACTTTTACTTATTACATCATACATTTTTATTTTTTAAGGAAGTTTTGCATGTCTATAATATAATAATTATTTCGATTATATGTATATAAAATGAACAATAGGTAAGTTAATTAAAGTAAATCTTAGAATTAGATCATTTTTTCATCATTCTTATATAAAGTGATTATTTTGCTAAAAATATTAATTTATTAAAACCCTACACTTTAATACGTTTAAAAAATAATTTTAAAATATTTATGTGACTTTCCAGGCAGTTTTGGACTTCTTAAAATGTAAATCACGGTAAATAGGTAATTTGAGTAAATAATAATTTTTTTTGAAATAAAGTAAATAATAATTTTATATAAGAATAATGAACAACAATACATTAAAACTACTGCAAAATAATCTTGCCCTTAAATACTTAGTAAGGTTTCTACACCTTCTTTCTATCATACTTGTCAACTTTTTAAAATTTCACCTAAGTGAAATGTTCATCAATAATAGAAAAAAGAATTTCTTTCTTTAAGTAAAGAAAAATTAATAATTTAAATTTTAGACTAATTATACAATAATTATTGGGCAATTAGACTAAGTAAATGCAGCATCCATACTTGACAAGAGCATTAATGTTTAATAATTTAAATTTTATAGTAATTATACAATATTATTGGGCAATTAGACTAAGTAAATGCAGCATCCATACTTGAACAGAGCATTAATGTTCATATACCAGTATATAAATGTTCATATAAATAGATTTTATTTTTATTTTAAGTATTCATTTTAGTATTTATGTGATTTATTACTATAAAAATTTACAATTCTAGAAAGACTATAATTTTAATTAAATAATAATTGAGCATTGTAAGTAAATTAAAATTATTTACAATATTATGGAAGGGGGTAAGTGAAGGATCTATTAAACTTAAGGGGGTAAAGTGGAGAATTTCCAAACAGGAGGGGGTAAGTGAAGTATTCACTAAACCTCAGGGGTTTTTTTGAAATTCGCCCTAAACCTAAGGGGGTAAAGGGGAGAATTTCCAAACAGGAGGGGGGTAAGTGAAGTATTCACTAAACCTCATGGGGTTTTTTGAAATTCGCCCTAAATTAAAAGCCAAGTACATATATGTATTTCATTCGACCAACATTTATTTTTTTTACGGGCACAGCTAAAGGGGCATATTAATAAATAAAAATTAAGGCTTAACTAAAGAATTAGCCACTGAACTATGCTAACTCATGCAAGTTGGTTTAAAATTCAGTACTTATTAAAATTTAGCCTCTGAACTTTGAAAATGTATGTACTCCAGTCCATTTGCTACAGTACTAACACACATCATTTAGGATGAGGGTGAGATGGTGATGGTAACTAAGGTGGGGGTTGTTGGGGAAACATGAAGCTAATGTGGCAATAGAAGGTAGGCGACGGGGTGGAGCTTTTTTTCTATTTCTTTTCCTCTATTTTTTTTATATGTAGCAATGGATGGCCTAGGGTGATGAAGGGCAAAGTGAACGTGCAGGAATTGTGCAATAGACAAGATTTTGTAGTGGCTGACGGGGTCGAAGATGTTGTGCCCTCAGCCACCCATTGCCACCTGACCTTCACCCTAAATATCATCTGTTAGATACTATAGCTATTGAACTGAAGTATATACCTTTATAAAGTTCATGGGCCAAGTTTTAGTACTTACTAAGTTTTGGACCAACTCGCTCGAGTTGGGAAAAATTTGGGGGCTAATTGAATAGCTAGACCTAAAAGTTTTTAAAGACACCTAACATATGAGGAAAGCTGAAATATTAAATTTTAGAAATAATTTAAGTGTAACAATCCATTAATTGTAAATTTTTTATGATATTATTAAATTCAATTTAATACAAAATAATTTATTTTTATTTTTATATTTTTATGAAACTAAATTTCATTTGAAAGCTAGTTTTTTAGGTGTAATAATTCATTAATTATAAACTTTTTATAATATTACTAATTTTGAATGATTTTTTAGGTATTAAAGGGAAATTTTCATAAAAATTTAATAACATCGTAATTTTTTTTTTGAATGGATGCCATCTACATAATATTAACTTTTAAATGAAATTAGTTCTAAATAAAAAAGATGTAAAATAAAAATAGCTATTTTAAATTAATGAGCCACTTTTTTTAACTTAAGTTAATTGACTTATTTTTACTTTTACATCTTTTTTTATCTGAAACCAGTTTCATTTGAAAGTCAATATTATATAGATGCAATAATCCATTTGAAAGTAAATTTTTATGATGTTGTTAAAATTTTATGAATTATTTTAATGCCTTAAATGAGAAAAATTCATAAAATTTTTTGTGAGAGTACAAAAATTATATTTTTAATAGATTATTGCAGCTACATAATATTAGTTTTTAATTAAAATTAGTTATGGGTAAAAAAATACATAAAAATAAAAAAAAATATTTTGGAGTCAATTAATTTAAGCTAAAACAAACTGGGTGTAAGTTAACTTAAGTTAAAATGAATTAACTTTAAAAATACTAAACTTTGATCTTATAGTTCTTGCTAGCTCAATATGATTCACATGGACATAGGTATCAAAACAAATATTTTCCATCACCTACTACATTACAATATGAGTTTCGTTGTGACATCGATTGTTTTGTTCTTTCTATATATAATAGATGACAACTGAGAAGACAAGCACTACAAAATAAATACACAAAAATGATTGACAATTGTTGTTGAATTTCAATCATGATAAACATTTAGTCGCTCTTACATGGGCCATGGGTAATCAGGGACTGATTAGGAACTGAAAACGTTAGTCGTTGCTCAATTAGTCACTAGTCAATCACTAATTGGCATAAAATTTAAACTAGTCAGTTGCCGGTTAGTAGTAGCTATGGCCAATCAATCACAATTCAGTTGCCCTTAGCATTGAAAACCTCTCCTAACAGCTCCTTCTATCTTATTCTTCCATTTCCAAACTTGTTGCATCTCATTTCTCTCATTGTTGCATTCTCCTTCTCCAAGATTAGTTGTAATAGTTTGCTTTAGATATCTTCCTTATTCCTTTACTGGTATTCCATCCCATTCCACCGCAAACATATCATCCAATGCTTGACCTAGGCGAGATGCAGGCGTCGTTTACTCATAGCCCTTATATGACTTTGCAGACACATCTTGGAATTTACATATCTGAGACGCAAAGCTACTGATCTCGAACAGACAGAGGACTAGACCTCTCACAACCGTTGGGCTCAGGGTGATTGAGCTGATGATGTTCAGCTTCTACCAAAGGTGGACTTTATCCGCAACTACCTTCGTCATTCTTAAGGATTTTGATTTATTTTTTGGAAAAGCACTTTAAATAAATAGTAAATAGAAAATGAAAATAAATAATAGAAATTAAAAATGAAAACTGGCTTGAATATCCAAACGTTCCATTTTAGTGAGTTGTAGTTACACTTTGCCTCGAGAAGTTTGATGATAACTATATTTTCATTTTTCTAACTTTTTATGTCTCTCTTGTCCACGGATAGTTGTAAATTTACAAGAATGGAGAAGGCGCGAATTCATGAGAAGAGAAAAGAAAACTGCCAACACTTGTTATTCTCATCTCGATTAATCCCTCGAATCTGAAGACAAAGAAGCTTGGAAGAGCTGACTCGTGTCTTGAGCTAACCAAGTCTGCTGACGCTCTGATGAATAACTTTATAGATAACATTACAAAAATGCCCCTCCATTCAAAACACCGGTTTTTAATTCCCTCGACCATTCCCTCTATAAATACGCAGTAGAGGCCAGGCCCTCCCTTCACTCTCACTTCACTGCAACACATTCCTCGGAAACTTGTCTGATACAATATGCATTTCCAGGCGCAGCCATGGGCTTCCTACGTTCCGGAGAGGAGTGTGGCCGGCGACCCGTACGAGCGGATAGAGAGGCTAGCGGCGGAGAACGCAGTGGTGATATTCAGCATAAGCACCTGCTGCATGTGCCACGCCATCAAACGGCTCTTCTGCGGGATGGGGGTGAACCCGACGGTGTACGAGCTGGACCACGACCCCAGAGGGAAGGAAATGGAGAAGGCTCTCCTCCGCCTCCTCGGCGGCGCCTCCGCCCTCCCGGTCGTCTTCATCGGCGGCAAGTTGGTCGGCGCCATGGACCGCGTCATGGCCTCCCACATCAATGGCTCGCTCGTCCCCCTCCTTAAGGAAGCTGGCGCGCTCTGGCTTTGAGATATATATATATCCGGAAATATATAAGTATTAAGTTGATTAACTAATTTTTCTCCTTCCCCCTTTACATATCTTAACAGCTTTTGAAGACCCAGGGAAAAACAAAATTATACAGGGAATTAGGAAAAACAGAGGAAGAGGAGTGTTGTTTTGCGTTTGTGCGTCTGATCAGCCTGGGATGGTGCTAGTTACTACTACTAATTACTAGTACTACCATTTTAGGACGCGTCTCTTTTTGTACTCGCTACACTTCTCTGCTTTCAGAGATCAGGATGTAATTGCTCCCTCCTCTGTATAGAAAGCAAAATGCTTTTTCATGTTATGAAAAAAAAAACCTTTCTTTTTTTTTTGTTTCTATGATTAATTTGATTTAAATTCGTTTGACTTGTTAGTCTGCATAAAAGAGAGTAACCAATATAAAGTGAATAGTTAAACATAAAAATTTGGATATGAATTCAGTTGAACTAAGAAGGTTCAGTGAGTACAGTATAGGTTCGTCTGCTTGAGGCATCGTCGCCCTTAACAAGCCCACCGTGGTCCGAGACATAACCCTTCCCCAGCTGGGCCTTCCAGTTCCAGAAGAACAAAAAGAAAAAGAAGTAGTAAAACATTTAATTCATGTAAGCATAACAGAATGCAGGCAGAGAGAATTGTCTGGCCTTAGGACAAACATAGATGGGTGGGGGTGGCTGGTTGTCCCTGATTTGTTGTCTAGTTTGACTTTTGACAGACGCGTGGCCGAGAGAAACAGAGTATTTACTGGACCTGAGCACGGTAAAAAACACAATCACTGCAGCAGCTAGAGATTTGGGTTCCCTACAGCCGGTGCCAGCCACTGCTTGTATTTACTGCTTTTCCGGCATGAAACTAGCCGAGTTAACGTGAAGAGTGAAGACCTCGATCAGCTTGCCGCTTCCACAGTTTCCTCTTTTGTTTTGGTGGGCCTTTTGGGTGTTACTGCGAATTAAACAGCCCATTCGTACCGTACGACAGTCTCGTTCGCTAAATAATACTCTCCCCATCTCATTTTAGTTGAAGTATTTATCGGAGTAAAGAGATTAAGGTGTGTGTAATTTATATTATTTTTTTTAATTTTATCTATAGAACTAAAATTAACTTTTTTTAGATTTTGTGTAGTGAGAATTTAAATAATGATTAAAATTTTTTTTTTTTTAGATTTTGTACAGAGAGAGATTGAGTAAAAATTAAAAAAATATTCTTTATTAAATTTTGTATAGTGAGAGTTTAAATGAGGGTAAAAGAGTAAATTAATTGTTTAAAATTTTCTAAAAAAAAAAATATTTCAACCTTTTTGGGACATTAAAAAAGAAATATATTTTAACTAAAATGGGACGGAGGGAGTCCTATTGTCTACTGACATCTATTCAACTAACTAGGATAAAATTTTCCAAGCCAATGCCATTACTTGTAAACCTCATCAGATTAAATTTAAAACAACATATAACATAGCTTTATTGCTTTTATATGCTAGTTTTGTACAAGTTGAATATAATTGAAGATAAAATTAAGGAGAGTCGTCTAAAAGATTTAGTTTTATGTATTTAATTGAAGGCAAGGCGAGGCCGGTGACCGAGTAAAGGAGCGGGTAAGGTGGGCGGCCCGAATAAGATCACGCTGTGAATATTTGCTCCGACAAACATGTTTCTCTCTTTGCTCATTTGTCTACGTATGCAACTTTTTGGGGGGAGAAAAAAGTAGAAGAACAGTGAGATTTGGATTGACTAAATAATAGGGAGAAAAATAAGATTGGCAATGGCTAGGGAATAAAGGAAAGGATCTGATACATTAATTGTATTGGCGAGGTCACACATATTCATCTTTGATCTTTCAATATTCCCAAACCCCAGCCCAGGCGGGTGGGCTGAACTCTGTAGATAAGGAAAAAGGCTTTTGGAGGAGACCCCATTTCAGGTCGACTACGAATATTTTGACTAGATCATCATGGATTAACTCTCTCTATCTCATAAAGTTTATTATTTTTAAAATTTTTTAATATAGAATCTCTTTTTTCATTTTTTTACTTAAATGCATCATTGATCATTCAACTTTGACAACTTATATGAGTTAGTCTCTTAAATTTGGCTCAATGAAACTTAATCCTTCAACTTTTCCAAATTATGCAAGCTAGTTCCTTGGCTGCCGAGGAAAACTCAACTGTAATCCTAGATTTCCAATCTTTCGACAAAAGCACTCCATAGAAACTTTCACTTGCACCTAACTTGTGAATTAATAAATCTCACTAAATGGTTAACTGCATGATTAAATAATTAAATTATCTAATTCAAATTATAATTTAAGAAAACTATATACAATAATTTTAAAAAAGTTCTATATTATCAAGTAATTTAATTTAATTTTTGTATAATCTATCTATGAATAAAAAAAATCTCTATTTTATTTACTCCACTTTTACTTAGGTCATTTATTTTATACATATTTTTCTCACTTTTTTTTTTCAAAAAAAATAAAATATCCCCCAGTGCTTGAGGGTTAAGACTTTTTCTTTTTTCTTTTTTTTTCCTAAAGAGTTTATTTTACTAAAGACCAAAGAGTGCAAGAAATAATTTTGGTCAAAATTCAATAATATGACTTGATCATAAACACAGTATTCCTTTTAAATAAAATTAATTTGATGCTTAAATTATTTAGATAGATTTTTATCAGTAAATAGAGAATACAATAATACAATGAACAAATCAAAGTATCATAAAAGAGGAATTCTTTTCTTATAATACTTAATTTTGATGGAATTTAAAAAAATGTAGTATTTTTAATATATGCGATTAAATGTGTATAACCTTTCATCAAGCTAGAGTTATTTATAAGGATAATTTTTTTCTTTTAAATTTCTGTTAACTTGTCACTATATAATTAAAAGCCTAATCCCCTATATATGCATGTGATATTTATTAGAAGAAAATTTGTGATGTGGAAACCATATAAGATTAAAACTATCTTCATTTTGTAATAAAAGCTTTAAACTACTACTTTTTGAAAAAAAAAAATCAAATTCCTACATTCAAAATAACTAATGAATCTAAGATAAGTAGCTAAGAAAATGAAATGGAATTTTCTTATGAATATTTTTAATTTAATTTTACCAAAAGAAAATTAATTGTGAACTAATTAATCTGTTTGGATGTGCAAAGTGCTAGTATAGAAAAAAAATTTTATTGCTAATTTAAACCAAAGAAATTCTAAGTTAAAGAAGGATTTGTTTGTTTAGGCGGTGTTGGTCTTTTGGGAAGATGATATGAATAAACAATCATTTTGCTAAAAAAATAAATGATCTAAGTAAAATTAGATTGAGTTAAAAATTAATTTTTGCACTTTCAAATAGATTGGTTAGAATTAGATTTTGTCAAAAAAATAAAAACATAAATCATTAGATATTTTAATATTTCCTTTAAATTATCATATGTTTTTTGAACTTATTTTAGTTATGTAAATAATTTATTTAATTAAATGTGGTTCGCAATTTAATAAAATTTTTAATGCATAAGATGAGTGAGAGTGAGATGCTTTTGCTGAAAGAAGGGAAGTTAGGACTGAGTTTGTAATTTTCCCTAGCAATTGAGTGACTAACTCACACAATTTTAAGAACTTAAAGGATTAAGTCATATTAAGTTAAACTTTAAGAACCAACTCATTTTGGTCGGCAAAGTTGAGGGTTCAATGGTTCATTTTTGGCCTTTTTTTTTGTCGGTAAATTTCCATCTTATATACAAATTTGTACATGCACGTGTCACTTATAACAAGAAAAACCGAGTCAAATTCATTTTAAACGTAAAAGAAGGGGAGAAACTTTATGCGATAGAGGTAGTAGCTGTTTTTGTTTTTGTTTTCTATTTTTAAATATAAGGTTGCCTAGCTTGTTGCTTGAATCTGGGAGTTTAGGATACGGATACATAGAGTTAGTTCGTTTATGAAATGAATATTAAGATTTCGATTTGAAGCTGTGGGCTGTGGACAGCGAGCGGGTGCTACCAGCTGAGGACAGTATCTGATCTAATCCATCAATTTGGGTGTCTTTTTGAGTCATCATCCCGAAGAAAAGAAAAATAATTCACCAAGTGTCTTTCCTTTTCTTTTTTTTTTTTTAATTTTTTTATAAGAATCTTTGACATTCTTTCATTCCAGATGTTATGCTTAATTCCCTCGGGATGAATAATTAAGGCCGGGACCCTGTAGGCTGTAGCTAAGCCTTGCATAAATTCTACGTTTGATTATTCTCTGCTGTGAAGTCCTCCTCCTTGTTGGTCTCTCTTAAATCACACGTACTTCTGTTCCGTTTGGTTTGGTATTTACGTTTATGAGAAATATTTTGTTTTCTTTAACTTATGCTTCCCTATATGACGGGATGTTTGTTTAAAAAATTCACAAAATTTTAGATAAATAAGATTTTTATAATAACTCTCATGAAAGTAATAATATTCTCCTCTACTTTTAAGTAGGAAATTGATAATACAATAAACTGTGAAGGAAAAACATGCTTCTAAGATGTTACCCACTCCAAAGTATTCACTTTTTATAATTTCTTCCGTCATTTTTGAAAACAGGTTCCTCGTAAATATTTATTCCGCAAACATGGATATCACTCTTCCCATGTGTTAGTTATGATAATCTGGGCTTCCCAGCTTTTAAAGCTTACTTGGTCCAGGCCCATGAGTTTCATACGAACTAAACAATAACTATAAGCTTATGGATGAGTTGAACGGTTGAAGTACTGGGATAACCCATACTTTTCTCATTCAATTGAAAAAGAAAATCGGCACGCAGCCTAAGCCTGTTAAAGAAAAATCAATTACACGCCCCGGAGTTTTGTTCTCCAAGCGAACAATCAAAAGCCCAATTTGGACCATCGAATCCAAGTACTTGAATGGGCCTTCCATGCAAACTATTTAAACTCTGCAGGTCCAGTTAATGTTGCAAGTGCAACTCGTGTTTTTCGTTTTCTAAACTAAGAACTAGTAAGCGACCCGCATTTCATTGTAGGTTAAAAATAAATAAATAAACAAAATAAAAATAAAAATAAAAATATTCATATCGATTGTATTTATATAGAAAAAAAAGTGTTAAAAAAGTCATGAATTTAAAACTAAGTTATAATCAATTCAAATGTTTTGAAAAACAAAACATTAAAACATTTCAAAGTTGTTGGTAACTAATTTGGCTTAGTATTTAAGTATAAAATGGGGTCTTGAATGCAACTCATTAAAGTTTGGGGGCTTGAAAGCAAAAATTAAAAGTTTATAACATATTTTGAGTTTATTGAAACAAAGTGATAAAAATGCAGAATTTTAAAACTTGAGGACCAAAAGATACCATTGTAGACAAACAGAATCTATTTTGCCTCTGTTCCGAGAACAAGAAGTCGGGCTTCAACCAGAAGAGAGCACTGAAGTAGGAGTGAGTGTTGTTGAGTGGCAAAAATGCATAATTTTAAAGTTTAGGGCCAAAAGATATCAGCTAAGACAACAAATGACTTATTACGTAGTTTGTCTATTTTTTATTGCAGATATCCTCTTGCCGTGGTAGTACGAGGGACTACAAGTAGAAAGACTTTTTAGAATTGCTTAATTAGTTATCGTGTCCTTTGGATAGCCTAGTGGCCCTCCAAATTGACCAATTAACAAAGGTAAAGAGAGGGTGAGGTTGGAGGAGGTGCCCCACCCCCTACTATTTTTCATAATTATATTTATGATATATATTTGTATTCCAGAAAATTAAATAGTAAAATATATATAATAATATAAACGTTAGAGAAAGTAACAAAATGAAATGGTAAAGTATATATGATACATATCTTATGGAGTATTTCATAAGCTACAGTTGAAGACTTCTAATACTTGAACAAATATTTGCTTCAAGCCTTCAACTCGTAGGACTACTTCAAATTTCTCCTGAAGAAACTGGAATAGATTGCTCATATAATTTGTCGAGGTCCACGTGTCTCACACACACATACGCGTTAAATCTCCCCCGTTTTATTCCGGTCAAAGCGCGGCCAGTGAAAATATTCCCCTAGGCTACGGCCACTTCCATATGAAGCTCGCCTATTAACCAATAACCGTTTGCCACCTCCGCATGACGCACAACTGGACTTTAAATCTGTTTGAATTCGATTAGTAAAAGGAAGAGGAGATAAGGAGTGAAAAAAATGTATATAAATGGATTTTACAAATATTAATTTTACAAATACAAACAGACCAAGAAGAAAAGGCACGAGGCACTCGATCACCAGACTCACCACAACATCCACAACACTATTGGCGGGTGCACATGAATCAGATGAACGTTGAAACAGAAGAACTCTGCTCTTATAATGTCCCGAACTGACAAGCTAGACAAAAGTTGTCTACAATTTACTGACAGATTCGGCTCCAAATCTAACTTTCTCCATCGACTCATAAAAACAAGCAAAATTAACCCAGGAACAAATGAGAGACCTAAGAAAGTCCAATATCTGATTTATAATAATCACAAAAATAAGGAACAAGTATATTTTCTAAAAGGCGACGTCAAGATCGGGTCCAAGTTCCTGGAATCACCAACCCTCGCCTCTTAAAAATCAGTCACCAAAGCCTCTGATCCCTTTCTCGCTCCATCTTTCAATACAAGTCTACAAGGTATTTGTTTTCAAGATCCTGAATCTTTCTTTTTGTCTTTTTTTTTTCCCCTTTAAAAAAGGTTTGTTTTCAAAACTAGAAGAGAGTTGGATAAATTTGACTTAGTTGAAGCTCAGAGTTAAGATTGCAACTGAATCTGATAGAGTTCAGACTGTGAAGTTTTTTCTTTTTTTTTTTTTGCTCTTTTGCCTTTCCCCTTTCTCCGGGTGGTTGTTTGGGAGGATTCCTGAAGCAAGGTTTTGTAGACAAGCTCTCTGAAATTGGCGCACAGATTCAAATGCCGGAGGAGGACTTGGTGGAACTAAAGTTCCGATTGTACGATGGATCGGATATGGGTCCATTCCGCTACTCGCCGGCCTCCACCATTTCTATGCTCAAGGAGAGAATCGTCGCCGAGTGGCCAAAAGGTCAGCACTTTGAAATTTTGTTTGAAGCTTCATGTTTTCTTTTTTCCCGAGTTCCTGGTGTTTGCCAGTTTCTGCAGATAGAGTAAAAAGTAGTACCAGGTTTTTTGCCAGGTAGCAGCAGTGTTTTACGAGTAACAAAGATAAGAACTTTATCCGTTCATTTGAACATAAACATGTTCTGTTTAGGATCACTCGCCTCATATTAATGGCCCGCGGAATTTAATGTTTAAAGCTTTCAATTTGAGGGCTTTTTTCAGCAGCTGTTACAGTTTCACTTGGACTGTTCCTTTCATAATTAATGTGCATATTGTGTGAAATATTAATGGTTCATTTTCTTAGTTTGGGTGGTTACTTATCTTTCATTATTGTTTTGCAGTATCCGTTATAAGTTCTTGCTTTTCTGTCTAGAATTTGTCTGTGCGTGCTCCTCTCATTCTTTCTGTTTGGTTATCAATTCCCGCTGTAATGTCATTGACTCGCACCTTCTCCAGCAACTTCCATTTGGTTTATCTTACTGTTGAGTGCTAAACACTTCAGGCTTCTGGTGTACTTATGCAACCAAATTGTCATCTTCTCCAGCCACCTTTGTAACTCCAAATACCCAAATTTGTTATAGTTCCCCCCGAAGTATTCCAACCGCCCTGTTAGCTGGTTATCATATTCATGTGTTCTGAGTGTTTCACACTGTTCTTATGGTTTCCTCCAATTTTTGTTACTTAAGCATGGTAGATGGTTCCCATCAGACTGACTTTCATAGTTTTCTTTGAGTTTGATGGCAGATATTAAACAATGTGCTTATAGGCAGGGTCCAACGTGTTGCCATAACTTGTGTTTATGTTTATTCAACTTTTATTTTTTTTTCCTCTGTTTTGTGGGTTTGATGCATTGGATTTAGTTATTTGCTTGTTCACAGTTGCTATAGTCAGCCACACAAAAGCATTACTCTACAAATATGATTTGGGTGGTTAATACCAGCTTGTGTTCATTTGCTTAGTTTTTGATGCTTTTAACATTTTAGAACACCATAGTTCAGAAAAATCATGTACTAGTGATACTGAATCTGTTACACTTTGAAAGGGCCAGGTTGATTTGGATGCTCTACGGTCTCCTTGTATGCAGTTTTGCACAAAGGTCTTGATTGCAATCAAGAAGCAGACTTTGTGTTAAATTCTTATCTTCTGCTTCTTAAATTTGCTAGGGCACCTCTATGGGTTTTGTATGAAGTTACAAAAAGGATATGTTCAAGTAGCTCTATATTTCCAAAACCCTGTAAACAATTTCACCTCTTCAAAAGTTCTTTTTACATTAGTTCAAATAATTTGAGAAGATTTACTATTGATAGAAGGTCTTTCGATTCTTAAAGCTACCCATTGGTATGCATGCTTTGTAAGGACATAGCAGCCTGAAATCGAAAGTTTTTGAGTACACCAAACAGGTCAAACACCAACAAATGGTTTAGGTTATAATGAATTTATCATCCTTGTGATAAGTAAATTAAGGTAAGTGGCTAGACTGATTGCTTATCATGTTGCGTTGGGCTTTAATTCCTACATGATTAAGCTTTTGCTAGTACCACTGCAGCTACATGGTCAGCTTAGCTGTTGTGTTTTACATACTACGATCTTAAAGCCACGCCTGAATGGCTGATACCTAGCAAGTCATTTCAGTTGAGACAGCTTCCAAGTAATAATTTACTCTGGTGATTCTGTTAATTTCCATGTCCTCCTGATGTAGCAAGCCTATACATCTACAGAGTTTGGTGAACTTGCCTGTTTTTGTTTCTGCTGTTCTTTTCCTTGTGGCAAAGTTCAAATGGAATAAATGAAAATTTGGAACTTCTTTTCTTGTCAGCAATCTTGATGTTAAATAAGTGCAGTGCGTTTATGGTTATATTTCCTTCAATTGTGATCAAGGGTTATGGCAATAAGCCTCTCCCATGACAATTTCTTGTGTGCACTAAATGTTTATAAATTGAAGAAAAGCTCCCTCAAACATTTCAACAGCTCCATGGGAAGCATGGTTGATTATGGATAATAACCAATGATCCAAATGAGTGAACATTTTTCGGTTCTTATTTATTAACATTTTGTTTTGCCTTGATCCTTCATGTCTTCCACCCTGCCCCTGCTAGTCTAAATATGTATGCAGTCAGTTCTCCAAATGTGAACTGCCTGACAGGGTTTCCTTCCATTTGCTCAAATAAGATTGACTGAATGAGTGTTCTCGTTCAATAGTGAACTGCCGGACTGAGGTTTCTAGTTTTCCTTTTCTTCTTGTTCTTTGTCAGCAGTCCTCAATATAGATTGTTCATATACTGCTTACATGTGCTTTGGATTCTGACTTCCTCTTTTCCTTACCGCTGCTGAATATAAATGTCATGATCCTAGATAAGAAGGTTTCACCCAAGGCAGCCAATGACATCAAACTAATAAGTGCTGGGCAGATTCTGGAGAATAGCAAGACTGTTGGTCAGTGTAGAATACCATTTGGCGACCTTCCAAAAGGGGCAATTACCATGCATGTTGTTGTGCAGCCAACTTTGTCAAAGGCAAAAACAGGTAACTTACTCCTGGAAACATGCATCGTTCTTTTCCAAAACTTAGGTGGTTGGCATGGATAACGGCAAAGTTTATACTATAATTTAATTGGGTACTTGTTTCTTTCAGCAGAAAAGAAGGTGGATGAGCCTCCCAAGAGCTTGTGCTCATGTTCCATAATGTGACTATTGATCAGTCTAGTGAGGCGGCATTTAATCCTCTAGAGTCTGCTCAGGAATCTGTTGTCTGGAAGAGGAAATTAGTTGCCAAGGCCGAGCCATCTCTCATTGTACTATGAAAGCAGTGCATGCTGATGCCGGTAAATTATTCACTTCATAGAATCATAAACATGGGTGTAATTATATGTGGTAATTATTTCTTCTGCATCGATTGATATACCAGGGAACTAGCTACTTCATGCTTCATCCTGATTTTAATTATGAGATCATTAGATAAACTGTTACTGGAACCCCAATTAGAACCTTGCCTCATGGGGATACATGGTAAATTTGGAATCCACTTGTATGACATCTTGCCGTCTATACCTGGGACAAGTCTTATCGCCCGATACAGGTAGCTACATGGATTACTCTTACTGACTACCCTTTCTGCGTTGGTGTGAATCTCAGTCTAAGCTATGAACAAATGCCAAATGGTACTTGTATGGCATGTTTACTTGAATGTGAATTTCTTGGCACTTTACTTGGAATAAGCTGCCCAAGAATTATAATTCTATATGGTGCAGTAAACAAAGAAAATGAGATTTTGATAATTCTCCTAACCTTCATCACACATCGATGTTTTCTTTAATTCCCTGTAATCTGCGCCTGTAGTATCTTCTGCCAAACAGGCTAAGACACTTGTCAAGATATATAAAGTGAGGACTTCTCTCAGGAGAGCATTTTCTATACAAGGCTTTAGACTAGATTAGATGGTGTTTTCTTTTTCTTAGACCCCATCCTTTCAAAATAACTAACCTACATTTGTATCGGTAGCTGTATTCTATCATCAATATGTAAGAGTTGTAGACAAAGACAATATTCTAAATACGGAAAATGAGACATTACTTCATTCATTTTGTAGCAGAACTCAGAAGCAGTATTAGCAGAATGTAGTGAGCCCGATTCTTACAAGTCAAGTATGTGCTTTTCATTTCTATAAGACCCCTAAATGACGATTGCCCCTGCCATCTCTATGCTCTGTATTCACCTCTTGCACAAACAAAACAAGCTCAATCCTGCTATACGTTTAATTTGTGTATAGGATAGAATGCATTTCTATTCTGACCGAAAAGAAGGATGCGAAGAAATCAGGAAGAACTATACAAAAGTGAATGATAATAAATTTATGTGGCAAACAACAAACTTGAAACTGTTGGATATATATGTGGAATTTGTTTGAATTTGAATTGCTTGTTATTTTGTCTACCACATAAAGGTATAGAATTCACTTTTGTCAAATTCTTTGTACCTGTAGCAATGTCCGATAAGATGACTTACATGTTGGAACTAAGGAGAAAAGATCCCAAATTGATGACAAGTGAAATTACACATTGTGTTGAAGATGAAGGCGAAACTGAAGCTGAATTATATATGTAGCTAACATTGCCACGCAGAGGCCGCAAGTATGGCTCGATCTTGCCAGCCAAGAAGCAAGCAGCCTTTGTCCTCCGTCAACCTGTACCCCTCGCAGCTGTAGAGACCCAGTAATATCTTGGACTGTGTCACCGCGTTCGAACTCAGCGACACCGCCTTGAACCCTTTTGCTTCCATCATCTTCCGCCACTTTACCAGCCTCTCGTGCCGCTCGATCCTCTCCGCGCCCTCAAACGCCACGATGTTCCTTATCTCCGGAGCAAATATGTACTGCTCCACCTTCGCCCTCTGCGCCGAGTCCGGCGGGAAGGTCGCGTCCAGCGAGTCGAACATCGCCGAGTAGTAGTGCAACGCCTCCAGAAACCTCCCTAAAAAGTAGGGCCCGTTGTGGCTCGCCTCCTGTTCCACCAGGGTCACGATGTTCGGGGCCTGGTCCCGGATCATGGTCAGTAGGTTCCCGAGGCAGTTCCCGGGGACGCGGTGAAGGCGATTTACGGCGTTGACTGCGAGCGCCTCCCCTACACGGCGGTTGAACATATGGGGCTTTATGTCCTCCAGCTGTTCTCCGATGGCGTGGAACTCGAAGGGGATGTGGAGGGAGTGAGCAAGCTCAGTCAAGCAACGGCCTGTCTCGCGGACGGACTCGATGGAGGGTCCAACACCAGTTATCCGGAGGAAGGGGGCACCTCGGGGGCGGGCGGCGAGGGCCTGCATGAAGGCGGGCCATTGGTATCCCTGAAGGATGTCGAGGTCGATGACGTGGACGCGCTCCTCCGCTTCGAAGGCCTCGAAGATGGCTTGATTGGCGGTGAAGTGGGCGAATTTGATGTAAGGGCAAGCTTGGTAGACGATCTGATAGATTTTGAGGACTTCGAGGGAGTTTGGTGGGAAAGGGGTGAAGGGTTTGGGGATGGCAGCAGAGGAGGAGTTGGGTTTGGTTGTGAGGGTGGCGGCGAGGCGGGCGCTGAGGGCCTCGGTGAAGCAGGCGGCTACACGCTGCATGGAGTCTCCGAGAGGCGAGACGACGCGGTTCAGGTGGTGGAGGTAACGGCGAGCCAGCATGTAGTCTTCTTTGGAGACTGCTTCGGCGCAGGCGAGAAGCAGGTGCACCAGTTGGAGCCCGCTATCTTGCTCCTCCTGCACGTTAATTTGTTCATTTTTCAGGTGATGAAATCAATTCAAGAGAAGAGAACAGAAATCTTTCGTGTATAGTATCGTGACGTAACCATTGGTGACACTAGCTAGCACTGAATTCCTTTTCCTAATAATTAAGATTATACGTACGTCCTTGGGTCATTTTCTCGTCTCCCAAAACAATATTTGATCTAAAGATAAATAGAACTCCAGTAATTATAACCTGCTCCGAGCTAACGGGAAGAGGGGCCATCAAGCCATGATTCATAAACTGCTCTTGCGACCGCGGCGGTGGTCGCTGCTGCTGCCCCGTCATCTGTCGCTTCTCCTCTTGCCGCTCCTGACGCAGTTGCTGCGACAACGACGTCGCGTTCCTCACCGGATATATCTCACTTTCCTCCGTCAACTTCGACCCCTCGCCCACCGACGACAACGAGTCGCTCATCGATCCGCCCAATCTCGAAGATCCATGCATACTCATACAATCCAGTCCAGCTGGAATTGTCTCCGGCGGCTCGAACAATTGCATCTTCGTCAAATCCTCGTCGTAACTCCCGTCCTTCTCGTAGTCGTCGTTGAGAAACTCCGCGATCGCCGGCAATGATAGGTTCTCGATCTGCATGAACTGGTTGTTGGGCGAATTACAGAACATCCTGTGCAGAGGACTCTGTCCTTTTCCCTTGGAGCTGGCGAAGGGACCGAGCGGCGACGGAAACCGAGGCGGGGAAGATGAGAAGCTTTGGCTCTGCATCGCATTGATGTAGCTGTAGGTCTGTGGAGAAGAAACGTTCCTCACCGGTGAGGAAATCATGAAATCGGCGTCGAGGTGGTCGGAGAAGAAAGACTCCCAGTCGGGTGATTGGACCTCGACCTCACCGCCATCGAGTTCGAACTTCATCGTCGGGAAGTTGAGGCTGGGAGGGATGAGGCTGGTTTGCTCAACTTCGGAGGAGAGATGGGTTTTGGACTTGGATTCGGAAGGAGATTCGCATGAATTCTCACTCTTGATCGATCCCATGCTGCTTCTAATGCTACACAGAATCAGTCATGCGGATGTCAACCCGGCCGCTTTGAATCGAAAGAAACTCTCTTTCGTATATGATCACAGATCGAACGACTCAATCGCCAGGTGTTTGATGAAATTCCGCTCAAAGAGTCTGGTACTGGCAGATTGAGATAGAGATAATTAGCCAGTGGTTTTTGTTATGAGAAGGAGGGAAGAGAGAGTATTTTGTGCCTTTTAACATTAACATAGCTACCTTCGGCCTCGGGTGAACTGGACAAGAGAAGAAGCGAAGAAGGGACAAAAACTTTGAGAGCTGAACGCAAGTTAATTATATTCCATTTTTTTATTAATTGTAGCCTTCAATGCTTACTTCCAATAACTAATTAATTGTATGCTCTATGCTTCACACTATTTGGTTGTTTCACTTTTTCGCCAATACATGTCTATTACTCCATCTGTTCCATAAATTTTGATACATTTGACTTTTTATTATATTTTAATTCAATTTTATTCATATTATTGTTTGTTAAAAAAAATCAAAAAAAATATATTTAGAAACTACATATCTTGAATTATCATTCATATACAAAGATTTTGTATTTATATATTAAAATGTTGAAAATAAAAATCATAGATTAATTGCAAAAAACAAATGGAGCAAAACTTTTGGGATGGAAGGAGTATTTCTTGTTTGTTAAAAAAAATCAAAAAAAAATATATTTAGAAACTACATATCTTGAATTATCATTCATATACAAAGATTTTGTATTTATATATTAAAATGTTAAAAATAAAAAATCATAGATTAATTGTCAAAAACAAATGAAGCAAAACTTTTGGGATGGAAGGAGTATTTCATATCAGTATTTTATTTTGGGTAATTCAAACAAAAAAGGGCAAAGGTAAGTGCAACAGACTGAGTTCTAAGTGCCTTCTCACGTAAACAACTTTTATAATTAGAATTAGAGTTCTGATTAATTTATTTAATGAGGCAGATGAAACTGCTAAAACTAATTACAATTATTAATTAGATGATTTTTTTAAAACTTTAATGCTAATTCCTACACTAAACTAAATAGGACCTAACATAAATCCACGCGGAGACAAAGTGCTAAAATTTGAAGGAGTACGTAATGTTCCTCGCACTAAAAAAATTGTATTAAAATCTTGTAAAATTTCACATGATATAATTTAATTGGTAATAAAAAAAAACTAACTGACATCTGTTAACTTTTCTAGTTCAATTAATTTCTGTGACCTAAGATTGCGTAAAAATTTTAATGAATTTAGCGAAGTTCAATTTAAAGACAACTTCAATTTATTTACGCGTTTACACGTGAGAATGAGGCTAAAAATATTTTACTGCCCCAAAATGTGTTTCAGCAAAATGTATGGATACACCATATTTTATGGAGATAAAGATTTTTTTTCTTTCACCCTTTGTTTGCAGTTAAAGGGCGAGCTTTAGTGGGTATAGGCGTATAGCCTTGTAGGGTATACGCGTATTAGTGGGTTTTTCTCTCGTCGGTTTATTTTCTAATGTAATTCTGAAAACAAAAAAAAAAAAAAAAGAAAAGTTTTAGCTATATTATTTAAATCAAGTTTTGTCTAGAAGTGATTAATAGATTAAAGAGGAAATTAAGAAATTGGGTGTAATAGGCACATGATATTAGAACCAACGAGCAATAGGCATGTGATCTGGCAATTGCATTGACAAACAATAAATAAATACATAAATAAATAAATATTTGTGGAATTTGGAGGACTAATCGGTGATTCCGCATCTGTGCACCTGCTAAACGACACTATAGCTGGAAATCTCCCATGTGGGGACCAATTTTCCATCCCCTCGGCGCCGGCCCACCTGTGCCGCGAACAAGGTTGATCATTTGGGTCTTCTTTTGCCTTCCTCACCGTTTTTTTTTGGTTTAAAATCCTCCCTCCAGTTAATTAATTAATTAATTGCTTAATCATTTTTTATTGCAGTTCCATTGAGATGAGTGGTAAATCGCTAAAAATAACCCAAACCAGTGAAAATGACAGCAACAGTGAATGTGTATATTGCAGATAAAGATACGGCTTTTTGCTAAGTTAAATATACTTCATACCTCTATATTTATATATATTTACATTTCAATACGACCTTTTATAGTATGAGTATAAATATATCAAATCTTATATTTTTTTTAAAAAAATAGAGATATATACAAATCAGAATATATACAAACTTGACATATAAAAAAAGTAAGTCATTTGTATAAATAATGTGTAATATATATACAAATAAAATCATAGATATGTCACAATTAAACATCCACAAAAGAACATATTTGAACGCACCAAATCCTGTTTTCCGTAAAAATTTGAAATATGTATAAATCAAATGGTAAGTGTGCATGAAATTTGATATATAATACAAGTGATAAATATGTATAAATCAAAAATATGTTACAGATATGTAAATGAATACACTTTTAAATATGAATAATAATGTATTTGATATTATTTTTAAAAATGAATTTATTCTTTTGTATGTATGTGATTATATGTTAATACAATTTTGTTTATTTATTTATTTGTAGTATAATATGATATATTTTTTTGTCCTTATAATTTTATGATTTTGTAGGAATTACTTATGAGTTATATGCATATACATACTAAAAAAACATTAGGGACTTAAATGGAAAAGGAAAAACAAATGAGGGATTGCAGAAGGGTTTGACCTTAAACCCTTTCTTTTTGGTCAAAACCTATCAAAGGGGCTGACGCCAACTGAGGTTTCTGGGCGTTAAGCGGCGGTCATGGTGAAAATATGCAGCGGAGATAAGAGACCCGACCACGAAGGAGAAGCACTGGCTTGGGACCTTTGACGCGGCAAAGGAGGCCGGATTGGCCTACGACAGAGCCTCCCGGTCCATGCAGACTAGCCGAGGAGTGGAAGTCACCAGCGACAGGAAGGACCTCATGATGGTGTGTTGTCCATTTTTTTGATGGTCGGCGATGGAAGGAGGCCGTTTGATCGATTTAATTTTTAAATAAGAAGAGGCGATATGTGCTTCTCAATTGGCTTGTTAATTAATGTCGATGCTTTTGATGAGAATTTGGCTGAGAGCAAGTGGCCAGAAAAGAAGAGGAGAGAGAGGAAGCGACTGGTGAATCGAAGCGGCAAGTGTTAGGATTGGGGAGAGGAGAGAGGATATGGTGGTAATTAAAAAATTTGACTGAAGGTATGAGAGTAACTGTAAAGGTATGACGCACATAAGATAGACAGGTTTTTTACCGTTCCACCTTTTCCCCTTAATTTCAAAGTTATTTCTAACTTAATTTTAACCATGAAAGGAGTTGGGTAAGATTGAGATAGTGTTGTGTCTTGCAGTTTGCAACGTATTAATTTAGCATGTCACCCCTCAATATTTGTAATTCGGGATACGTAAGCCAACTATAAATTATATATAGATATCAACTTAGACCATCATCGTCACAAATTTCTTGCATGTTAGCCGCTCTGAAAACATGTTTCGCCGCAAAGTAGAAGTTTCAAAGAAAATTTATACTACTAAGTAGTACATATTTGCAACTTTTACATCGATCAACAAGGTTGTTCTTACAGCAGCAATCTAACACGCCTAATATTGATGCAGATATTCTATTCGTTGTTACATGTTACTCTCAGGAAATTTTTCTTTCTTATACACTGGTAATCTGTTTACGAGAAAACGAAAAAAAGACAAGCGATATTTGGAAAATGTCGAGTGAAGGAATAATTCGTTTCACCAATTTTTTTTTTAAAGGAGAGAGATAGAGTGAAGGAATAATTCCTAATTCCTAGCTAGCACTGACCAGTTTTCGAATATAATATACTTATAATGTTAATTGAAATGTCGTGATCTGGTTAAGGATTTAACAGGTTAAAGCTCCCAGCTGTTGAATTTCTTGTCGAATTATTAAAATGAACGACAATTCCGTCGGCATGATTGAAAGTACACTTGCAAATGAAGATGTGTGAATAACGTATGCTTGTGCAGCTCACATATTTCTATGTTAATAAAGTTCAGTTTTACCAAAAAATTTTCCCTGTAGTATTATGTAAATAACATTCTTTCTCTATTAGAATGAAGACCGTATTTTGAAAATTTTGTTCCTTGATAAACAAGTACTAAAAAACATTTTTTATCATATGATGTCCACGTCTGAATACGGTGGCACAACTTAGAAATATTATTATACATACATTTTATATAAGGATCCAATTTTTACGAGAAAAATATGCTTATTTATCTAAAAATATCATATCAAGGACAGTGAAATTACATATTTTACTAGTTTTTAAGATTCCTAATTCACATGTTTTACTTCAAAGAAACTGATAGAGAGAGAGAGAGAGAGAGAGAGCAGAGAGTAGAGAGAATATTTAGAAGTTGTGCATTTGCCTTAAAGAGTAAAAAACTAAAAAAGTACTTAGAACATTGGAGAAGGTGTACTAAAATTGTCATTAATATTTGGTCCATGGAGAAATTTTATCACTAATATTTTTTCTTTTGCAAATTTGTCATTAGCATTATTTGTTGGATCAGTTTTGTTATTCCCAATTAAATGGTAGGAATATTATTTTTATTTAGAGTATATTCCATGACATGATTCTTAAATTAGTCCATTGAATTTTCTTTTTACCTGAACTTTTCATAACACCCAAATGAGCCAGAAATTTTTTATTTGTCCACGCATGTGCATTGCTTAACCCTTTTATTTTTACCTCCTCAATGTCACCAACACTACTAAAAAAAAGGGTTTTTCTAACAGCATATTTTCCAACGGACTAATTGTTGGAAAATTTCCAACAACCAAGGTCGTTGGAACAATTACGAAATTGAAATATGTAGTATTTCCAACGGCTTTAACCGTTAGAACTATTTATAATTAACACTGTTTGATTATTTCCAACGGCCTAAGCCGTTGGAAAATAATTAACTTAAACGCACTATTTTGAAAATTTTTATAACTAATACTGTTTGATTATTTCCAACGGTGTTAGCCGTTGGAAAATAATTAACTTAAACGCAGCTTTTTGGAAGTTAATTAAGTTAAACGCACCGTTTTGAAAATTTTTTCTAACGGCCATATCAATTTAAATCAATGCTGGCAGCTCTTCTTCAGTTCGTCGTCTTTAGAACTCTCTTCTCTCTTCCTCTGAACCTTCGTTCTACACGCATACACAGCACGTTCGTTTCGTCTCCCACAGCCAGATTCAGGTTGATTGACGACGACATTGTTGGATCTGGAGGTCAAAGTACTCGATCTGTTGGTAAGTTTGTGGTTTTTTTTTTTCGTTTTCATTTCGGGTATTTTTTTTTATTTTCATGGTTTGATGTTTAATAATGGTAATGGGTGGAAGAGTTTGCTTGTTGTGCCAGATTGAAAGCTATTCCCACGCATTTGAAGGAAGGATTTGAGGTAAGTTCGTTTAATACGTATTTTTTAAATTTTTTAAATTTTTTTTCAGAAAAATGGTTTAAATCCTGATTATGTAATGGTAATTTGGTTTGAAATATGTGAAATGTATGTGATTTGTAGTTGTTGATGGTTGGATGTGAAGATTTGAGGTTACCCATTAGAATTTCAAATTTTGGGCAAATAATAATAATTTTTTTCTTACTTTCGGGATTAATTAAAAATTAGGAAATAATTAGTTTTAAGTCAATTGTTTAATTGGGTAGTATATTTATGTGTGAAATTAGTACATTGTTAGTTTAAATGAGAATGTTTAATTGGATTTATTTTTATAATGATTTAAGTTTTGGAATTAATATAAAGGTACAAAGTAGTTATATTTAAGTAAGTTTGTTTGATTAATTTTGACCTTTAATATAATATCTGTCCATAATAATAATAATAATAATAATAGTAGTAGTAGTAAGAATAATAATAATAGTAATAATAATAATTAAAATAATAATTATTATAGTAAGAGTAATAGTAATAAAATAATAATAATAATAATAAACCCAACAAGAGTAGTAATAATTATAATAATCATTATCTATACTATGGATGGAATGCTTTCTTATGCTATGTATATTTTGGAGTTATGAGTACTTGGTGTTGAATTTGCTCTCGGATTGGATGTGTATAATGAGCATGACACATGAAAAACTATGTTTTCAAAATTTGAAAGATGTGGGCTTCTTGGTTGACATGCATTAGAATGCCACACTTGATGAACTCACACACCCTAAACACTTAAGTATAAAAGTGTATATGCTTTGCCGTGTGTTGCATGTAACCTCATAAGCCTGGCCTTGAAATGCAAGTAATTGACTAAAACAAGTGGACTTACCCTCCCAGGCCTTAGCCTCATGAATGATAGATTAAATCAACTAAAAGAAGTATGGCCGAGCCATAAAGAAGTAAACCACTATAGCTGTATTAGAGGTACCTAGATGATAGTTCTTAGAAGTATAGATGAGTAGTAGTAAAAATAATAATTTTAATAATAATAAGAGTAATATTTATAATACTAATAATAATAATAATAGTAAGAGTAGTATTAGTAATAATAATAATAATTAAAAATAATAATATTATATACTAGAGTAAGTATAGCCTAAAATAATAATAAGTAGAATAATAATAATAATAATAAAGTAACCCAATAACCCATAATGGGTAAACAATAATTTTATAATGATGACTAATCTAATTGAATTTCCATAAACCCTAAACCTATAATATATAGTAATAATAATAATATTTTATGAGCTAAACCCTAAATACTAAATCCGCAAGTTGAAAGTTTTAACTTACATTGTTTAATTGAGTGAAATATTAATGCATGCAAATAATAATAATATGTTGGCTATTGATATACGTGATTCGTGGAATTAATTGTTAATATGATTTAATTTATGAAATTAATTTTATGTGTTCATGCTTTCGTATATGTCATAAAGGTAAATATATAATTTCCATTTGTAGGACTCCATGGAACAAGAACGTAGTTGGATGTGTAGTAGTCGTTATTTACCTGGGCGAGTTGGGTACAAAGAGGAGTGGGAGACAGGGATTGAGCAGTTCATAACATTTGCTTGTAGTAATTCAGGTCATATGGATGGAAACAAAATACGTTGCCCGTGTAGAAGATGTAAAAATTTGAGGTTTAAGGATTGTGATGACGTTAGAGTGCATCTATATAAATGGGGATTCATGCTTTTTTACACCAATTAGACAGCTCATGGGGAGCCATTTAATGACCCGTCTCATCAGCTGTTTGATAATTCTGATTCGTATGAGCATGTTGAGTATAGTTCACATGTGAACCCATATGCTCAAATGGTATTTGATGCAGTGGGACCAAGTTCCCATCAGAATTTCACTGAAGTAGATGAACAACCTAATGAAGGTTTTAGACGGTTTTCTGATTTATTGCACTTGGCGACTACACCTCTTTGGGATGGATGTGATACGCATTCTGAGCTATCTACTGCAGTTCGTTTGTTAAACCTTAAAGCAGAATATCACATACCAAGAGGGTGTTATGATGGTATTGCGGCCTTGATGAAATCGTAACTTGGTCTTACGCATCTAAAAATTGATGCTTGTGTTAACGACTGCATGTTGTTTTGGAATAATGATAAAGATGCTACACACTGCAAGTTTTGTGGTGAATTTCGGTTTAAGCCGAGAAAATGTGGACGGGGTAAAGATAGAGCAAGAAAGACCATGCACCATTTACCACTAACTCCTCGCCTTCAGCTACTATATGCTTCACTTTCAACTGCAGAGCACATGAGGTGGCACAGTGAGCATTGATCCGAGCCAAATGTTTTAAAACATCCTTCAGATGGGGAAGCATGGAAACATTTTGATTCCACATACCCGTTCTTTGCTGCAGAGCCCCGAAATGTTCGCCTTGGTGTATGTTCTGATGGTTTTGTTCCGTTTGGAAACTCTGGTAAACAATATTCATGCTGGCCGGTCATCGTTACTCCGTATAATTTGCCACCCTGGATGTGTATGAATAAACCATATATGTTTTTTACTATATTGATACCGGGCCCTTGGAGTCCACATTAGAATATTGATGTCTATTTACAACCTCTTATTCATGAATTGAAGCAGTTGTGGGAGGATGGTGTCCAAACATGGGATGTTTCACTTAAATAGAATTTTCAGCTCTGAGCTTCAATTTTATGGACCATAAATGACTTCCCGGCGTATGGGATGTTGTCAGGATGGATGACTCATGGGAGGGTATCTTGTCCTATTTGCATGGAGGATAGTAAAGCCTTCCAGCTTGAGCACGGGAGAAAAACTTCCTTCTTTGATTGTCATCGGCAATTTCTAGAGTTGGATCACCCATATAGAAGAAACAGAGTTGCCTTTAAGAAAGGAAAAATTGAGAAATCATTGCCTCTTGAGCGTCTTCCACCTGAAACAATATTTGAACGTATCTCAAATTTGCCATCTGTAATTGACAATGGAGAGGTTTTAACCATATTAGGTTATGGTAGAACCCATAATTGGTCAAAATGAAGTATTTTCTGGGAGTTGCCTTACTGAAAGTATAATTTAATCCGCCATAATTTGGATGTGATAAATATAGAGAAGAATGTGTTTGACAATATATGGAATACAGTGATGGATGTGAGGAATAAAACTAAGGACAACGTGAAGGCTCGTAAGGACATTGAGATGTTGTGCAGTCGATCAGAGCTAAATTTAATTCCTCAAGCCGACGGTCATCAAACCCAAAGCAACTTTTACACTAAACACATATCAAAGATCTAATGTGTTCAATTGGGTTAAAACACTTAGACTCCCAGATGGCTATGCATCGAACCTTGGGAGGTGTGTTGACAGTAATGTAAGTCATATGTCTGGTATGAAAAGCCATAATTGTTATGTAATGATACAGAGGCTCCTCCCAATAGCCCTTGAAGCTATACCTGAAAATATTTGGAAACAGTTGACTGAGTTAAGTCAATTCTTCTGTGATTTATGCTTTCCAGAGTTAGATGTGAATCACATGATCGAGTTAGAAGCAAATATTCCTGTCATACTCTGTAAGTTGGAAAGAAATATTCCCCCTGCTTTTTTTGATTCGATGGAACATTTGCCGGTTCACCTACCTTACGAAGCAAGGGTTGGAGGACCCGTTCAGTATAGGTGGATGTACAAGTTTGAGCGTTGTATGCATGACTTTAAAATGAAGGTATCAAATAAGACTCATGTAGAGGGTTCAATTTGTGAAGCGTATCTAATTGATGAGACCTCAACATTTTGCTCTCACTACTTTGAATCTCATAGTCCATATATGGCAATTAGAGTACCTCATAATGATGATGGTGATATCTTTAGATACCCGGGTCGTCCATATGGTGTCTAAAGATATCGATATCTTAATGACAATGAATTGAGGGTTGCTACTACATATGTTTTACTGAATTGTAATGAGGTGAAGACGTAACTCGAGTAAGTGCCATAACACATATTTTCTTTATATATTCTACTATAATAATAATACTTTTTTTTCTTTATACACTTTACTCATCAAGTTTATGCTCCATCGACCTCTATGTATATTTTGTAGTTTGTTTGTTGATGAAGTGCGTATGCATGCACCAAATATAACAATGTCAGACCTGGATGTGTACATTGAGAATAACTTTGCTACATGGCTTAGAAACTATGTAAGTTACCTACACTTAAATTTTAGCCATATTTTGTTTCTCAAGGGAAATACATATTCATATTATTGATTATATGTAACTAGGTGAATGATGTGCGCAACAATATCACGGACCGCTTCTTGTGGGATGTTGGGTGCGGGCCATCACGTCGTGTTGAGACTTGGCCTGTTTATTTCATAAATGGGTACAAATTTCACGTTAGCGACTGGGGTCCCGACAAAGCAACATTTAACAGTGGCGTATGTATAAGGACTTCAGGATCAAGTGAGGTTGAATGTGATTTTTTTTGGGTGTTAGAAGAAATCATTCAACTCAAATATCCTGGATGGCCACAGAAAAATGTTGTATTGTTTAGGTGTGCATAGTTTGACCCTACTCCAGAGCGTGGCACTCGGGTTCATAAGCAATATGGTATGGTTGAGGGTCGTGATGGTCGCCGATATGGGAAGTTTGACTCATTCATTCTTGCCTCCCAAGCTGATCAAGTTTACTACACCCCTTACCCAACAAAGTCACGTGAAAAAACAGGGTGGTTAGCCGTTTTGAAAATCAAACCTAGACTCATCGTTCATTATAATGTTAATAACGTCGATGATGCATTTCAGGAAGAATTATTAGGCGGATTGAACAATCCATCCATAATTATGGATGACTCAATCGACAATTTAGCTGAAACAGGAGCGGGGGAAGCTGTAGAGGATGACATGCCGATCAGGGAAGAAACTTTGCAACATGATGATGAATCTGAGGAAGAGGAAGCCCTTGAAGCAAGTGATGAAGAAGATGAATTTGAATCTGGGGATACTGAGAATAGTGATTCAGAGGCACAATTTGAGGACAATGACGTCCATTGACTGTAATGTTAACGTGCAATTACTTCTAAAATGTAATGTGAACGTGGAATAACTTTTAATATGTAAATACTAAGTCTAAATTGACTGTGATAGGTGTAGTGGCACGAGCAATACTGTTTCCCATAATTTGCATTTGTAAAATATTGTATGGCTTTTAAAAAAATTGCAGATGCCACCTAAAAGAGATGCGGCGTATACACGTTGCCCAGGGAAAGGCCTATTTCAGCAGTTCAAAGAAGTGTTAGCAAAACCAATTGCCAGACATAAAAGGGCAGGCCAATCGCATTCCAGACATTCAGCTTCCTCACCTATAATAGAACAAGATGTTCTTCCACATCCCACCCCTCGTACAGGTGATATCCGCATTCCTCCAGTCGGCCGTAGTGCTAGTCGATCTACTCCGGCACCTGTAGCTTCACCCAATGGTGGGAATTCCATTGGTTAGTTAGCGGTATCTGAAGCCCCGATTCAGGTTCGCTTACGGATTACACCTCACGGTAACACGTAAGTAATGTAACATTTTCAACCATAATAGTTTATGTTAGGTGCAGTACGTTTACTTCCATTCAAAACAATATTTATTGTGTTGGAACATGCACTCCATGTAGCTTCCTTCCATGAAGAGCAACACGGTTGGTGACTAGATGCTTCACCACACACTTCAAGGGACATTATGACTGGATGAGCGCAAGCCCAACAGATATTCAGGCGTGGTGGCGCGTATTTGAGGTTTGCATTTTGTTCTCACATTTTCAACTTTACAAATCATGTTGGCAACTATACGACTCCTTATATTTTATTTTATGTTTAGGGATTATGTGAGTGGGATGCAGCCCACCATAATGAGGTCTATCACGTTTGGCATATGATGGCGGCTAATCATTACCGATCAACGCTGGGTGACATCTGCCGCGAGAAAAATCCTGCCAAACGGCGAGCAAGGGCATCCTTTATGACCGACGCACAGTATGCAGAAATGGAGGAATGGTGGGCTTCAACGGAGTTTCACGAGTGATTGGCGAGGGGTAAGACAATACGAGTATCATCATCGCAGTCCTCTAACTCGACTAGTGGATGCAGTGCTACTTATGCAGGAGGCTCAATTTCAATTACTGAACACCGAGAGCGAATGGTAAAAGTTATGAACCTCTTTTACACATAATTCAACTTATTTATGGTGTAATAACATTAATCTTACTAACAACCAATGTAGCGTGCAAAAGATCTGAAGAAGAGGGACCCTGGCTTGTTCAAGGTCATGCAGCAAACTCATAAGAAAAAGAGCGAGGAATACGTCAACAGGCGAACTGAAGAAGTGGCGGTAATTATCATGCAATAATAAAATTACCTTTTTACATACCATTAATTATAGACTTACTAATAAACTATATTTACCCTTATGAAGGCAAAGATAACTGCTGAGATCGACGAACTAACGCAGCAAATGGATGAGGAAGGAGGCGCACATGACATTGATGAGGTTGCGATAATGAGTGCAGTTGCTGGTGGCCGGAAGAAAGGGCGTGTATTTGGTCTTGGATCAAAACAACATGTTGTGCTTGGACGACAACGACTGGAGAATACTCCTGCAGCACATGTTGATGTCACTCAGATACCGGAGTTCACTGAACAAGTAGAGCTCGTGGTGGCGGAGCATACCGCACAACAAGCATCATATTATGAGCGGAAACTGGAGCGCCTTAAGAGGAGACAACGAGCTGAGCTGGAGTACATATGTCAACGAGTTGGAATTCTTCCGCCCACACAACTTGACAATGATATAGATGCCTTGGGATCCGATGAAGACTAGATCAGGTATATCACTTTACTTTGTGTGTTTATCAACAAACAAACACTTATTAGGAGACTATCACTATGTAATTTCAATTGTGTATGTTTTTATGTGGATTTATAACTATATTTATGTAATGATTTTGTAATTTTAATTATGTATGTTATTATTAAGATTTACAACTGCATTTATGTAATATCAGTTCAATATTTGATTACATACGATACAATAATTTTGAACCGCCTAAGCCATTTGACGTTTAAAGAAAAGCATTGGAAACAGAATAGGAATATAAAAAATCTAAAAAACCTACTTTTCCAACGGCTTTGGCCATTGGTAAAATTTCCAATTGCCTAGTCCGTTGGAAATTTTTCAAAATTTCCAATGGCCAAGGCAGTTGGAAATTAAAAAAAAAATTAACAGACGTTGGAAATTATCCAACGGCTAACAGTTGAAATTTCCAACGGCTCTCAACTGGGCCGTTGGAAAATGGACTTCCAACGGATGGATTTCCAACGGCTTCGTGTTGGAAATCTTAAAATTGCCAACAGTAAGCCGTTGGAAATAACCATTGGAAATAGGGTTTTTTTAAGTAGTGCGAACAAACCTTTATTGCTGCTGCTACTATTGATTTATTTTAAAACCCCAGTGCCTTCAAATCTAGTCCCTCCTATATCAATTGAACATTGTTTGTTCAGGGTTTGTCCTAAGGAAATATTGTTGAAATGTGTGACTGAGTGGAGTGTGGCACTGATGGTGGAAGGGGTGAAAGGTGGTGAAGGGTAAAGGTAGTTGCTATAGCGATGACCTTATTGAAGATATTGGTGAAATAATAAGTTCATAAACTTGGAATTAAGAGTGTTAGATGAAAAAAATTGGAATTCAAACTTGCATTTGTGTAAATAATTTTAACATTAAGTGGTAAAATTGCTGCTAACAGGTAAAGTTAGTGACAAAATTACAACAAAAAGATATTAGTGATAAAATCACTCCATAAAAAAAATATCAGTGTAATCCCTAGAAAGAGTATGACTTTTAACCTGTCACTGTGACATCGACTTGAGCAACAACACCAACAAGACAAGGTTGGGCAACTTGGAGTCATAGAGTTAAATATTGTGGTATACCACAGTATACTGCTTACCACGGGTAAACGATACGCAGTACAAATGCTTTCACATTTTATTATTTTATCACGTGGTATACTGCGGTATTTCACATACTGCTCACTTTTTGTGTACATTTTGTTTAAAAACCACGGTATACCACAAATAACGCAAAGTATGTACCGTGGTATGTTATTTTTCATGAATGCATGTGAAATATTTTTTTGTCATTTTACATCAAAATATCATAAATAAATAAAACATTAAAATATAATTAATACACATATCATAAAATAAATATTTAATTTTATTATTTTGGTTACTTTTCTTATTTAACATAAAAATTTAATGGTTATTTTGAGCTACCTAGAAACTTAATGTGGTATTAGAAAATGTATTGTTATTATTAAAGTATTATCTTTTTCTCTTATATCAATAAATTAGTTTTTTTAGTATTATTTATCTTGCTCTATCTATATAGCATTTTTTATGTTTTTTGTATTAAAAAAATATCTTCTATCATATATATTTTATTTATATTTGACAAATTATGATGATAAAAATTAGAATGCATATAAAATGTGTAAAAAAAACTATTGAATTTATGTCATCTTAAAATAATATTCTAATATTTATTTTTTTGCAAAACAATAATGGTATGAAACGTGGTATACTATGTGGTATACCTTAAAAATTTGGGGTGCAGTATACCTAGCGGTAACGATATTTAACACCTTGCTTGGAGTGCAATTTGATGGTGGTGGTGGTCGCCTTAAGTATCTTGAACTTGTTTTACTGTGACATGAAGCAGTTGTTAGACATTTTCTTCATTTTCTTTCGGAAAAGTATTTGCATACAGAGAAGAAAAATTAAATCTAACAAAAAAAAAAGAAAAATTAAAAGAGGCGGGTGCCCGAGATGGAGGGATTAGGGGTGGGATAATAGGACTCGTCATTGGATGTGGCGTGGGTGGGGTTGCCTATGCCTTGGATTTGCTCGAGGAACCAAGAGCTTGTCTTCGGCCCTTTTGGTGGCCTTCGTTCCACTTTCCATTTCTAAAGGGTTTATGTCACTCTTGCCCTCTAAATTATGTAGCAGCCTGCTGCATGCTTCTCAATGTACATGTGCCCTATGGGTAAAATATAGGTGGGAAAAACACCAAATTTTTTAGTTTGACTTCTAGATCAGATTGCACATTATAATTTTCTCTAGTTCTAACATATCCAATAAAATTATAGTTTGAGACTAGGTTAGTCACACATATTATAATTTAGTATTGAATATGTCATAAACTATTAAAAACGTAACAGTAAATGTAGACAGTTGTTGATTTTGAAATCTTGAGGTACTCATATAAATTTTAAAACATTTTAAATATTTTATGTAATTTACCATTTTATTTTTTCTGCAATAGCCATTGCCAATTTAGAGATGAAAGTGGATAAGATGTGAGTAGGATGGTGTTAAACCAATATCCTATCCATTATTTTGAATACTAAATACATATTCTATCCATCTTCCATCGATTTTACAATTTTAATATATTCATATGATATTCATTTTAAGGTGGTAGGACTGGATAAAATGCATCTATTCACTACATACTTCCATAATAAAAAATAATAATTTTAAAATAGAGTATCATAATAAAAAAAATTAAAATTGATCTACCAAAAAAACAATGTCATTAACAGGAGACAAATAATCAAAGTGTAGTAATCTAGCAGCAACATAACTTTCCAAGGATAAAGTGTTGTTGTCATCTGCAGCACTTGGCCCATTGGATAAAGAGCTCAGATATCACAGGGCCAACTAGGGATGAAATCTCACCGGCGCATTGTGGACCACTACATTGCTAAATTGCGGCTTTGAGCTATCCAAGTTTCAATACGCAAGGAGATTTCCTCTTAACTTTAAATATGTAATTTTTCAAACCCTAATATACTTGTAAAGATGCTTATGGGTATAAAATAAAATGTTGTTGTCACCAATTCAACACACACACACATGTATGTATATGTGTGTGTGTGCAGGTAGGATGTCGGGTAGGTAAACCAACATCCTACCCACATCTATCAAACACAAAGGAAAAATAATCTAAATCCGCTCCAAATCCATTTCATTGCAAAAAAAATCCTACTCATTTGGGTAAGATATACTCGAATACTCATTACGGTGAATATCCGTTGATATCCCTAATCACTATCCATCACTACATCCGCCATGAGTCTACCTAGAAATGATATTCAAATTAGTTATCAAATTCTGATAAAAAAAAAACCCACTTATCTAATACCGATATGTTTCTGATCACCAAATTTTAGGTATGACACTTGCTCTGCTATAAATAATAATATCCAATACTACCTCTTTTGACATCGCCTCTGTCACCCAAATGAGAATCCAACGGTTATTGATGGAATGATTAGCATAAAAAAAATAAAAAAAATAAATTATACAAAGTTTCTAAAGTTTGTTAAAAGTTATATTAGTACCTCAAGATTTCAAAACTAACCCATGTTTACCGCATTTAGAGCCTATGTCTATTTCGGTCCTAGTAAATGGGTCTCCGACACCATAATTTATGATGGAAAAAGGTCTCCGATAAGAAGACCCTCTTCATCCTTTTTTATTCCTTATAGTAGCTAAAGTGTTGAATGTAATGGTTGAGGAGGCCTTGGAAAAGGGGATCTATAAAGATGTAGCAGCTAGAAGAAATGAGTTGGTGATTCCACATCTTCAATATGCTGATGGCGTCCTGTTTTTCGGTGAGTGGTCAGAAGCAAATTTGATTAATTTGATTCATTTACTGAAGTGTTTTCAAATTTCTTCTAGTCTGAAAATTAATTTGACTAAGAGTAGAATCTTTGGTATAAGTGTGTGCAGTAAACTACTTGGCTTATTCAATTAATTACTCTGCTTGTAAATGTCCATTTACTTATCTTGAACTATCGATTGGCTCAAATATAAGTCGTTTGAGCTTTTGGAATGAGATTGTGGAAAAGTTTGACAAAAAATTTAGTACTTGGAAGGTGAGATTCTTGTTATTAAATGGAAAATTGACCTTGATAAACTCTGTTCTTAGAAGCTTGGCCCTATATTTCTTCTTTATGTTTTGTGCCCCAAGGAGCATTATCAAAACACCTGAGAGTATAAGGCTACAATTTTTTTGGAAGGGTAATGGGGAATGAAAGTGTTTGGCATGGGCAGGTTGGGATAAAATAGTGTCGCAAAAAAAGTATGGGGTTTAAGTGTGAGAAGTTTAAGACGAAAGAATTAATCTTTGTGTGGGAAAATGATGGTGTTGGTTAGAAATGGGAGTGAATCTCTTTAGGTAAAAGTGATCAAAAGTATTTATAGGAAAAGTAGTTGTCTAGATATGAGTGACGTAAAAACTTGTCCTGATGCTGTTTAGGGTGACATCGTCAAGGCGAGGTTTGAAATAGATAGGCTAGTTTACCATTCACAAAATCTTTCAAAAAGGTAGTTGGAAATAGGGAAAATGATAGTTTTTTGAAAGATGTCTGAGCTAGAGAGAAAAGTCTAAAAATGTTATGTCCTTGGTTGTTTTACTTAGATGAAAAGGCATGTGTTCGATAAGGGAACATGGAAGTTGGCAAGGAGATGTGTGGACATGAGATTGGAATTAGGTGAAACACTTAAGTGGGAGGGAGTTAGGGGAATTTGAGTCTTTAAAGAATGCTAGGGTAAATTGCACGATTAGACCCTAACCTTTAATTATTATTTCAGTTTTAACCTCAACCTCCAACTTGCACGTTTAGACTCCCTGACCTCATTTAAATATTTCATTTTGGACCTCTGGATGACGGCTCTCGTTAGTTCTAATGGAAAACACCACATCATCATAGCATTTTAGGGAAAATGCTAACTTTAATGCCTTAAAATCTTGTCCTTTAACAAATAATCCTTAAAATATTCCATTTTAACAAAAAAACTTTCATCACATCCATTCTTCAGCCAATCCTCTCCTCTATTTGTCTTTTGGTCCTTCGACCAACAACAGCTGTGCCACACCGCCGCGGCTAACACACTAGTGCTATTTCAACCATCATGACAAAAAGTCGATGCCTAAGTTGCATAAGTAAAGGCTCTTACATGAAATCAAAATGGATTGACATCGGGGATAAGGGAGAGGAAGAAAATTGGGGACGGATGAGTGAATCAGGTGAGGAAGGCAAAGAGTGGTGGGAATCAGGTTTGGCAAAATCAAGTGAAGGAAGTGAAAAGGGGTGGGAATCGAGTTTGGCGAAATAGGTGAGGGAGGCGAAGAGGGGTGCGAATCAAGTTTGGTGAAATTGAAGGTTGTATGAATCAAGAACATAGGAGAAGAAGGCAGAAGAAGGAGCGAATTGGGGATGGCGGAGAGGAAGGAGGCGATGAACAGAGGAGCAAATTGGGGACGGATGAGATGGAGGCGGCCAGAGGAGAGGAAGACAAACAAAAAAGCAAATCAGGGACGGAAGGGAGGGAGGCAGTTGGGGGAGAGGGAGGCAGATGGACGAGCGAATCAGGGACGAAGGAGAGGGAGGCAGTCAAAGGACAAGGAGGTGAATGGAGGAGAGGGTTGGCCGGAGGGGAGTTATTTGTGAAAATGAAATGTTTTAAGGATTATTTGTTAAAGAAAAAAGTTTTTAGCTATTAAAGTTAGCATTTTCTCCTAAAATGTTATGCTGATGTGACATTTTCCATTAAAACTAACACGTTCCGTTACCCCAAGGAAAAAAACAAAACATTTAAATGAGATTAAGGAGTCTAAACCTGTACGTTGGAGGTTAAGGTTAAAACTGAAATAATAATTAAAGGTTATGGTTTAATCATGCAATTTACCCCATGCTACTAAGTATTTGTAGGCTATGCCATTGATGGCAAAGATTCTTGGAAGTGGGAGCTAGATCAATCTGGTAAATTCACAGTAAAAGTCTTGGCCTCGTTGATTGATGATGCCTGCTCAGGCAACAAAATGGAACAATTAAGTTCGTGCCTCAAAAAGTAAATATCTTCATGTGGAAAATGTTCAACGAAGGGTTCCGACAAGGTTTAATCTCTTTCAGAGAGGAGTTCCAGTTAACGATGTTATGTGTCCTCTATGCAATAAAGCAATTGAAACCGTGGATCATATATAGTCTGGTTCGTTGCAAATATGCAAAGGCAATATGGGATAGTGTAAAAATGTGGTGGCAAGTCGGGACTATCTTTAGCATATATAGATGTGGATGATGTCTTGCGTGCAACAAATCTACATCGTCAAAACAAAACTTGGGAAGCAGCATGCTACACTACATTTTGGGCTACATGGAGACAACGTAATCAGGTACGTGGTTCGTAATGAAGCAAGCATCAAACAGGCAATTCTATTCTGAGAAATTCAGGTTCTTTCATACTTGTGGATTATAAATAGTTTTCCAAAAAAAAAAATGCTCGTGGTCTGATTGGCTGTCAAAATTGGGATAACTCTTAGTTATTTTGATATCTAGTTGTATTGTAAGGATTGTTGTTGTGTAAGCACAAGCGTTGGTTTTTACTTCTTGCCAACTAGCATCTTGCTAGTTGATGGGAACTGTAAATCAATTCATGACATTTTATCTAATAAATATCATTTTTCTGTTAAAAAAAATGTTGTGGCTAATCTAGTAAAAGAAAGCAAAAAAAGAAATACTAAATTTTACTTTTCCGTATAAAAATTTATACATATATTAGCCTCAATTTTTTTACTTGTAGTTGAAAATCCAATTAGGTTTTAGATTTTTCTATTGCAAAATTGAAATTGGCTTGTGATATGAGGAAAAGATAAGTGGTCGTATTGGCTCACATATATATAAAAGCCACATAATTAGTTTTTATTTTTTGGTGTAAGAAATCAAAATAAAGAGATTGCACAAAACAACAAGAAAAATTAGAGCTTATGGCAACAAAGTCGTGAAGCATCATGTAGCAATTTTTTTCTTGTGATTTTTTTATTATATATTTATCAATTTTATGTAACAAGTTTAATGATGATTTTTTGGGTCATCAAAACAATACTGAATCTCTATTGTTATGCTCGCTCGATGAGAAGAAGCCTCACCGGTGCCACAACAATTTTCGTAATTTAGAACTTATAATTGCAATTTCTTCAGTATTCAAGTCACTTACAACCCAATTTTTATGAGTTACTTTATAAGTTTTTTTTTATCTTTAATTTTTCACTTTAGTAGATTTGTTACTAAAATTGTTATATGACAATGAAGATTGAAATTAATAAGTTAAATATTTTTAGTCATAGGGCTCGAATTATAATTTTACTATATATTTTTATTTAATTTAAATATTTTTCTATATATAAATTTTATATTAAAATTTACTAAATGCTAATCTCAATAATACCAAGTGTATCATTTTCTCTTCCCCACCAGATTGCTCGGCTTCCCACTGGTCTCTCACATCACCGATCAGAGTACAATAACTAGGAAGAAGCTACGGTTGCCGTCGAGCTCGAGCGACGGCACCATCATCAGATCGCTCGACAGGGCGTTCGCCGCTCCGAGAACAAAGGCGCTAGCGAGGAAGGAAGAACTGAACTGGCGGTGACCCTGTTACAGCAGGTTGACTCGGCGGTGACAAATCTGGAGGAGGCAATTGGAATCAAGGCCAGCAACAATTCCACTCCTAGGATGCTGAATCTGAGAGGGTGGGGGGTGGGCGAAGCAGAGATATTTTTTTTAAGCCCTGTGTGCTGTGAAAGGCCGAGGGCCGAGGCTCGAGGAAGAGGAAGAGGAAAATCGAATGTTGGGCTAAATTCTGGAATTAATCATTAATGTTCTTGATTTCTTTCACTTTAGCCCCAAATTTTTTAATAAGTTAATTGATGTGTAGATATTGTGCTTTACATACGCACGAAATATAAGAAATGTAAATATCAGAACTTTTATTTATTATATTTATATATAAAAAATGGAAAATTAATGCAGGAAAATATAAAAGAATAAAAGTTAATTAGAACGATCATACGTAATATGTCGTGACATGATCTTGCATATATATTTTACATGATTTGTGTATATCTCTTACTTTTTTTTGTACATTAAATTCATATATATCTTTCGTATGATTTGTATATGTTTGTTTCTAGCTTAATATAAAAAAAATAAAATTTAATTAAAAAATGTTTGTTACTTTTCAAGATCTTATAATTTGTGCGTAAGTAGTCTTATGCTATTTGTACATATAAAAAAAATATAAAAAGGGGAAAATGCATTAAGTATAAAAAAAACAAGAAAAAATAAAAAAAATGGTTAAGAAAGCAAAAAAATTGAATAAATTGAGAGAAAATAAAAAATAAAGTCTAATATAAATTTGTCTCCTACCAAATATACATTTCAGTTATTTGATTTTTATACATGTCTTCCATGTACATATAAGATAGATTATATATGGAAGAAGTTGTTAAATAATGCGTATAAAAATATCTAAACTAAATTATTAAAGTTAATACTTGAAGCTTGAGATAATAATAATAATAATAATAATAATAATAATAATAATAATAATAAAAACAATAATAACAATAACAACAACATATACTTACGGCGCTATCAAATATATATACCCAAGCAACATATAGTTTACTTGTTTAACCAAAACTAGATAATCAATTGAACCCGCCCTTTCTGTAATCATCTCCTTATTCTTTCTTGTGATGTACCAATCTATAGAAAAATTAAAAAAAAAATCGTTGTCAGTAATAGAAAAACAATCTAATGCCATCCCAGTTTATAATAGATGGTAATTCTTAATAATTTTTATAAAATGCCGTGTGTAGTCATAGATGTGCAAGTCTAGCAGATCTTCTCTTTATTTTTCTGGATCTTAAGTATTGTTATTTATTTTTTGTCTATATAGAATAATTAATACTGAATGGAAGTATATTCTTTTTTTTTTCTTCCCTTATGCTTTTTTATATCTTTATATTGAAAAAAAGCGGCAGTTAATCCTCCAACTTAAGTGAAGGCGATCAAATATTGATTGTATAAATAATCCCTTCTTCTTTTGTATGCTTATATTTGTCCCAACCTTCAAATATTATGAGAGGAGTGGTAAATGCGTGTAGATGATCAAATAGATTTATCGATATGTTCAATCAATTTATAAACTCATCGCAAGTGTTATATGCTTATTGCCCAAAATTTATCTATATACTAATTATGTGTTAGAAATTACTATAGACCTGTATTAACTTTGGTTGGGGTTGAGTGTGACAAGTATCCGGCCTAACCGGATATGCGTAGAACTGTAGAACAAAAATATAAAATTCAAAAAACAGATCTTCAGGACACCGAGTTTTGCTTAGTTGGTACTTATATTGTTTTCCCAGACAATTATCCTTCAATTTGTAGTGTTTGAGTAACTAAAATATTATTATTTACTTTTCTTTGTCACAAATTTTACTTATTTATAATCAAGTACATGAATTACAAATTGCTAAAATACTGCTTAGGGTGATACTAACCTAATGAGAATCCTCCGGCATGTGAATGTAAGGGCGATCACTATTTGATTTAAACTGAAAAACATAAAAAAATATTATTTTTTTTTGAAAATTTGATTCGATGATTTTAGTTTTTTTTTTTGTTCAGTTTCCATTTAAACCAAAAACAACAAATCTTCTTTTCAGTTTGGTTTTCGCTTAGGCATTCACTTATTTTGATAACCGAATAAACCAATTTTTTTTTTATGTATATTTGGGTTGCTCCTCCTAGGCCTAATTCTATGTCTCACAATTTCTTGTTGGATTGCTCCTCCTAGTCCTAACACTAGAATGGCTCTCCATTTCTTATTGTATGGTTTTTCAGGTCAACTATCTTTCTTGGTGTTGCAGGTTCATAACCAGGTTTAAATGTAGTTTTATTTTAGTTATTTCAATTTTAAGCTGAACCAAACAAAAATATTTTAGTTTGATTTTATTTTGTTGTGCCTCGACATTGTGTTACGGTAGCTCATGTTGCTGTGACTTCTTTTCTCTCAACTTTCTCTTAATTGTTCATTCTGTTTATCCAAAAAAAGAAAAATTACTTTGGCTCCAAAACTGAATAAACTGAGAAATTCAATTCATTTTAACCGAATAAATCGAATCATCAGCCCCATGTAAATGGACATGTCCGCAGAAGCGTGGCTTTTCTTCTGCATGCTAGTACAGCCACTATTTAATTGTAAAAGAGATTCTCCTCCCACCAACATGAAAATTAATTAGGGGGTATTATATATGGATCAAACCCCTCAAATTACCAGGGATACGTAGATAATTTAGAGAACCAAAATCATATGCCGATCCACCAAAGTTGGTGAATTAATATTTAGGGGCTTTTAATCGTAATGTATTATAGTACCTCTCCACGGGCCTATGTGAATCTGATGACTTTTTAAAGAATGTAATATTATCACTGTTATGCTTCTGTTAATACAATGAATGACTACTAATTATTGTTTTTTGATTTGCAAAATAAGTTTAATTAATAATATTAATTAAACAAGTAGAAAGATAATTAACCGATGTATATATCCACCTTAAAATGTCCTTCTGTATATTGATGCAAAATCCTGTGGTTCACTCACGGTCACTCTTATTTGTTCCCATTTGTCCAAACCTTTTTGTTAAGGAGCACGGTAGAGCCGTTTAGATGGACCTGATCGAAGTCACCCAAGGTAATTAGATTGCGACAGGCTTAACCGCGGAAAAAAGGCCTAGTAATTAATAAATGATAAGATTAAGCCCATTTGAGAACAACTTTTGTTATCAGTATCAAAGGTTTTAATAATTTATTAATTGTAAATATAAAACCATTAAAACTAAAAAATTCAATTTTACCTATTTTTTACATAGAATTAATATCACTTTGAAACTATTTACGTAATAATTCCTTGGATTATATATTTTTTTAAGAAAATAATAATTTTTATGAATTTCTTTCATCATTCAGCTTAAAAAATCAATAAAATACCTTTTTTTAACAAAATAACTTTTAAAAATAGTCTTTGAACTCCTTAAATAATTTTCCTTCTGCCAAATAGACGGATGAAAAGTGCAAAATTATACATGCATTGCTCGCTTGCATTTCCTTAATTTAGTTACATATTTTGGATTTCGTGTGCTTATATACGTGAATTAATTGACAATATGAACATAAATTAAGTATTGAACTTATATCAAATGAAATTTTGAATAATAATTTATAGCTATAAAGTATAGATAATGTACACAATTTCAACTCGATTAGTTTTATTGAAAACAATTCAATTTTTGTTTCTTGGATTTGATATACTATTATAAAACATGCTTGGTTCGAAGAATTTAGAGGGAATCATTTATTTTCATTTGAGAAGTTTGGGGATCCAGGAAACTGTCTCATTGGCTGTTTGGACTTGCTAGAGACGACGCTATTGGCCGTATCAATACCTAGCAAATTTAGGATCAAGGCGTGCCGTGCATTTATCAACCTCCTCCCTACTCTCTAACTCCAATGTTTTTTGTAGCATCTGATTTGTGGCCTGCTCATTGCTAGCTGGGTTCTTCTATTTTATCGTATTTTATTCTATGCCATCTATATTAATTTAAGCACAAAAGTAAGTTGAATATTGGCCCTTGATACGAACAAAAGCAAATTTGAATGAAAAAAAGAATAATGTACTTTATATACGCACATACTAGTCTTTGATACATTCCTTGAATGTAGATGAAGTATTTATAAATGATACAATTGTTTACCATTTTAAATATTAGACATATATTATAATTTTATTTGATGAAATAAAGAAAAATTAATGTTAACTTAGTAAACTAAATAGACTGATACTATATTTCAAACTAAAGCCCTATGGCCTTGGACAAATTTCACCGTGTAGAGACACCTAAGATAAGTCAGGAGTTCGAACTCCGTATCCATCAATTTCCTCTAAGAAAAATTAGAAGTTTTTACGGAAAATTTACAAAAATCCCATTGGAATTTACCATAACCTACACTTATCCCCTTGTATATTAAAAAAACCAATACTTTCCCAAACCTCTTTTGTTAACTCCACCGGCTGATTAGTTAAGAGAAAAAGGAAAAAGCCTACACTACACTTATAGCTTTTTATCATGTAGAAGTGTAGAAGTCTAAATTTCTTCCATTATTACACTTAATCTCTCATAAAATTAAAACTTGTAACTACAACCTAAAATTGTTAATTTAATCATAGCCTCTCCTAAAATTATTAACTTCATCTCTTAATAAGTTCTAAACTTCTTTTAGGCTATGAGCCTCTATCCAATTGGACACAACTCATAAGAATTAACTTGCTTTTACCATCGATGACTTAACCTTATGTTTTTTGCGGGTTATTATTTTATTCCAATTTGCTTAAATGTAGTTACAATTATTGTTAATATGAATCCTTTAGAAAAGCTTCAACCTATATAAGAAATATTTTTCATGGTTAGCTTTCAAATGCCATTGATTCTAAAAGAAAATAACAAAATGAAAATAATACTTTGATATAATTGAGAACAAAAAAAAGTCAATTGCTAAAGATAAGAATTCGTGTTGTAATGGTAAAAGGGGTGGCCATGTAAGAAAAATAATGTATGCAATTTTTCCAGCATTTCAAAATTTAGGAAATGTCAAAAAAGTTGCTGCTTGTGGCAACGTGCGGGTTTTCGGGAGTCGCCACCAATCGGTTTACCTAGGTCGATTGGACACCTTAAAATTTGGTCTGCGAAAGTTCGGGGATCGGGAGTACGGTTACGCTAAAACAACTTTGTTATAGCGCCCAAAATTGGCACCTTAGTTGATTTTAATTTTGTTTTACTTTGCTTTTTAACAACTTCAGTTAATTTTTGAAACTAGGAATTTTAACTGAATTATTTAGTCGAATGTGGATTTTTGGTAATTAATTTGTATAAATTTTGATATTTCCGAACCATGGACTCTGCTGAGTCACCCGGACACGGAAGTTTTAATTCCGAACCATGGACTCTGCCGAGTCACTCGGACACGGAATTTGATGAAATTTTATATAATTTAATATATATCTAAAATGTGAATTTTTATTATTATTTTTATTTTTATTAAAAATCATTTGGCTAAGATTTTTATTTTGTTTAATAGAGGAATTAAAAAGTTATATTTTAAAAGGAATAAGTAAAATATAAAGTCTTAATTTTATATATTTTTATTCTTAAAAAATTTTGTTTCCATTCTTTTTATTCTTTTTACTGGATAAAAATTAAAAGTAACTATTAAAAACTAATTTTATTTTATACTTTATTTTAAAAATATTTTTTATTCTCCAAACCATTGGATCCTGGCGGATCATTTGGACATGGAGTTTAATTTTTTTTGTTAATTGTTTATTTAATGAATTTTAATCATAATTTTATTGGATTTTATTATTATTTTATTTTATTTATTTAATTATTAATTTTAATCATAATTTTTGTTGGATTCTTTTTATTATTTTTTCTTATTTTTCTTGAATTTTTAATTATTACTTTAAAAATATATTTAAAAACAGAATTGATTTTTGTTGTATTTTTAGAATTATTTAATTATGATTTTTATTAATTTTTAACAAAAGGAATAAAAAGTTAACTTTTTGTTATCTTTAAAGAAATAATAAAAACATTATTCACATAAAATTCTTTCTTTTTGTTTATTTTGTATAATAATTTGTTATTATTTTTTAACCAATAATTAAAAGTGAAATAAATTTAACCAAAAAAATAACAAAGTGGGGCTTTTTGGCCATCCACTTTAATAACACAATAATAACGACAATAATAAAAGTTAGCAAAGTTAGATGTTAATAACAATAAAAATAAAAGTTAGTAATGTTAGTTGAGTTAATTGTTAACAATAATAACAACAATAATAATAAAAGTTAGCAAAGTTAATAAGTTAGTTGTTAGTAGCAATAAAAATAAAAGTTAGTAATGTTAGTTGAGTTAATTGTTAACAATAATAACAACAATAACAATAAAAGTTAGCAAAGTTAGTAAGTTAGTGAGTTAATAATAGTAACAACAATAATAATAAAGGTTAGTAATAATAACAACAATAAATAATGGATATATAAACAAAAAGTTAGTAAAGCTTTCTGCAAAGACAAATGAAAAGGTTAGTAACCAAATTGAAAGAAAATAAAAAGATGAAGGATGAAAACAGAGTTTTACCCTAACAATTAGAATTTTGAATTTCCTGAAACGGGGACGAGGACGCGGGGGGAAACGGCGATGCGACGGTGGACGGGGCTGGGCACGGCGGCGTGCAGGGGGGCAGGGGTGAGGCGCGACGGCGTGGGGGCCTTCCGGCGTGACGGCTAGGGAGCTGGGGGGTGACGCGTGCGACGGAACGGGAGGGGCAAGGCGGGAGTGAAAAAGGGGCTGGACGGCGGCGTACGGCGGCGGCAGGAGGGGACGGGACGAAGGCGTGCGGCGGCGGCAGGAGGTGACGGCAGACTGGTGCGACGGCGACGGGATGGGGTGGCGGCAGCAAACAGCGAAGGAGAGAGTGAGAACGGAAATAGCAAGAAGATGGCTAAAACGTAATAAAAATAACGTTTGGGACTTTCTGGGCATAGGGAGGAGAGGCTAGGGATAAGTCTGATATTTTCTCTTTTTCTAAAACGGAGCTCTAATCTTTCTATATATTTTTTTTCATCTTTTATTCACATATTTTGGACCCCTATTTATAGGGGAAGGGGTGCTGGACTGTTCAAAATTAAAAATTAATTAAATTCAAACTTATCTTTTAATTTGGTAAAATGACAGTTTCAGTCCTTTACGTCTCTCAGACTCTGGATAAGTTCCTGAAGCTTCTGATTTTGACAATTTTGTCGTTTTCTGTTAATTTGGGCCAGAAACGTCCGTCTGGCCCAAAATTGATGCGAAAAATTACCCAATGCTCCTGGAACTTTCAGAATTTATCAATTTTTCCCAAAACTTCTCAATTTTGTCATTTTTACCTCAAACTTTTTAATTTTGTCATTTTTACCTCAAACTTTTTAATTTTGTCATTTTTATGGAGTTTTCTTTTTTTTTCATTCAAACATACACATATACACACATATATCATTTTAAATCAAATCTTCACAAAACAAAAATGTATTTTAAACTAATTAAAATTTTTTAGTAATAATAATAATAATAATAATAATAATAATAATAATAATAATAATAATTTTTTTTAATGACCGGACGAAATTGGGTGTCAACACTGCTAAAAGTACCCTTTATTGTAGGGAAACCAGCTAATTCTAATAAGTAATTCTAGAAGTTTTTCAAATAAAAGTGAAAATATCAACACATAAAAAATAAAATTTTAGTTAGGTGTCAAACAAGATTACTGTAATTCTGAAACACAACAAAGCAAGAAAAGGGGATTAATGGTCCATACTTAAATTATATTGTATACCTTATGCGACTCATGAATTTTAGAAATTTAAAATTAGATTATATTTTGATTAGGATTTTTGTATGCATGTTGTAGATATTATTTTAAATACTCAAATGTTATGTTACATCATAGAGGGTATAGGTCGAATTAATTTTAGGAGGGTAGATCCTTAAATTTATACCCTATCTATACTTGATTCATGTAGGATTAGTTTAATCCATACCTTCTTAAGATTTTATGGGCAAAGACATTCAGATTTATGTGACCGAATTTGGATAAGGTAGGAATGGGAAGGTTGCTTTATCATTACTAAAGAGAGGGTTATGTAAGATTTGGAATTTTTGCCTATAATATACCTTGTAAAACACTAACCTGAATAGATACGATGTAGGCTTTAGCCTGCAGGCCCATAGTTAATGTAACTGCCAGAAGCCGGATCAAAACTTGAGTTTCATACATTTGTAGGTTTGACCCAGTAACCATTTCAAAATGTGTCTGTCATTTATATGAATGTTTAAGTCTCTTTTAGGGCAAAAAAATTCATTTTTTATTAGGTTATCCTTAATTTCTCTCTTCAAAACTTTACAATGCCTTATGTTATATTTTGAGTAAAAAAATTTGAGTTTCTTCTATCTGTAGTGCCTGAAAAAAGAAAAGAAAGAAAAAAGCAAGGTGGACAATTCATAACGAGTCATAACCATGATTTGCCATCAAACAGATTTTCTTCGCATAAATCAGATTTCATTCTTAAAGAAATAATAATAATAATATACTTGCGACAAATAACTGGGGTTTAAAATAACCATATAAACGATAAATTTGTTGTCTATATTTATATTGGCATGAAATAAAAACATATCATACTAATGGGTAATCTACATTGTAGAAATACGTGAGTAACTTGCAATAAACGAATTGCGGTGGGGCTATTAAGTAAGATTATTGGGTGATATGAGTAATTAATGGGTAAAATTCATTTACGGTCCTCTTATTATATCGGCCATCTTAAAATGGCCCTTTATCTCCGAAACTTGCTATGTGGAACTCCTAGAATTCTAAACAAATCATATCAGAATTAGACAAATACATTTTAATTTTTTTCTAAAATCAATTTTTATATTTGATAAATTGATAAAATATAAAGTATAGATTATTTTTAATTTTAAAGTAAGATGAAAGTTAGTATTTAAAATCATATAAAGGACAAAAATACGAACCAAAGAAGAGAGAGAGAGAGAGAGAGAGAGAGAGAGAGAGAGAGAGAGAGAGAGAGAGAGAGAGAGAGAGAGAGAGAGAGAGAGAAGACAAATGCATTGGATTTAATGAATCCAAATTACTTAACCATGAGCATGCGCTAAAGAAGAAAGTGGGAGAAAAGAGGAAATGTGATCATGGACAAATTTATAAGAACATGCATAAATTCAAAAAAATTAAATTAAGATAATTTAAATTCCCCATTAATTGTAAAAAATGTCTTATTCATATTTACTAAAAACATAGTTTTTGAATAATTTAAATTAAGATTTCAAAAATTGATTTCTAACAGTTCAATGGATTAAAACAAAATGTTTTTAATATCTTTGTAATCAAAACAAAACTGTTGATAAACTAAGACCAAAATATACAACTGCTTTTAAATTAGATATTAAAACCTAACAATAATTTAACATTTAGGAACTTTAATTAAATTTACTCATCTAATATATTTATTTCCATTTCTATCCACTTAAAGTTGAAAAACCATGTAACAGCCGCTTAATTTCCTACCTTTTCTTTTTAACTTTTTCACCCGAGTCTTTTATTCTCGCTGCTTAGACCACCATTACAGCTCATCTTCCTCAATCCACTCCGACTACCAAGTCTACCGGGCACATCACATCACCCTAGCCCATAACACCGGCGCTATACTCTATATCACTTTTGTCTCCTTCTCCCAGTAGATATGGCCCCTTTCTCTCCTTCGCCTCCCTCCGCATCAACTGTCCTAATCTTAATAGTTCAGGGATCAAAGTGTGCCAGTTGAAAGTATGAGGGAAAGTTACAAAAAATCCCCTGTGGTTTGGTCAAACCTACAGTTTGCCCCCTTTATTTTGAGAAACCTACACTTTGGCCCCTATATTTTTTATACTGCCTGATAATAACTTCTGAAACTGTATTTAAACTCTACGATAATCATCTTTCAGTAATTTCAATCTGTCCAGTATTTTTTTTATAGCTAATAGATATTATAAACTATCAGTTTTTTCTTTCTGTAAATGTACTTTTCCACCTGTAATTATATATCAGTATTTTTTAAAGGTCGATTTGCTGTGAAAAAATATCAAAAATCTTGAAATTACTAGAACATTATTATCATATAGTTTAAATACAGTTTCAGAAGTTGTTATCAGGCAGCATAAAAAATATAGGAGGCAAAGTATAGGTTTCTCAAAATAGAGGGGGCAAACTGTAGGTTTGACCAAACCACAAGGGGGTTTTGTAACTTTCCCAAAGTATGAGGGCAAAAGGCAAATATACTTAACTGAAGTTGAAAGTTCATATATGCCATTGTACGTTTACATTTTTGCCGAAATTTCCCTTGAACGTTTTCATATATGCCCAACTAGCCCTCCATGTATTCAATTGAAACTTAGGTGTCATTTGGCCGAATTTTTGTAAACTGATTACACAGACACAAATTTATTCAGTTTTTAATAATTGCTCTCATGCTTTTTCATTTTGATTCATCACTATTCTGTTGAGTAAATTGCATAAATGGTCCCTAATATTTAGCCATTTTTTCCTTTTAGTCCCTAACTTGTTGAATGTTCTATTTTGGTCCTAAATCTATTATAATTGTTTCATTTTAGCCCCTCACCAGATGAAATTCATTAAATTAGAATAATTGTCTGATAGAAACTTTTGAAATTCTAATTTAAAAATTCGGTAACTGTCTTCTAGTAAATTTAAATAGTTTAATATTTTTTGACAGTAAATATATAATTTAAATTAGTATTATTTTTTCTGAATGAAATAAGTTTAATTTATAGAGAGAAAAAAAAATGATTTAAAATTTTTCTTAACTTTAAAAAAAATTATTATACAGATTAAATTTATTGTAAGACAATTACCGAATAGTTTAAATCATGATTTAAAAAAAATTTCTCAGAAAAATACTTTGAGTTAACAAATTTCATCAAATTAGGACCAAAATGAAACGTTTTTATAGATTTAAGACTAAAACAAAACGTTTTTAATAGGATTAGGACTAAAGAAGAATATTCAATAGGTTAGGGACTAAAAGGAGATAATAATAAAGGTCAGGGACCAATCATGAAATTTACTCCTATTCCATTTGAGCGTTCGTCAAGGTTTTGAACTTGGATTGGATCGAGGCTCTCCCAATTGTACAGAGAGCGAGGTTCTGAAATATTAGGTACTCTAACAGGACTCCAATTAACACACGCACCCCAACCCAAGCCCAGCCCAACTCAACTCAACCCAACAAAACAACAACAACAACGAGACTACGAGAGATCGATAAAAACAAATGTCAGAGCTCAATCAGCGGAAAAGGGTCGAGGATCGATGAATGCCATAATTTCCACTTTCCGTTCAAGTTATGTCTGCTTCGTGAACTAAACCGTAGTCAATAAAACCGACTTAATATAATTTATCAAAGATTCCACCAAAGTAGTTAAACCACGACGATAAGAAAGGGACTGTTTTTAATACTATCTAAATTGAAGAGGAAAAACAAATACATGTTTCTCATCTCACGTAATTGTTTAATGCGGTTCAAGATATTGCATCTATAGATCTGTTGACGGCTTACAACATAATTATCAGTTCAACTACTGTATGGGAGAAATCATATATTATCTTTTTTCTGGTTACAGTATCGCATCCTATATTAATTCTATTCAACATTATATCCTATATTACTTCTCGATCTCCTTGTGTTTCAGATCATGTCAAAGGCTGAAACACAACAAAAAAAGGAAAGTAAAAAAAAAAAAAAAGCATGAAAGAGGAGGGGAAAAAGGGAGGAAAAGAAAAGAGGGAGGGCGCCAAGGCAAGATTTGATCCTTTTGGGCAATAATTAAGCTTGTTGAACCAAGCAAACCTCCTAAATTAATTTAGCTTAACAACAATTAGAAATCAGATAACCTATCTGTCGTTTCCTTTTTTTTCCCCTTCTTGTCTACTGTTCCCCCTTATATATATTTTTTCTGTACGAACAATTACAAAAGCAAATTGGAGCAAATGACACAATTGGTACCAAATCTTTAAATAATTTTGCACATTAGCCAAAAACCTATAATTATTATTGCAAACCCATTCTAGATGAATTGTCACAATGGTGATTCGTTTCCTTATTTTTCTTTTATAAACTAATGTGTTAAAGCCCATCAAATTTTAGTTTTCTCTTTGAGTCTTAGAATGACAATCAAATTTTAACAAATATGCCAATTAACCAATTGAACGATCCACCTATCAAACTTTTTAAATTTTACCCAATTATTAGGTTATTAACGTTAGGTACTATAATTAGAAAAATGTTCAGATTATGTACCAAAGTGTAATCTAAAAAATAAATAAATAAAAATCGAAACAACTAAAGCGCCGGACTTGCAAGTTCAAAGGTGAGAAGTTTGAACAAAGAACTAGTTTCACTTGAGCCTGTCACATAAAAAGTTGAGTAAACGTTTAAATAAAATGCAAGACTGGTAAGCAAAATTGGGAGGCCAACCCCAACAACTAGCTCTCGTCTGACGCAAGTTAGTTCCCAAGATCAGTGGCCAACCTCTAACCCATAGACCAGAACACTTTTTCTTTTTTTTTTTGTATTCTTTAATCTCCATAACAATTTCTCAAAAACATTCAGCAATCAAACTAATCAGTTATGATTATCTTATGCACCATGTTCTATATACAACTGGCAACTGAAATATTGCATGTCCAGCCAAAGAATTGATAATGCACGGAAATGGCCATATTTTTTCAAGTGTAAAAAAACATTAAAATAAATTTAGCTCATAAAAGGAACACTTGTTTCCGTTATTGCTAACTTAAGGGGTAGTTATCCAATAATTGAGTTTGTTTGAACTATTTCTCAAAAAGAAAACAAAAGAGAAAGCAACTTTTTTTTTCTTTAGCATAGAAGGGGAAAAAATTTTTTTGAAAAGATTGCTTTTATGGATTTTTTTTAAAAGACCTAGGGATGTTTTAGAATTTACAAAAAGCTTGGCTAACAAAACTCAAATGACCTTTTGAAGAACTTATATATTTGGTCTCTACTCTTTAAATTATATGATTATGACGAAATGAGTGTATTTTTTGTAATACTCATTTCAAACCAAGCAATAAATTACTCTTATTAGATACCACTAAATTTTATCTTCTAACAATAAATTACTTTTGCTAGAGACCACCAAATATCTTTTTCAATGTCTCTCAATACTCTGAATTCTTTTTATTAATATACAAAACTCAGAAATTGTCACACGCTTCTACCAGTCTGGACATCTTTATTATTATTATTGATGGTACTAGATTTTCCTTTTTTGGGACGGGTTTAACGGCCTGTGACTCAGTATCTTCAAGTATAGACTATCACCATCCTAACGAATTGTTTCGCAAATGCTTGATACCCTTTGTGTTGATCTCTTTCTCAATCCCATGATGATATGTATACTCCAACAAGTAGCGATTTGGATGAAAAATTTTACTCATTGCTCGGTTTTAGTTGTGCATCGGGACGTGTATCTCCAACACATAATTTAGTTGCTTCGATTTATTCTTATATGATTTTGATTATAAAAAATTAAATACTATTAGAAATACGGAGAAAACCTTTTGTCGGGCCAAACAAATATCCACCACCGAGCAAGCCTCGTCAGCTCCTTGGAATCGCTTTCGTTTATCTACTTGGCCTCGGAGGGCCATTCACATGCCTTATATAACCCTCTACACAACCATTACTCTTCCATTCCCAAAAGCATCAGTTTTCCCCCAGCATTTTCCTGCAACTGCAAATTTTCAGTTTTCTTCTTTAGTAGATTCCTCTGCTATCCATCCTGATCACTTCCCACTTCTGCCACCCTGCTTAAACTTCTCACACATCAAACAGCTTTCTATTTCAGCTCCTTCACATGGTCTGCTTTAATTCTCTCTATACCAATTGTTTGACTTAGTTCCGCATTTAAGCCCTTCCACTGCTAATCTTAATTTATACACTTTTGTTTCTTCAGGTTGTAGAGATTGAAGGGTCTGTTCCGATGGAGAACGGAAATGGGAAATTAGTCCCCAAGCTCATCGTGAAGCAGAGCGAGCCAGAGCTGGTAGCACCAGAAGAAGAAACGGACAAGGGTCTGTATTTTCTGTCCAATCTGGATCAGAACATAGCCGTGATTGTCCGTACCATATACTGCTTCAAGTCGGACGAGGGGGGCAATAAGAATGCAGGGGAGGTGCTCAAGGAGGCACTGAGGAAGGTTCTTGTTCGTTACTATCCCCTCGCTGGCCGCCTCACCATCAGCGCCGAGGGGAAGCTGATCATCGACTGCACTGGTGAAGGGGCGGTCTTCATTCAGGCGGAAGCTGACTGCAGGATGGAGGAGATTGGGGACATAACCAAGCCTGATCCTTACACTCTTGGCAAGCTGGTTTATGACATTCCTGGTGCTAAGAACATTCTCGAGATGCCACCTCTAGTTGCTCAGGTTTGGTGTCCCTTTTTAACACTTCCACCTTTTACCCTTTTCCGTGTTAAGACTTAGTTATGTGTCTTGTGACCTCTGTCTCAGGTTTGTGACTTGTCTTTTTTCTTTCAGGTGACTACCTTCAAGTGTGGAGGGTTTGCTCTTGGGCTGTGCATGAACCACTGTATGTTTGATGGAATTGGAGCCATGGAATTTGTCAACTCCTGGGGTGAGACAGCCAGAGGCTTGCCTCTGAGCATTCCCCCTTTCACTGACAGAACCATTCTCAAGGCAAGGAACCCACCAAAGATAGAGTTCCTGCATCAAGAGTTTTCGGAGATTGAAGACAGATCCGGTACTGATGATCTCTACCAGGATCAGATGTTGTACAGATCATTCTGTTTCGAGCCTGAAAAGCTTGAACACCTCAAGAAGAAGGCCATGGAAGATGGTGCTCTTGACAGGTGCACCACATTTGAAGCGCTCTCAGCGTTTGTGTGGAAGGCTAGGACAAAATCACTGAGTTTGCTTCCTGACCAAGAAACGAAGCTGCTCTTTGCTGTGGATGGGAGGCCCAAGTTCAAGCCACCACTTCCAAAAGGCTATTTCGGGAATGGGATTGTGTTGACAAACTCAATATGTCAAGCGGGTGAGCTATTGGAGAAGCCATTTTCATTTGCTGTGGGTCGGATTCAGGACGCGATCAAGATGGTCACTGATAGTTACATGAGATCGGCCATCGATTATTTCGAAGCCACAAGAGCCAGACCTTCTCTGTCTTCAACTCTACTGATCACAACCTGGTCTAGGCTGTCTTTTCACACCACAGATTTTGGTTGGGGCGAGCCCGTTTTGTCAGGGCCAGTTGCCTTGCCGGAGAAGGAAGTGATATTGTTCCTTTCTCATGGGAAGGAGAGGAAGAGCATTAATGTGCTTCTGGGCTTGCCTGCTCCTGCCATGAAGATCTTCCAAGAACAGATGCAAGATTAAGAGGAGTAGAATTTATATTTAAATAATGACGATGTTTCTATTATATCATCTGTCCTTCTTATTTATCCTCTGGTGTTTGGGAATTGGGACATGTCTATTTGCTTTTTATTGTTTGCTTATATGGGAATTGCTGTCTCTGTTTCATTCTTTGTAACAAAATGAATTGAAAAGTTCAATTTTCTGTACGAAAGTTACACCTGATGCTTGAAATAATGAGGAAAAGAACTTTATACAATGTTCTTGTGATGTATAGTCTCTCCCTTTCTCTCTTTTTGGGATGGAACGGATATCTAAATCTAATTTTCACGGGGGAGTCTAAACTAATTGTTGGTGTCATCCTAGAGAAGTCATCTGCGCTTAAACTAGAATCCATTGCTTGATCTCTTATATCTCATCAAAGCAACTCTCTCAGATTGTCAACAATCAAATATTAAGCCTACTAATTTGAATTTTGAAGCTGATAATCTTTTACCAAAAGGGGAAACCTAGGTGGCTTAGTTCTGAAGTCAGAGGCATTATTTGCCACAGCAAAAAATAAAGATTTCTCAGATGAAATTCTAAGGCTAAAGTTCTAATTTGACTCACGAACTTGCATAATCTACATAACCAGCTCCTAAAAAAAAGTTGGTTCTCAAATGCGTGCTAATGTAACATTTCATGCTTACAATGACAGACCTATATACATTAAGTCTGTAAGCCCAACCTGCGTACTTTCTGGCATAGATATCCCTGAGTCCCTTGGCCTTTAATTCACATGTTAGGCAAGTCTTAGTGAACCCTACCCATGGTATTGCTATCTGAGACCTCCTTAGGGTGGCATTGCATCCTCACAACCTCAGGTGCCCTTATGCCACGGGTTGTTCCACCACCGAGGAACACCCTCAGTGGCTATAGCTTGCCCACCAGAATCACACCCGTGAGGGTGCTCCCAGGCTGCCCTGCCCAGCCCATGCACCCCAGGGCTCGCAGGTGCTCCCGGTGCATACCTGTGCCCCCAGCACCAATGCAGCACCAGGAGGCCTACCCCATGTACATATCCAGCACACATCCTAAGGCAGCTGGCATACAAGAGCCCACCAAATATAGTTCAGTTTGCCCATATTTACACACACAATGTCACACATAATTTGGTCTAAAACCATATCAAATCCATCCTTGAGCATCATAAACAGATAAATGCCCACTAAACATCATATGCTTGCCGAATGTACGCTCTTATAGCTAGTTGTAATACAAGCATCGTAGCTACACATTTAACAAATAAGCATAAAAAATAACATACAAAAATCCTTCCTTAGAATCAAGATTTGCAAGCACAAACACACCACACTTGCATGTCTTGGCTTGTGGTCCTCTTTAGGGTTCAATAGAGCAACTTGGGTCTTGCCTAACCAAATGAAAACTAAGGCATTATTAACCACCATACATAGCTTAAGATTAACCAAGCTTGATGTTACACAGCTCAGAAATTCGGACCCTTACCTTTTGGAACCTTGTTGGCCAAACCTTCGCCTTAAGCACCCAACCTTGTTCTCTTGCTTGTTGGCTTTGCTTTATGCTTGCACATAAGCAAAAGGAGTAAGACCTTTGCCATATCCAGCCCGTTCTAAACTATACCAAGCTATAAAAACTCAATCCAAGTGAAATCGACATACTTACAACGTACCAAGGCCCAACCTTAAGAAACCATGCATTAAACTATGATTTCCATGAAATTCCCACTTCTTTTTGCCTTGATTTTTTACTCAATTTGCTTAGGACTTGCTAGAGTTTGAAGATCTCTCTCTTAGAAGCTGAAATTGTGTGGATTATGGCTAAAGAAAGAGATGAAATCATCTCATAAGAGCTAAGATTCTAATTTCTAAAGACATAAGCATATGGGGTGATAGTTTTTAAACAAAATTAACATAGAACTTTTGATTAAATTATACAAAAGTATGTAATTTAATGATTTTATGTAAATAAATTTAATATAAATAATAGTTTAATGAAGATGCTTTCATGGCACTTTAATATGTGTACATTTTATAGATAGATGTTTTCCTGTTCCTACTTCCATTCCAATTCCAGGTTTGGGCCACCTAGCATATACGACTTATGAGGCTAAAATGGTAATTTCAATCATCTCATAAATGGAGATGGATTTAGAAAATTTCATGATACCTTAAAATAATTATTTTCGCCATTTGCATCCATTTATAAAATAAAAAAAATAAGGATCATGATAAATTACAAAATACCTCTTGTGGCCCAACTTAGTCAAATTGACCATTTTACCCATCATAAGCCACTACATCCCACTGAACCTGAGACTTAGGCTAAAAACAATATTCTAACTATAGAATTTATATCTTAACCCAGTAATTTGGAACTGCATCTTGAAGGGCCGTTAAAATATTATTTTTCATCTTACATAGTTGTGTTGTTCAGTTTGTTGATATTGTTGTTCTAACTTGAAATTGTTGTTATTTGAGTTGATATTACAATTAGTTCGTTATTGTATCTACTTGGTCGATATTGTTATTCATTTTGTCAATATTATTATTACCTTGTAACTTCCCAATTATTGTTCCTTCAGTTAATATTATCATTCTTTTGGTCAAAACTGCTATTCTTCTGTCCCTTCACAATTGTTGTTCCTTTGGTTAATATTGTTATTGTATCTATCAATATGTTCTATGGTTAGTTTTGAAGATCTAAGAGAATGAGTACTAAAATGAAAACAAAGATAGATTTAGAAGGCTTTTGTATCGTTTAGCCGCTGGCTTTCGACACGTATTTTCTGTTTCTGGCTCTGTTCCAACTCGCATTTACTCAATTTCCTGGATCCAATCTCGTGAATCATCTGATTTTATGAGTTTCTGCTGGAGTAACATTTACGGATTTAGGTTTTTTATTTTGTTATGGTTTGAGTTTATATGTGGCCTATAAAAGAACTTATTGTGTTAGAATTTTGAATATGAAAAGAAAATTCAATATGGTAAAAAGACAAAATGTCAGGATTTTAAGATGGAGGAGAGGTATGGAGGCTGGGGGGAGTTAAGATGATAAGTTTTTTGTAATTCTCGTATTTTGTAATTGTACGTAGGAGATCCATGAGCAGTATAAGTACTAAGAGCATGCCTCTGTTATAATTTTTATATTTTGTTCTAGTAGATTTTTTTTCATCTGTAAATGTAGTCTAATTAAGAGCTGAAACATATTAAATTCGTATGTGTTTATTATGGGTATTTACTATCCCACTGCACATGATGTGTAATTGGTGATATTTTTCCCGACAGTAACATTGATTTGCGATGGGGGATGGTGATGAGGAGGGAGTTTCCGCCACCGATTCCGATACTGGCTTGGACGGAGAATCTCTTTTCCTGTGTGCATTGGCAGCTCTGCCATCTGAATCTCAGCAGTAACAATTTCACCGGCCAGGTACCGGTCGGCAGCTTCATGTCTGACATCCAGGCTCTTGATCTTTCTAGCCTCAAGCACATCAATCTCGAAGGATGTTCCGTCGTCGGTCGAATCCCGTCAGAGACTAGCCGGATGAAGGGCCTAAAATGGGTTTACATGGGTTGCAACGATTTTTCTGGCAAAATGCCAAAAGACGTCAGAGAATTGTCCTCTTCAGCAATCAAGAGTGACCGGTAGGAACATGGAGCAGCGTCGAAATGGTGTATGTAATTTCATGGATGGCAAAGCCATAAATAAAAGCAAAGTAAGGTTTCAACACGTTAGTTAGATGTAGGATTTCGCTGGCCTTTCCTCAGTGTCCATAATACTTGCTTTTGCAGACAAATGAAAATATGGGAAAAACAAATAAATAAAGGGTGAGGAGTACTTTTTCCCAGTTATTTTCTTGTCGCATGAATTTTTCCCATGTTAGTTTGCCCATCATGCTTATCACGAAGGAGCTCATCAAAACAATTACTAGTTTCAGAAATTCTGGTGAAACAAACAAGTAGCCTATTTTCTTGTGAACAAAAAGGTCCAGAGACAATTGAACCTTCTCCAGTAGGCATTGTAGACGGCAGGATGGGGGCAGTAGTAAGAGATTCAACCCGTCCTTTTGTTCTTGTTCAGATAATATCCTATAATTGTCCCTTTTCCAGTTGACTCATGCCCATCTCGATCTTCCCGTGAATAATACAATAGTGCGGCAAAAAGTGACAAGAACAGTGTGCCAATCATAGATCAAGCTTGGCCACATTTGCTCAGGCAGGCAACCCCTTCTTCCAAATAATCTTCCCTGCTAATCCAAAATTCAGGTGCATCCTGAAAGAATTGCCGTGAGATTCAGTTTTCTGTGTGCTTCAATGGAGGCTAACTATGCTATGGACAGTTAAAAAGGATTTCGAAAAAAGAAATTCAGACAACCTTATACATGAGGCATAGGAAGAAAATTATCACCTTCATAATTCCTGCAAGAACTGCTCCTCCAAGATATACCATATGCTTCCTTCTAGGAGGATCCTCAATTCTCAATCGCAACTTCTGTTACAACAGGAGAGAGAAGCAAATGAGAGAAATCACAGCTTTTCAGTTGAAAAGCTAGAAAGGATCCTATTTGCTTCCCCCAAGTCCAAGCAGAGAAGTTGTCTGGACTGGATAACGCCAATCATTTTTATGAAGTCAAAGAAATGACAGTTTATCAAATAAAGCATGCCAGGACTAAGACTTTACCTTCAACCCATCCTTATTTCCCTTCAAAACTACATCAAGATATCGGTCCTGAATTTCCTTCTCCAACCTAAAGCAAGTGCAAATTAATTTCAACCAACACAAAAAATATTGCCAGGATTGGAGACTGTAAAAAGGCAACATATAGACAAGTCAGAGAAGAGACTGGATCATTGTCAACAGCGGAAGGAAAAACAGAGACTGGATCATTTACAAGAGCGGAAGGAAAAACAGAGTATCAAAATCCAATCAAACAAATCAAAGATAGGAATTTGCCACAATCTAGCAAATCTTCTATGAAGAAATCTCCTAATGCCGAGTCATATTATTAAGGAAAAACAATAGCCACTTTTTACAACAGGACCATCCAAATCACTTAACAAAAGACAGTTATCAATCACTCAATTCTATCCTCAAGTATTTTAGTATTCTCAAGGATCATCAAAGCACACGGCTCAACACCACAGCTCCACAAGCAAACATGCAGCAAAAAGCTATTGAAAAGAATCTTCTTTAAGAGCCTAATCACGATACAAAAACTTAGCATGGATAAATCAACACCAAATTACTAGCCGTAATTTATCCTGGAACAGTCTAATTGAGGAGATAGCTGCTTTGAATGTTCTTGTTATTGGTTTTCGAGGATAAAAAAAATATACAAATCGTAAGAATTGCTTACCGGCTAGGTAATCCAGGATACATGGTGCTCCCCCCGCTTAAAACTATATGCTGGTAGAGCTGAAAAAGAGAAAAATCATGGATGGATCATAATTGTACAATGAGTTACAATTATGGCTTTCTCTGAAAAGGAAAATGCACAAGGAAAAATACATCACAGTAAAGCAACTTTCCCTCTCTCCAGCGATCATTATAGAAAAAACGTGTAATTTTAAGATCTCCCACATTGCCACAAGCACTTCTCAAATTCCTAGTTGCTATCAGTGTGTAAATTAGAGAAATGTAGGTAAATGGTCATCAGAATCATGACCGCTAGACTCAGAAGAACACAAACATGTAAAATGCGACTAATTGCCAATAAGTGCCCCACCGATTTATCTCAAAATACATAAGCAGTTACCTGCATTGAACTCTTTACCTTCCACCAAAATAACATTTAAACAAGAAAAACTAGCAGGAGAATGAGATAGTGTGGAGGGCATCGCAAGAAAGTTGCTTTGATCCCTTCATCAATGCTTTGGTTGGGTTGGAAGGAAATAAATAAATAAAAATGTCTGATCAATTAGGTTACCATTTGTTCATCACTGGGGCCAATATCAAAGAATATTCAGATTACCTTACTCATAGTTAGCATCCAACCTAGAGTCAATGTACAGTTCGTGGAGAGGCCTCACCACAAACAAAAAGCACAACAAACCCCTTAACCTAACCCTCTGGGACTATGGGATTAGGCCACTGCCCCACTTGACCCTGTAAGCAGGCCTAACAACTGATAATGTATCTCTAATGTGGACCAGAACAACAACAACAAAGGGCTGACAATGGTGCAATGACATGAGCTCTGATACCAAGTTAAAACCGTCAAATCCAAAATCTAATGGCAGGGTAGAGAAGCCCGGCCACAGTATAAAGCACAAATAAGAGGCCAAACGCTTTCACCACTTAGCGCTTGTGATTCATCACTGATGACTTCCAATAAAAATGGGGTTCCAGTACACACCAACTACCTATGTCCGATTATGGTTATGGGGTTTGAGAAACAACTATAGTACCATCATGCGATTGTCAATATCCATTTCCTGAATGCAGCGAAAAACCATGTCCGCCATCCCATCACCTTCAACGTCAATGAGCTCCTGAAAGAAGAATCATTTCAATCATAATAATCTGTATCTGGCAGTGCATTTTTCGCGAATAAATGATAACTGGCATTTTAAAACTAACATTTTGACCAAGTTTTTTTTGAAGTACTGAGCTAATCAAGATACAATAATAATGCATTATGAAGTCTATAATTACCAGGTCTGCGGGCAACCAAATTATACATATGACCTAAAACACGGAGCATGGAGTCATCAAAATGTCCAACAACTCAAAGAAAAAAAGCCTAACATACTGGCCAGAAAAATTCGTGAAGTAGACACTATGAGACTGAATGAACTAGCCTAAGAATAAATCATTCAAGATCAACACACAAGACCCAGATCATTTCAGAAGGCATAAAACCAAACATGATAGTACTTAAAAGTACATAACTGCAAAAAACTAGTTTTTTTAAATAAAAAGTAAGACTCACTGGGGTAAAAAGAGCCTCAGGTGCTTGAAAGCGTTCAGTACCAACTTTAATTACTCTTCCATCTGGAAGCTGATTCAATAGTATTAGAAGCCGGATCAGCCATTAATGTCAAAACACTTGATTCATGCATTGAATGCACGTCTAAAATGATGGTCAAGCATTACAAATTAACTAAAAGCAAGAACTTACAGTATAATTCTTAACCAGAATAGTGGTCTCAAGTCCTAGTTGATATTCTCGTTTATAATCATAACTGATAAGATTGAGATATATATAAGCTTATACTCTGAGAAGTTCAACAATATCACAATATCACAAATGAAGGTTAACCTTATATAGCAAAGCTTCTCTTTGATTTCCCTAACAGTCTCAAAATCAGCATTCCTATTCATGGCATACCTGCAGCGCCCCAACCCAAAAATTGGAAAAAAAAAATGAAATATTAAAGGAGTCAGGAACCCAGTCAAATATCTTCAAGGGAGCAAGAATAATGATTCATATGTCCTCACCCTCTCCGTGAGAGTAAATCTACAAGGTAAGATGTTATGTGTCGACCAGCAATGTTCATACGCTTAGTAAGATGAGGAAATGAATAGCCATCAACAACTGGAACCTAGAGAGAAATAAATGACAATAGTCTATTAAAATAATTTACAATTCCCATCAATTCACACCACACAGTATTGGTAAGAGAATAGGTCTTCTAAAGAAAAGCAAAAAGTTTGACTTCAATATTGGAAGCCAATTACATTGGGTACCACTTCATGCATGTTGCTGAAAGGGGGCTGATTGCCAGTTGTTCAAAAATATTTGAGCAAAAAAAACATTTACATAAAAGATAATGTCCATGTCACTAGAATGAAATTTGCCAAAACATTCACCCCAGTTTTCACACTTATGCAATGTAAAAAATTAAGGAATAAGGTCAAGCAAATTGTAAATCTACAGCTAAGCATTTACCACATGTGTAACACCATCACCAGAGTCGATAACTAGACCAGTCAACAAGCCTGTTAAACATCAAGGGCATAACTCACTAAGACATGAAGAGAATGATAAGGAATGCATGTTAATAACCACAACAGATTAAAGAAAACAACAGCATTTATAAACAGTTCTTTCCAACATGTCTGGGACAAACACACTCATGGAAACATAAAAGTATGTCAGTATAAAACTATGGCATCCATGTTTGGAGTCTCTTCTCATCACCTCTAAAGACACTGATCAAACACTTTATCAACGCAGCTGTAATCCAAGATCATTACTTAGGGCCAACTATATGAATCGTGTTTATCCCTTCAATCAAACTTGAGGCGTCATCCCCCAGCCCTTCTAACTGAGATAGGTCCCTTTTTTCACTATTTTTCCACATTATTTAAGTTCATTATTACCTCCTCTTAAAATGCTTTAAACCAGTGATCAGAACATTGAATAGATTTAGTTAGGAAAACTTATACACCTATAGAGAAGCATGTGTGGAGGTTTGCACACTTGCATGCACTCATGTGTAAAGAAAGTTAACACCTTCAATCATCTGCATAGGCACCTTGAGCATACAGAGTTAGAACAGCCTGGATCTGTATGAAGACCCCAGAAAAGTTGTATTTCTCAAACATAGTCTCAACCTGCAGCATCAAACAAGAATTATATCACATGACCTGGAAGGTGAGATAATGAGACAATAATCTGCAAAGCAGTAGCAGAACAATGAGCTCAGTAACGATCACACACCATTTGTTCGCGGTTTCTTGATGGATTGAGAGGTGGATCAGTGAGAAGTATCTTACATTCTGCTGGGTCAATCTAGTGACGGAACTGTAGAAAAGTTAATCATGGCCTTGTAAAACCAAATGCCCTTCTACATCAACAGAAGAGTTAGAAATGGACCTTTAGTTCATTGTAGAATGCATGGTCCCACACATGGTACATATCATCCCAGTTGTGCACAATACCATTGTTGACAGGATATGAGATATCCAGTTGATGCCGCAGATCGGCGCAAGCTTCTCCAACAACAATATCCTAAAGAAAAAAACGTTTCTCATCATTCAATTGATACACTGAACTGTCCAGCTACTGCGTCAAAGCAAATTTATCCAAAATCCCTAAAAACCACGACTGCACGTCTTCCAATACAAAAAGAAAGACGGGCTATCTTCTAGATCATCCATTTGACTAGACAGCGAATGAATCTAAGAAATAAAGTTGGGCAACATAAAAAGAAAGACAATTCGAGCCAATCTCACCTTCAGCTCTTGCTCCATTAGAGATTCTTCATAACGCAACAAAGGCCTGCCAACCACGCAAGGGAACACAGATGTGGGAAAATTCTCTCCAGCAAAACCGCATTTTACATACTGCAACAAAAGATCTAGTTCATAAAAGCCGAACAGAACCGAGAGGAACAAACTGCAACGTCTCTGTGAGAAATTTAAATTTTCAACTGGTCACTCTAAGAGAAGGCTAATTTTAGATTATCAATGTCTCAATATTCGTTCTCAATGAATGGGGCGATCTGATGAAGGATCGGAAAGATATGGCTTACCCCAGTACCGTTGTCGCAGACGACGACTTTTCTGCTGTCCATCTTATGCTGCTTAGGAGAAGTGGAACGCTCTCGCTTGCTCTATAGAGACCCAGCAGTGATTGATTCGACGACACTTTCTTCGAACAGAGGTAAGCTTCTAAATATTAGCTTCTAAATGCAGGAACCAAAGTTGTATGACGTAGCCTTTCTGAAACCTCAAGTCACAGGTTAGGGCCGAACTCCATAAATTGCCATTAATGTTTTAATTCACTTTGAATTTCATCACTATTGCTGTTTTGTTTCAGTTTCACCAAGCTCCAAAAACTACACGATATCAAACTACTTTGTCTGCCATGTATTTTCTCTGTCGAGAGATTATCCTCTCTTGCCAAAAATTTATACGACCGATAAACATTAATCTTTCACAGAGCGATAGTAGTAGAACATAAAATTTTAAAGGCAAAAGAATCAAATTTGCCACTAATGTTTAGGTTATGGCTCGAATCTATCACTATAATTTTTTTTTCTTAATCTCTCATTAATATTTTAAAATTGGCTCAAATATGCTACTAAAGTTTCAGATTGCGGGTAAATATATTATTGCACTTAAAAAAATTAACAAACACCGTTAAAAAGAATAAATTTTGAAATTTTAGTGTGATAATGTAAGTTTTAACAAATTTTAAATATTTTATATAATTAATCTCTTTCTCTCTCTCTCTCTCTCTCTCTCTCTCTCTCTCTCTCTCTCTCTCTCAAAGGTCATCTAGCGCCGCTGCCTTCTAAAGCTTCTCCTGCCACCGTCCACGGTAGCCAATGATAAAAAAATTTCCAGCTTTTTCTCCTCCCATCGCCATCGGTGAGATTCAAGAGGAAAAACTGTCTTTCCTCCGTATGAAAGCACTCCTTCCACCGTCTTCAATGCTTCCCTTTGTCATATTGGATGTTTTTTCTCCTCCCTTTCTTTTTCACACGCTCAGCCAAAGGTGGAAACCAACCTTCTAAAATCTCTAGCATAAAATACGAAGCTAATACTTCTGGAAACTTCAATTAATACACTAAAGACTAAATTGGAAGAAATGCTTGAGATTTCGTTAGTTCTGATCTCGAAATCAATCCAATGCAATAGCTAGCTAGATGCTTTGTCTGTAGCCCTTCGTTGGCTCATTCCTCGGTTTGACGGGATGTTGTTAGAGGTGAGGCTGAACCAAACGCAATATTGCTGGAGGTGAGGTCGGAGAAATTCCTAACATTGGAGATGGGTCCAATTACCTATGACTCTTGTAGTTATTTTAAAGTTACATTATCATCCTAAAATTTCAAAACCTTTTTGCTATTTATATTTTCCGTTATTTTTTAATGGTAGTGACATATTTGAGTATATTTTGAAATATTAGTAGAAAATTGGCCCAAAGAAAACTATAGTGGTAAATTTGAGCCTGACCTAAACATTAGTGGTAATTTTAATACTTTTGCCAGTTTTAAACAAGCACGTGGACTAGTGTTTTGATGGTAGCCCAATTCAACCACTAAATTTTTTTTGGGCCACAGAAGCAATTAACGTTACTGTGTTAAGCCAATTCATCCACTATCATTAAAAGTAATCCAACCTGTCAAGAAAAATGCCAAATCAAACTTGGCTCAAATGAGAAACCCTACCTCATGCTTGTGCAACTCATCTGCTTCTAATCGATTCTTATCTGATGACATAGAGAAGAATCAATTCTCCCAAGCTGTGGAAGAAAATGGGACAATAAAGTGGTTGATGAAAGTGAGGCGTGATAGAGATAAAGGTGAAAGATGAAATCTGATTCAAAAGCAAAAAACACATGGAACCCGAATCCTTCTCTGTTCGAAGGACAAAAAATTGATCATAGAAGTGGCTTCAATTCCCACACCAAGACTTCTGCAAGCTCAAGGCACCCTTTCATCTTCCTCGTCCCATCTTTCTTAACCTTCGCTGCCACACTCTTCACCTCCACCACACCTTCCCTTGGTTTGAACCCATCACTATCATCAACTCCACTTCCACCCGTTCATCTTCCTCTTTTTATCTTTTTTTAACTTGCGTTGCCAGACTCTTCACCTCCAACACAATTTCCCCGATCAAACCAATTCACCACGATGACATCCGAAATTTCCACTAAGCCAAAATTTTTAAGCCACCGATTACATTTTCCATTCCCAAATTGACCAATCAAATTTGACTGATCTTGAACTCATTTCTTCACCAAATTGTCCATAAAATCCAATTGTATACATTTATTTTAAACCACATCATCATTCTATTAACAGAATATTCTTCATTTTGAATGGTATATTCACCCAATTAACGACTAGTAGTCTCTCTATGCTGATTTTAAATGCAATGACAAAATGATTTGTTGGATATGCAAAGAGATGATAAAAGTGTGCATGAGTGGACAGAAGTCATTTTGTGTGTGTGTGTTTTGGAGTTTGAAATTTCCACATTTATGAATAAACAGAATCAAAGTCACTAAATCACACCAAATAGCAAATGTTTTTAGCTATTATGTAAAATAAAGTTAATTATACTCATTCACTATGAGGTTAGCTAAGAATGGACATAATCCTTGTTCATAAAATATTACATTTTTCAAATTAACCCCTATTATCCTAAAAAAAAATTCATCACGTCCCTTCCCTAATAATTTGTTTGAATTGAGGAAAGAGGAAGTGAATGGGAAGGAAATTAATATAACTCTCTTGTTTGGATATGAGGAAATAGAAGAAAAGAATGAGTTATTATGAGTTATTATCCTCTCACTTCCCTTCTTTATATATTCTTTTCATCTTTCCAAATTGAGGAAAATAACCTATCCATCCTTTTTTTTTACCTTTCATCTATTTTCCTTCCTTTATTAATTGTATCCAAACAAACCCTAAATCACATTTCTCTCATCCAACGATCATCAGTGGTGTTTTTTAGACAACAGAACTTCTTTTTCTTTTACCTGCTACCATTTTCAAACAAAGTTACTGGTGGTGTGCTATCTGGAATGACAACATCATCCACATTTCCATAGTCAAATCTAGTCATCGTTGGCAGATTAAATCCAAAGAAAGACATGTTCACCATGTAAATTGGAATAAGAAAGGTGGTCATCGCTTTCGCTGCTTCACCATGATTAAAGTGGTGGTGATGTTGTAATGTCACTTTCTACCCGTTTAATCTTGATAGAGACTAATGGTAATTCGAACAACTGTAGGTCACACTAGTTGATTTTGGCATCAAATTTTGGAAATCAATGAAGAGAGTACGCCCTTGGTGATCTGTCATGCAAAAAAAAAAATGAATTTGTTTGGTTCAAATGTAGATTAAGTTGGATTACTTTTCAATGTTTTGCAATCCCTAGGCCCATATGTTACACAACCCACCCTACTTTACACCAAAATTGCAATTTTTCCATCTAGGTTACTATGTACTTTTCTAGTTTGCGGAATCCATGGCATTGAAATACATGGTAGAGCTTAGCATCACCGACATTATACACCTATAGGGCCACCCTATCCCTTTGTCCAAACTAGCCTCCACCATTGACCAATTATCGCTAAATATCCCTTTGCCTAGCTCACATATTTATAGTTCTAAGCCCTTTACCACATCTTCATTATCCATCATCCATCTAACAATAGATAGCCCTTTACGAGCTATCCGAGTCGTCAAGATGGATTTGCTAATCATGATGAAGGCTTACCCGTGGCTAATGTTGCCTTAGCGCCTTCTAGAAGACTTATGGCCCTATATTTCCAAGTTTGCTCAAAAAAATCCAGAGTTCGTTGGTGGATCCGATAAGGCGACCAAAAAGAAATAGGGTGGTCATAGGGTGTGGACGAGGTTGCTGCTGGAGTAGTGGTAACAGGAGATGGACTGGGCAGCATGGGTAAGGGAAAGGTCAAATCACGAGTTACCTGGTTTCAATCTCCAATGGTAGGTAAGTTGCAAATTTATTAAATGGGATGAAGTTGGATTAGAACTCTAAACCATATCAAAATGAACCTTGGTCAATGTAAGAAGTTGAAAGACTTAAGTACAGCTTAAATCCAACAGCCCTAGATTTACATATTACTTTAAACACCTTTATATATTTCTTTACACTTTTTACATATTTATTCATAAACTTTTACAAATTTATTGAGACACTTTTATTTCTAAATATAACATGATATCTGCATATTACTTCAGACACATGTAGAATTTCATTGAGACACTTTTACTTATTACTTTAACTACTTGTATTTCTGAAAAAAAAAAACAAATTGTCTATATATTGCATCACATACTTCAATAGATTTTTACAGGTAATTTCACTTATTGTTTAAGACATTATTATTTCTAAAGATAACAAGTTCCTTAAATGTTGCTCCATTCATTTGTACATATATTGCATCACACTATTTACATGTTATTTCAGACACTTTCACATATCCAATCAAACAATTTTACTTATTTTTTTAGTCATTTTATTTATGAAGAGAATAAAATATCTAACTATTATTTTAGATACTTCTATACTTTGAGATACCATTTTTTTGAAGATAAAAATTATTTGAATATTGTTTGAAAAGAATAAATTGTATATATATTGTTTCAAACATTTTTACTTATTGCTTTAGACAATTTTACTTATTACATTAAGCATTTTTACATCTTCATTTTAAACACTCATACATATTGTTTCAATGTATAATTTCATGATGAAGATGAGAGATAAGTGACCTAACACTGGCATGAAGTAGTAACAACTGACATGAATAGGAGGTAAAGACCTTAAGGCCATAACCAAAATGGTTTGAAAGCAATGATCAGCAGATCTAGAGATTGGTGATGACAACGTGAATTGAAGATAAATGATGATGGTGAGATTCGAATGAGAGTGACAATCAATAAGATTTGGAGCTAGCAACAGATTCGAAACAAACAAAGATGGCTAGATTTAGAGGCAGGTGACAATTAATACAATCTAGAAGTAAACGATGTGATTTGGAAGTGAGCACTGATGATAGGATCCGATGGTGAATGACAATGGTACAGTCCAGAAATGAACGATGACTACAAGATCTTGAATCAATGATCAACTGAAGAAGTTACGATTCATAGGCAATAATTGGCTGAAAAAAACTTTAGTTTGGAGGTGATGAATGTTCAGCAACAACGATGACCATGACAATGGTGATGTAAAGTTTCTAGAGGGAGAGCAAGAGTTTTGGTTCATAGGCAATTTGAACAAATTTTGAGATAAGTAGTAGTTTATATATGGAGAGTTAATAAAGAATTAGTGTGTTTGATTAGACATATATCTACAATATAGTAAATAACTAATAATTAACACCTAAAAATTTATGAGTTATGCAATTATTGTTGTTCATAGCTCCATCAAGAACAATGATAAAATAAGGACCTAAATTGACATACATATATAATTCACCCAATAAGTAGAATCCACAAATCTATAAAGTATATATATCCTTACTTGTATTCAAATCCTCTCACATATGTCTCCATCAATTGGATTAGGTATTTTCCCCTTTCTCTCGACTTGTTTTTAAGCATTTGTGAAGTTAAAAGAATTGCCACGTAAGTGGATTTTCCTTTTCCCAATACTTTGAAATTATAATTTGTATTGATTTTAGATAAATAAGGGGAAAATAAAAAACTATCTTACACCTAAATAGAGAAAAGAGAAATATTTAAAAAAATAATTTATTGTTCAATGTACAATTAAGATACGATGCCCTGTTTGATATTAATGTTAGCAATAGTGTTATGGTTTTAAAAAAGATATCTAAGAGTATCTTTTATCTTCTGTGCTTGGATCTCCATAATTAATAAATTATCTAAAACTTTAACACCAATTATAAAAGCTTTTTCTAAACGGGCCTAAGTTTACCGATCTAAACTTTTAATAATCATATACTTATATGTGTGGATTTAATTTTTGTCATATCATATTTGCCAACTAAATGGTGTAGGAAACAATGTGATATTTTTTTTAATTTTAAAGAGGACTTGTGAACTGATAGAATAGCCATAAAATAAAATAAAACCAATGGTCATAACTATAAATATAAAGAAAGGAGGTTGGTGCAAGTTTGGCTAAATTTATACTTTCCTCACAGACAAACTCATTTAGGTATATTTGAGACTTATGTTAGCTTTTTCTTATTTTTCATTAAGTTATAATTTTGTAAGTACTGATTATGAAAGGGTATGCATAATGTTGGATTGGATTAATTGAACTTATATCTTCTTTAAGATGCATAATGTTGGATTGGATTAATTAAACTTATATCCTCTCTAAGATGTTACATATGATGGTAGATTAAAGTTCAAGAGTTTAGCATTGTTTTCAAAAAGCTTAACCTAATAAGATAAGGAACAATATATAAACATCTCATTTTGAATATTTTTCATTAAAGACAACTTACTTACACACATTGCTAACAAACTCCCCTTGTAATTAATTTTAATGCACATGGATATCAAGCTTTCCATTGAGTCAAAGTCTTAATGCACAAAAAATACACTTAACTATGGATACATATCCAAGGCTGCACTTCCCTTAGGCTATTTAGTTAGCATATGATATCAAGCATTTTATATCATTATTCATGTGTATTTAGGTCTTTTTATGCTTCATCATGAAAGCAGCAACATGGTTTTCATGCACATTAGCATTATTCTAGACAATTAATAAGCTCTAATACTATCTATTATATAATTTAAAATTAGAAAAAGGTTTAAGAAGTGAAATACCATAAAGAAATATTTAATAAATGCTTGAGTTTGTAAGTAAAACAAAAAAATGCATAATTATATGCCTTATTAGGTGAAAATTGAAAAGCTGAGTAAAGAGAAGATTAAAATGATAGTTGAGTGAACAAAAAATAAATAAACGGTTAGAAAAACCATGGAAGCCATTGTTTCTTGATACTTGGAAACAAAGCAAGAAGAAAATAGTTAAGTGGATAAGAAACCAAAGCGAAAAGAAAAAGAAATTTAGTATAAAAAAAAGTCTGAGCTGTGGAGTACGCCATCGAAACTCGATTACGAATGACAACAACAATGGTGCATCAGGTGAAAATGGCTCCTAATTATGCAAATATCTTAGGTCAATCTTACCAAAGTTGGATGAAGGACAAGAGAACCTTGAAGAGTGGTAATACTCTAAAAACGGTCAATAAGTATAGCAACAACTTGTTATTGGAATTGAGATGCTACTTGAAGGGTATTCTTCAATGCCTGGAGCTCAGCTTTCAATGCAAAAAAGCAATAGGAGAGTAGACAACCATCCTAAATAATAAATGACGCATTAAGCCCCATCTAGAGCCATGCCGTAATGCCTATGTTTAATGGTCTATGACATGTCCCATCCACAATAAAAATAGCAAGAGCATGCTCAGGTTAGGATGTAAGGTCAGTTCCCCATGAATGATATAAGGGTTGGGCGGGTTGTGGTGGAAAGTAAAATAAATGATCTAATAGTCTTGAGCTAAAATAGTTGTTGAACCAAATTATACTTTCTTGCTATAATGGAGTGAGCATGAAATGGAGCATAATGAAAGACAAACTCATTTTTTCCCCAACCATATCGACTAGAGGATGAAGACTATATAGTAAAGCCAATCTTCCTTCAAAGTGGGATTATTTATCACTAGGTTGAGAAGTCATTTATAAAAAAGGATGAATTTCATATTAAGTAGAATCATGCAGAAGTTACACCATACCTAAGTAAAGTCCTGACAATTCAAGAATAAATGCATAGCTATTTCATTTGCTGCATTGCACTGAGAACAACTTGGCAAGAAGTGTCAATATGTTTAGCACGATTAGTAAACGTATGAAAGGTATTTCCAAAGGAATACATTGAACTTTTGTAGAAGACGAAAAACCCAATATTTTTTAAAATAGATTGCAAGTGTGGATTATTACCAATGAGGCTAGCAAGAGTAAAAGACCTATAAAGTGAATAAGCAGAATTCTTCATAACCTCCATGGCATATGCGTGCTTTGTAAAAGAGGTATTAGAAGCATGTCGAAAACCAATAAATTGAATATTTTCCCCTGTTTGCAGATAGGGAAATTAGGTTACAAATTTTGGAAACTTTCAAGTATGGGAAAAACAACCGAAGCAAAAGAATGTTCTAGGCATCCGTATTAGCTATGGTTGAGTTTGACATGTGAAGTTGTTTGAATTGAGAGTAAGCATCCAGGTATGCAGATAGATGGTCACATGAGACTCCAAGAATCCAATTGTCTTTCCAAAATTTTGAGTGTGTGCGACCTGAGTAGGTTTGATAATTCAAAGAATTGAAAAAATCAACAAATTGATTTGAAAAAAAAAAATAGACCTTTGAATTTTCAATTTGCTAACAGTTTCTTTTCCTTAAAAGATAAACTTGCATCTTCCCTCATTTTCTACTACCATATCTTATTGAAACTCATTCTATAAAGTTTTAAAATGGTTACATATGTTAAGATTTGAAGTTTGCCTATGCAAAAAAATGATGGATATTATATAATAAATCAATAAGCCCAGTCAAAGTTTTCACTACTATTTTTTAATCTTATTATAGAATGTTTGATTACTAATTCTTATTTCCATGTACATTTTTCATCTAATTATATGTCGGCAAATTTTTTTTTCTATTAATGTAATCTGTTTCATTTTAATATTTATTTTTTATTATTTATTTAACAGAATATGATTTTGGATTATTTTAAGTTATAAAATTCAAAGGAAATTCATGTGTTTTTTAATATATAAAAAAAATCCACTTATGATAGTATTTACTAAAGGCCCAATTGGAAATAATTTTTGTGATTAATGTTAGAGTTTTAGATAATTTTTTAATAGTAAAGATAAAATCGCTAAACTAAAAACTATAAGTTACCCTTAGATAAATTTTTTAAAATTCTAATGCTAATGTCAAATGGGGACTAAATTAGTTAGTCCAATTGGTTGTCAAGTGGATCCCATTTTCCTAATTGATATGCAAAGACTCCTGCATCACAATTTGTCATAATGATCTGGACCCTTTAATTTTGCTCCACTTCATTTTAAATTAAATTAGTTGTATTGATTAGTTTTATTTTTATATAAATTAAATGTTTGTGCAAACTATCAAGTGATGAAAACCTTACTAATTGCAAGATGCCTCTCTTAACGCTTGAAAGAAAGTTAGCAACAAGACTAAAATTGCTACTTCATCTAATCAAGCATTGTTTAAGTTTATAAGTCAAATGATTCAAGATCATACTCCAACTTTTTTATGCTACGTGTTGAGAGAAAGTATTTGAAAACAATAAGTTTTGCAATTAGTAATTGTTCTATTGACCATTTAGAAGTAGATAACAAATGCCACAAATGTTAGAGCTCTTAATCTAACCAATTCTTGGTCACGCGTTAACAACTTCATGCATTCAATGTTTCTATCATTAGTGCCAATTTCAATAATAAACAATCATCTTAGACATGACAATAGAAGCAACAAATCCTATTAGTTTTAGAGGCTTTAACTCTTTACTTTAGTTGATGAAAATCTTTGGATATAACTTTAGCAACGTGACAAGAATCGCTCTCATTAAATGATTTATTCAATAATGTTGATTTCACTAAGAATCAGGCATGTCAATCAAGACAATGAAAGTAACAAGCTTTACAGAAATTTAGAGGATTTAAAACTTTTAGAAATCTTTAAAGTTTTTTTTTTCCCCGTTTGAGAGCTCTCCAGACATGCTCAATTCCATCCATCTTACTATAAGAACAGGAGATTTCTCTTTTTTTTTTTATTACTTTCTTGCCATTCTTATATATGACACTGATTACCATAAAATTTCAAAAAGTCACTTAAAATTTTTTTTTGTAAACAAATTATTTTAATTAATTTTTATTTTTATTAGATAAGTTCAAAATTAATAAAAAATACTTTCATTTTGCAACAATACTTTGAAATTATATTTTAGGGTTAATTACAACTTGTCCCTGAGATTTTGGTAAAACTACACTTTGCACCATCTTGTTTATAAAATATACACTTTACCCTCTATCTTTTTAATACAGTGCAACAACAACTTTTGGAATCTTAATTTAGACTACACGATTGTCATCTTCAAGTAATTTCAATATGTATAGTATTTTTTTTATAATTAATTGACATTTATAAAATACTATTTTAGAAATTGAAAGAAATACAAAAGAAAAAAATTGATAATTTGAAATATCTATTAACTGTAAAAAAAATAATATCATACAGATTGAAATTACTAAAAGATAGCTATTGTAATATCTAAATTAAGATTTTAAAAATTGCTGTTGAACTGTATTAAAAAAGTAGAGGGTAAGGTATATATTTCTAAAATAAAAGGAATAAAGTGTAATTTTAACTAATCCTCAAGGACAATCGTAATTATTCCTATATTTTAAACTTCAGTAAATTAATAATAATTTTATATAAAAATAGTGTACATAATAATACAATTAATTTAATTTAAAACGAAGTGGCCGTTTGTCATATCCAAAACCAGAACCGCGGAAAAAAGAAAATTAATCACACGGTTGTTCTGATCAAAACTCCCAAAATCCTTAACCCACTTTCTCTCTCCCTCTCCTCTCCTCTCTCCAAATTCACAAACCCTAGCGATCTCTCTCTCTCCCCGCGCGATCGTAATCCTTCTCTCGTCGCTCGAGCCAATCTGCCATAAGTCTTTGCGCACAATAGTTTCGATTCCTCTAGATCCATCTCCGCCGCTGTTCTCTAGATTTTCGTGATTGAAGATGGCCGACGGCAAGCTCGATCTGTCCGCTGATCTTTTCTCGACCACCATGGCTGCTGAACTCTCCTCCGTCAAAGGTATTCGCCAATTGTATTTGTCCCTATTGGTCGCCGATTAATTCTAATTTCGAACTGGCACATTCAAATTTATCTTTTCCGTCTTTCCATTCTTCTTCCTTTTCGTCCTTGTGGATTTTATTAATCCTCTCCGTATGTGTTGGAGCTTATCTTTTGGTCATCTAGCTTTGGAATAGCAGCTCGATTGACTGCTGTTTGGAAGTTCAATATCTCATTATTTTTATTACGACTTGTTATAAGCTGTAGACTGATACTGATATATAATATCGAGTTTATGTATTTGCTAGACAATATTCATCTCTGGGGTGGAATGTCGCATGGCATAGTATGTTGTGTCAATTAATTCCCATATTGGGAAGAATTTGAAATAGCTTGCACTTAAGAATTGGACTAAATTTCAGTGAACTCTAATCAGAAGGGTTATGTGAATGTAACGGGAATTTCAAGTTTAGAGAGGTGGACTTTTAATTTTTTATTTTATTTTTTTTGTAACTTGCTGTTTTTCTTTGCCTGACTGCACATTTCTTCGATGCTAGGTGATCCTTGGGGAGGGAATGCTGACGAGAAGCTGCTTGTGGGATTGCTTGATGAGACAAAAGGTAGTTGTGGTCAGTGCTGTATAAATTTGGCATCATCAGTTACGGAAGGAGTCTAACCATGTTCTGATGTTTCCATTGTAGATCAAGCAATTTCAGAGAGCAATATACCGCTCTCTCCTCAGTGGCTCTATGCTAAACCATTAGATGCAAAGCCATTTGCTTCTGGAGCGTCAGGGGTATGCCATATTCTTTTTTTGGTAGTTTTCCATGCATGACTTTTTCAAACTAGCACAACCAATTCAACTAATCAAAAGTAGTGATGAGCATTTAAAGTATGTTGTAGAGTTCAATACTTGAAGCAACTTTTGGTCAATGTTGTTTGTCAGTTTGCCATATTTTTCCTTCTCAATAATCATTGAGATTTAACAGGAGTCTCGTGCACCAAATTTGGTGTCCCATGGAATGTCAACAGATCCTGGTCTGAAAGATGCTTGGCGTCTAGATGCATCTCAGGACAAGAAAGAATGGAGAAGGCCTGTAACTGACGCTGAAGGTGGTCGGCGCTGGCGTGAAGAAGAGAGGGATACTAGCTTGCTTGGTAGAAGGGATCGAAAAAAGGAAGAGCGTCGCTCAGATGTTACTTCAGGTAGGGATATTTTGGAAAATAGGTCCTTGTCTTCGGATAGATGGCATGATGTTCAGGGTCGTAGTTCTGGACATGAATCTAGAAGGGACAGCAAATGGTCTTCAAGGTGGGGTCCTGAAGACAAAGAAAAAGATTTTCTTCCTGATAAAAAGGCAGATGCTGAAAAGGAAGATAATCATACAGAAAAACAATCTTTTACTAGTGCTGTTCGTGTGGCCTCTGATCGTGAAAGTGATTCTCGTGATAAATGGAGGCCTCGACACCGTCTAGAAATCCACACTGCTGGATCAGCTCCACACCGCAGTACTTTAGGATTTGGTTCGGAAAGGAGCCGAATGGAGGGATCACACATTGGGTTTGCTCCTGGGAGAGGAAGGCCTAATGTTATTGGCGGCCTGCAAATTGGAAGACCAGCTACATCTGCTCGATTTCTTCCAGTAACTTCTAGCAAGACAGTCTCAGCATGTTTTTACAGTAGGAGTAAACTTCTTGACATTTACCGTAAACAGAAATATGCTCCGGAATTTGATAACATCCCTGATGAAATGGATCATGTTTCACCAATAACACAAACTGGACTCATTGAGCCTTTGGCGTTTGTTCCTCCTGATGCCGAGGAAGAGGTACAACTTTCCTCTTTTATCAATCATTATGAGCTACTCTCTCCGTCCCATTTTACTTGAAATGATTTTTTTTTTATGTCCAAAAAAGGTTGAAACATTTTTTCTTTTAAAAATTTTTAAATAATCAATTTACCCTTTTACCCACATTTAAACTCTTAATACACAAAACCCAATAAAGATCTTTTTTTAATCTCCACTCAATCTCTCTCTACACAAAACCCCAAAAAAGAATATTTTCTTTTTTAATCATTATTTAAATTCTCACTACAAAAAAAAAAAAATACAAATTGCATATACCTTAATCTTTGTGCCCAGAGAAATGTTTCAAGTAAAATGGGACGAAGGTAGTATCATTCTACCCTTTGTTTCTCTCCCCCATTTCAGCTTTGACCAGTTCACATTTTCCAGGTTGTTCTTGGTGATATATGGAAAGGGAAAGTCACGAGTAGTGAAGTGTGTAATGTGTCTCAAGGATTGGATTTGTGTTCTAAGGAAAGCATTAATGGTAATCAGGATGTTTCTCTGCAACCAACGATTGGCTATAAATTGCTAAGATTTCATGTCAATGCTAATTTTTCTGTCTTTATGTTTCCTCCTTTCCCTGCTGCCTCCATCTTCTAGGTTCAAGTGGTTTGACGAAAGAAGAGACAAATACGCACTTCAGTGGCCAAAAAAATGTTGAATCTTCTCAGAAGGATGTTATTAATTTGTGTCAAGGGAATGATAGCGGGGATAGGAACTATTCTGATCTGATGAGTGTGGTGAACAAAGGTTAGATAAATCCCTTGTCCTTCCTTGTTCTGTTGGTATCATGCCCCTGTTATCTTCACGTACAATTTGAATGGTTTGGATATTGAAAGAAACTGACTATAGTTTTACTGGTAATTGATGCCAGATTCAGAGGTCAGTGATTGTGAAGATGTAAAATCCTTTGAGGATCAACAGAGGATGGATCTGAAATTTCTGAAGTGTCCTAGAGCAGAAGATTCAAGATTGACTGAGCCTGAGAACCACCTTCCAGAAGACTCAAGTTCTCTATTTGATTTTACCTCATTGCAGCCTGATCATTCCCGTGACCAGAGTGGAAGTAATATTGACAAGGTCCACTCAGTTGAAAGTGTGATTCCTCCTGAAAATTTGAGTTTGTACTATCTTGATCCTCAAGGAGCCATTCAAGGACCTTATTTAGGAATAGACATTATCACATGGTATGAGCAAGGATATTTTGGGACAGACTTGCCTGTTCGATTGGCTGATGCCCCCAAGGGATCACCTTTTGTGGAGCTTGGGGAAGCCATGCCTCATCTTAAAATAAGATCCAGTTCAATTTCTAAGGATAATCCTGTTTCTACAATGGAACTGCTTGATAATGCTAGAAGCAGCACTCAAGCTAGCACTTCGTATGCTAGAGGTCCCTTGGCTGACGATCATCATCAATCTTCATCTGCTTTTTCCTCTACTTATAGTGCTAATTTTGAGTTGGTAGTTCCGAATGGTAGTCACTACGGCAGGCAGCAAAGTTTTGATAATCATAGTTTCGAAAATTTTGCTACTCAAGGTAAGGGTGATATTAGTTGCTTTCAATTTTGGTCATTGTTTCAGTTTATTATATCCAGTTTTCCCATTTGATGCAGATGTTATTTTTTCTGGAAGGCCTGGAAGTGGGAGTGGTAACAGATTGAACCTCCCTCCTGATATTCATAGTCCATTTCCAAATCCTGCCAACCATCTTTCCCTATCAAACAGCATTTTGGGGATTTCTGCGGCTACGCAAAATGATGAGTTCCATCATTTTGATTTGTTGTCTGAGTTGCAAGGCAGCTCTAGCTTGAGGAACTCTCAATTACCTAATGCGTTTCCAAATTTTAATGACAGAGAACACCATCTAAGTCCATTAGTGGAGAGGGGTTCTCTTCTTGCAGGACCGAGCTCCGGTGATTTACTGAAAGATGAACCTTTTATAGGATCATGGTCTAGTGATCACAGAAGAAATGCTCTTTCTAACTCCGATATTCATCTAGGCACTACAGGTGTCCGGCCCTTATCTCAGATGGGGCAAGATTATGGCAATTTCGATGTGGCTCAGCATTTGTTGCTAGAGAAGGTGCAGAAAGAATTGCTTCAACAGCAAAATCATAAACCACCCCACTCTTATCAAACTTCCATGGGATTTGGTGTGGATCGAATTCGGAATTTTGATATGCAGCCAACCAAGAGTGCCTCCTTTCCCCCTTCGATCCATCAAGTGGTACCGGATATGGAACATATTTTGCAGCTTCAGCAACAGCAGCGGCAAATCGAACTTCAACAACAGCTGCGGCAGTTTGAACTTCAACAGCAGCAACAGCAACAGTTTGAGCTTCAGAAACAGCAGCAGCTTCATCATCACCAAATGAAATTGCTGCAGCAGCATCAACAGCACCAGCAATCTCACTCTCAACAGTTGCTTCTTGAACAATTGTTGCAGCATCAAATGGCAGATCCTAGCTATGGACATCTCACAGTAGATTCTGGTGGAGTCAACCGGGACCAATTAAGACCTCATTTTTTACATGAATTACAAAAGGCCCATAGTTTAGAACTCCTGGATCCGTCATTAGAGCAATTCATTCAAGAAAAGATTACTCACAACTCATTCCACAGACAGCAGAATGAGTTCTCAGACCTTAGATCACGTGCAAAACATGGGCATATGTTCCCTCCGGAGCAGCGGCTTCATCTTCAAGAACAGTTACAAGCACAACAGTTGTGTATGGAACTGAGGCAGCAGTTAGGAGTGGATCAGGACCAACACATTATTGGTCCTTGGTCTGCTGATGAAACCAGTCAATTTGCCAGGGATCCTGCTGGATGCCACCAGGTGCTTTCAGCTGGGGTTAATGCTTCAGATCTTTATCAGCAGAGGCATTTGTCTCATGCTTTGCAGGAACAACAGCAACAAGGTCTTTTTAACCCCGGGTCTGTGGCATTTGACAGGGCAAGTTCTCTTCATGCTGCTGCTCTTGCTCCTAATATGAGCTTGGACAATGTAAATAATTTACCTCTAGCAGATCAGCATTTGTACATGCAAGTGAATGACCCAATGGGTTCCATTCCTGCTAGCGACTCTTTGCATCATCAAGTTTCAGGTGACTCTTACGCTTCCTATCTGGATGCTAGAGGGAATCATCATGCCAGGAACAATGCTCAACTAGAAAATGGTTGGATTGAGAGAAAGATGCAAGACTTGCATGTCAAGGACTTAGAAGCCACTTCGATTCCTGCTGACCTAAACGGTTATCTGTCTGCTAGAGGAGTTGAGGGAAATTCAAATAAAGCTTTATTGGATCTTCTTCACCAAAATCTGGATAATCAGACATTGAGGTCAGCAGAACTGAACCATCAGAATTCCATTCCATCTTCCTTGTCACCAGAATCATTTTGGCCTGCTGATGAGCAAAATGCTTCAAAATTTCCTTTTGATGGTTTTTCAAATCAAGGAGGTCGGAAGAGTCCGGTTGTGGATGACCTACAAAAGTCACATTCAAGCACCTTATTGCAAGATCACATGCCAGAAGTTGTTCGGCTTAAACAACTTGACCATGTGGTGAATGACAGTGAAATGCCTCTCTCATTGAATTCAGGCTTGTCTGCTGAAGAGCAATCATTCTTTTGGGGGACTAAAAATCCTTCTCATGGTAAGATTGGACATTTTACTGCAAGCAAAGGGTTGGCAGGCAAGACAGGCATAATTGAGCAGGAAAATGAAATGGGAAATGTGATTAAAGGGGTCAAATCTTCTCTGGAGTCGAAAGAATATTTCACTGAGCAAGCAGATAAAGCTGTCATCTCTGGGAGTATTCCAAGTAATCCGCATAGCCGGCATAGTTCACTCAGCAGTACTGGTAATTTTCAGAAACACTAGAAAGATTTCATATTTCAAGTGCATAATTTTGAGAAAATGTGAAATCTGTGCAGGTGCAAATGGCAGTTTGTATGGTTGTGAGATTGGATTAGATAAGTCCATTGGAGATGATGTTTCCATTAGCAGGTAAGGTGCGCAGGTGATGCGGTCACCCTAGGCGTGAGTATATCTCATTTAAAACAACAAATACTGCTCGGATTTGACTTTGGAGTACCTTTGAATATCAAGATGCTTGAGTGAAGAATATACGTTCTCGTTTTGCTTTTCTCTGTTCATAGGGTCCCATCAGCGTCATTGAAAACGCAGGACAATGTATCAATGAAATGCTCGCCTCTTCCACATGCTTCACATTTGCAGTCCCAGGATGCTTCTCGGGATCAAACTTGTGCATCTTCTGTCAAGACAAATAAGCAAATGATCTTAACAATGAATGGTATTTAAATCTTCCCCTGTTTAGTAAGTCAGGTTCTCAGAAATGCTAATTACAGTGTTGACGTTTTTATGTTTTCAACACTTTTACTCGCAGAAGGAAGAAGGGAGGTTGCTGGACACTCATCTGGAAGTAAGGTTGTAGATGCTCCAGCATTGGGGAAAAAAGATGCTCGTTTCCTGAGGACTTCTTCCTTTAACGATACCACAGTGTCAGAGGCGTCCTTTATAGATGTCCTTAAGAAACCGGCTTATCATGGCATGGATGTAGTGAATGGTGTTTCTCTGGATTCATCTGATGGTGCTGCAGCTGCTGCACGAAGTGGCAAGAAGAAGGGGAAGAAAGGAAGACATATTGATCCTTCCCTTCTGGGTTTCAAGGTCACTAGCAATCGCATAATGATGGGTGAGATTCAACGGCCTGAAGATTAGCCACCCGGTTGCTCATATGTTGTATATATATCAGGAAAGTACCAAATTATCTCTTTTATTTTTTTTCCTTAAATTTTTTCAATTCTTTTGTATGTAAATTCTGTACAGGTTCTGAGTAATGAGATGCCCCCTTCCACGGAATTACTTGGCTCCATTCTTTCCTCCCTAAAAGATTGACAGTTGGTTCTGTGGTATTTGGCTCTTGTAACAGTCACTGCCATCAATTTTCTACAAGACATTCATTCTTATCCCGAAGTTCTATTATTTCACCAACTCTTTAAACTTACTCTTTTTTATATATCAATTGTACTTTGATTATTTAAATTCAAAGATTTTACATCTCTTAGTAATGCAAAGTTATTGTTAAATTATCACGTTGGATTTTGTCACCCTTTTTCCATTGCAAGATCTTAAGGAAGTCCTTTTTTTTAATTGATACTAATTAATGGTATCATAATTTATTTTCGTTAGCTAAAGTTAAGAAGAAACAAGAGCAGTACTATCACCAGATTAACATGTTAAATATTGTTACTGTTATGTATGTCGCATCCAAAATTTTTAAAATATATTGAATGGTATATTGCAGTGCATATCGTTACCGTTTTCATAAAAAAAAATAAAAATAAATGTTAAAATATTATTTTAAGATGACATAAATTCAATATTTTTTTTGCACATTTTATGTGTATTTTAATTTTTCTCATAATAATTTGTTAAATATAAATAAAATATATATGATGGAAGATATTGTTTTAATACAAAAAATATAAAAAAATTATATATATATATAGAGAAAAATAAATAATACTCAGAAAAAAAATTAATTTATTGATATAAGAGAACAAAATAATACTTTAATAATAATAAGACATTTTTTAATACCATATCAAGTTTCTAGGTAGCTCAAAGTAACAATTAAATTTTATGTTAACTAAAAAAAGTAATCAAAAGAATAAAAGTAAATATTTATTTTATGATATGTGTTTTAATTATATTTTAATGTTTTATATATTTATGATATTTTGATGTAAAATGACAAAAAAAAATATCTCACATGCATATGCAAAAAATAAAATGCTGCGGTACGTATCTCACTGTATTTGTGGTATACCGTAATTTTCGGATAAAATATACACAAAAAGCAAGCAATATGCGAAATACCATAGTATACTATACAATAAAATAACAAAATGTGAAAACATTTGTACAACATATCGCTTACCATATACCGAGGTATTTAATTCCATGCACCAGATTCTTTTCCTATGGATCTAGTTAGGCCTGGGCTAGTTGAGTCAATCATTATTTCATCCAATTATCTCCAGTCGCCATCATCTTTAATATCTATTCACTGTTTTCTTTCTTTCCTCAATGAAACTTTGTCAAAATAATTGTCTGGTTCATCTGATACTTTACGATAAATAGATCTGAGTAGTAACTTTAAAATTGGTAGCTATAAGAAGAACTGCAATTGAGCTAGGTGTGGAAAGTAGCTAAGGTTTTTTTTACAACGCTTCTGCGAGGTTTATTAACTCACTAATGTTAAAAGGCTATTTCTTATGTACGCCCGGCGCACGCGTAAGCTACGACCTCAAAGTAATTAAAAATTTTCAATTTCATCCCTAAGGTTTAAATTTTGAAGTTTTTGGCATTCTAGTCTATAAAGTTTATTCTTAGCCCTGTCTTTTGAATAAGGAAGAAACTTAACTCTGAAATATTTTTCCCTTGGTAATATTAGCTTCTTGTTAAATTTCTTTCCAGACTATCACCCAAGTCGCGTAGCAACTGTAAGTCCTGTTAAGTGAAAATAAGGCAGTAAGATTGCATAAAACGTTGACAGATAGCTGAAGAAAAGAAATGGGTAAAATTCACCATGGGTCACCTAGTTTATTTTTTTGTCCTATCCGGGTACCTTACCTTTATTTTGTCCTAGCGAGGTACCTTTGCTCCTATTGCGCATCCTGTTCAACTACTTTCCATCAAATTGGTCATTAAATTGGATGGAAAATGATGATGTGGCATTAAATAATACTAAAATAAACTTAAAATGACGACTTCAGTCCTCAAACTATTTCAATTACTAATTCTAACCCTTAAAATTTATTTTCTTGATTTTCGTGTATTGTTCATATGATGAACACAAACACACAAAACCCACATGGATCTGAATCCTTGCCTGTTTTGAATGTTCTTGTTGTTTCGATGTTACTGGATTTTTGTTGGGAACATGGATACACCGAAACAACTTTGTTTTTGAGAAAAAGAAGATCTGGTTGAGTTTTTGAAACTAACCAAAATTGCTCGATTTGATCCCGAGACTCCCCGGCCACCACCGTCCGTGAAAGTCACCGGTGGATGGCTCGGTTTCGTAGCATCAAGGCCGAAGGTTAATAGCCCCATGGTTTGGAGGCTTGATTTCGCTTCAACTGGTTTGAATTTTGATTTGTTTCGAATATGGGTTCATGAAAAGGTTCAAGAACCTTAACACTTATTTTTGAAATTAAGTGTTATGTGTGCGAAATTGATCAAAAAGAATTGTTCCATTGTGATAATCAACCTCTGGGGAAAAAAACCCATATATTTTTGTTGCCGTTTGACAGCGATAGCGTCGCCGGAAAAGTCGCGACTTTCGTAGCTTGTTGAGCAGCCTGTGGATGAGAGCCAGCGCCTTTAACGCGATGATCCAGTCCCGCGTCTTGCTCAGCCGCTTGGAAATGGAAGCACCAGCATAGGTGCCGGAGAGGGGGAGAGTTCGTTGCGAATCGCCTGTAGTCGAGTCGCCGTTCTCAGCATCGAATCCCTGGCAATAACGTAAATTCTGGGCCCGATAGCGGCGAGCCTCGGCGAGTTCAGTGGTGGCGGAAACGAGGAAGATGATGAGGGCAATTCGGCGAGGAGTAGGAGACCGAGAGAAACCAGGTTGAGTTGGCGTCAGCGAGGAGTTCAGCGACGTCGTATGGCTGCTGGAATGGAAGAATGGTCTGGAATTGTTGGCTTAGGAGTAGCTCTGGAATTGTTCGATTAAACAATTGTACAATTGTTTCTGTGATTTTTGGACAATTACTGCGGAGGACGGGGAGGACGACGTAGAGGTCGAGGGCGGCTGGGATGGTGGGCGATAGAGGAAGAGGTTGACGATGGCTAAAATGATTTTGGTGGAAGTTTAAGGGTTAGAATTAGTTATTAGAAAAGTTTAGGGTCCAAAGTTATTATTTTACGTTTATTGTAGCATTAATTAATGCCACGTCATCAATTTCCGTGAGACTTAACGATGGAATCAACGGAAAGTACCCAAATAGGACACGCGATAAGAGGTAAGATACCTCGCTAGGACAAAATAAAGGTAAGGTACCCGGATAGGACAAAAAAATAAGCTAGGTGACCCATGGTGAATTTTACCCGAAAAGAAATTAACATTAATCCAATTTTACTAATGGAAATTTTTTTTAAGAGCTTAGTTGAATCCTCTTCAAAGAATCAGGAAGAAGAAGAAACTCTAGGGAACAGAAAAGTCAAAAACTCTCAAGAGATAATGATTAGGGATATAGAGAAGAAATTAGGAAATTGGAACATACCTAGAATGGATAAATGAGAGATTTAACAGAAAGGAAGTTTTGATTTTAGAATGGCCTATACTATTAAAACTGTAGAAAAAACTGTGCCTATTATGGAACTTGACCATCAATTTGAATTATTTTCAAATCGTATGATTAAGGATCATTTAGAACATAATTATAATTATTTGTATGTAGGATTAGTTCAAATTGCTTTAAAACCACTAACAAGAAATGGTTTAAACACTTCTGTAATAATTGCTTTAAGAGATCAAAGACATAATAAGTTTTCTGATTCTCTTTTAGGAATTGTAGAATCAAGTTTGTGTGATGGACCTATATTTTTTAATTGTCATCCCAATTTCACACTGTCCTTAAAAGAATCTCATATTATGAAAACCCTAACTGCAAACATAATGACTTCAGGATTTGATATGTTAGAAGGATCTCAGAATTTAGCTTTGGTCTACAGGATCTACTATAAGGTTATGACAACCCAGATAGAACCAAAGGCTCTAGAATATAACACACGAGGAGAAACTTTGCTTTTAAAAGGAAACACAGAAAAATCAAACATTGTGGTTCCCAAGCCCATAAAATGGAAAGATGTTAGGCTTCCAGAAAAATGGATTTTTCAAAATAATAAGCCTATTAAAAATGTGAAACCACAAGAATTAGAAAGAATAATTGAATATGACAATGGAGAAGTTGAAATTCATTTTAGTAAAGATAGAATTACTAAAATTGATTTTTCAGAACTAGACACTAAGAAGACTCCTTCAAGAATATCTTATAGACCAATATCCTCAAGAGCATCAACCTCTCAAACACCAGAATCCGAATATGAAAAATTGGTTAGAGGAGTTAGAAGATCCACAGAACAAATTTCTCATCCTGTTTACAAAATGGATCCAATCACAATAGAAAGAAATGGCCAGGAAGAAGAAACAAAGTCTGTATCAATAGGATCTCCAAACCCAAGCTTTTCAGACTTTCAATTAAACATGTTACAAAAACCTTTTAAGTTTGATCCAAAAAGTCTAAATGAAGACTACTGGTCCAAGAAGAATGAGATTAAAAGAAAATGGTATTTTGACACGTATACTCTAGAAGAAAGAAAAGAGATAAAACATTTGTGGTATAAAAGGATCATAAGAAATAAACAAAACTTAAAGTTTTTTGAATGGTTTATTCCTACACTTGTCTTAAATGATAAATTGACAATAAATGTCCTAGAAGAAACCTGGTCTACTTATCAGACCAAAGAAGGAAAAGAGGTCACAACACCACATCCACTTAATGAGCCCTTGATACTAGGAAAGAATTCTACAACTACTGTTGTTCCTTTTAAGACAATAGAAACAGAAGGAGAGTCAGGAAACAAGGTAGTTCAGGTTAAAGATCTTAAGAATATAGTAGAACAAAATAACTATACTAATCTCTATCTTTAGTCCATAGGAAGACAAATGAATCGTATAGAAAATGCTATGGATTGTAGAAACTTTGGTCTTACAAAATCTTCTGTGTATAAAACTGAATTGCTACCAGGAACAGGAAAATCACCTATTAGTTTTCCCAAAAAACAACCAGAATTTAAATTAAAACCGAACGACAGAATATCAGAGCTAGCATCACAAATAGCTAAACTTACCCTCAAAGAAGACTCCCCAGAAAAGAAACAAAAAGGACTTCAAATTAATACTCTTAATGAATCACCTAGAATTCAACAATTACTTAATTCCCATCATCCTGAACCAGCGCCTACTGAGCTCAATCGCATCAATTTTCAGGGGGGGAGAGGAGGACCACAAAGAAGAAAACCTTCATATACTTGGAACTGGAATATAACACATCCTTATGCACAACCTAGACCATCCCCTGTAAATATAAGATTAGATAATGTTTATGGACCTTACTTTGCAGAATATAAAGGAGATACAATAAGGGAATGGAATATAGATGGACTTTCAGAATATCAAATAATCAATATAATCCAGAATATGATAATGTTCAGTGTAGCTGCCAGAAAACAAGTAGAAAACTCCGACCCAGAGATAGCAGAAATGATCTTAGTAGGATTCACAGGACAACTAAAGAATTGGTGGGATAAATGCCTAACAGAACAAGGTAGGCAAGAAATTAAAAATGCTAGAAAAATTCTTACTTATCAACAAAATAATCAACTAATTCAGAATTCTAAACCAGATGTAGTAAACACTCTCCTATGTACCATATATTCACATTTTATAGGAGACACATCTAGCGAGGAAAGTAGAAACAGTGAATTATTACTAAACCTAAGATGTAGAACTTTAATTGACTTAGAATGGTATAAAGATACTTTTCTAACCAGAGTTTATGAAAGAGAAGATTGTAGGTCATCCATCTGGAAAGAAAAATTCATACAAGGACTCCCCAAGCATTTTGGCCAATTAGTCATGGATCACATAAAAGGAAAAACCCAAGGCCAATTAAACTTAGAAAATTTTACTTATGGTCAACTTATGGCAGAAATCAAAGAAGTAGGATTAAGACTGTGTCATGAAATGAAATGGCAAAAACATATCAAGCGAGAAAGGCTTGCAGGAAGAAAAGAAATGGGTCAGTTTTGTGCCCAGTTTGGTTATGATATTCAAAGACCTTATTCAGAGGATAGGCCCAAGAAACAAAAGAAGAAGTATAAGTCCTATAAGAAGAATAGAAGATATAAATATAATAAGTTTGAAGAAAGGCCTAAAACCTCAAAGAAATTTAGAAAAAGAGGGCCCAATAAAAATAAAGACCAGAAAGTCTGTTGGAAGTGTGGTAAGCCTGGTCACTTTGCTAATAAGTGCAGGACTAAACGAAAGATAAACTCTTTAGAAATAGAAGAATGATTAAAAAAAAGTTTAATACAAATTTTACTAAACAGTGAGAGTGAACCAGAAGAAATAGGAAATGGATCTTCAGAAACCTCAGAATCAGAAGAATTAAATGAAATTGGTCTTACTGATAGCATTGAAGAATCAGAAGACTGTGAATCAAGCTGTGAATGTGATACCTGTCAATTACAGAATACCTTTAATAACCTTCAAATAAACACTCTTCAACTAAATGTCTTGACTGATGAAGATGAAAGAATTCTAGAATTAGCAAGGCAAATTGAAGATCCAGAATTAAAGCCAGAAATTCTGTTAAAATACCTTGAGAAAGCAAATAATCAAGAAACTCAAAACTATCGCAGAAGAAATTCTAGAAAGAAGATAGATATAAAAGAAATTACTAAACCTCCTGTTTATAGTCTCAATGAAATTTTAAGAAGAGTAGAAGAAGCTCAAAAGATTCACAAGGAGCCAACAATAGCAGAGCTTAGAGGAGAAATTTCTGAAGTAAAACAAGAAATAAAATCTCTTAAGAATAGAATAGAGATTTTAGAACTTCAAAATTTAGAAGGATATTCTAAAGATCTCCCAGAAGATGAATTAATTATGGAAGATTTAGAAGAATTTGGTTTTAAAACAAGAGGAAGGGAAAACGAAATTCCAGAATCAAGTCATGAAAAGGAATACTCAGAGAATATTACAGAAGAAAATCCCCTTCAAATAAATGGAGTCTTTGACATACCAAACCAAAGATTTACCAGCAGAATGACTCTGGTAATAGAAAATGAATTCAGAATAACTAGTATCGTGTTAGTTGACTCAGGAGCAGATAGAAACTGCATTAAAGAAGGAATCGTCCCACACCAATATCTAGACAAATCTTCTGGGACAATTACTGCTGCAAACAAGGAAGTCATGCCAATTAGATTTAAGCTTACAAATGTTGACATTTGTAACGAGGATATCTGCATTAGACAACATTTTACCATTTTAAATATGAACCAAGAAATAATTTTAGGAACTCCATTTTTGCCACAATAATGCCCTTTAAAGTAGACATAAATGGAATTTCTACCAAGAAATTTGGTAAGAAAATTACTTTTGAATTTGCAGAACCACCTAGAAGAACTTTGCTTGAAGAACTAAACCAAGATCTAGGAAGGAAATAGAATGTTTTGATGTGTTTACAAGATGAAGTTAAACACAAGAGTATTGAAGAAAAACTTCCAGGTTTAGAACAGAAAATTGAAAGTTTTAAAATAAATTTTGCAAAAAGAGTTTCCTCAGAAATTCCAAATGCTTTTTGGGAAAGAAAAAAGCATATTGTAAACCTTCCCTATGAACCAGATTTCAACGAAAAAGACATCCCTACAAGATGTAGAGCTATCCAAATGAATGAAGAACTTATGAAGCATTGCAGAAAGGAAATCCAAGAACTTTTGGACAAAAAATTAATCAGGAATAGTTCATCCCCATGGAGCTGTTCTGCTTTCTATGTAAATAAAATTTCAGAAATTGAAAGAGGAGTTCCTAGACTAGTAATTAATTACAAGCCCCTCAACAAAGTCTTAAGATGGATTAAGTACCCCATACCTAACAAAAAAGACCTTCTGTCCCGTCTTTATAATTCGGTAATTTTTTCAAAATTTGATATGAAATCAGGATATTAGCAAATACAGATTGCTGAAGAAGACAAATATAAGACTGGATTTAATGTTCCGTTTGGTCATTATGAATGGAATGTTATGCCTTTCGGTCTCAAGAATGCTCCCTCAGAATTTCAAAGAATAATGAATGAGATTTTTAATCCTCATAATTCTTTCACTATTGTTTATATTGATGACGTACTTATTTTCTTCCAGTCTCTAGAACAACATTGGAAGCACCTCCAAGAATTTGTTAAAATAGTAGAAAGAGCAGGATTAGTAATTTCAGCAAAAAAGATGGAATTGTTCCAAACCAAAATAAGGTTTCTAGGACATATAATTTTTAGAGGAACAATAAAACCGATTGATAGATCAATCAATTTTGCAGAAAAATTTCTTGATGAAATTAAAGAGAAAAAACAATTGCAAAGGTTTTTAGGAAGTCTGAATTATATTGCAGACTTCTACAAGGATTTGGCTAAAGATTGCAAACCTTTGTTTGATAGACTTAAGAAAAATCCTCCTGAGTGGGGACTAGAACAGACTAAGGCAGTCCAGACTGTCAAAAGGAGAATAAGAGAAATACCCTGTATAAATATTCCTGATCCTACAGCCTTTAAAATAGTAGAAACAGATGCTAGCGATATAGGATTTGGAGGAATATTAAAACAGAAAATTAACGACAAAGAACAATTGGTCCGATTCACCTCAGGAGTCTGGAACCAGGCACAGAAAAATTATGCTACCATCAAAAAAGAAATTTTAGCCATAGTTCTTTGTGTTACTAAGTTTGAAGAAGATCTCCTCAACCAGAAATTTCTAATCAGAGTAAACTGTAAAGCTGCCAAAGATGTTTTACTAAAAGATGTTAAAAATCTAGCCTCCAAACAAATTTTTGCTAGATGGCAAGCAATACTATCTGCTTTCGATTTTGACATTGACTATATTGCCGGAGAAACTAATTCTCTTCCTGATTTCTTGACAAGAGAATTTTTGCAGGGGAAGGAAGATGACAGATAAAAATTCCAACAATCAAAAGAACAAAACAATTCTTAGTCTAGAATCAAAGCAAGAAGAAATAGAGGAAGAAGCCTGCTATGAGATGGATTTAGAATTAACCAGAGCTCTTTTAGCCCAACATCATATTTCTCTAAAAATCTCTGAAAAATCAGACAAGACCTTCCAAGAAATCCTTTTTAAAAGGAAGAAATCAGAGGCAGAATCTTCAAAGAATAAATCATGGATTAATAATCCCCAGAAATACTGGAATAAAGAAGTATGTTCCCAGGATATTACTTTATGGAACAAGAATCAGAGTTCCCAGAATACTCAAAGTTCCAGAGAACAGAGTTCTCAGAATCCAAACTTAAGACCTAATCAGTTTCAAGGAATTTTACTTTTTTCTATGGGAATTCAGAGTGAGTTCCTAGAAATCGATAAGCAATGCCTCATTGCTCAAGAAAACAAAGACTTTAATTGTCTTTCAGAAATTGAGTTGTTCCAGAAATATTGGCCAAATCACCAGAATCCTCAGTGGCAATTTCAGTCACTCAAGAAAATACAATTCTTTGAGTTGATACTCCAAGAAACAGGCTCCATCGATATAGAACACAAGCCAAGACGGACAAAAATTTCCTACAAAGATGAAAAAGGGGAAACCAAGGAAAAATATATAACTGAGTTAGGAATTTCCTCATTTAAAATAAAAAAAGTCTGGACATTTGAAGAATGGGGAAATCCAACTTGCAGAAGAAGAATTATATCTCTTGGAAATTACGAAAATACTCTTTATTCCTATTGGGACTACCAAGTGGCATGGGAAGAAGTATTTCACAGACAGAACCAGGATCATCATCATTCTTGGATGCTTTTATTCAAAACTAAGCAACAAAGGTTTCCGAACTGGTTCCATGTCTGGTATGAAGGAAAAGGATTATTCAGAGATTCCTTTCCAGAACAAGTCAAAGCATCATTTGAAAGTTTTATGTTATATCAAGGACAGTTTGTGAAAAAAGGGGAACAAGTCCCCTTCCCAGATTTTTATTTTACAATCATGAATCACATTCCATGGATCTTAAAATGGAACTATAAAAAGCAGCCAGCTGATACAGAAGGACACTACACTCCCTGCCTAAAACGGATTTGGAAAATTAAATGGTAGGATAAGTGTATTTTGGACCAATACCTTCCAGAAAATATTACTTTTGACCAAATAGAAATCTTGGAAGAAGAACAAGAAAAAGACTTTCTAGATCAGATGCTAGACCAATTCTACCATGGCAAACAGTTCAAAAATAATCCAATAGCCCAAGAAGATCTAAAGAAGAAGCTTCTTCAGTCTGCAAGAATTCACCTAGCCCAAGAGCAAGCCCACAAAGATGACAAATTAGGCCCAAGAATTCCTATGCCCAAATAAAACTGTCGGCAAGTCTTCCAGAAGAAAGTAGCTGTCCCAGAGTAAGTGCTATCACACCTGTCTTCCACTATCTTTATTAAAGGCGCTACTGAAGGTGACCCAAGATTCCATCTCCTCCGGATTGGCTGAGCTTACTCAGCCTTATCTCCAGAAACCCCCCCTTTGGCTATAAAAGGAAGCTTCATTCTTCAAGGAAGGGGCATCCTAAAATCCTCTAAGTCCTCTAAGTTTTCCTCTCCTAGTTCATGTGTTGAACAATTCTCACTGTAAAATATAGACTAAGTGTGCTAGTGTGCTTGTGTGCTTGTGTGTATTCTGGTAAACCTTGGATTTCTAGTTTGCCAAACTAAGTGTAAAGTTGTACTGGTAATCAGCAGTTTCTGTAAGTATGAATTTTAATAATAGTTGAAGTATTTTCAGTATGTTCTTTCTGTTTTTAATGCTAATCCATAATATAGCCTTGTTAATAATCGTCCTAATAATATTAATCACTTTAATATTACTTAAGTTGTAGAATCTGGGAAGAAATGGTATCAGAGCCAAGTTAAAGTAATAACGGTAAAAATTTATAAATTCTTAAACATTAGGCCGTTTCTGTAAAAAGTATAAAACTTAAAGACTCCTCTCGAAGGTTAACGCAGGCCTACATAAGAACGACTCATGTTAAAAATGTGAGCAGTTAACGGGGACGGAGAGATGATATGGCGCACATTTCTCAACTCAATCAAAGCAAGTGCAAGGCCCACCATTTATTATTGACTAATCAATTTCTAGTAGAAATAAAAAAAAAAAACACATTAATTTCCTCTGAAGGTGGATGTGGATTGAAAAAATTTCGTTGGAAGCTCGCGAATAATCTTTCGGCCAAATAAGTTGTCCAGTTCCCTCAATTTGAATGTTATGGTGCAGCTGCAAAGTGTTGTCCGTACGGTCTGTCAAACATTCATTTTTCTGAAGACAATAACTATTCCTTCAAATTGCAGATTATATTTCAGTTTGCCTGGAGGTTTAAGAAGACATCAGACAAATTCGGCGTCTTATTAACTAGTTTACCACTTTACTAGTAGTTTGTCGCTCCGGGGCACATTAAGCTCACCAATTGGTCACTTTGGCCCTGCGTTCCTTCTCTTTCTAATTTTTTATTTTCTTTTCTGATTACAAAAATAAAAATGGCTTTCAAAAATCCCATCTCAGATGGACCAATGGTGCCAGTAGGCAGTATATGACCTAATATTCTCGAACGACTCATCAACCTTGAGGACGTGCGACACTGTAACGCAACTTCTGCGTAAAACTCAAGAAACTCACAACCCATGGTTTGTGGCTCTTCTTTACATTTCACAATCGGTGAATCTGAAGATCTTAGGGGCTATGAATTTATTTACAATATTCACAAGATTTTCTAGAAAATAGCTATACAAGTTTCAACGGAACATACAACCAATCAAGCATAACATGTATAAATCTAATTACACGGATTCTAAATATTCACCGGCATCAGCAGTACTTACAGTGTAAGCTTCCTTCACAACTATCTAGGCGAGGGCAATAATTTACACAGCTTTTGCTTTACCAGGGTTCTTTTCGGCATCATCTGAGATTTCTGTACAGAGATTGCTGGATATGTACGGGCAATCATATGCTGCTAAGAGTAGGATCTGATCAACTTGAAGTTCTGAAAACTACGAGCCTTGAATAGGCTGCCTATCAGGTAACTCACTGTTGTCTCCTGATGAGGAGGCTTTGCTGCCAGAGTTGAATTATGTTTCACTCGAAGTGCTGTTTGTCCAATCTGCTGGCGAATTGAATCGATGATCTTTGGATCAACAGGGCTTCCTGTCACGTCTGTGACATAGAAAGTATCCTTTGCCTTTCCACCTTTAGTCGATATCAATGCTCTTCTGATACACAAACTATTTTCACGGAATATCCTGGTGATGTCTGAGAGAAGCCCGACCCTGTCTTCTGTGCACAATTCAAGCTCAAGCCCCTGCATGATAAGTAGTGTAGCCTCAGCCCAAAAGTAATGCAATTTAACTCGAGATGAAGGACCCTCAGTAGAAGTTTTCAATAAAAAAATATACCTCCGACACTCGTCTTTCAATGGCCGCTTGAAGACATTGCATGACACGTTGTCGCTCAGCTTCTGAACTGATGGGAAGACCATCTATGTGTCGAATATAGAATTCCTAAACACAGCAACAGTTATCTGTTCACTAGAAGAAATGGATGGGAACACACAGTAAAGCAAGCCCAACTAGTCCCATAAAGCACACATAGGAGGACCAAAAAGTTAAAGCTTAAAGCACAAGTGACTCATGCCCCCATGGAATACATATTTGTGACCAGTCCCTTAGATGCATAAATTGCAATCCCTTTATTTGCTGGTGTCTGGGTTAATATATGCATGCTATAACTAGTTTATCCTCCTTTCACTACAAGGAAATTACAGAATTAAGCAGTCTTCCAAAGAAAAGAAACAAAAAACTCACCTGATAGGCCTCCGTCCTTCCTGTGCTGACCATTCCATGGAAGACAACATACTGCATGTCAGTTAAAGTGCAAATAATATCAAATAATAACTTTGGTCGATCTTTTGACCTCATTGTAATCATAGTATAATCTCTCTCGATATTTGACAGGCTGACATGAGGTCTTGAGCATCCATTGTCAACCCTCCCTACACCTGCTATTTCCACCCCTTCATAGTCCCTATCTGCAAACATAATCTGATGCAGTCTTCGCTCTCTATGCATATCGCCAGGAGGTGAAAGCATCATTTTTGCTGTTTTCAAGTCATTGTTTCCCTTGAGGACATTGCAAAGCAATTCCTTTATAGTTGAAAGACGTTTAGGGTCATTAATAGCATGCCCAGTCGAATCATCTGTTACATGAACTACAGCAGCAGCCCTAGCATTGTGTGTCCATATCTCAGCATTTACAACATTGCAATGAAGGTCAGTAAGAACTGCACAAACTTCTGATAATAAACCAGGCCTGTCGGTACCAGCCAATTCAATCGACGTGTGCTCCTCTGAGGGCATTACTCCAACTGTGCCCCTTCTTGAGGATGCAAAACCAGCATTACTTTCGATTCTCTGTAAAAAAAATGTTGAGAATGAGGTTCGGTATGCAAAATATAGTCAATAAAGCAAGCCACCTAAATACATGTAAAGGCTGGGAAAATGAAGACCGCCAGTCATTAAAAATCTGAAGAAACGTGGGATGAAAAAAAAAATGAAGTCTCATCATCAATCAGATGGTATTTTCTGGTTAGTAGTACTTCGTTACGAGTGCCAGGAAAATTTAACCCATCATTAGAGATTATGGCCAAACAGACCAGATGATAGAATTCACAATTTTAATTCTGAAACCCCTTCCAGTATTTCATTTTATCTGCTAAAGAGAGGAATCACAAAACGGAGATTAACCTATGCAAACATCCCAATGACTGAGGCTCGCTGTGAAATGACTAAGATCAGAACATTCTAGGTTCAAATCCACCAATATTTCGACCATGTTTTTTTATTCATGGTACTTTTAACACTCACTATTATTTACCCTCATGGAAATCAAAGAAATCTATATGATAATGATATTATCATATTTAAACCAGTAGATTCCTTGGCTCATGCATAACACAAGCCAAGCATGCATAAATACTAGATTACCAGTTCTTTTCTGGCAAAACACTGGTGCGGGGGCTCTAGACCATCTAGGTTGACTCATCAGGCTTTTTTTTTTTTTTAAGAGAGAGAGAGAGAGAGAGAGAGAACTTCCATGAATCTGTACAGTTCCTCACATAAATGCAAAAACAAGTAGGAGCTAACACTTGACCCAAAGAAAGAAATGGCATGAGGCACAGAAACTGAAACAGCAACATCTCTACCCTCCCTCTTTTAGTTCCTGCAGCACCATTATTCTTCCATTTAATTTCTTACTCCACCTCTGGAGCAGCGAACCAAAACAAAAATATCTGTACCAACATAAAATTTCGGTTTGGGGGCGCTTTAAAAGGGATCATACCCTTTTAATATACTCAATAGCCTCCTTATCCTTGATCTTGTTGCCTTCATGATCCACCACATTAAACACTGAGAAAATTAGAATAATTAAAATTTGATAAGCAGCACAACACAACTACAGATTCCCTGTACAATTTAATTGGAAAATTTGAGAAAATTCATTCTTACCATCCATAAACCACCCTCCATCAGATGATATATATGCTTTGGTAATCACAAGATTCATGTCGGTAAGCACTTGAACAACCTCAAGCAGTATCCCATGTTTGTTCACACTGTCAACCTGAGAAAGAAAAATTCCAATGAATGAGATTATCAGGAAGGAAAACACGGACAAAAAGGTTAGCATAAGGCAATCATTTGTAAGGAGGCTGGAGTTACAAACATTTCCAATAAAATTTAATAATAACTAGATGGAATAACAACTATGAACTGTGAAGAACACTGAGAAACAATTTAACCTGACAATTACAAAACCTAGCCTAAGCCATTTAACCTGACAGTTAAAAAACCTAGCCTACGCCAAAACCAGCAAGAAAAGAGCATTACCTGGATGACAGTAGCATCTGGACATGCACTATTGTCAAGTACAACTCTGCAACAACACAAACATTCAATTGAAGGTAACTCCACCAGCTCAGTAACAGGGGTGGAAAATAGAACCATCCACCAAAAGGGAAAAAAAAAATAAACAAAGTTAAGAAAATTAGCCTTACTATAGAAAATACCATCAGGTTCTCTTGATCGTTGGTATTTCAAAACGGAGATTCGATACTGAAAACCTAAGCAACTCATTCTCTAGAGAATTCAATATTATCCCTAAAAGCTAGAAGAGCAAATTTTGAGAAAAAGACCCAGAAAGAATCCAAGGAGAAAAACGTACCTAGGTGGGTTCATCCTTCTGATAAGCTTAGCGTACTCGTCATCCATTTCTGGAGTAAATCTGTCAAGTTTCGCAGAAGAGAAACCGAACCCCAAAAGCTAGATTAAATACTAAAATTAAGCATAGAGCCACAAATCCAGAGATCCCGGAGAAGCAAATTCGCCTAAATATCGGGTACTGTACAAATGAATGAAAGAAATGAAGCGGCCGCCTCCAATATTCAAGGAAAGCAGAGTGACAGAGGGAGAGAGAGGTGGGGGTTTGGGGGGGAAAGGTACAATGTGAAAAGTAAAGTGTGGGTGTGCCCGCTTCATTTATTCGGCCGAACAGAAATGCATGCTAAAATTGGAAGAAAATTCGTCCGCCCAATCAACGATTGGTGCGACGTGGAGCGTTATGATTGCTCGATCCAACGGTTTGCTGTGGCCCGGTCGCTGGGTCGGTGTATTTATTAGCTTTGCATTTGTTTTTTGGCCAAGATACCCCAGTAGCGGAAAGTTATACTGGACATCATCAATGTCAGAGTCGAATTAAGTCGGGGCTCTTCAGATGAAAGTATTAAAAAAGTGACTATACTTTTAGCCATAGACATATTTAGTTATCATTCTTTTAAATTATGTCAAATATATTACTAATGTTTAAAGTTTGGCTCAACTTCATGATTGAGTTGTTAGTTTTAATGATGTGTTAACAGAGGAGTTGATGACGTGTTAACTGAGATGTTTAAACCACTCTATCAGTTCCCAATTTGACCTAAATGCTTCATATTGGCCATCAATCTTTCATTTGTCTCATTTAGGTACATAATCCTTTTAAGATGGTTATCCCAAATCCTTCGACACCCTTAATCACCCGACCTGACGTTGCCGCCATCCTCAATCACCCAACCCCAACACCGCTGCCACCCTGAATTGGGCCCGCACCCTTAATTGAACCAGCACCTTAACTCACCTCGAATCGGTCATGCACAACTTCCAATCGAAGATATCTTAAACCCAAAGCATGGAAAATGTGTCAATGAGCTTCAGATAAGGAAGCTGAAGAATTTTTACTGGAAAATAAGACTTAGCTCATTGGTTACTTCAGGTTAGCATCGATGATGAAAAATGGGACTAAAGTAGAAAAGTTGATAAAATTAGATGACAAAAAATGTCATTTCCTTTTTTACGTCCATGTCATGTCCTTTCACTATTGATTGTCACGCAATCATCCTTTAATTGTCACATAATCTTCTCCTAACGGAATATTCTAACATTTAACATAATCTTTCCACCGTCAGTATATTGATAACCTATTTTGTCCAATTTCAAAATACTGATATTTGATTTGGCACTAAATATTGTCTTTAGTGATATATTTGACATAACTCAAAAGAAAAGTGATCAAATGTGTCTATGGCAAAAAGTATAGTCACTTTTTTTGTACTTTACCTTAATTTTTCATTTATAAGTGTCAAATCAATACTTTATTTGGGGAGGAAAAATTCCATAATGTTATAATTTCATATGGAAACAATATCAACGTTTAGTATTAAAAATTAGAAAAAAAAATTGTCCAACTTTATCTTTTAGTATTAGGGGTTCGAGAAAAATGATCATAATCATTCATAAATCATTATATCTCTAACACTAATTTTAAATGTTGTATCCAAATAAAGCCGCTACTTTTCATATGTTTGGTCCTGGGACTTGCACCTTTGACTTCTCTTTTACTCTCCTTCATGGGCGATTTTGATTTTCTTTTTCTTTTTCTTTTTTTCACGAAGAGAGGAGTAGAAGTGCCCATACGACACGCGAGGGATTTCAAATCACATAACGGGTAGAGGTGATGGGGCAGATGCACGTGGAGTTGTTCCTTGGTCCGACTCTGCCAGGTTTTTGGCAACAAACCCAGCACGTTATTTGGATGCTCAAACCACCTTATTCACTCATTTATCGTTTCCAACTTTCCATTCCACGGAGCGGTTATACTACCTCTTTACTTTGTGATATTTAGCTTCTGGATATTTTTTGTCACTATTTATTCCTTATAGTAGTTGTCTATATAGAAATTAAACTTATACTATTAAATTATACTAGGTTTAAAGAGTTATTCACACAAGTTATAGCTTTCAATTTTAGATTAATTGAAAACTTCTAAGACCTTTATCTAGTAAAGACATTTTTATTTAGATTTTTTTATGATTTAAATTTATGAGATAAAAAATGCATAAATTTAGAACCTAATTCAAGTTCAATTTTAACTGTGTTTAATATTCACAATATGTAAAAAATTATTGAATAGAACAAATTGTATAAGCGCTTATATTGACATTAACCGATCCTCACTCTCTTTTATTTCTCTCAAGTGAGATTGTCTACCATTTATCTGTTTGGGTCACACAGCAGGTGATAACTTGAAGGGCAAGATGATTAGTAAAATGGTACAAAAAAATTTACGTGGTTGACTCTTAATTTTAGAGCTACGTCCACTGGACAAATTTTGAGATTTTCTTCTATTATAAAAATAGTAGGTTTACAGAGAGAGAATCTTCTCTAGACAAAAATTCTAAAGGTATGAGATAAACCCAAAATAGTGGCACTCAAATGTTTCTCAAACACCCCTACAAATTATTTTACTATTTTATCACTCCCTAAAAATAAATTTCTTTCTCATACAATTTTTTTTTTGCTCTTCCCAGCAGGGCAAGCTTCTCACCGGGGTTGCATTGAGAGGAGAACGCTAGGCTATTCATAGCCAAAATAACGCGCAAAGGAACCCCGCAAGTAGGGTGGGATAGTCAACATTATCTTCATTAGCTTTAAGACTATTAATATCATATATAGCTTTACAATTATTAATTTAACAAAAGTATAGTTGTCTGATTCTGAAATACATTTGTTTGATTTTAATAAATATTTGTCTAATTCTGAAATATAATTGTTAGTCATTTGGATTTAAGAACTTTAACTTGATACTTATTTACAATAACTTGTTTAGTTATCAAATATATTTTTTAGTTTTTAGATACATTTATTTAATTTTGATATATATACATATACAATTGTTAACCATCGAAATCAGACAATTACAAAAATTATTAATTATCAGAACTAAATAGATACACCTCAGAACTAGAAAAATCTAAGTAACTATAGTTCACATCATATAGTAAAGAGAAATGATACTAAATGAAAGAAATTTATGGTTCGAGTCATACTTCAACCTTGATCAGTCACGTAAGATTCTGGTACAAATGCTATGCTTATATCTTAAGAAGGTCAAATAATGAGTAAACCACGAATATTTTTTATTTGACCCAATTCACCCACTACGTTTCTTTTGGCCAGATAAGCTACCAATATTTCTTGGTTGGCTCAAATCAACCACTTTTGTTACTTTAACAATTGAGTCTAACCAAATATCAATGTAAAATGCCATAGTCCCTACATTTTTTTCTTATACTCATAGCACATCTGAAGTTTGTGAGTATGACATTTCAACCATTATCTTCACTTTATTCTCCTCTCAACTTCACGGTCATTGAATATGTGAGTCTCCTTCATCAAGAGCCTCTAGTAGGATGGATTCACCGTCCCTATTGAGTTCTGCAGCCTCCACGACCAAATCATATTCCCGGGTTTCAATTTGTATGTTGTTGTCCTTGTTGCTCGCCCATCCATGGTTGCTTTTGCTTTTACTTTTTTTGTTTTCTTTCTCTTCTTTGTCGCTTTTGATTCTCCATTATTGCTTTTGATCCACCAACACCTGCGTTAAAGCCCACTAATTCGCACACTTGCACCACTCCAATTGGGTGGGATTGGAAGGAAGGTTTGAAACTGTGTTGGTGGATTTGGACTAATTTAGTAACATTAATGGCTTATCTAGATGAAAAAAAAAAATCAGTGGCTCACTTGGGCCAAGTCAGAAACATTAATAATTTATTCATAATTTTTATTTTCATTTCTTGAGAGATAGACGTATCCTATTTAGATTGTTTTAAACCAATTGAATTTATTTTGTTCACTTTAAAAAAATAATGGCGGAGTTTTGTATTATTTCAAGTTGAGTGGGTGAATTCGGTGATTTGAATAACGTTAGTAATTTATATTCGTCAAAGAAAATCATTCATCTCCAATTTGAACCGATCTTAATTCGTTACTTTTCCTGTTGATAACCACATTAGCGGTAGAAGTTGTTTCCCTTCAAAAGTAATTGAGCAAATTCAACGCAGCTAGCATGATTATTGTGGAATATGTTATATCCGTAAATGTACTAATCGGGAAAAGAGAAAATTAGAAGAAAATTAAGACAGTAATGCAAAATTAATGTTGTCGCCGGTGGTGTCGGGAAATGCGTGCGGGAGGATGGATGATCGTATGCGGATAGATAGATAGATAGAAAGGGGTGGGGCAAGAAGAAAGTGAAATAGTGATACAGAAAATGTAAACGTGGAGTTTCCTCAACAACAACATGGAATGGAAGGGGTGGAAGCTCCAACTCTCACTTTCACGCTAACTTTGTCGCCAATCATAAATAGTGCTCCCGAATAATTGTTTTTTGGGCATGTCACTAGCACTCTCCTGTAGTAACACAACGTATAGCTGTAGCTGGTGCCCATGTCTCAGCATCGTCGCTGATTGCAACAACGCACCAGAAGCTGCCTTTTTTGTTTTAATTTCATATACAATGCTGTTTCATGATCATTCCACTCATTAATTGTTAGGAAAAATTACAAAACCCTCATGTGGTTTGATACAACACACACTTTGCCCCCTCTATTTTTAAAATCCTACACTTTGCTTATATTTTTTTTATAGTGTTCGATAATAACTTATGAAACTCTAATTTAAATTATTTGATAGTCATATTTCAGTAATTTTAAAATTTTTTTATATTTTTTCACAGCCAACTGACTTTTAAAAAAAAATAATAATAAGTATTTACAGAGAGAAAAATATATTTATAGAAAAAAAATTGATAATTTAAAACATCTATTAAATATAAAAAAAATTAGAGAGATTAAAATTACCAGAAGATGACTATCGTATAGTTTAAATACAATTTCAGAACTTACTATAAGACAGTATAAAAAACACAGAGGGCAAAGTGTAGGTTTCTAGAAACAGATGAGGCAAACTGTAAGTTAGGACATATCTCAGGAGGTAATTTTAAGTTTCCCTTAAGTGTTACTTCAACTACTCATTAAAATTATAAATCTTTAATTATTACTAATATTCTATTATGTACACTACAAGACAAATGGGCTTTTGTTATGGAAAATATTGTAGGCGAATCATAGCAAAATCACATTTGCTATGAAATATACCATCGCAACTAATTGTTGCGAAAATCCCTGTCACCAAAAGTATTTGTCATAATATCGAGGCAACATTGCGACCAATGAAGATTATTTGTGATGATTCTGCGATGAAAAAGCTCAGCACGATTCTGCGATGATTTTTGTAAGGATGATTTTGCGATGATTATGCATTACATATCTGATGGCGTTGGGTTAGCCATCGTTTACGATCCCGCCGTGGCTCCACGACGGGAATGACAGGGACCTCCTGAGGGATGTCATAGGTGGCCGTCCTACGATGGGGAGCGGGGGCCGTGAAGGATTTCCGGTGCAGGAAGGAGCCTGAAAAAGCTGACATCTTCAAGCGGTTCGGCCTGAAATATATAGAAAACAGGGGTTAGGAGGTCCCCGGAGCGATTTTCCAGGGAGGAGCCTCCGACGCCCAAGTCAGTGCCCCTAAATAGCAAAGAATAGGCGTAAAATAGACTGGCTGGGGGTATTTTTCTGGCATGCACATAAGGAGAAGCATCACGCTAGAGGTGTTTTTTTCTGGCATGCCTAGGGGAGAAAAGAGGAGAAAACTGGAACTCTGGAGTATTCTCCAAAGCTCCTGTCCAGCCCCCCTTGCCCAGAGTTTTTCCTGCTGTAAATAGGAGAAAATGAACCCTCATGATCGTGACACGTGTATGGACGGATAGGATCCGTACCTCTTAAACAGGAAAGTGGTCAGCCATGTGCAGGCTTTCTCGGGCAATGGTTTGTCGAGAATCGTGTCTCAGTGTGCTAGAGCACGGATTACAGTGGCCTGTCAGAATGCTTGAGGTCAACGTCTAGGACGTACGGGCAAATATGTCAGAGACTCCTTCGTATCACCCATCATCCCTCCGAGGTCCCTCCGACCGACGTTACCTTTTAGGTGGACGAGCAAGGACCTCTCCCCGGGGTGACACCGTTTCTTCGGGGTGTTCTCACTCTTCCGAAGTTGGTTCATTCGTCCTCTGATGGGGAGACGATACAGTAACTTTCCAAGGTTGGTGCGATGGGTCTTCCGAGGTCGGATATGTCAGGCGTTTGGCCCCTCCTCCGAAGTTAGTGGCCAAGACCATGGCACTTCGGCCATCACATGCCCTCCTTCGGAAAGCCGAAGTATGACTTCGGCTTGTAGCCCTTTTGGGAGCACTTTCAGAGGATCCAGCTTATATCATTTGCAAGAAAGGTACTTCGCCATTTTAAGGGTGTAGTTTGCTCGGGCGAATGTCGCATACCTGCCTTTCGGCGTTGCCGAGATGTCTGATATGTCCAATCTTATCTTTTCTGTCTAAAGTCAATGGACTGTCATGCCTTGAAACTAGGCGCGTTAATCTGGGGCTAGACCCAAATCTTTAGGATGTCAGAAAACATGCCCTAGTTTCTCGCGATGACCGACACGTGGCAAGCGTCAATTGGTATGGCACGTCTTTTTGCGCGGGAAGGGTAATTATGGTGACGTTTCGCTCCCATGCAGCAGTTATGACGCCTTTTCAATTGCCCTTTCTTTGCTCTATATAAGCTTCCCCTTTGTCATTCTTTCCTTTTGCTCTTTTCTGTGCTCTCCCCCTTGCTCTCGCTTTCTCTCGCCTTTTTCATTTCTCTGAGCGACGGTCTGCACGGCGGAGCGATTTCCGGCCACTATTTACGACGGCATCCAGGAATCCTGATTTTGGCAAGGTTTTTCGTGAGTGCCTTCCTTGGGAGTCGTTCAACTTTTGCTAGTTTCTCAATTTTCCCGAAGTCGTATTTTTTCAATTTTTGCTGACGCTTTCCTTATTTCCCGGAAACTCCTTTTTTGGCTAAACGCCTTTGGACTCGTACTGATGCTTTTCCCCCTTTTTCAGAGATGGCTGACGATTCTGCCGCCTACTACAAGAATCTCTTCCTTGGTCAAGTAGAGAAGGGAGAACAAGCAAAGAAAAGTGGTTCCAAAAGGCGCAAGTCTACTGGGAGCGGACCGTCTTCGGCCAAGAAGTCAAAGAAGAGAGCCCTTACTTCACATTCGGAAGATGTGGTGGAGGTCGATGAAGTTATTGCTACGTCCACCAAGGTTGATATCTCAACCGATGCGATGGCCACTTCCACCGACGCTACTGCAACCTTGGCCATGGTTGATGTTACTCCGTTATCCACCAGGGTTGTCACCCCCTCCGAAGTAGCTGCGACATCTTCTGAGGCCGATATTGCGGCGGCCGAGGTGCCCGCCGGAGTAGTCGCCCTTTTCACTCCGTCGGGTCCCATATCGCCCGTGGGGCTTTCAGGCTCTTTGCCCGAGAGTCCAACTATTCAAAAGTTGGACAGACGTCGCAAGGACAAAGGCAAGTATATTCCGGCCTTTGCGGCGGACACTACCGAGGATACTACCGGGGTTGCACCAGGTTTGCTCCGAATACGTTCTTGCTCATAACTTATGTTTTCGGGGAGCCCTTCCTGACTCGCGCCCCTCCATTTTGCAGAGGACCGGGCGACCCCCGCATGGATGGCTGATCATGCCCGAAGACGGGCTCTTCGGGACTCCCTTCTCCCGAAAGACAAAATTCCGAGGGAGCCGTTTTGGTCTTTCACGGAAGACATGAACTTGTTTTCCGGAGATTGCCAAGAGATGGCTCCCCAGATGGCGAGGGGTGTTCTTACAGAAGCCTCTTCTAGGGCAGTTGCCGAGGAGTGTGCTTCTGGGGATATCCTTGCCACTAGAATTTCTGAACGCGCCGCTCAGGTAACCTTCTCTCTTTTTTGCCCAAGTGTTTTGCCTTTCCTTATGCTGCTTTCCCTGAGGATATTTTCCTTCTCTTTTCGCAGCTTTTGGGGTATAGTGAACACCTCCGATTTTGGGCGGCAGAGCAGTCTTCTGCCCGAGCTCGGGCTGAAAGTGAACTGGAGCAGGCTAGGCTCTTCTGTATTAATTTGGACATAGCCAATGTCGAGTTAAGGCGCATAGCCAGGGAGAAGGTTGCTCTGCTCCGGGATGAGTTCCTCATAGGCCAATCGGACCTTTTGAAGGACTTTTCCCGCAAAATGAGCGACCTAGGCGAGGAGGTTGTGCGCTTGACTTCGGCCAATGAAGTTATTCAGAAGGAGAAAGAAGAAGAAGCTGCCCTTCTGAAGAAGACTCTTGCCGAAAAGGCGGCTCTTCAAGCCAGGGTTTATTTTCTGAGGAGGAGTGCAGCGAAAAGGAGAAACGCGAAGGGATTGGTGCGGAGGATTGCCGGTCTGAAGGAGGAGATCCTGGGTCTCGAGAAGGAGGTTGCTGGTCTTGAGAATGAGGCGGACTTGCTAGATGTAGGGAGGGATAAAGCCGTCCAGATGTCGAAGGTGTCCTTTCAGGACGGCTTTTGTTTAGCTCGCCATCAATTTTTGCAACGCTATCCGGACCTCGATACCTCCTTTCTTTCGGCCCTGGATATTCCCAAGGGTCCTCGGTGGACTTGGTCGAAAGCTGATCACCTCAACCTGCCACCTGTTCCTCTACCTGCGCCGAAGGCGACGGCTAGAGACACGGGAGTTGGAACTTCTCGCGCTGCCGGGGATCCTTAAGCACCCTAGGGTTTTTCTTTTCGTGTTTCTCTTGTACTTCTTGTAATCTTCTCCTTATATCAATGAATTTTTTTCTTCATAATTTTGGCTAAGTCTTTTGATCAATCTTTCGGTTTCCCAGTTGTCCCGAGCACTTTCGGTTAGAGGACTTCAAAAATGCGCTTTTTTTGTTTCCTCGTTGTCTCGAACTTTTTCGGCTTCAGAAGCATACTTCTTTTGCTTGTTTTTCCAGCTATTTTTTCGGGCGATCTCGCGTAGTTGGTGAAGTTCCCTTGGACAAATTTTTAGCCTACCCTTGTTCGGCCGTATTCGGTACACTCTGATGACCCTGCCAACTTTGGGAGGAAAAGGAGATTTCTAGGAGTGCATGCTTTGTCCTTGTTCGGCGATTCTTCTCAGACAGGAGAAAACTTTTTAGCATTCAGACGAATTCCTGGCTTGCACTATTTCTTGTCTGAAAATTCTAAGTATAGAATTTCTTGAAGGTGCCCAGGTGCCTTGTTCCTCAGTTTTTCTCCCTTCAGTGTTGCCGAGGTCGTATACTCTTTTTCGGACCTCGCCGAGCAAGGCTCTTTCCTGTTTGGCCGAAGCACCCCATGTGATGGTTTTTCGGGATTCGGCCTTTCGGAGAGCGAGATCTTCCTTCCATATTCCTCTTGTCCTTCCATGCAGGTTCACACTTATCGCCGATTTTCGCTGAAAAAACCTTTCTTTTGAGTTTGGCCATTTATCAGTGTTCATTAACTAGGGCGAGCTTAATTCTCACTCCGAGGTGATTTCTTCTTTTACCGGACACCTGTCGGCCAAACTACTTTTGTAGGGACAATGGTCTCTCTAGTGACGACTAGGGGTCTTCGGAGAACCATTCCCTGGCCTTTCTGCCGGCTGACTTCGTTTTCTCGGTTATCAAAGACTTTTCAGGCGAACACTAGATTGCCTTTGATGGATTCCAAGCCTTTGAGCGTGCGTGCTTCATCCTTGTTCGGCGGGTAACCTGTGCAGGAGAAAAGAGAAATTTTTCTAAGTACTGTTTAGCTAAAAATACTTTTTACCTAAAATTTTTTTTGAGGTATTTCTCAATTTTCTCCCTTTGATGCTGCCAAGCTGATGATGCTCTCTTTTGGACCTTGCTTTGAATTAGGAGGGGTCCTTTCGGTGGCCGAAGTTCTCCCCTGAGATAGTCCTCGGGGTTCTGTTTTGGCCCTTCGGAGAATGGGATCTCCTTTTGGCATTCAGCGCACTTTTGCGCCTACGGCCACTTTTTGCGGAGGAAACACTTCTCCAGAGTTTGTTCATGCTTCTGGGAGTGGCTCGAGTTCGGTTTCCCGATTTTTGCCGAGCATTCCTCCCGAGCTCGTTCTTCCTTCCTCTCGAATACTCGCGCTTTACTTGGTAGCTTTATTGCTCCAAGTGGGCACTGGCCTTTGCAGGCGAGTAAGGAAGGTTTTTTCTCCCTGTAGTTTTTCGGAAGACTTGCTTGATAATTCCCGGGAATTTTATCGGCCCTGTGGACCTTCTCCTTTTGCTTTTTCCGACTTTTTCGTAGTCCCCGGTGTGTAATTCTATTCGGGGACTTCCACTTGCTTGTTACTTCAAAACTAAGCTGGTGGACCAAAGCATCTTTTAACTTCGGAGGTAATGGCTAAATTTTTGGCCTCCTTCGCCTAAAGGCTGAAGCCCTTTATGCTGCTGGCAATAATGTGCCATCTCCGCGCATCATGTTCCTTTAGGCTTTTGTATGCTTTTTGCCTGCTTGATCAGTAGGGGCTTCGCCAAACGAGGTGTTTTACTGTTTTCTCGTAGCATTTTGCTTCAGGCTTTGTTGGCAGTGGACCGTATCTGCCGAGGGCTGAGGGCAGTCTTTCGGAATTCCCTACTCCGATGGGAGTATTTTGGGCATTTTATTCTGAAGGCCGTCTTTCGGGTGTTGGTGCGTTTTTTGGCCATTCTCGCCCTTTTTGGGCGCGTCTATTTGCACCTCTTTTTGCGCGCTGCTCTGCACCTCTTCCTGCCGATGCCTCTCTATAATGGGCCTGAGCTTTCCTTCCAACGTTGTTCTTCCTCAATCAATGAAGTTTATCTGGAACATTTTCTGTACTTTTTGCCATTTCATCAGAATCTTTGGAAGATGGCTCTTTGCAGGGCATTTTCCTTCCCTTATCCCAGGTTTTTGTTCCCAATAATGCCGGTCTTGGGTGATTCACGACTTTGTTAACCGAATATGCTAAGTCAGGCGTTTTCCCCATCCTCGGGCCTCCGAAGCATCGTTCCAGTGTCATAGTGTTTTTGCGCCTAGAACCCCTTCGGTCGGGAGTTTTTGTCTTTCGCCTATGTTCGGTCTTCGTCGGATTTCCCCTTTTTCTGTTTCTGGACTTTCGGCAATGGTCCGCTGTCGCCTGGGGTTATAATGTCCCCTCTGGACTTGTGCGTGATGCAGTATCTTTGGAGTTCGGTGCACTTGCCCGTTTACTCTCTTCCCTCCGACGTCGCGCAGGGGTGACTCCTTTTTGGACGCTGGTAGTGTGTCCGTTGGAGTAGGATCATAGTCTTTTTGCCTGTTTAATATCAACGCGTAGACGTCTTTTCGGGGGAGTAGGTTTGGTGTTACTGTCTGAGGGACAGTAATCTTTCTTTGGCACGAACTCTTTCGACGGGGGAGGGGGGTCTGGACGGCACCGATCCTAGCTTTCCCGTCCATCATATTTCGAGAGGAAGCACGTCCTTTGGGTATTCTCCCCACTGCTCTTTGTTTCTCCCGGAGCTCTTGGGTCACCCCTACTCCCCTCGTCGAAAGGATCAAGAGAGAAGATTTTGGCTCGACATTTGCACACGAACATCTTCGGCCCATCTACTGCAGTATTTCGACCACGGCGACGCGTGGGAAATTACGCAGGAAAGCCATGGTGATATCCGAAGGATGATCATCCCCGGGATGGAAAATCCCTGTTCCTTAATTGTTCGGCCGCCGGGCGAGTCTCCGGCGCGGACGGGGGCCTCAGGAAGCCTTTTGTCCTTAGAACGCCGAGTTTCTGACCACGGCTGCCCAAACAAGTTCCCACAAACGGCGCCAAATGATGGCGTTGGGTTGGCCATCGTTTACGATCCCGCCGTGGCTCCACGACGGGGGTGACAGGGACCTCCTGAGGGATGTCATAGGTGGCCGTCCTACGATGGAGAGCGGGGGCCATGAAGGATTTCCGGTGCAGGAAGGAGCCTGAAAAAGCTGACATCTTCAAGCGGTTCGGCCTGAAATATACAGAAAACAGGGGTTAGGAGGTCCCCGGAGCGATTTTCCGGGGAGGAGCCTCCGACGCCCAAGTCAGTGCCTCTAAATAGCAAAGAATAGGCATAAAATAGACTGGCTGGGGGTATTTTTCTGGCATGCACATAAGGAGAAGCATCACGCCAGAGGCATTTTTCTGGCATGCCTAGAGGAGAAGAGAGGAGAAAACTGGGACTCTGGAGTATTCCCCCAAAGCTCCTGTCCAGCCCCCCCTTCTTCTTGCCCAGAGTTTTTCCTGCTGTAAATAGGAGAAAATGAACCCTCCTGATCGTGACACGTGTATGGACGGATAGGATCCGTACCTCTTAAACAGGAAAGTGGTCAGCCGTGTGCAGGCTTTCTCGGGCAATGTTTGTCGAAAATCGTGTCTCAGTGTGCCAGAGCACGGACTACAGTGGCCTGTCAGAATGCTTGAGGTCAACGTCTAGGACGTACGGGCAAATATGTCAGAGACTCCTTCGTATCACCCATCATCCCTCCGAGGTCCCTCCGGCCAACGTTACCTTTTAGGTGGACGAGCAAGGACCTCTCCCCGGGGTGACACCGTTTCTTCGGGGTGTTCTCACTCTTCCGAAGTTGGTTCATTCGTCCTCTGATGGGGAGGCGATACAGTAACTTTCCGATGTTGGTGCGATGGGTCTTCCGAGGTCGGATATGTCAGGCGTTTGGCCCCTCCTCCGAAGTTAGTGGCCAAGACCATGGCACTTCGGCCATCAATATCTGTGATGATTATGCAACAAAAAAGATCATAGGAACATTAAAATGTTAATTAATTAATCAAATTAGTATATTATATTTATTATATATTAGAATATAGTGTAATATAATATAATATTATATAAATACTAAAAATTTACATAAATATGTCGATTAAATACATAAATATGGAAAAAAAACCCTAAACTGTAATTTACATCAATAATATAAATCATAAGAAAAAATCACAAAAAATCATAAACAAAACCCAACTCATTAAACTTGGACCTTTTGATAAGAGAGAGGAAATTCGGCCGAAGGATATACAGGGTGAAGAAGGGCCGTAGTGGAGGAGATGGAGGCGGAAGGAGAGATGCACTGAAGGAGGCATGCTGTGGAGGGCCGTGGTGGAGGAAACAAAGCCAAAAGGGGACGGGCATGATGGAGGAGGACGGACGTGGCGAAGAACAGACGTGACAGAGGATGAACATGGTGAAGGACAGATGTGACGGATGATGGAGACGAAAGACGGGTGTGACAGAGGTCGAACACGGCAAAGGACGGACATAATGAAAGACAAAGGTGGCGAACGACGAACACAGCGAAGGAGTAATGAAGGAGAGACAACAACAATATGGTAGATAAGGCAGAGAAAAGGGATTACGATAGCAGATAATGAGGAGAGGCAGCGGATAAGAGTAATCAAAGAGACAACGAGGGATTAGGGTTAGGGACGACAGAGGAAATGAGAGGAGATAAGATTGATTGGTAAGGAACAAGGGTTATGGGAATAAGAATAGGCAGCTTGGGCAATTAATATCACTATTTGTGACAACATAAATCATAGCTAACAATTGCTACAATTTAGTCTCGATTCTTTACAGAATCGAGGCCAACTCATCGCAAAAAGCCCTACAGTCCCCACGTGGCACAATCTAAGTCGTTAACTTTGCTACAATTTTACTATGATTTTAGTCATCGCAATTGTCCCGCTTAAATTTTCTCAAAAAATTTCATATTTCCTTCCCTTTTAATTAATTTTTCTTACAATTTAGCTTTGATTATTTATTTTTTCCTACAATTTTCCAATGACTTTGAACTATTATTACACAGCAAAATCTCAAAAATCTTGTGTTCAATTGAAAATTAATTAAAAGTTTATGCAAAATGTTACAGTAATTATTATCACTGGCTAAACCCTAAATTAATTTTCAAATTATTGGAAATCTAACTTAACAAAAATAAATAACTTCACAACCATTGTTGTAATTTTCACAAATTTCTAGTAGATTTTTAAACTTACTAAACATGGATACCTAAAAAAAGATGCTACTTTCCAAATATAGAAACCCTTATAAATTGGAAAGTTTAGTGTTTAGGGTTAGGTCGGTTAGTGTTTAGGATTAGTTTTATGTTAATGTTTAGGGTTAGGATTAGTCTCGCAAAAGTTTAAAGTTTCTAAATTTGGAAGTCTCCGAAAAGTTTAGAGTTAGGGTTAGTATTAGAGTTAGTGTTTAGGGTTTGTGTTAGGGTGAGTGTTTAGAAGTTAGTGCTTAAGGTTATGATTTAGTGTTGGTGTTTAGGGTTAGAGTTAGGGTTTAGTGGTAGTAGTATTAGTATTTAGGGTTAAGGGTTTATGGTTTGCGGTTTCGGGTTTAGGGTTAAAGGTTTAGGTAACTATTTAGTGTTAGTGTTTACGGTTTAGGGTTTTTGGATTTAGGGTTTGTGTTTAGGGTTTAGGGCATAGGGTTTAGGGTTTTGGTTTGGGTAAGTGTTTAGGGTTTATGGTTAGGGTTAGGGTTAGGGTTAGAGTTTAGGGTTTAGTTTTAGTGTTAGTGTTTAGGGTTTAGGGTTGTGGTTAGTATTTAAGGTTTAGGATTTATGGTTAGGCTTAGGGTTTAGGAAGTTAGGGATTTAGGGTTTTAGGGTTTGGGATGTTGGGGATTTAGGGGTTGAGGGTTAGATTGTGGGGAGATTGTAGTAAATATTCCTACAATTTTGCTACAGTTTTCACTACGATTATTTCTCTAGCAATTTTGTCGCAACTTTTCTCTTAAAAAATTCTCGACAAATCATTTGAGACAATTATTTTTAGCACAAAAATTTCATCGTAAAATCACACAAACTGCAACAATTTTATTGTAACAAATTTCATAGGAAAATTATCACAATTGTGGCCGTTGATTGGTATACACATGTTACCTGCTACGATCTTGCATTGATAGCTAGTTGCCTCAATTTTTTTCGTCACAATTGATCACTGCAAAAGCTCGTTTCTCTTGTAGTTGTAACAACAGCAATCAAGCTACTACGATTTGTACTTTCAAGCTTAGCTAGCAAGCTAGCTAGTTAACTTTCTTAATATATATATTAAATATGATGCCTTTGTATTATATATATGGGCATCCCACAAATTAATATGAAATTTGCTTGAGAATCTTCAAGACATTTCTCATTAATTTCATTTTTATCCAATGACTTAATTTTGTTGATTAAAGAGGCAAGTTGTGTTTAACCAAACCAATAGGATTGAAGCGTTAGAGAAACGAGTATAGATGATTCAGATTCTTACAGGTACTATACAAGATGATTGAGGAATATTTCTCTACCCCTGAAGAAAGGAATGTTAAAAAGCCATGTATATTCCAACATAAACTATTTTCTTTTTCTTAATTAGCCATTACACTTTTTTAAAGAAGTGTTGTGTATTTATGTATGCTTATATATAGTCATGCAGTAAAAATAGTAGGCCTGAGATAACAGAAGTTAATTAGCCCTAAGGGAGCAAAGTTAATGTTACATGAGTCGATATCAATTATCATGTCGTCAGTGTCAAAATTCTAAGAAGGCTTAAAAAGATCAATAAACCTGCATGAAAAAATTCTCTTTAATTTCCAATTTCATTATTGATAATATTTCCATCCCAAATTTTTTGTTACATTTTAATTTTTTATTTAAATATAATTTAAATTTACTTCTATTATTACGTACTTTTTAAAAGAAATTATTTAGAAACAAAATGAATTATAGTTTTTAAAAATAATTTTTTTTAATTTTTTATCAGATAATAATAAAATAAATTTGAACAAAAAAATTAAGTTGGAGAAAATAATTTAAAACAGATGGAGTATATATGATACCCTTCTTGGTGATAGATTGGCTACTCATCAAGCAAGTTGGTGTAGATCAGAATAGCTCAAACGCAAGTCCATCTACCATTGATGTAAAAGTATTTACTGGATTAAGTGATCACTTAGAGAATGAAATGGTTATTGTTTATCTATTTTATGCAGCTATGTATGAGATTCTTAATTTCCTAGATGGACAATTTCAAAGAATCTATTTATGCGTTTTTTTTTTGTACAATTATCACATATGTTATTCGGCTGACTGTTTGTGGCCTCCTGTTTCGAGGAACCACCCCTACCCCACCCTTGCCTCCCTGTAGCACCGAGAAGGAAGGCTTTAATTCACAATTGTTTTTGTCACTCCCACCAATATTTAATTTTGTCCTACTACTAATAGCTTTCCTATCATTACTCTTAGATGATACTTTGTTCCAAATTGTTATTTAACATCAAATACTTTCATCAATTAAATCAAAATTCCTAGATTATATGGCGGAGATTTGGAGAAAAAGGTCAAAATAAAAGAAAGTGAAAGAAGATTCCTTTTGGCCTTAAGGACTATCACCACTTATCTTATTGGTCATCTAAAATGGGAACATTATTTAGACAAGCCAGTAAATCTTGCACCAATTCTTACTCCCATTTCCTTAACTCCCTCATTCACTTATAGTTTTTTTTTATACAATTAATAAGGAAATGTGAGAGGCGAGGGAGGAAAATGAAGAGAATGGGAAAGATCAGTTATTTCCCCCAATTTGGAGTGGTAAAAAAATGTATAAAAAATGAAATTGAAAGAAAATAACTCTTCCTTTCCCTCTATTCCCTTCTTATCTAAATATAAGAATCATGCTAATTTCCCTCTTTCTCCCTTCCACTTTCCTTGAATCTAAACAAACCCAACTTCTAGGCCCAATCCTCACGAATTTTAGTCATTCCATCGTGCCGCATCCATGACATGCCATGCCTGTGCCCACCCTTCTCTCTGCTCACAGTCATATATGCCCATGACGACCCCTGTTCTATTCTAACATTTATAATTCAAACCCCACAATTACCTTTCATAATGCTTCTCTTGTTTCTTTGTTTCGATAGGCTGGGCATCTTTTTTTTGGTTAAAGATGGGATGGGCCTTCGATTTGTATTTCTTTTTTCTCCTCTAGTTAACGAAGAACAATGTTTATCTTATTATTATTATTATTATTATTATTATTATTTGTAAAAATGCTTCATTTTAATTAAAAGTGAATCAAATGATATTTTACAAACCAATGACGACGTAAGACTCTAAAAACAACAGAAACATAAAACTGACTACAAATAAGTTGCTTATTCTTGTAATACAAATGAAACAAAGAGAATCAGACAAAGTCGAACCTTATATATAAGTCAAAATAAATTTAGAGCACAAAACTTAAAAATAACAGAAATTAAGCCCAAAATAAGTCAACACTAACCAAACAACGCTAAAATCAACCATGTATCAAAGGCTTCAACAAGACTATTTATGAAAATATAAGGACTACCTATAAAACCTGAAAAAATAAAGATTGACTTTACTATATGTAATCGCCTCCATATTTGTTACCGATTATCTTGACAACTCAGTAGAGCCAAAATTCCGATAAACCCAAGAGAAAACCAAGATTTATCGTTGTTTGCCTCGAATTCTTTAATTGAAAATCTACCATATAAGAGTCTTGAATCGCTCTTAAACACCAAGATTTAAAGAAGATTACTTCCACTATAAAATCCAATAGAAAACATCAAATAAGGTCAATTAAGTAATAAAAGAACTAAAAGAAAATCAGTTAGATCCGAATCAAAATTCAAATCTGGTCGGAAGCTGCAGAGAAGAGTGAAGGAGATGGTAGAAGGAATGGGTAGAGGAGTGGTGCTCTAAGTTTTCGTACCTCTAGGGATGTTGTCCTATTTAGCTTTTTCTTGTTTTAGCATTATGATTTCTTTTTAGTACTTCATCTTATCTTTAATTTAACCATCTAACTTGCTCGAGTTTCTAACTGATGATAGAGGTTATAGGAAAAATCACATCATATTTTTTCAAAATTCCTTGGGAATCTTAAGTTCAGCCCTAGTTTTTATAGCCAATTTATTTTAATTTAAGTTGACTAAATTCAAAGTAACTTATTTTTAACTTTACATTTTTTTTACCTAAAACTAATTTCATTTGAAAGTCAAAATTATATAGATGTATTAATCAATTTAAAATAAAATTTCTATCATATTACTAAATTTTTATGATTTTTTTTCTTTTTAATACATGAAATGAGAAAATTTCATAAAATTTAATTAATATCATAAAAATTTTACAATTAATGAATTATCATACCTAAATTTTACAATTAGAATTATCAGCCGCACCACATCTCTCCGAAAAGCTTAATTAGCACAAAAACTGTTTCCTTTGCCCAAGATGATCGCATAAGAGACCCTCACAACAACTAACTTGGTACCAAACCAAAGTATTCTTAATTTAACCTAAAAGGGACCATTTTCAATTTCTACAAATCTAGAACCCAAACCAACAACCTAACTTAAATGAGAATAGATTACCAAAAAAAACACTTAAATGAGAATAACCAACCTAATTAACTAAACACGACGTAATAATATATAGCACTGGTGAACCTAAGTTTTTAGGCTCGGGGAGCTATGGTAGGTGGAGGCGAGACGAGACAAGAGACGATCACCGAAGCAAACTAGAAGAAAGAGAGACAGAGAGACGTTGAGAGAAAATGATTTGGGATGGATATGTAATGTTTCAGAGGTTATGGGTAAATTTGTAATAAAAAGTAAAGGTTTAACACTGTTTCTGCTATTTACCCTTTTTATATTCTTAGCTAGTTTTTGAGGGGGGGGACATATGCACCTGGTCCTTAGTTTCTCACAAAATTGGCAACTTAATACCTTATATTCACAAACTTTTGAAATTCTCAGGGGGCAGCAATACCCTCTGCCCTAATATGGTTCTTCTACTGATATTTAAGCATCTAAAAACTATATTTGGCCTACAAGTCATAATCAAAATGAAAGTTTTTTATTGGAACTTAAATAAAAACTAATACTCTGCCTACAACATATTTAGTAAAAAGGAATTTTTCTAAATTTATGTGTTTCATCATGGTTTTTAAAATTGAATTATTCTTGATTATTTTGATATATAATGCTTATTTATTCAACTTGTATATCAATTGAAAACTTATGCATAAACAAGTCTAAAGTTAGGTATTTTTTTTATTGATTTTTCTTCTTCTTGATTGGATAAAAAAATCATAAAACATTAATTATTTTATAAAAAAAATTTTTGTTCAAGTGATTATTTATGGTGGAAGAAATTTGTAGGAAAAATCCCAATTTTGACTCTGAAAACTTGTTCCTTCCCTCCAGAAACCCTGAAACTTCTCATTTGTCAATTTGACTACCATTTCCACTTCTTTAAACCGCCATTCACAATTGCTCTCCTTCCTCCCTAAACTCCCTGAGCTCTGTTAGTCTTCCTCCTTTGTTTACACCAGATCTACTACCTTAATCGAATTTGGTCCGTTTCTAATTGGGTTTCTTCTTCAACAATCTTTACCATTTTGATCTAAGATTTGGATCAAATCTCCACACCAATGGTCACCGTCAACTGGTTGCGGTAATTGCTAGCTCTATCCTCTTCTTCATTGCTTCCTCTACATCTTCTTCTTCCCAACTCTAATCATCCTCACAACCGGTTCCTACACATGGTTGTCCTTCCTTCCTAATTTCTTTATCATGCTTTCCCTCGGCCACAAAGTTAGCAACACTACATTTAGCCACCATAGCAACCATTGCAGAGTTAGGGGCATGGTGAAGGAAAAAGAAATGAGGAAGAGGTTGTGGAGGGCAAAGATGGGCAAAGGAGGGGCACGGGAAAGGGCTGCTGTGACAGCAAAAGTGGGAGTAGAGGAATGTGAAGGAGCTGTAGGAGTCGATAAGAAGGTAGAGGAAGCGGGGGGAGGAGACGGACGTATGGATGGTGGGGTGTTGGACGAGCTAGTAGAGGAGGGAAGACTGTTACTTCATTGTGAGATAGTCGAATGAAGAAATAACAAGAAAAAAGTTGTCGAGGGTGACAAAAAAGGTGTAATTGCTGCCAGGGGAAAGGGGAGGCTTGGTCAACGGTCGTGGCAATGGTGGAAGTTAGCGATGAAGCGGGAGGAGGCTTTCTTGAAGATAATAGAGATGAATTGTGTCCAAATTGACAAATGGAAAAATTTTAGGGTTTCTAGGAGGGGGGCGAGAACAAGTTTTCAGGGGGTTAAACTTGATATTTTTCTTACAATCTTGAATTGAGGTGGCATCTTTTTGTTTGCCATAAATGTTTTTCGTTTAAAATAAGGTAAAAATCAAATGTTTTAATGATGTTAGAAACTAGAATGAAACATTTTAATGACATTAAAGACAAGAGTGGAACAAAATAGATGTTAGGGATGAAAGTGGGACAATACTTAAAGGTTGGAGACCATGGGTGCATTTAACCCATTCCATTTTTTTTATGTTTTTTGATATAAAAAATATTGTCCTTTATGTATATTCTATATATATTTGGGAAAGTATGATAAAAAAAAATTAGAATACATAAAAAGTATAAAAATATTTTATTTAATGTATTCCATCATAAAATAATATTTTAATAATTTTTTTTAACAAAAATGATAATAATATACAATATGATATACCATACAACATACCTACTGGCAGTACACGAGAGACAACTTTAAGTTTAATTCAAAGTGGCCAAATTGATGGGTAGGGGTGTAAGTTCTGACCTTAAACCCGAACCTGAACCCTAATCCAATCCTAATTTTTCGGTTTCAGGTTCAAGTTGTAAAAGAGAAAAATGTAAAATTGGGTTGGCCATATCTGACCTTATTCTAAAATTGAAAATGGCAGTTTGGGCCAAGTTAACCCAAAAAAACTTGACCTGACCCTATATGATATAATAAGCCCAACCCCCTTTGGCAAGGTGAAGCCAAAAAATTATGCCAAGAAATTATCTTAGTGGAGGCAATTAAAACTATTTTCATGAATTTTATAATGAGTGGGGTCATTGTCAAAAATTCTATGGGGTCATAATGAATATTTTTTCAAAAAATTATATACAATTTACATAATTTTCCCAAAATTCAAATGCCACCACTCACTTATATGTAGCGTCGCCCTTGCCCCCTTGTTACTCCTATACAATATTATCTATGAGTCCAACCCAATAACCTACACCCAATTTGTTTTAACTTAAGTCAATTGACTCAAAAATGGTTTATTTTTATTCTTACATTTTTTTTCCTCGAAACTAATTTTAATTAAAATTCAATATTATATAGTTACAATAATTCATAGAAAATACAATTTTTGTAATATTACTAATTTTTTATGAAAATTTCTAGTTTAATGCATTAAAAAGGAAAAATTCACAAAAATTTAACAACACCATGAAAATTTATTTTCAAATGGATTATTGCATCTACATAATATTAGCTTTCAAATATATTAGTTGCAAGTAAAAAAAATGTTAAAGTAAAAATAAGTCAGTTGAATTAAGTTAAAATGAATTCTTAATTCCTAACCCTAGTGGTTTGCCTTCGTTCCTATTCAACTATTCCAAATTCTTCAATCGCAATTCACAACTGAGTAGTGAGTAATCAGGTTAATGAGAGCCTAAAACTGCTCATACTTTGCCATTGACCTTGTCCAATCATCCCACATTTGTTATTGCCGATTTGCTGGCCTTCGGCCTCCTTTGTTCTATCACCACTCCCTCATCTATGAGCCCCTTGTCACTGCTAGTGATTTTGCTATTGAGGAACACTTGTATAATTTTTTCATTGCTAGTGATAGTGCATAATGCAATTATGAAAGCTATTCCATATGAAGGCAACAGTAGCATGCAGCACATTCTTCAAAATATTGGGTAAACTTGACCGTAATTGGGTTAGGGTAGGTTTTGGGTCACGGTTAGAATAGGGTTAGGTTCAGGTTATGTTTATTCGGATTAAGGACAGGCTATAAAAATCATGTTTCCACATGAACTCGAGCCTACAACTTGAACTTTCATCAGCTATAGATCGCAAAATAGTTATTCATAGATTTTGAAATAGTTCTAGTTTTCTAAATTGAAAGTTGAATTCTAGTCTTTCTCTTATATTCAGATACTAATTACAATTTTATCATCCAAGTTCATAAACATGTATTTACCCTTGCTTTTCAATAGACCATTTTCTGATGTTCATAAAGAATTTAGAAAAAGTAAGCTGGTTTAATAACAAAAAGAACACACACACACACACACATGTACACTTATTCATTTCAACTAATTTAATTAGGTAAAATAGCCAATATAGAAATAGAACTAGATTGTGACCTGCACTTCACTGCAAAAACCAACAAAAGTACAATTTTTCATGTTGATTATGTTTATAAAGGGAAAAAACTAAAAAAATTATGAATTCAAAAATAAGTTATGATCAATTCAAAAAACCTAAAAAATTGAATTGTCTAAAAAGTGTTGTTGATAAATTTGGTAAATGAAAAAACATAAGGCATATGACCAATATAATGAATTTGAGATTTCAGAATAAGTCAAGCTTTAAGTGTTACTCATGAAAGCTCGAATCCAAAGACACAAAAATAAAAAATTTAGAATAAAGTAGTAAAATGCCTATTTCAAAGTTTAAGGATCAAAAGACATTACTGCAGTTAATAACAAGAACACTTATGTAATTTACTATTCTTTTGTGAAAAAAAGAAAAAATCAGCCCGGGAAAAAGTGGTAAAAAATCCTACTTTTAAAATATGGGCACAATAAGACATCACCAAAGACAAATAGAGAACTAATTATATAATTTACCATTGTTTTCCCAAATGAAAACTGTAAAAAAAAAATAATACTATAACAGGATGACACTGTTCATAATGTAATGTAGTAATGAAAACGAATATTAGTTTTCTGTTCACAATTTTGTGAGTTTTTCGCTATGATGGCTAACGGAAAGTGTGAAGTGGTAAAGATAATGCTAAGTTGGAGGAGTGATGTGGAAATTTTTTTTTTTTTGCCTTAAATTTACCATCCATATTTTTTGTTGGAGCAATTTTACCACAAAAAAATATTACTTTGGACCAAATTTACGCACCGACCTTCCTCGTTGGTATTATTTCCTTTTAGGCATTTTTTGGTCAAGGTGATCATAGATTTCTCTTACTCAAATCGGTCATACTTGGCATGAGTGCGGAGACATAGATAATGATATGTACGAGCTATTGACCCTTAAGCTAGACAATGTTTATACTTCCAACTTCTCACAAACAAAAAACTGGGCTTCTAAATCAGATGATCGACTTGAAGTAGGTGGACGTTGCATTCTTTCTTGTACGAATTCCTAAGAATTTTCTATGAACTCATTTCCGGTCACAATTTTTTTTTTCAATTCATGAAATAAAGTACCAATTTGGACTTCGTAAGATACCTAAATCCCTAATCTTCAGCTCATTCTTACCAAATCCTTAATTTCTAAATTTACTCTCAACATAAAATGGGATGACGAATTTGTGACGAAAAATGGATTGATGGCAAAATTGCTTTTATGGTCAAAATGATTGTGGTAAATTTGCACATTTTTCCATCTCTTCATCATGTCAATCCTCCAAACTTAGCACTGTCTTTGCCACATCACACATTCTGTTAGCCACCGTAGCATTTTTAGATGGACAATGTAAATTTGCTTCAATAGAAAAAATTAATGGTAAATTTGAGATGAGAAAAAGTTTGATGGCAAAATTGTTCTATGGCCAAACGTTTAGTGGCAAATTTGCACCTTTTCCCCAGGAAAAAATGATCCAACTCATGGTGTTCATGGGCCTCAACATCATCATCCGAAAGAAACCACTAAAAGAAACCACTTCTTTATTTTTGTGGGTTTATGCATGCGTTGGGCTCAAGCCCAGTTTTATTTTCGAACTCACTAAAAGAAATCACTTGTCTTCTTTTATTTTTATTTTTCATTTTTTTATGCCTACTTGTCTTCTTTGTTCGTCCCTTCCTTTTCTATTGTTTGCATTGCTTTGGAATCTCTCAACTCCCAATGCGAGTGCGTGGAGCTTTAAATGACTTGGAGACTTTTGGGCCATCCACTCATCCTAGCCAATTTCTCTTACATGTATTGATCTTGTTCATGTGTGATGTCCCACTTGTATACCAAAAAACTCATTCGACAAATCACAGTCAAGTGAGTTTGGCATTGCCCAGTTTATGGTTCATCACAATCTGGCCATCAATGTCATTCCTGTGCTTGAATCGATTGTCGTTTATATTCATATGAAGAATCTAAAGACGACTAACGCAAAGGAGAAAGAATTATATGATTATATAATAGATGATAAATGTGAAATTGTAATGTGAACCATTAAATTTGAATATAAGTGCTGATGTTTTAACTTGAACAACACAAATTACATTATCATATCTATCATCTGTCATATAATAATTTTTAAATAAAAAACCTAACCAAAAGGTAGAAGCAAGGAAATACGCACAAGGAGACAAGATGTCAAATCCTCTTCCCTGTTCACCCTGAGGAATGTTTTTGTAATTTTTATCCTTCAGAATTTCCAATTTCTAATTGATTCAATAATTAACTAAGTAGCTTAGTCTTTATACTAGTATAAACTTAGATTAATTTTTAAAAACTCAAGAATACACCTTTCGGAAATTACTTTTCTCCCGTTCCTAACATAAGTCAAACCCCTTTGTACATGTGCTAATGACATAGCTCACTAACTTTAACTATATATATATAAAGAAGCATTGATTGGGTTTTAACTCAATTGGTATGTAAATCATCATATCATGTAACCAGCTATGTTCAAGTTCTAACTTATGTAAGAAATTGCATATTCTCTTCACAGTCAGTGGGTGGATTTAGGTTAGGTGGAGTAGAGTATGAAGATTTCAGGATCTTATGATAACATACTTTTATGTTATCTTTCTTCTTGTATATGCCACATGCATATTCGTTCATTTCAATTCAACATAAGCATGCATAACAAGTTATATAACATATCAAGATCACATACATGTTGTGTTAAATAAATCCTAGCATGCTACTAAGAACATACATAAGAAATGAAACCTAACATGCTACTAAACCAAGAAAAGATGTGCACCTTTCTTCTTGGTTATCTTTGGCAAAACCTTGAGGGAGAACTTGATCTTAGAGGGGCACCTTGAAGCTTGAATAGAGATGAACAATCTCTATGTAAATCCACCCACAATGCTCTCAAGAAGTGTTTAATATTTCGGCCTCTAAAGGAAATAGGAGGAGAACAATTTTCTCTCAAGAAAAATGGAGCAAATGGAGTGCAAATTCGTGCTTAAAATGGCCAGCCACTAAAGGCTATTTATAGATGACCAAAAGGCACACCTTTACACCAAGAAAGGTGTCTTTTAAGCCAAAGAACACTTCCTTTGGCTAAGGGTCATGTATGGTGGCGAAAATACATGTCTTTTAGCCAAGAAACACTTCCTTTGGCCTATAACCACCCATAACTACCTTATGGGCGAAAATACATGTCTTTTAGAGCCAAGGAACACTTCCTTTGGCCTATAACCACCCATAACTACCTTATGGGCGAAAATACATGTCTTTTAGAGCCAAGGAACACTTCCTTTGGCCTATAACCACCCATAACTACCTTATGGGCGAAAATACATGTCTTTTAGAGCCAAGGAACACTTCCTTTGGCCTATAACCACCCCATAACTACCTTATGGCTGAATATACATGTCTTTTCACTCAAGGAACACTTCCTTTGGATGAAAGGACATGTTCTTTTAGCCAATAGTCATCTCTTTTGATGAAGAGACATACCTTTACACAAAAATGTGTCTCTTGGTGGTTATGAGCTAAAAGCAAGGTGAGCTGGCACAAAGCTAGCTCACTATGCTACTTATGCACCATTGAGCTCCTTTGAGCTCCAACCAAGCACCATGAACTGAGGTCCAGCTCCTAGAGCTGACCTTGAGCTGGAGTTAGCTGCTCTCAGCTGAAGTGAACTGAAGTCCAGCTACACTCAGCTACCAGAAGCTGAAGTGAGCTGACTTGAGCTGACTTGAGCTAACTTGAGCTGAAGTCCAGCTACTTTGAACTACTTATAGCTGAAGTGAGTTGACTTGAGCTTACTTGAGCTAACTTGAGCTGAAGTCCAGCTACTTTGAGCTACTTATAGCTGAAGTGAGCTGACTTGAGCTGAAGTCCAGCTACTCTGAGCTACTTATAGCTGCAGTGAGCTGACATAAGCTAACTTGAGCTAAAAGGAGCTACTTCTAGCTGCCTTAGATAGCTGTTCAAGCTAGAGTTAGCTCAATGAGCTCAAATCCTACCTTAAAAGGATCTTGGTGCGCCAAGAATTCCAACAGAGTATAAGATAGACTAGATTGTAGAATATCTCCTGTATTTTTCTCATGTAACATTATAAGTACAAAAAAATGAAAACTATATTGCTCATGTAACATTATGAGTACAAAAAGATAAAAACTATATATATATATATATATCCATGTAGATGTCATTAAGTGATCCTAGCCTTAGTCCACAAAACAATCTAATTATTGGCAGTTTAAGGGCGAGTTTGCTTAAAAAAAAAAAACTATAGAAAAGAAAAGTACTGCTCTCATGTAAAGGTGGGCGGCGGCCCAATCTAGCCTAAATTTGGCTTGACTGATTGGGCCTGGACTTGGTCTGGTCAAGCCCGAGCACAGCCTGGGTAAAGGCAAGCTGGGCCTAGGCTAACTTGACACGGGCTTGGCTGGTGCAGGCATGGGCCAGGCTGGTGCAGGCATGGGCCATATTTTTAAATTTTATTTTAATAAATTTGTGAAAGTATTTTTTTTTATAGAAGAAAACATCACTACTAGTATAAATTTTATCAATTAAAATGCCCATTAACATTTACAATAATTGGAACGTGTTTCATATGACATAATAGCTAAATGTTCAAAAATTAAAAACAACCATTAAAAACCCAGGATTAATTCTTAACAAAATAGTCGGACCAATTACAAACTAAAAATGAACATGAAAAACCAAAAGAAAAAATTATTCCTCATCATTGATTAGCACCTCATCATCAGAGCTATTAAGATATTTGTCTTATTGTTGTAGAACAACAAAATCCTAATCACGATTGTAAACACAGACCTCAATTACCTCTAGTGTCAGCCTCATCCGTTTATTCGATATCACTCTTTTTTTTTTTTGCATTGAAAGCTAACTTGGAAGCAACGGTCGAAACTGGTACAACTAAAATCTCCAAGGCAATGATATATAAAGTGGGAAATTTAGCCTTCTTGTTCTTCCACCATTCTAAAATGTCTACCTCACTTTGCTCGAATGAAGTGGTTAGGTAATCATTAACTTTAGCAAACCTCGTGGCCGTAGCAGTGGACTGGGGCCATTTCAGGATTAGGATGGTAGGGTTGAAACGTGACAAAGAGGCCAATGAGGGCAATGTTAAAACATGGCTGAGCTGAGGCACTGTTGATCTTACTTTATCCAAATAGCATACACAGTATAACTTGCACAACTCACACAATTGATTGTTAGCAGTAGTAAATAGTAGCAAAAATGCAAGAACATTGATGCGGGGTTGCTCTAAGAATGTGTGATAATATGCCTTAAGTAACCAATTTGCACTCAAAATCCTTACATTTAAGTTAGGTGCAGATGTAACTAAAAAGATTGGGGGAATATCTTGGAAATATGCAAGCCACTTATTTTTCATAACTTCAATGGTATCTTTCAAAATGCATCATATTTGTATGATGGAAAATATAAACAATGTTTACAAAGTATTGCAAAATCATGTACACAGTTGGGTAGTAAACATTAGAGAAAAAACAATTACTCCATATAAATACTTTAGCAATTCAATTTGTAACGTCTGTCCCACATGATATCAGGTTAGTACTTCTAAACCCACAGATTTATAAACCGTCTCAAAAGCGTGAAATATGCACATGTGTTGGTTAACATTTCAAAAGTTGAGTTCCACTGTACAATCCAATTTGAAAATTTTCCAACTAAAACTCATGTTATTTTCAATGTAGAAAACTTTAAACTCACGAGACATTATAGGCCTTATTCTCATAAAAAGTAGTGCACTTTGAATTTGGTAATTTCAATTTGTAAAAGTTATAACCCTTATTTAACACAAAAATTCAAAATGTGACACAAAAACGAACATGGAAAAATACATTATCTAAAGGTGATTTTAATTCTTTTTTCAATTCTCATATCGCAAAATCATCATGGATGCATTGTCAAATGAGATGGATAAAACTTTATCCACACAAAAAAAAAAAAATGACAAAGTGTATCCAAAATGCACGAAAAGATGTTCTAGCCAATATGATATGATTTCATGCATTTAATTGTAAGTACTCCTCCCGTCTCGGGTTGTTTGAAACAAACAGGTTTAGCATGCATACCAAGGCAAATTGCCTCATTTTTCCATCTTTGCCCTTCATCTTTAGCAAACCCTTAGCCTTCTTCTCCACCCCGCCCTTGACTTTCTGTCTCTGCCTTGCCTTCTCGACCTTCTATTGCCACTTGGCCAAGCTTCCATCTCCACCCTTATCTTTGACCTTTCGTCACCAATGATTCGCCTCATCTTCGTCACCCTAATCTGCTGATTTGCTCGAATCAAGCCTCGATCTCGTCCGTTGTGTCCGATTCGCTTGAATCGATCTGCTTCTTTCTTCCATCCGCATCGTTCTTCATCGCATCGATCTCATTGCATCAATGTTGTCCGTCGATCTCAGTCATCACATCAACCTCCTGCCACTTCGCGTCAATCTCCGTCAAGTCAATCTCGTCCGTCACGTTAATCTCCGGCTACTTCACGTTGATCTTTGTCCATTTGTCGTTTCCATCTTTGGCCACCTCCCTTCGTCGTCTCAGTCTTTGGTCACCTCCGCCCTAATCTCAACCTCATTAGACCTAATCGCAATAGATGCAATGAAGATTATGAGCTGAGATGAAATAGAGAGATTGTATGTGTGGGGGGGGGGGGCAAAGGTTAAAATGGGGTATAATAGTAAATGACATGAAAAAAGTTTACTAACTAAAACAATGTTTCAAAGAATTTATGACGTCCCAAAAAGGAAAGTGTTTTAAAGAATATGGTACAGAAAGGGTATATGTTTTTAAATTATACAATCATTATCCATCCAATGTGCAGTAACACAATGATAATCCTGGCCTGTATGAGATATACGTATGTTACTTGTAAATGCAACACAATTATCCAAAGTAAAGAATATGCTTGCAAATCAGATTTTCTAGATTCAAACAGCTTAAAGTTCTTTGTTTTAGCAGTTTTCTTATGTCTTTTTATAAGTTGGATTCAAGTTTTCAACCATAAAAGTTTCTAACTGTTGATCTTCAGCTTGTTTAAATGGCTTTTTCAATAATATCATCCAATTAATCAAATATTATTCTACAAGATTTTGGGTTATATAGAGAAATACTTGGTCCACCGATACTCCAAATCCTGTTAGTTTTGTTTGTCTAGCAGAACTTCCAACTGCACTTGGACACAGATCTTTACGGATATTCTCCATATGGCATTTCAATTTTCCCATCATACAGTTAAGTTTATGTACCAACTTTTATTTCAGTGCTTGCACTTCGCATATTTCACTTCTTTCACACGAGGCCGTAGTGCTCTCACATCCAAGATGAAGTCTTCCCATATCTACCTTATGGGGCTCGCGATGTCAATTGTAACATGTCTCCTTTATTCAATTCAGCGGTCATTAGCACCTCCTTCATATTATCATTAGAAAGTTTTTTCTCAAGCCTTACACCAATATTTACCATATCAATGTTGTCATTATCAATATCATCTTGGATATAGATCCCTTAAGTTAGGAAGGGTGAAGATGGAAAAAAATCTCAAACAGATGCATGATGAAGAACTTTTGGCGCCTTTGTCGACAGTGAGTGTGGTGTGCAAGAGTGTTTTGACATGGTTGTACCATAGTGGCAAAACTACCACACTAGCGTTTTCTGTCCACATTAAAAGGTCCAAAACATAATACTTAAATAAAATTATGAATTTTCAATATAAGAAATCAAGGTTATTGTCCAAAATTGCACAATAACAAAAGCTTAAGAGCCACGAAAGCAGTTAACCCATTCAAATACTCAGGAGTCAGTAGCAAAGTGGGCAATAATTATCCTTCATCGGAAACAAAAAAAGAAAAAAGAATCTCAACAACTAAACTCTTAAGTAAGCATTACTCAATACTCATAAGCAGGAAAAGAAAAACAAAAACAAAAGTAACGGCCTCATGGGTTAGGCATCAACTCCCGTTCGATTCCATGATTTGCAGGAATGCTTTTGACTTTAACAAAAGAAGCTTCTGTAGTCACAACAAATTATTGCTCATAACAAAAAAGCAAATAAACGGTTAATTCTCAATAAAAGGAATCAGGCAACTCCCACGAACAGACAAAAACAAAAAGACCTAAAAAACAGCACAGGTAATCTGTATGCAGCAAGTGGTCGTTATCTTCAACGTTTCCCCAACCTTAGTAGTGAGGTTCTTGTGTGCCGACATCACTCCGAGGAGGAAATATCACCATAGATGGATTAAAGAATAAGACACATTTGGCCTTGGAAGACATGCGCAGACCAAATAACTTGAAAATTAAACAACTTCAACATCAGAAGAAGAGCTCAATCAGGACCAGAAAGTGCAAGCAGGCTGAGGTTTAGCATGGTTGTAGCATAACAGGAAGGAACACTGACATCAGAGTATTAGGACCACAACGATGCAGATTTCATTCCCGGTTACAGTAACGGTAGTGAAAATAGTGGCCAAAGTGTTCTTTTGGAGATACAAGATCTCCTATGCCTAAAATAGGCTGAGAGTTTTCTTATTTATGAATGGACCACTTACTAAACTCGTCTGTAGTCCTGATTACCAGTGTTCCCAGGCAAAAGGAAAGAAGAAAGCAAGAATGAGGCAACAGAAATTCATGGCAGCAAAGACTACACCTGCTCAACCACTAACAATATTCCAGGAAATGAGCAAAACAGAAATAACGAAACAACTGCAATTCACAAACTACATACCAAATGAAAGACATCTGCAACCACTTGAGAGAACAAAACCATCTTATGCACCATCCTTACCACAAATGACTAATTTATGAACACGCTTAAAAACAATAGCAACAGTAACGAAACAATTGCATGACTAATGGCATAGATCATAAATTGGTGTCAATCAAAGAATTCCTTAGGTACAAGAAGATGGGCATCTCATTTAAGCATGATTTTTATGCCAATTGTCTGAAGCCTGGCAATATTACACAGAGCATAGATGTTATTGCATAACAGACACTATGTTTCTGAGGTATTTCAAGGGGAAGACCCAAAACTTTATGAACACGATGACATAAATTTGCTTTGAACAACCTATAATTTGTCTCCTGATTTTGAAACAGAGTGGGAAATCAAGCGTTACTGCTAGCACATGTACATGTTAGTTGATGAGCTAGGACCTTATATATGTTACTCTTTTCATAGCTCTACTAAAACAAAGACATCAGTCTTGTGTGACATCTAGCACTTTCCGAAACCAGGTTTGACAATTACAGGGGAGCTTTCTCCTTAGAAACAGAATCTGAAAGCCTGTGAGTGGGACCAACAACTGTATCATCCAGAGAAATATAGACTGAATAGGATTTTCAACGTCTGATAAGAGGTTGCACAAATTTGAATACACTATGCAATTCTATAATCAATCCCAAAACCAAACCGGCGATCACTCCATGGATAACAAATGAAGAGCAAAACAATCGCAGATTCCTTAGACTACAATAACACACCTTCGCATCAATCAAGAAGTTACTTAAAGCCCAAACCAACCTGTTCTGCCGTGAACAGCTCCACCTACAAACTCAGAATAAGAATCATTCACAATCTGAACCACTATTCCAATGTTATAGAACATAAATACAATTGCATTAAAGAAGAACAGAAAAGTACCTGTACCATGGAGCTGGGAATCGAAGCAGACAAGAAAAGAAGGGGCACTACATCATCCATATTGGTTTCTGTTATGCAGAAATATCCCTCTGCTCTCTGCTCTCTGCTCTCTGCTCTCTCTCTCTCTCTCTCTTCCCCCCCTCCTCTCTCACTCTCTCTGTGTGTTCTCCAATTTTTACAACACCGAAACCATTAAAATACAAATTCATCTGCTCTCAAGAATGCTATCCCTGAAAATTACTCCCAAATTTACACCTACTGGCCGGATCCCTGTGAATTTTCTTTTGTTGGGGGTTGCTGCTGCTGCTGCTGATTCTGTTGCGCTTGTGCTCTAGCTTGTCCCATCTGCTGATAAATCTGGCTCAACGCTTGTGGGTTCAGAGTCCCAAAGTGACCGTCGTGAGACAACCCAAGTTCCAAGCCAGGTAGCTGCTGATTCCCCAATATAGAGGTGAAGCTCATCGGACCACCCATGTTGGAAGCAGGCAATTCAAAGCCAGAAAATCCAACCTTTTGCAGGTAACTAGAGCTCTCACTTCCCATGGCCGCCGTGGACTGTCCGGATTGCGGGTGGAACCCGAATCCAGGTGGGGGCCATAACCCTGTAGCCAGCTGATGGGGTCTTCCCAAATTGCCGACCCAGCTGGACCTACCGGGTCCCGACCCGATAATGGACCCAGCCAAGTCTTCGATCTTGGGATGGAGTCCTGTGGAGAGAGAGGCCCCTTGCTGCGAAACCGAGCCGCCAGCAATCGCCAAAGCGGAGGCCGGAATGGTCCCAGTGCCGGTGGCGGCAATTATGGAAGGCTCGGCCTGCTGGAGGAGCCACTGGATGGTCTCCCCGTCCGATTTGTGACCCAATTCCCGGGTAAGCTGGAAAATTCTGGCGGCGCAGAGAGCAGGCATCCGAATCCTGCGGCCGCGGCCTTCGACTTTGGTGTGGCGGTCCTTGTTGGAGCTTCGCTTGGGACCAAGCTGCTGCTGCTGCTGCTTCTTGCTGTCGTCCTTGTCAGCAATCGAAATCTGGAAATCCTTGACTTGGGCAGGCTTGTCATCGCTCATGTTCTGTTGTGGGGGTTGGGTGAGGAAGCTGGGGATGTCTTGTGGCTGTAGGGGCTGTTTGGAGGAACCCTTTGGATCCATCAGGGAGGTCCAGGTGGGGCAAAATTAGGAAAAATAAAAAAGAAAAGGGTCCGCCTTTGCCTGCCTCTGATTCAATGCAAGAGGAGAGGAGAGAAGAGAAGAGAAGGTGGCCTGCCTGAAACCAAAAATAAATAAATAAATAAATAAGGCCCTCTACACTTTCACTTCATCAGTTAAAATTAAAATGATCTGTTTTTAGCAAGGAATGTGAAGACAAGAGACTGCATTATTTTTAAAATCCCAATGTGCTCCAATCGTCATTTTCTTTTCCACTCCCGTTTTAGCCTTTTTATCAGATGAGATGAGTGCTGCTTTTCTCTTTTCTTTCATTTTTCCAAATCAACAAACAAAAAAGTACAGTGTTCTTCTGCTCTCTCTCTCTCTTTTTCTTTTTCTTATGAAGATATAACAAGAGATGTTACTATTACGAAATACTCACCTCGTCTTTTAACTGTAAAAAAGATAAACCTTTTTATACGATAGAAACCTTATTGAGCTACGAATTAAACGACAAAAGTACAATATTGAATTAGACAACTTGCAGGTTTTATATTTGCAAAATATTTTGCAGAACCTTTCAATACTCCTATCAAATATTTTGAGCTGGTTGAATACACAATTTTGTTTTAATCCATATATCGCATAATTATAGAAAAATCACGTTTGTAATAATTAATTAAGGTTTTGAATTACCTTTTTTTTACTCAAAATAAGATACACAAATACAGAGTTTGAGAAATTATTTATATAGCATAGGAAACAAGAAAAATATCAGCTTTTTCATAACTCAAAAACATTCAAAATTAGTCTTTAATAATATTGTTTGGAATCGGTGGAGGTAAAGGTTTTGAAGCCTGACAATGTGTTTCCTTTATCACTTGGATTGGGTGGCACGGACTTGAAATTGCTAGTTTTCTACGTCGAGCTTTTGACTTGCAGGCAGCAAGCTCATAAATCAGAAATTAACTGCTGATTTCACCAACAGACATTAACAATTAATTGAACACCTATAATTTTTCTTCTTCATAATTGCGATGGGAATTTCCGTCTACACGAATGACAATGATGCTAGTACCGCTGGACTGGAGAGCTAGACGAATAAGAACGAAACAACGGGTTTCTGTCGAATGCCAGAAATGAAATGATCAAGGGCCACAACATAATGATGCCCTTCCTTGCAAGAGATGTTGACTTGGATGATTCACAGAAGAACAAGTGGCAGCCCATATGGGGGTTGCTTCCAACCCACTACACTCTAGTCCAGGCCCATCTCCCAGTCCCATATATGGAGTGCTGCTTTGCTAGTTGCTACACTTCACATAACGTTTTGTTAATGGATTTGATATGCTTATCGGTGACTGATAGATGCGATAACAGACGGCCGTTGGTTTATGTATGATTTGTGTGAGGTTCACTTTTCTGATGACCTTCATTCATGCATCCCTCACCGTAACATCATGACAATTCAATTTTCCTTTTTAGAATATTTTTGCTAAATATATTAACATATAAAATTCCAAGTTTCATAAATCAATTGTCTGTATAGCAACTAATATGTTTCAAACAAAAGCTGAATGATATATATATTGAGGGGAAAAAAGTCGATAACGGATTTAGATCACTAGTATGAAAGGGGGATGTCGCTGGCCCGATTGGCTTCAGTTATACAATCTTCCGAAAAGAAACACAAAGATATAGATAAATTAAAAAAAAAAATGTGGGCTCCTCTGTTTGAAAGGTCTCTACTGGTTCATGCGACATCTGTGCTCTACTCTTTGGATATAGATTATATTTTCATAAGAAAATATGCTAAATCTGCACTGTACGTTCTGGATGTAGATTTGTAAGTGTTTCCTATATATATATATAATGAGATTGTGCCATATTTATTAAATCATTTAATTTGACACAAAGGTTAAGAAAGTAAAAAAAATTATATATTTTTTCTTTTTTTACCATAACCTTTTAAACGTAAGTTAAGAAAGTTAGAGAAAATGAATATTAAAAAAATAATTTTAAGAGTAATATGATAAAATAATTTACTACAAAATATGAAATGATTATAAAAAATTTGATACTATCTAGAATAAATATGCTATAATATAATAGTTTTTGTACAGAATGTGTGTGTATTCATACATATGAAATACACTAAATTACTTTAAGATACAGGTTTGAAAAGAATGCCAGATAGAAAAGTCTTATGGGCATATATAGTATACGCGTAAATAGACTAAACAAAACAAATTAATTAAATTGGATCAGGTGGACCGACCTGGCCAACGCTAGGACTTACTTTGATGAAGGTACAAATTTGTCAATTAGCAAATTGGTCAATAATTTGTTTTTGTTCTTAATGACTGTTGAGAAATGAACACTTGTCAAAATAATTAGTCCTTGGGAAAATTGGGACGGGGTGGATGCGAATTGTAGAGGCCGAGAGAAAAGACAGTCGATTGGAGGAGAGACCTCGAATAACTCCAATGACAAAGATGCCCAATTTCTTCAGAGAGTGACATTTTTCAATTATGCCTCGAAAGCGCTTTCTTATGTCTTAAGGTCCACAAATTAGTGATATTGTTACTATTAATTACAAGACAAAATTTCTCTTAGATTAGATAGGCATCCGAAAGAATTAACTAATGAAAATTCAGTTAACGATTAAGTGGATGATTTTCGTATTCTAGAATTCAAATGTTTAATTAATTTATCTGCTTGGTTACTACAACGCATCAACGTAACTGAGGGGGATTAAAATCCGTAAACGTTTGGTTACCCAAATCCGTAACACACTTCGCATCCCCAAACAGCTAGACAGTGTACCAACCTATTTTATGCTTTTCGCTCAAGTTAGGTAGAGACTTGCTGGTCATTTCACACTACAAAATTTTAGCAATACGCATATATAGGTAAATTTCGCCGCCTTCATCTAATTTATTTTCATGTTTAAAATTGATGTTTGACCTTAGTATTCTACTATGAAGGTTTTTTACTTCTTATAATATGTCCTAATTAGGTTACTTCTATCAATTTTACCATTAATTATAATTGAAAATGCAAATATAATATTAATAAATCTTAAAATAGCAACTCTAGTCGTTTAATTTTTCTCATCAATAGTTTTAAATCATAGAGTCAATTCATTTTAATTTAAATCAACTTAATTCAAAATAATTTATTTTTATGTTTACATCTTTTTTTACTTGAAATCAATTTCATTTGAAAACTAATATTACATATATACAATAATTTATTTGAAAGTAAATTTTTATAATTTTTTTAATGTCTAAAACTAGAAAAAAATAATAAAAATTAAGTAATATTATAAAAATTATATTTTTAATATATTATTATACCTATTTAATATTGAATTCTAAATAAAATTAGTTTCAGATAAAAAAAAGTAAAAATAATTCTAAATAAGAAAGAAAAGAAAAAGATTGCGCTATCAAAAAATAAAAAAGAAAAAAGAGAGAGAAGAAGAAGAAGAAAAAATAAAAAAGATCGACACCGCGGGAATCACTCCTTGACAAAAAATAAAAGTGCAAAGCAAAAGAAAAAAATAAAACGCTATTCATTTTGACTTGTTGCATGAAAAAGGTTGTGCGGTTGGATGGTATATGGGAATCCTCACTTTTTATTCATAAAATTTCTTCGGACTTCCCCTTTCTAAATCATTTCTCCTGACTTCTATGCTACGCAAACTGACTTGTTGGAGGTCTTTTTGGTGGCGATGACGGAAGAAATTATAACATTAGTTATTACTGTGAGTTTCTATATACAATACTAATACTTGTAAACTAATGCTCAATTTTTGCATTTCAATAATGATGATAGAGAGTGGAAAGAAACAAAAAAGGATGCATTTAGATTTGGTGAATCAAGTATGTTTCATACTCCTTATGTCTATATATTTATATTTCAATACTCTCCTTTATATCATAAAAAAAACGTAATACATCAAATTTTATGTCTCTCTAAAATTAGAGATATATACACATCATATACTAGATATATACAATTTGATGTACAAAAAAGGTGAAAAATATATGAAAATAATGTGTGACATATGTACGAATGAGATCAAAAACATGTTGACAGTATATTCAATAGTATATATGGGTCCAATCTCTTGCAAAATAAATAAATAAACAAATAAGTGTAAATACATCAAATTCATTTTTTCCTGCCAAATTTTGGGACATGTATAAATTAGATGACAAATATATATCAAATTCGATATATAAAGCAAGTGATAGATATGTACATAATATGTGATGCATATGTACAAATAAAATTAGAATATGTTACAAATATATTAAATTAAATGCATGAGATTAATGTTTTTGTAAATGAAATGAATATTAGGATAAAAATTCAATTAATAGTATTACAATAGTGATATGTATGAGATATGTATAAATCAAACAACTGATATATATATATATATATATATATATATATATATATATATATTATATTTTCTATCTTATGAGAAATTTATATAAATTATATGAGACATATTTAAAAATAAAATTATGAGAATTACAACTGGTATGTACAAAACAGTCCCTATATTATCTTATGTTCATATAATTTCATCTTTTTTACATATTATCTTTCACAATGTGTACATATACATGCCTAGTAAAACATAAGGAGTTTATCAACAAAAGAGTAAAAAATCAGGGTATAAAAATAGTTTTGATCTCAAACCCTTAAACTAATTATAAATGTAGTCGCCTTTTGCCTTTGCCATTAGCCACCATACTTCATTTGGTTCCTTTTTATTGTTAGCCACCACACCATCCTCCACTTCAACGTATGCGTTCACCTCCTACAGTGTCAAGAAGTTAGTCTTGGTTTTGCAGCCCTGAAACTCACATGCTACCGCATCGTAAGCATTTGCAACTTCCATGGTGGTGTTGAATGTCCCTAAGACCCAGCTTTTCTTTCTTAGTTCACAAATCTTGGCAACCTAACGCCCCCATGGCCTATTCTGGACACCCCTATAATGCGTCTCTAAGCTTTAATTTGGGCAGTGGCAGTAGATTTAACTTTTTTAGTATGTGCATTAGATGAGAAACAATAAAAGAAAAAGGACACATTAGGGATTAACGTCATCTAATAAGAGTAGAATAATCATTACACCCATATGACACATGTAAGATAATACTTATTTAGGACCAACACTTCAAATTTATACTATTAATTACTGCTATTTGCTTAACAAATAGAATTATAGATTAGTTTCCATTTGTGGGCTTTTCTCTTTCATAAAGGTGGAGCATTAATTCTTCTGTAATATATCTAGGATCATGTAAGAGCCTAGTATAAATATTCACTACACTACATATAGTTTAAGAACATATAACTAACTTTCTAATTACTTGTTGGGTTTGTTGACTCAAATTAAAAAAAAAAAGCTTTAGAATTTTAGTTTGTTTAGGATTTGATTTTAGTTTTTCTATTTTGTTGTGCTTTAGATTTGTACGTGGCCTATAAAAAGACTTATTGTATTATGGTTTGAATATGAGAGAAAAGTTAATGTCGTTAAGAGACAAGATGTGAGAGTTCCAACAGGGAGGAAAGGTCCACAGACCGGAGGCTAGGATAAAAAACCTTTTATAATTCTTATACCTTGTAACTGTGTGAAGATAAGATATTGGGGTTGTTAGTAGTATATAGTGAATTTATAGGCCAGCGTAAGTACTAAAGGCATACTTCTGCTATAATCTTAATATTTTATTCGAGTTGATTTTTCTTATTCATGGATGTAGACTAGTTAAGAAACGAACCATGTTAAATTTGTGTGTGCTTGCTCTATCATGTTTTTTATTAAGCTGCGCATGATGTTAATTAGGAGTTTTTTTCCCTAAAAATGTCCTCAGAGCTTACAGTTTGGTCCTAGCATGGTGGAGCTTATGGTACATTCTTGTTATGGTGGAGTTTGTGTCATGTGTATTGATATTCATGATATTGTTTGGAGTGATGTTCGTGTTGTTTGTACTTATTTGCATTCATTGTTGTGTTCGTATTTTGGCGATATTCATAGTGTTTATGTCTGTGATCATGATCGTGTGTTCGTGATGTTTATGTTCATGATAAAGAATTTGAGACAGTGTAAAAATTGTTGGGTTTGTTGGCTTAAATTCAATAAGGTTAAGGAATTTAATTTTATTTATGATTTTGTTTTCCTATTTTGATGTGGTATGTGTGTATGTGTGGCATATAAAAATGTTTTTTGTGTTAGGGTTTTGAGTATGAGAAAAAAGCCAATGTAGTAAAGAGGTAAGATGTGAGGGTTTCATGAAGGATAAGAGGTCTGGAGGCCAGAAACGGCTATAATGAGAAGCTTTTTATGATTCTCATATCTAGTAATTGAATGAAGGCAAGATATTAGAGTTATCAGTGATATGTAGGGGATCCATGAAAGGCTAGAGATGGATGAGAAGTCCAGAGGCCAAAGAGAGCTATGACGAGAAGCTTTTTATGATTCTCATATCTTGTATTCGAGTGAGAGAAAGATATTGAAGTTATCATTGATGTGTAGGGGATCTATAGGCCAGCGTGAGCTATAAAGGCATACATTTATTTTAATATCTATATTTTGTTTAAGTAGATTTCTCTCATCCGTAGATGTAGGATAGTTAAGAGTCAAACCACGTTAAATTTATATATGCTTGATTGATTATTTTTGTCCTTTCACTGCGCATAGTGGGTAACCTGGAAATTTTTTCCCAATAAATTGTATCAAAGCTTGTGATTTGGTCTTGGCATAGTGGAGCTTGTGATGCATTTATGACAAGGTGGAGCATGTGTTCATGTGTTTTGATGTTCTTAATGTTGTTATTTGAAGTCATGTTTATGTTGTTCATTCTCGTTTGCGTTCGTTGCTGTGTTTGTGTTTTTGTGATGTTCATGGCATTCGTGTTTCTGATTGTGATCGTGTGTTCGTGATGTTTATATTCATGGTAAAAAATTTAAGCTAAGGTAGAAATTGTTGAGTTTGTTGACTCAAATTAAAAAAAAAAACTTAAGAATTTTAGTTTGTTTAGGATTTGGTTTTAGTTTTCTTATTTGTTTGGAATTTAGTTTTTCTATTTTATTGTGGTTTTGGTTAGTGTGTAACTTATAAAAAAGCTTATTGTATTAGGATTTGTGTATGGGAAAAGTCAATGTGGAAAAAAAGGCAATATGTGAAAGTTCCAGCAAAAAGGAGAGGTCTGGAGGTTGGAAAGAATTAGGACAATAAATCTTTTGTAATTTTCATATATTGTAATTATGTAAATGCAAAGTATTGAAGTTATCAATGCTGTGTAGGGGGTTTATAGGCCAGTGTGAGTACTAAGAGCATACTTCTGCTGTAATCTCAATATTTTATTTAAGTAGATTTTCCTCATCTGTAAATTTAGGCTAGTTAAGAGCTGAAACATGTTAAATTTGTGTGTGTTTGCTATATCATATTTTCTGTTTCGTTATGCATGTTGGTAATTGGGATTTTGTTTTCCCAATGTTACTTATAGAGAATAATTATCAATATGAATCTTGACCAAATTGTAGTTATAATATGACAAAAAATCATTCTGAATGAGATGAGACTACACTGATCTATTAAAATAATATGACTTGTAGTTTTATATATTAAAATAGCTATTCAATGCATCTATTGTATAGTACTTCACTCACATTTTTTCAATATTTATTAAACTGTCACCACATCATGAACAACATGTTTTACGAAATGAATAGAACATTTATAAGAGTATCATTGCGTTTCAACATCAAATCTTACAAAATACACATTACCTTTTGTAAAACTATTACTGCGTATTAAACAACACATCTTATAAAATAAACAATAATTTACAAAACAAGATATTTTTTTTAAATAAAATAATATTTTTTATTAAATCAAACAATAATATTTACGAAGAGTATTTCACGAAATGTACTGCCACGTACCAACGGGTACGATCCCATAGCTGCTTCATAAAACTACATATGTGGCTTACGAGACGCGAACTGCTCACCACATGGAAGTGGGACTAAGCATCAACGGTCATGCCAGTAGAACGTGCTTTGATATTAAAAGTGTAACTCATATTTTTATTTTCGTTTTAAATGCCCACCAATCAATTTTTCTTTCTTTTTACGTTTAGAAAGTTTTAAATGGGGTTTCTGCTTTCCTTTTCGCCTTCTTGGGTCTCATTCCCATGCTGGACATTTAAAAAAAAATTGTATTACTTTTTCAAAATCGAGCCAAGCCACCCATAGACGCATAATTAATTTTTACTTTTTTAACTAGTTAATGATTGCTAATTTTTTTAGGGAATCAATTGTAAATAATTAAAATTTATTTTTCTCATACTTTTAACTATTTATTTTTTTTATATTCGTTTATAATTCACCTCTATGATTTTTTTTTACCGGAGGGAGTATTCTATTTTTTTTTTAATTTTTTGCACTAATGGTAAAAATGCTAAATAAAGAATTGTTTGTTTATTCTTTTTAATTTTTTTTTTTATATTTTGATAATTTATTATGTTTTATGTATGACTTGGATCATAGAGTTAAATATTGAAAATTTCAATATATGTATATAAATAGTACATCAAAAATAATATGATACGGTACCAGTATTGTATCGTACCACTAAAAAATGATACTTTATCTGACACAAGATTTAAGCATATTTTACAAAATAAATAATATTTTACAGAACAACACTTCATATTAAAATAAATATAATTATTTATAAATAACATATTATATAAAAATAAATAATTTTTTACAGAACTGCATATTTATATAAACGGAACAATAATTTTTATTAAATGAAACAATGCATCTGTGGCACGATCTTACAATCTTGGATTCCACTTGCCGACAGCTTATAGAAGATGTTGATGACGACAAAACAGTTGCGGCCGTCTTCCCAGAAGCCTAACTGCCCGGACAAGAGATGCCCTATGACAAAGTTGCCTTCAAGACGCACGGCTCCAAGGCCAATGCGCTACAGGCCGGAGCCGGAGACTTCTTCATTAGGCGTCTCCGTAGCTTCACATTGATGCCATATTGAAAGGAGATTTATACATGGGGGGAAATTACAAAAACCCTCCCTGATGTTTGGTCTAATCTACACTTTGCCCCTCTATTTTCAAAAACCTACACTTTATCCCTTATTTGCTTTACTGTGTCCGACAATAATTTCTGAAACACTAATTTAAATTATCTAATAATAATGTTTCAGCAATTTCAAGACTTTTGATATTTTTTTTACAAACAAGAGACTTTTAAAAAATATTGATATGCATTTACAGAGATAAAAATATATTTATAAAAAAAATTGATAATTTAAAATATTTATTAATTATAAAAAAATATTAGAGATATTCAAATTACTAGAAGATGACTATTATATATTTTAAATATAATTTTAGAAGTTATTATCAGATAGTATAAAAAATATAGGGATAAAATATATATTTCTTAAAATAAAGAGAGCAAATTGTAGGTTAGAGCATATTTTATGAGATAATTGTAAGTTTCCCCGTATCTGGGTCTCGAGCTATCGATTCCTTTTGTTTTTGTTTTTCTAAGCATCTTATATCAAGAATATTATTATCGTCTACATAGTAACACAACACTCCGTCCCCCCCCCCCACATTTTTTATCCATTTAATGATCCTCTGCTGATAATTAATGACTAAATCTTGTTATAAAACATAGTTAATGACTAAAACTTGTTATAAAACATTCTTTATTAATCCATACAAGTTTTGTCTTTAAAACATACGTAGGTGGATACAGTAGTAAATGGACTCTATGGCTGGCTCAAGTTAAATAAATAAAAAAATTTACGCCCCTAATTTTTTTACAGAATAACTATTCATAATAATTTTTTGTATCTTTGACATTTTGATGTATAAATGCAAATTATGTACCCAAATAATAAATAAAAATTCATATTTTATAGATATATTGTTTTAAAAAATATTTCTAACAAATACAATGCATACAAATTCAACTCAGACTTAAATTGTGCAAAAAAAAAAAAAGGAGGTGGAAGGAGTAACACTAAACGTACCAAAATATAAAATATTATCTAATTACATGATGCATCCAATGATTCATCAATAGTTTAATTTTAAGATGGTTCTACTCTTATTTCTATTTTAATTATTGTCTAAAATTTAGTAGTAGAAACTTCTCACAGGACATTTAATACCTTGGTATATATTTAAAAAATTAATTTCTCATTCTCACATTCTCTGTAATATTTATTATTTATGTCATTCCAAATCATTAAAAATATTTCTATTTTACTATTCAAATTATCATTTAATATTTTCTTTTTTTCAAACTTCTTTGTTTATGTGCAAAAAATAAATAATAAAATTGAAAGTAATATATATTAATTTTTTTTCTCTTCCTTACACCAAATCCAAATATATTTTTTTAAAAAAATTTATGCCAGTAGTGGAAAGGAAGAAATTTAGGAAGAGGAAAGTTATGTGCATGCGTTGTGAAGTGGCGGAGATAATTATGGGTTGGAATTGGACTCGGGGTGGGGATGTGTCTGTTGTTCATTGCATGGCCTGTCACGTTTATGCTTCCCACCGAGGAGACAACGGAGGCCACCTCTTCCAGAGCTAACCATAGCTGTTGAAATATTTTAAAGGGAAAGTTACAAAAACCCCCCTTACGGTTTGGTCTAACCTACAGTTTGCTCTCTCTATTTTGAGAAACCTCATTTTACCCCTTATATTTTTTACACTGCCTGACAACAACTTCTGAAACTATATTTAAACTATACGATAATCATATTCTATTAATTTAAATCTTTTTAGTATTTTTTTATAGTTAATAGATATTTCAAACTATCAATTTTTCCTTTCTTTAGATGTACTTTCCCATCTATAATTATATATCAGTATTTTTTAAATGCCGGTTAACTATAAAAAAAATATCAAAAATATTGAAATTACTAGAACATTATTATCATATAGTTTAAATATAGTTTCAAAAGTTGTTATCAAGTAGTGTAAAAAATATAGGGGGCAAAGTGTAGGTTTCTTTAAATAGAGGAGGTAAACTATAGGTCAGACCAAATCACAGGGAAGTTTTTATAATTTTCTCCATATTTTAACTTTACATTTGGGTAAATAGCATTCATCATTCCTGAATTAAGACCCATGTTATGGATTCATTCCAAAACTGTAAAATATTACATCATTTATCCTCTAATTATAAAAATGTTATATTATTCGTCCTGCTATTAAGCTGAGCTGTTAGGAAGTAACGGAATAAGCATTTGGTGGGAGGAAAAATTGCACAATCAATCCTAAATATAATAAAATTTTTTATTTAAGTGCTAAAACTTTACTATTTTCTAGTTCAATCCTAGACTGCCGCCTAATCATCACATTCCAGAGCACCATGTTACTCTTAGTTCAGTCCTAAACTATTGACTAGTCATCACAGACACTACTTATCATCACATTGCAAGGCACCACATTACTCTTATTTTCCGACAAGCAAAAACCTTGCCATGCATTTGGCACTATGCCACAACTCAAGTACATGCCAATTAATACCGACTCTAAGAACAGGTCACCGATAAACAGCACCTAAGAATGTACTCATGGATCAACTTCCCTTCCATACACCTTGAAAATTTACCACAATAGCTGAGTAGAGTACAAAGTGAATTTGAATCAGACAGTATTCCCACAAGCCTCATTTTGAAAAAATGAGCTAAGCCCTTGTTTATATATCCATAACGAAAGTAACCATCAATTATAGAGTTCCAAGTTGTAACATTCCGAGCTATAGCTCCACTTTCAGGCAATCGATCAAACCCTAAGCTGCATAAACGAGAACGAACATACAAATTGATGAGCGAAGCAGCAACAAAAGGGCCGAGGCATAGACCCAATTGGATGATTGTAGAATAAAGTGTCTTGCCATGTCAAAGATTAGAGAGGGGAAGGTGAAGTTGGTAGCACAGAAAAGGAAGCAGGAGTACAATTGCAAGGCTGATGCGAAATTTCCACGTTGAAGCCTAGATGATAGATTTAATCTTGGAATTGAGCAGGGCCGGCGACATAAAAGTTTGCTAGAATTGAGGAGGGACGGCGACAACTTAAATAAAAATTTGGATAGAGATTTTAGCAAGTGATTGTCAGTTTTTATTTTTATATTTTATTATTTGTTGATAGTCTATATCATTTGGAATGTTAAAAACACAATTTTTAGAAAATGGTTTTGTACTTTTAAACAGAAATTATTTCTTTTGATTTTCTTGTCTGAAGAAATAATATTTATGAAAATTATATTTTTTAAATTATATTTTTTGAGTGGTGGTAAGGGTAGATAGTTGAATATTGACTATAATCTCATGGAATAAAACAAGAGTGACAGAATTGGTTCAATAAAAACACTTGAGTGATGTATTGGGCATTTCTGTAATTTTACTAAGTTTTAGAACTCAAATAAAAAATTTTACTAAATTTAGGACTGACTATGCAAATTTTTCTCCACCAAATGCTCATTTTGTCACTTCCTAACAGTCAAACTTAACGACAGGATAAATGATATAACATTTTCATAGTTAGAGTATGAAAAATGTAACATTTTGTAATTTTTAGTTGAATCCACAACATAAATCTTTATTCAGGGACAATGGTGCTATTTATCCTATTACATTTTCAAATTTTCAAACATCTAAATCCTCTATGATTTCCGTAAGTCTGTGGAACACGTTCAGTTAAAGAAAAAGTGATAATTTGTAATGACCGTTGCATTGCTAATCAAGTACCCCCGTATTACGTGAATCTAACACCCAACCACGGCCAACGATCCTTAACCAAACAATTAAATAGTGACGGCCGGATGAAGTTTGATTAAAATGTTGGTGCTTACTATAATTTTTTAATTTTATTCTAATAAAATAAAAATATCTCAGCACTTTATACTCTCTTTGAGACAAAAAAAAATTATATTTAGAAACTACAAAACTTATGCTTTTTTATCGTAATTTTTTTAAAAAAATTAGCAAATATTAGTATAAATAAATTTAGGTTAGATTCAAGTAAAAAAAAATTGAAATGTTACAAATAACTTGGGAGGAATGTAGTATTATATACAATTTGAGGAGAGTAAATTACACTCGTGACCTATAACCTTTTATTATTATCCTATTTTGAATCATAATCTCAAAACCTAAAATGGGAAATCCTCAACTACTAATTTATTGTTTCATTTGAAACCTTTAGAGGGTGAAAAAAGTGTTACAGTTGACGGAATTTGCCATGTTGTATGCCAGCGTGGATGATTTGCCATAGTGGCACAATGAATTAACCGCTATTGATGATATGTAAAAGAAAATAATAATAATAATAAATTAAATCTAGCCTTCCACCTTATCTTCCCCTCCTCTGCCCATCACTGACAGCTTCCACCTCCTCTTCTGCATCCTCCTACGACCCCTCTTCGCAAAGGCACGCTGCAATTGCTCCCCGTGTGACTCAATCAAAGGTTCTGATGAGGAACGAAGTCAATATTGGGGAAATGAAATCGGAGTTGGGGAAAATAAAATCGGAGTTGGGCAAATTGAATCAGAGTTGGGGAGGGCAAACAAAAGGACGATGGCAGGTGCACTATGCACTGCCCTTACTGTGGCTCCACCTCCATTTTAGCACCAACCTTACCTTGATTTCAGCCTCCTCTATCTTCAATTTCACATTCACCCGTACCATAACTCGCAAAATTGTGAAACTGATGAGAATTAAGAAACCCATGAGAACCATCGACTGGCAGGGTACGAACATGGCGGCCATTTGAGGCAGCGAGCCGTTGGTTGAAATAAGTTGTGTGGCAGGAGAGCTTCGAGTTGGCCAGCAAGAGGGCAAGGAAGAAAAATGATGGGTTGATGAGGTGGAGGGGCATTTGATTTTGGTGTGAATGGATGAGGGAAGAGGAGCACGGAAAAGTTGGCGCGACAAGGACAGTAAGGCTGACCGTCAGTGATGCTAGGGTTGGTGGTTGGCATCAGGCAGGGGGAGCGGCAGTCCTGGGGTGGTAGCGACAATTGAGGAGAAGTTAAGGTTTTAGGGGTGGGAAGTTAAAAAATCAAGGGCTTAGTTGCTGTTTTGCCGTTTATTTTTTTTCTTCCTTTTTCACATCAGTGCTACTGTGGCAAATCACCTCACGTTAACATGCCACGTTGCTAGTTCCATAAATTTTAACAGTTTCCGTTCTCTAAAGGTCTAAAATGAAACAAAAAATTGAAGTTAAGAACTTCTCATATGAGGTTTTGATGTTATAGTCCAAAATAGGAAAGTAATAAAAGGTCAGGGGCCATGAGTGCAATTTACCCAATTGAGGGGCCATCATCTCTTTCTAGGACTATTACCCATTACACTTCCAAATTATGTTGACTAAAGTATTTTGCCCAAAACTTTTAACCCGTACACTTTGATCCTTAAATTGTTATGACTCAAACGCTTCGATCATTTTACTCGGTAACTTGGTCACGTGAAACATTTTCTGTCAGTTATATAACAAAATTGTCATGTAATTGCATAGTTTAATATTCCAAACTATAATTGCACAAACCTATAACTTTGTCACTTAAATTGCAATTATATGTAGCCATCTAAGTTTTTTACTTAAATTAATTACACCCAAGATTTTGGTTCTCAAAACCCAAGCCCTCTGTCATCTTACCAGTTGCAATCATGGCACCATCACACGTGCCACCTCTTTCAACAACATCCCTACAACCTCCTTCTCTCCCACTTTGCTACTGCATCCTCTGTAAATGACCAAGATACTTTTGCCTTCTTCTCTCCAGCCATCCCATCACTAATACCGTCATAACCGCCTCCAGCTTTGTCACTTCTTCCACCACCATACCCACTGCCCTCTACTGGACCACCTTGCGGCGATTTCCTTCTGCCAAGAATAATGCCACCAAAACCTTCATGGTGGGCTTCGCACCCACTTGGCTTTACAAATTCAAATGATCTAGTGCATTAGTTATGGTGGGTAAGTCAATTTGGATGGCAGGTTCAAAAGCAGATATAGCTCATGACACTGAAGGGTCGCAAGCTGATTTGATCAGAGCCCATGGTGAGTTGAAGCAAAGTCATGTTAAAGAGCAGGTTTGATCCATGGTTATGCTAGGTTTTTAGGCTCGGGAGGGCTAGGCGAATGCAAGACTAGCAACGGCCAAAACATAGGAGAAAAAAATTATTTAAATAATTATTTATAAAATTAAATTTTATAAAAAATTATTTAAATAATTATTTACAATGTTTATTTTTTGTTGTAAATTTATCTCTAAGTTCTTAACTGTTGTATATTTTTCTAAATTTGGTCATTAACAACATTAACTGTTGGTCAAAGGGTGAATTTGCAATGCCAGACAATAATTTTGGATGATTATGCAATAGTTGAAAGGTTGAGAATACAACTTGCAATGAAAAGTAAAGATTTATGATTGTTGGCGCAATTTACCCTTTTCATATTCTTCACTAGTTCCCGGGGGAGGGGGGATATCGCATTTGGTCCTTAACTCATCACAAAATAATCAAATTAGTATATAATATTTATAGACTTCCAAAATTCTCGGGGAGCAGTAGCACCCCGCTAGCCATATATGGCTCCGCCACTAGTTTTGATCAGCTAAGCTTGGGCTCAGATTCTACCACAAGTGAACTGGAGATGTGGGTATTGAGAATTTCCACTTTGTGAAGCTATGAGATGTTGATGAAGATGAAGAGGGTGCACAATGACTGCAAATAGTTTGAACATCTTTTCGTGGGTGGAGGTGGATGAGGTAAGGTAATGAAGCTCAAGTAGGGATAAAGGGGGGGTGGTTGGGTTAAGGTTGACTACACGCAGTTACGGAAGGTGTAAGAAAAGACTTGAAAGAGTGGACAAAGTGGCGATTTAAGGTTCTATTGTGTGTTGGGGTTTCATGGGGAAATATGTCAAAACCGAAATATTAGGGTGCTAAAAAGGAAAGAAAAAAAAAGAGCTCAAATGGCTTTTATATAATTTTTTCCTTTTCTGAAATTGATAGAACTTATGGGCCAATTCATTTTAAGTGGTAAATTTAATTTGAAATAACTTATTTTTATTTTTACATCATTTTTACTTGAAACTAATTTTATTTAAAAACCAATATTATGTAGGTGTAATAATACATTGAAAATAGAATTTTTATATTCTTACTAAATTTTAATGATTTTTTTTATAGATTTAGGAATTAAAAAGAAAAGTTAATAAAAATTTAACCATAATTATAATTTTTCCCCTGAGGTTTAGGTGAAATTACACTTTGCTTCATCTAGTTTTAGAAATATACAATTTACCTTTGCCTTTTTAATATAGTTCAACAACAATTTTTAAAAACTTAATTTAGATATTTCGGTAGTCATCTTTCAATAATTTCAACATGTATGATTTTTTTTTACAGTTAATGGACATTTTAAATTATTATTTTTTGCTTTCAGTTTTTAAAATAATTTTTTAAATGTCAATTAATTATAAAAAAAATACTATACAGATTGAAATTGCTTGAAGATGAAAACTGTGCAGTCTAAATTAAGATTTTAGAAATTGTTGTTAAATTGTATTAAAAATACATGGGGTAAAGTGTATATTTTTTAAATAGGATAGGGTAAAGTGTAATTTCACCTAAATATCAGGGGGTAGATTGTAATTAACAAAAAATTTTAATAACATCATGAAAATTTACTTCCAAATGAGTTATTGTATCTACATAATATTGACTTTCAAATGAAATTGGTTTCAGGTAAAAAAAGTAAGAAAAAATTAGTCATTTTAAATTAAGTTAATTTAAGTTAAAGCAATTTGGCTATAAGTCACATCTCATCACATGACCTAGTTAACAAGTTAAATGATTAAAGTATCCTGAACTTTAAAATCCAGGGATTGAATTGTGCCATTTGGAAGATTAGAGATAAATTGTTTGAGTTAGCATGGTTTGAAGGTGTAATTGGTAGTTAGTCCCTCCGTTACCCAATCCATGATTTCGGAAAAGTCTGGTGTGTGTGAATATGCCCAACAGCTACAGCCTACAGGTGAAATTTGAAATATACTCTTTTTAAAAGTTGAGAATTTCTGGCGTGTCATTTTCCTTATCTTGACGACGCTTAGTCACCTGAACAAGGAATGGTTCAGCAGCGCAGGTGAGTAAAGGATTCAGTGCGACAGAGAAGTGATGCGATTCACCGTGGAAACCATGAGATCCTCTTCCTATCCTTTATGATGGATCTCATCTCCAATGGATCAACTCTAGCCAGGTTAATTACTGCGTGATAGCCGCGTGGATGCAACAACCAAAAAAGCGCCATGGGCCGTCGGTGGCTTGACGCAATAAGTATCGCTGTTATTGCTGATCTTGCTCGATTCCTTCGCACCCAAATTCTGGCCTTGAGAAAGGCAGCTGGAGAAGTACTAGAAGAAGAAGGTGACAAAATCTTTTTCGGAAAATGACCAAAACCCTCCCTGAGGTTTAGGCAAACATACACATATGTCCTCTATTTTCTAATATCTACTCTTACCTTCCTTAAAAGTTAACATAACTGCACTTACCCCTTTACATAGCTAACTCCGTTAAAGACTGTCTAAAAAAAAAAAAAAGGAAAGCTCATTTTTATCCTCCTAACCTTCTTTGCTTGACAAATTTGGGCCCCTAAACTTTTTAATCTAACATGCCACTCCAAACTTGCAATATCTCCATTGTTAAACCAGTTGAGCTCTAGCCTAAACCAATATGTTCTAGCGATCCTCAAGAAACATCGACACCTTAGCCACATCAAAGAATCAAATTTGGGTTTGAGAGTCACCATAAATGCAGGCCTTGTTCATTTCGTGGAAGCAATAAGAAATTGAAGAATTGACCCAAGTTTTCTTCGCTTGAGAGAATCAAAGAATTAAATTTGGGTTTAACAGAATCAGAGAATGAAATCCACGGTTTCTTTGCCTCGATGCTCAGGCCTTCTATGAATACTCAAATCTTAAATGTGGATGAATTTGGACGAATATCAAATCTAGATGGAAATCAAATTTGAATGACAATCTTGACAAAGATTTGGATAAATTCTCAAATCTAACAGAATCTGTAGCATTAATACCCAAAATCAATCAACAAAATAGAGATTCAATAGGTTCAGCTTTTGATTCAGGAGATCATCGAGAAAGAATGGACCTTGAGAGAGGGGAAGACTTACAAACAACGTAACAATCCAAAGAATAAGAGAAAACGAGGAAACAACAATATTCAGCTGATCTCTTCCTAAAGTTACAACCCAACTCTTAAAGGTGAAACCTCACAACTGAATAATGGAAACATAAAATAGGGCAAAAGATTAGCCAAGTCAGCACATAACTAACTCATGCACCCTCCCATGGAAATTGCCATCATTCCTGCAATGCACCATTTCATAACAATCCACCCCTCTTGAAAAAATTCTTGTCGTCAAGAATTGTTGAACTCAGGAAACCTTCTTCTGATATCAGCATATGCCTTCCAGGTGGTGTCGTGGTGTCTTCCAAGGCTGAGTTAGGCCAATGTATTAAAAGCTTGGTGACTGTTGTATGCCTTTTATTTTTTATCTTGCGATCCAAAGATAGCTAATGGTTGCCTTATGACTTCGTCTTCTTCACCAGGCAAAGTAAGCTGAACCACAACGCCTCCCACTTTCTTTCTGAGCAATGACGTATGAAAAACATCATGGGTTTTAGTTGCAAGAGGCAACTTGAGTTGATAAGCCACAAAACCAATAGTTTCAACCATTTCAAATGGTCCATAATACTTCTATGCCAATTTGTGTATACCCTGAGTCCTTAGTGAATATTGTTTGTAGGGTTACAGCTTCAAGTACACCTAGTCCCGTATAGAGAAACTTCTTTTTGACCTCCTCATATCTGCCATTCTCTTCATTCGCTGTTGGGCACGAGTGAGCTGCTCTTTGAGCTTTTTGATCACTGTTTTTCTAGCCTTCAAGCTACAATCCACTAACTCGGCCTTGGAGTCTCCAGCAATGTAAGGCACATGGATGAAAGGTGGTTGCCCATAAAGAACCTCAAATGGAGTAAGAGAAGTGAAGGCATGGTAATTGGTATTGTACTAATACTCGGCCAACGAAAGCTAGCGTGACCATTCTCTTGGTTCATCTCCAGCCATACACCATAAGTATGTCTCAAGACATTGATTTACTCACTCTGTTCAACCGTTGGTTTGTGGATGATACGTAGTGGAGAGCTGCAGTTGCACATTATGAACTATCATTAACTCTTGCTAGAAATTGCTCATAAATACAGGGTTATAGTTAGAAGTAATGGTAACAGGCATACCAAGTAATTTGTATATGTGATCAAGGAAGACTTTGGCCATTGTCAAGGCAGTATAAGGGTGAGATAAAGGGGCAAAATGGGCATACTTAATAAAGCGATTGACTACTACCAATATGGCTTTAAATCCATCAGATTTTGGAAGGGCATCAATGAAATCCATTGTAAAGTGTTCCTAGACTTTGGGTATTGGTAGATGCTGGAGTAAGCCCAGGTTGGGCCATATTTTTTTGTTTGAATTACTGGCATGTGTAACATTGTTGCCCCAAGTTCTTAGCATCCTTGGTAAGACCTGACCATCAACAAAATTACATAAGTTTCTTCCTGGTAATTAGAGCACCAGACTAACCACCAGCAGCTCTACAATGTATCAGTTCAATTAATTTAGTTCGAAGTTGAGAGTTTGATTCCACCACCAACCTTTCTTTCTTCTTAAATCCTTGAGCATCAATCATATAATGAAGGTGGGTTTGAGGGTTATCTTGAATCTCCCATATTAATGTCTGCAAGTTAGGGTCATGAGGCACGTTATCTTTGATTTCCATCAACAATGGTGTAGTGAATGTGGTGATGGCCATAAGTAATAACTCAGTACTTTGCAACTGAGAGAAAGAATCACCAGCCACATTCTTTTTCCCCCTACGACACTAGACCTCAAAATTGTAAAACAGTAAATTCACTATCAACCTTTATTGTAAATGAGTGGCTATCTTCTGCTCAAGCAAATATTTCAGGCTACGCTGGTTAGTCTTGATGATGAAATGTCATCCAATGAGGTAAGGTCGCCACCTTTCAACATCAAATACTATAACAAAGAATTCCTTTTCATATGTCAAAAGTCTCATATGTTTGGTTGATAAGGCCTTGCTAATAAAGGCAATAAGGTGTCCACCTTATTACAATACAACCCCTGCTCCCTTCAAACAATCATCTGTCTCTCACACAAAGGGTACCTGAAAATTTGGCAAAACTAACATAGGAGCTGTAATTAGCACATGCTTCAATTTCTCAAAAGCAGCAGTAGCCTTTGTATTACATTAAAATTGGTTCTTCTTAAGCAATCTAGTTAATAGTTGAGCAATGAGGTCATAATGCTTGATGAAGCATCTGTAATACCCCATCAACCCAAGTAACTCACGCAACTGCTTGATAGTCTTAGGTTCAAGCTAGCTTAATATAGCTTCAATTTTTTTGGGTTTAGTAGCTACCCCTTGTCACAAAATCACATACCCTAAGTATTCCACTTGAGTGACCCCAAAGATGTATTTGTTTTTTTAAACAAATAAAGTGTGCTTCAACAACACCTTAAATACCAACTTTAAGTGCTTTAAGTGATCTTCCCAATTGGCACTATACACCAATATGTCATAAGAAAAGACCAAAACAAACCTTCTCAAATATGGCTGAAATATAGAATTCATGAGACTTGATTAAGCCAAAAGGCATAACAAAAAACTCAAATTGCCCAGATGTGAACAAAATGCGATCTTATGAATATCATTTTCATGCATGCAAATTTGGTGGTATCTCGGCCTAAGATCAAGCTTAGAAAAATATTTAGTACCATGCTACTTATCCAACAATTCTTCAATGATTGGAATTAGAAATTTATCTTTTATGATTACCTTATTCAACTTTCAATAATCCACACAAAGCCTCTAGCAACTATCTTTTTTCTTCACCAACATAATGAATGAAGAGAATGAGCTTTTACTAGGTCTAATTATATCCCTTTTCAACATCTCTTTGACTATGCTCTTGGTTACATTATTCTGGATAGAAGAATAATGATATGGGAAGGTGTTGATAGGTAGAGCATCTGGTGATAAAGGAATGTGATGGTCATGAATCCTTTTAGGTGGTAGACTCGTTGGTTCTTTAAAAAACTCATCAAATTGATTAAGTAATTCTTTTAACCTTTCACAACAATCTCAGTAACTGTACAATTGGTCTGAATAGGAGTGCATCCTATTAGCTGAATAGTAAAAGCTTGCTCTCCATCTATCTTAATGAAGTAATTTCTGAGTGGTTTGCGCATGGCTAGGAACTAGGTTAACCTTGGTGGACCCCCTTAAATGTATCTTGTGGCCTTGATATTTAAAAGACAAAGAGAAAACTTCAAAGTTCCATTTAATGTCCCCCAACTACCTGAGCCATTGAATGCCCAATACCATTTTGCAACCCTAATGGCAACAAAAGGACATTAACAAAGAATTCCACCCCCTAAATTTGCCATCTCAGACCTCTTCTTACCATACCAGTAGATAGCATGTGGCCATTCGTCATTGACATTCCCAAATGAGTTATTTGCTCAAGAGGATAGCCCATTCTTTTTGCCAAAGCTTCATCCAAAAACACATGCATGTTACCAGAATCAATTAATATGCTAATGAGTGTTTTACTAATATATATCATAACCCTTATAGTAGAATAATTAGCTAAACCCAATAGAGCGTTAAGAGATATATAAGGAAGGTTAGTAACTTCATGGGATTCCTCGTCAGCCTAAACCTCATTTTCCCCTACACAATCTTCAGAATCAGGTTCAACAACTACCTCAACCTTATTCACTTGCCCTATTTTGCACTTATGGCCAGGAAAATACTTCTCATTGCACTAAAAGTATTGGTTATTAAGCCGTTTCTCATTCATTTATTTTTTTCAAAAGTCTCTAGGTCGATTTAGGCAAGGGATGAGGTGCTGGACTTGGGGGAGTATAAGTTTTAGGAATTGGCAGAATACCCTTACTCTTTTCGTCTTTGTATTTGCTGTGTAGCCTTCCTTTGGATAGAAAATTTTCAAAGAGACAAACCCTTTTATGTCAGTCAAGTAAGGTTAAAAGACAAAGGCTAACTTTTCATCAATAGAGAACAAAAGATTGCTTAAAGGATGATTATTCTAAACCAAATCCTGAAAAGGATTTTCTTCAATGCCAGTGATAACTTGAAGGCAACCAAACCTGAATCTTTCATTTAGAAAAAGTTGCAAGAACACAAAGTCTATTAATGTTACGTGGTCAAACCTGTTGAGGATGTGTTAAGACAAAGAAATTACCATGAAGAAAAACAAATTGAATAAAGTGCTAGTACCTGCTCACGGAATGAAATGTAACATGCAAGCAATCATCAAGTCTCCTATATAAAGAGCCTAAGTATAATGGGTCAAGTGCTAGCTTTTTCCCATATGCTAATTTAATGGTGAGAAGAAAACCTCTGGTAGGGACTCCATTTTCAGTGGTGCCAAACAGAAGAAATTTGCACACCCAGAATGCAAGAAAGGCTTCTAACTTATACTTTCAATTTGCCTATTCTCCATGAAATTATAGAGCTATCAGTGTCTAATTGTCCAGAGTAAAAATTTAGCCATAACTTAAGGTTAAAAGAACTTTTACTTCTTCTAAAGTTGGTGTGAATTCTCGCCAAACTGTGATGAAGGTATGAGTATCATTACTCCACCTTGTGAAGAGATTTCTTCATATCAAAACCTTTTTGGAAATGTGGTAATTCAAGTCCTATGATATTCTAATGACATGAGCATATTTCAAAATGCTAAAGTCATTTTTGTTATGGAGAATTTTATTGACCCATTTTAACCAACTAGTGACATATCTATTTGGCACACCAAGCCTGGTAGTTGAGAGAGGTACTTCTTTTCTTTCATTTTTTAATTGTAACATTGACCTTGGCAGAATGAATTTAAGCGGGTTCAGACTATGCTGCATTACAAATTTCCAAGAATTTGGAGATAGAATTTCCCCTTCATTTCTCCAGTTAAGTTAGAGACTATCTTCAAGAAACGTTGAGTCAATCCAATTTGTCTCATTTACAGGTAGTGACAAACACCCATTATGATGAGCTAGTAGTTTGGAAAATTTTTCCATGCTTCTTTATTCATCTCTTTTTTCCTTTTGCTTGATCGAGTATATGACTTTCCCTTTTTGGATTGAACCATGGTGATATCTACAATCAAGTAAGTACAAAATATAAATGTTTGATGTACTATAAATTCATGCAAAGTACTAAGTTTAATAATTATGCTAAACATTAGACACTATTGCATGCCTAATTATTGTTCTGATTGTTTTATGCTAACATATCTCCCTATTTCAAGATTTTGAAAAAAGAAAATAAAAATGAAAAATTGCTTCTAAATTAAAATTTACCTTGCAGCTCTCAAATTGGCCTTGACAGTGCACTGATGAAAAGATGTACATGGCTTGGCTAATGTGTAGGAAATGAAGAAACGGATGAGAAAGAAAACTAGAGAAATAGAAATAGGAGACACGAGTTGAAGAAAAAAGGTCCACCCCTTTTATAATTATACATTTGCAAGAAAAAAGGAAGGATCTTTTATTCCATTCCAATTAGAATCATACCATATTGTTGGCCAAGGAAACACACCATTAAAATAAGATTTGGCCATTAAAAAAAATCAAATAAAGAGAGAAAGATCCTTACTTAATTAATGTTATTTGTTCCCTTTTATATTGTGATTTATTATTTATATCTATAGATATTATACTAAAAAAATTAAATTACAAGATCTTGGATTTTGCTTCTTTAATTTTTATTAATGCAGGTTTCCACCATTGCTCATGGAATTTTTAAAGTTATTTCATGTCTATGCAACAATCAAACGGTAACATCTATATTATATCTTTCATGCATATGAATCATTTCATGCTTGATTCATGCTCCATATGTAGTAGACAAAATGTAGTGGTGAAATTGGTAATTTTATATTTTTCTATTTGTCTACTTATATTTGCTCCATATACATATGAATCATTTCATAATTGATTCATGCTCTAGGTTAGACGATGTCAGATTTAAAATTTTGGGTAGGAACTTTAATCCGACATAATAAGGGAATGATTTTAGGGTGTTCTGGTTTAGTGGGCTCAAAATAAGGCATGTTAGATTTTCCAACAGTCCCGATAGACCTAGAATCCAAAAAAAAATAACCTTTACTTAAAAATAACCGTTACACTTTTTTTTACCATTGATCTAAACACACGTGGTACAATCCTATACGCCTAGCTCCCTTATAATTACTTTCCTTGTGGGAGGGAGGCCATTTTTACAATCATCCCATAATTTAGAGCTTTCATATGATTTCATTTCTCCCCCACACTCATATTTGCTTCCACCAGGTTTTTCATTACTCATAATTTAATACTTTGTTTTATCTGGCATTCCATTTTTGCATGGTCTATTATTTTTTATTTTGCCTAAGATCTTTTTTTCTGTCAGTCCTTTGAGTTTGCCAGGTTGCTTACTCCTCCTCCCTATCGGTCCCTAAATATCTCCTATCCCTTTCATGTGTAACACTTTGCCTTCTTCCACAAATAACCCTCACTCATAAAGAAAGATTACAACAGCTAAAGGTTTGAGATAATATTAAAATGAGATTTAAAGTGTACTCTTAGGTTAAAGATATTTTATACGAGATTTTAAGTTATAGTTGTTCTACCACTCGATGCCAAATGTCAAGTAATAAGTTTGGATTATAAGTAATGGTTATTTGGATTTATTTGGAATATTTGTAGTCTTGTATATTCAAGGAAATTTTATTTCTTTGAGTGTATGGGGTGTCATCATCCCAAAACTCCTATGGTGGGTTTTAGGGAGTGGCAGAAGTGGTATCACAGTAATAGGTTGGATAATTCGTGAGGCCTTGGGTTTAGGTTATGGGACTAAGTAAAGACCATGACTCCTATGGATAGGTTTGAATTACTTATGATCAACTAACACAAGTAAAATTAGAGTACCTTTTCTTGCATTGGAGATATCTCTAGTGTAAATATCAGAGTAGTGCAACGGAAGCTTGGTTGTGGATTAAATGATTACTAAAGCCTACTTGTTTGAAGTGATAAGGTAAGGTGATTTCTATTTTTTTAGGGTTAGAATAAGGACATGATGTGTATGAAGGTATTTGTAAGGATAAGAGTGATTGAATATGGGAATATGAGAAGCACATAATATTTGTAGTTGATAATGTAAGTTTTGAGCATGAAACTTATTTTAAGGGGGGAGGATGTAATAACCCTAAAATTCTATTAAGTATAATTTGTTTGGGTTAATTGTATAAGTACAAAGTTAAAAGGAAAAAAAAAAAAAGAAGAAGAAAGAAAGAAGGAAGGAAGCCATTAATATTGGGTCGGTTACTAAAGGGTGGAAGAAAGAAAATAAAAAAGAAAGGAATAACAAAAGGTAGAGATAGGGGAAGAACGTGGAGGAAGGATCAGAATAAAAAGAGTAAATAGAAAAAAAAAAAAAAGGTTACGTAAATAATAAGGAAAAGAGAAAAAAAAAAAAAAGAAGAAGAAGAAGAGAAATAGAGTTAGAAACATAATAAAGGAGGGTTAAACTATTTATATACATCATTATGAAAAAATTTAGTTTTTACTCTTACGTCACGATAGTTCTTTTCAAAAAGAGAAGAAGTAAGGATTGAAGAACAAGATTGAACTTAGAATTTTCTTCTTCAAAAAAAGTAATTTTAGTTAGTTTTATTTTAAAATATTCTTGTATATTTATGTCAAATATGTTCAAGTAATTCAAGAAAAAATAAAGTTGGTAGGGTTTTGATAGTTCTAGATATTAGAAGTGATAATTGATGATTGAGATTGTTCAGAACCAATGAAGAACAAGGCTGTTGGAGTTTTGGCTTGGTATTGGGGAGAGGATTGTGAAGACAGATCAAAGAATTTATGCTCTGGGCAAAAATTAGTTTAATGACAGTGTAGGTACCTATTTCTTGGAGGCTGTGTATCTAGGTCCTGAAGTATAGAATGTTACATGTTGCTCACTGTAAGTTGAATGGCTGAAAAAGTGTTCGGGTTATTGACAGCATTGATCCTGGGCTTTGAGCACGGTTTCAGAGAGTCCTTATGTTCCATAAATATTCGTTTAGGCCACGGATAGAGAATAATTTTGGATTATTTCTTAAATTGGTTGGATTTTGACATAGACTTTTGCACAATTATTTTAGGTGACTAAACCATTGTTTTAGGAGTTGGAGAGTTGCAATTTGAGATAAGTGGATGTTCATCATTCTAAACTTAAATTATTATTTACTATTGAATTCTAGTTTTATGAAACTTTGATTTTAAACTATAAATAATTTTATCTTTAGACTTCTTACTTGATTTCACCTTTATTATTTTAAATTTTATTTTAAATTTTTGTTATTTAAATGTATTGAAAACAAGTGCATATGTATTATTTATATTTCTAAGTATGTAGACAGTTGTGTTTTCATTGATTTATGAGATCAAGCATGTTTTTGTTATGTTATTATGACAATATATTTTTATGATTTTTATGGACCTTTAGATTCTGAAAGTTCATGAATATAAATATGTATAGTTTTATTTTGTTTTGGTAGGTGTTGGTTCTGTGCCCAACTATTAGGAAAATGTTGTTCATGGTCTTTTTTACAAGGTATTATGTAAGTATGATTCACATTGCACTATTTAGGACTAGTCTTTTTGGGCACTCCATCGATGTTAATTTACAGTCGATCTATGACATAATGCTATAATTAAATGTAGTTATGCTAACATGACGTACTACAATGATTAAATTTAGTTATTTTGACATAACGTATTACAACAATTAAGTGTAGTTATTCTGACATGACGTACTATAGTGATTAAAATGTAGCCGCAATAATCACCCCACTCATTATATTAAGAAATTCATATTTTGTTATCTATTTTGACTAATGATTTCATATATGAATTTCACCTTTATTTTTTTTATATTTTATGATAGAGTTAATTGTTTTTGTTCATGACACTTAAATGACTTTCTATTTTTATAAATATTGCTTTCCTACCAATGAATATTCTCAGTCAGTCTATGACATACTACAGTGGTTAAGTGTATTCTAATATGATGTATTACAGCAATTAAATGTAGTTATTCTTATATAATGTATTACAGCGGTTAAAGTGTAGTCACAGTAATCGCCACACTCACTATATTAAGAAATATCATATTTGGTTATCTATTTTAAATTGCTCTATTTTGACTAATGATTTTATGTATGAATTTCACCTTTATTTTTCTTATATTTTATGATAGAGTTAATTGTATTTGTTTATGGCACTTAAATGACTTTTTATTTTTATAAGTATCGCTTTCCTACCAATGAATATTCTTACTTATTTATATATTTATTATATTTTTTAATTAATATTGAACTTATGATATTCCAACAATATTATTTTTTGCTTGATCCCTATGTTATATATTTTATGAACTGTAATTTTTATGTTTTATGAAATAGTGGATAACCCACTACTTATTAGGTATTCATGTTTACCCCATCTTTTTCCACTCACGTAAATAGTAAGAAACACAAATTTAGCTAGTTGATGAGTGACTACAAGAGCTCAAGGTTTGAAACAACATTAAAATGAGATTTAATATACACTCTTAGGTTACAAATATTTTTTACGAGATTTTCAGTTATAGTTGCTCTACAACTCAGTGCCAAATATTAAGTAATAAGTTTTGACTATAAGTAATGGTTATTTGAATTTATTTGGAATATTTATAGTATTGCATGTTTAAGAAAATTTTATTTCTTTGAGTATGTGGCGTGTCATCATCTCGAAACTCCTATTATGAGTTTTGGGGCATGACATTTTTGTTGAAGTTAAGCCCAACCAAAACCAATAAGTGATGAGTTGTGCTTCAAAATTAGAGTGTTCGACATCACCTCGTTTCCATCATAATTAGTCTTGGTACTTGAGGTAGACGTGTAAAAAAGGTTAGAGCTCAACTCGATAAGTTATAAGTACAATTCGAGCTCGAGCTCAAAATTGTGTGAGCTTAATCTTTTAAGGCCGGATAGAATAAAGAGCTATTTGTAATTTTTTAAATCATAATATAGTTATATTTATATATAAGTATGGCCTAATTTAAAAGGTTAGTGATACTCTTTTCAACCAAGGCAAAAGCTGTAAAAGTTGAGGAAAATATGTGTACCGATAACCATGGCGATAAGAGAGCTTGAGTTACTTGCTTTACAGTAAAAGAAATATAAATTTTCAGTGCTGTAAATGAGCTAATCAGGATCCTATTCTTTTATCAAGCAGAATAAATGACGCTTAAAGCATAGAAAAGGGAACACTTGTAAATTTCTATTGAATTGAACCTAACATTGAGGGGTCCATGAATAAGAACTTGGGATAAAGCAGAAAGTTGAGGCGCATTTGCCTCCAACAGCCACTTTCAGTTTCAAACTTTACCTAGAAGTAGACGACCGAACTGAACTTCCTTGAAGCGATGCTAGTGACGAATAATTCAACATATTTGCAATGTGGTGAAATTGATTGACCCACGCGACACGTACAACAGCACGGTAGTATAATTACATGTTACAACAAAGCGATGGATTTCTCGGCTCAATGAGTCGAAGAAGGCCCAAAGTACATGCAGATGGGTGGGTTGATTCTGAAAATAGAAAGAATTGCCGATGGGATAGTCCAAATACCGTCACCACATATTAGCCCAGAAGCAACTGCCCCTGCATAATCCTCTGCATCCTTCCTACTTATCCTTTCCCATATGTACAGAATCACGGTGCCAATGAACATGTCAACGGCAAAGTAAGCTCCTATGTAAAATGGAACTGCCATGGCCATAGGAATGGGAATGAACCGTGAGATTCTATTGGGAGTCACATCCCGCAGAAGGTTTATAACCAGGGCGGCAAAGAAAAACCCACAGCACATAGCAAGGCAATGCTTTGGAAGTTCAGAGAAGCCTTGAATGCCGAGAATGGCCATCTCCCTGAAAATCACAGCATATGGTGCTTTGTATGGACCATCAGGTGACCCAATATCGAAGGCAGTCCAAAACAACCAGAATGTTAGTGGCGCAATAATGCAACCCATCGCTGTTCCTAGTAACTGACTGACAAACATGGACTTAGCTGAGGACAACGTGAGATAGCCAGTTTTAAAATCCTGCATTAAATCAGCTGCTGTGGAGACTATAGACATCATGACACCACATGCTGCTAGACCAGCTATGACGCCGCCACTCTTCCCGACTAGTGAAGCTATGATAAACAGACCAATCTTCCCATATGTAGTCGCCAAGCTCCAATCAGTGAGCCCTGTGCCATAAGAATTGCAGAATGCAAGGGCAGGGGCAATGATGTATGAACAGAGAACCAGATACCACTTCAGTGGTGGGAAAATCATGGGAATGGTAGCCGTGGATATGGCAGCCAGGCTAACATACCCAGAGGCAGCAACCCAGGAAGGTATCCTATCCTTCAGGAATACCTGATCTCTTTTTCTCTGATCAATCAGTGCTTCGGAACTCTCATCTGCTGGCAATGCAAAACAAAGCAACCACTTAATAGATAACTAAATAATGCTTCATATTACAAATAATGAATACTATATCTTTCAAATACCATAGTATTCTCAAACTTCAAGAAAATTCAACAAGGACGAGTTCTACTTGATCAACTCATATGTGAAAACAATTCCATTAATCTGTTGATGAGTAATCTTAGGAAAAACTTTAGCTCATTTTGAGTCCCATCAGCAAATTCTGGAGGCACCAAGACTCGGACAGTTAGAAACTATTGTCCATTGAAAATGAATGGAGAAGCTTTCGCGAGACACTTGGACAATTGCAAACAAGCATACTAGGCACGTGCTAAAGCAAGATGTGTTTCTCATGGATTACTTCATAACAGTCAGGGATTCATGTTTATTGAAAATGAATGGCAAAACTTTTGTGAGACAAGACAATTTCAAACAAGAAATGAATGTTTACAAAACTGAACAATAAGGACAAGTTTTTAATGTGAACCAGTAGCTATGTCCAATATAGCCTCACCTAGAATTTGATTGAAAATAGGAAGCTTGGTCTGTTTAGTGCTCTTGTTGCACATTTCCTTGATAGTTATAGCTATTATCTTGATCAGGTTGTAGAGACCATCACCGAGAATGAGAGATGTAGCTATGAAAACCTGTGAACAATGTCATGAGAAAATAAAAACTTGAAACGACCAGTCAGTAGACTTTTTATTTTTTAAACTATACCTTGTATCCATAAAGACCTTTAAAATCATTGCTCTCCAACCCAGCTGGATACCAATCCCCAGCATGTCCAGAAACAAAGGGCCAGAGGAAACCCCATGATATGATTGCTCCGAGGAGAACAGAGCAATTGACTATATGAGGACAAATGAGACCACATCCAACATATGTCGGGCTGAAGTCGAAATAGAATCTGCATAAGGAATTCCAATTGAACATTAAAGGATATGAATATGGGCAAAACTCAAATGGTTCTGACTTCAGTGAAGCTTGTTAAGATTCAAACCATAACATAGTATGGGGTAAGGGAGCTCTGGACAGCAAGGACCGTGGATCAAAAGAACCAAAAGAGATACTTGATTCTATTGATATGAGTACTTCGATAAAAGTCTACACAGAAAGCAAAAGAGACAATATTTACTTAAGGTCATTCCCACACGGTGCTTATGAAAGTTCAGCATTTTGATAGAATAGCAAGGCTGACTATAGTTAAGCACACTGCACGAGATTAGCATCATATTTTCCTTTTCTGCAATGCAATAGAGGATAGTCGGCCTCTCATGTCAATTTCAAGTGAGTATGGCCGAAAGACTGCAAGTTATCAAAGCCATGACATTCGCACCTGTGATCTTCCATATAAGAAAAGGATCTGGACTTTGAACAGAGATATTGCAGAGAACTAAATAAAATAAATAAATAAATAAACTTACGTGTTTTTGAACAATGTCAAACCAAAGCTAGGAAAGTTATCAAAGCCGCATAAATCACCAATGCCACTAAAGAACCACTTAAAGCAGCTCCAGAACAAGCTGATACTCAAATATTTTCCAAGGGTCCTGACTTGCTTCCTGCAATAAATTCACACAAACACATTTCATTTTGTGATGAATATTCCTAGTAGCATTCCCAACATAGCTGGTAATGTACATGCACCAAAGAGATATAGTACCAACGTTGATCTATAATAGGTTTTCAAGCCAGAAAGTTGGGCGTTTTCTTAACTAGCAAGGTGCTAACAGGCATATAATTGAAAAAGCTGTTCAATTCACTACTAAGGTTACTAGTAATAAGCTGAGACCTGTATAAAAATAGTCTATGTAGTGGTGGAATTTGGCAATTTTATATTTGTCTACTTATTTATTATTTATTGAAAAATCTTCACTAACCGTTTGATTGTTTTAGGTTAGACAATGACGGATTTAAAATTTTGGGAAGGAATTTTAGTCTGACATTAAGAGGATGATTTAGAGAGTTCTGGCTTGATGGGCTCAAAGCAAGGTCTGTTGGAATTTCTAGCCGACCCGGTAGACCCAGAATCCCAAAAATTAACCATTACTAAAAAATAGCCATCACACTTCTCACCACCGTTGATCTAAAGACACGTGGCACAATCTTATATGTCTAGTGCCCTCGTAAATAACCTCTACTAATATGGTCACTTTGAATACATATTTATATTAAAGAAAAAGTACTAGATGTGTCATAATCTTCCGCATACCTTGCAAGCTCAGCTCCAGTGTTGGTGTGAAAGCTGTTTATCAACATTGCTGTGGCTGTCCCACTTGGATAAGTGAGTTTACAGTCCATGACCATCAGCTGGAGATAAAGCAGATAAGAAAGGGTTAATGACAATGAGATAAATCTCAGAGGATTTAGTTGCTTCTTGTAGGAAAGCAATTGGTCAATCACCTTTCGAAGTGGGACTAGACTAAAAAGACCAAGGAAGCTGACAACGAATAGAAAGCCGATCATCCACCACAAGCCTGGATTTTTAATGTCCTCCGCCCGATTCCCAGGATAATCAGCACCGATGAGATTATATGTTCTCTCATCCATAGCAATCAAGTAGGAACCAAATCCCCCTGATAAGATAAGCGATAAATGAATGATTAAACATCTTATGAAAGAAGTTAACTACAAAAGCTTGACTAAATCTAACTATCAATGTGAAAGCACTAAAAGTAGTCATCTACCGCTAAAAGCGAGGCCATAGCAAGCGACAACGCAGGTTTGAATCACAGTGTTCTCCTGCTTGGAGAACGGCTTGACAGAGAACCCCAACTTGGAGAGGAAACCGGTCCACGACTTGACAAAGAAGAAGCCAAGCAATCCGGCGGCGACGTTGAGCGAGGGGATGATTCCGACAGTCAGGTTGAGCTTGTGCGTGATGATGCAGAACAAGGTGCCGAGAAGGGCGCTGACTGCCAGCCCCCTTATAGTGATCTGATCCTTCCATTCGGGGACTTCCACCGCGTCGGCGCTGGGGAGCTTGGGCGCGTCGGCTATCAAGGGCTCGGTGATCTCGGCCTGGGTCCCCATGATTTTGCCAGGAAAAGAGAAAATCCGGGGATATTCGTTACAGGGTAGCTGCGCTGGGAGGCGTAGGACCAAAATAGGACGGGTACGGGGTCGGAGGGGGAGGGGGAGGGGGATGGGACGTGATCGCGTGTGTGGGAGGCATTGATTATGGACTGGGGAAGGTATCGAAAGCGTTGAAAGTTGAGTAAATTAGTGTCTAACCTTTAATTTTTATTTCGTTTTAGGGGTAAAATCCAAATTTGGTCCCTTAACTATTCGATTTATCTTAAAGTGGTCCCTCAGCTCTAAAAGTGACTATTGACATCCCTTAACTCAAGGATCGTGTCCTATTTCAGTCCATTCCGTTAGTTGAGGTGTTATTTTGGATGGATTTACCCACGTGGCACCCATAGTGCCATGTGGATTTATCTTTAATTAAAATGGGTGACCATTTTGTATACAAAAGAAAATTTAAACCTAAATTATCACAAACACATAATCTTGAGAACTTAAAACATAAATATTGCAAACTCCTTCTTCTTCCCCAATTCTTGCAAACCAGCTCATGGACCTTCCTTCGTCTTCTTGCCCTAACAACTCTGATTTATCCAAAATCCCAACAGAGACTAGGAGAACGAGCAGTAATCAAGCACTGAAACCTAAAGCTGATTGAATCAACTCAGAATCTGTAGCAATTAAATCGATGGCAAATCTTGCTATGACTATCGGAGAACAAGGGGTCGGTTCAAGGATTGAAACCTAAGGCCAATTGAATCACGCCAAAATCTGCAAATCCCAAATAATCCCAATCGATTGGCGATTCAAAAGGCAATTTGATTAGTGTGGCATCTGATTTACGTGGCTACAGAATCCCAATGCCTACAGCAGCCGCTACGTAGTTCGCAATCTGGACTTGAGGGCAGAGGCGAATGACTGGAGACGGAGCCAAAGTCAAAGGAATCGGCAACGTCAAACAATCCAAAAGTGATCAGATCAGATGGCAGCAGGTAGTTGGGCAATGAAGGCTGATGCTGGTTAAGATCTACAACGTTACTACCAGGAATGTTCGAAAGCTCTTACTAGGGTGATGAGAAAAAGGAGCTGCCATGGGGCTAAAAGGTGGCAGAGGGAGGGCCGAAGCTGAGCATTTGAGAAGAGCAGGAGCCTATGGAAATGGAATCCAAGTCCAATAGAAGTTGGGCTTGCCCGAGTGGGCTTATGCAGGTGTGGTGGCGCCAGAGATAACTCAATCAGAACACCAACGATTGAGACGGAGAGAATCAGATCCAAGCGCAGTCAGAGCACCACCGATCAATGAAGACGGAGAAAATTGGATCGGAACACAATCCAACCGCTAGTGTTAGACAAAGACAAAAAATCAAATCCCTAGCCTAGATGCTTGAACCGAAGAATCAAGAGGGTCGTGGAGGTCGAGGCAGGGGAGGTCGAGAGGGCAAGAGGGCGGAGGTCGAGAGGCAGCGGCAACTCATTAAAGAGAGAAGGTTGGGGAAGATTGGGTTAATGAACCATTTAAGTCCCTAGAATTATATGTTTTGTCAATTCTAGCCTAATAGTTATTTTTCTGCCAGTTTTATCACTTATTGTCTTGAAAGAGAATGTCACATGGCATTTTGGGACCAAGTAAGTGGCTATTAAGTGCCACGTATGCATTCTCCATCAGAAATAACGCTCGAAATAATGGATGGGACTCAAATAGGACGCGCTACTTGAGTTAGGAGACCTCAATAGTCACTTTTAGAATTATGGGACCATTTTAGGACAAGTTTAATAGTTAATGCACTAAATTTGGATTTTATCCTTTGTTTTAGTCCATAACCTATTGAATATTTTGTTTTGGTCCTAAATCTATTAAAATTGTTTTATTTTTGTCCCTCACTAAATGAAATTCATTAGCTTAGAATAATTATTTGACATAAACTTTTAAAATTCAGATTTAAATATTTGGTAACTTTTTTTTCAGTAAATTTAAACAGTTTAATATTTTTTTTATAGAAAATAAATAATTTAAATTAATAATTTTTTCTTTCTAAATAAAATCAGATCAGTTTAAAAAAAGAAAAAATTGTTATTTAAATTTTTTATTCACTATTAAAAAAATATTGTACAAATTAAATTTATTATAAGATAGTTATCAAATATTTTAAATTATAATTTAAATTTTTTTATCAAATGAATATTTTAAGTTATTATATTTCATCCAATGTGAATCGAAATGAAATGTTTTTAATAGATTTAGGACTAAAATAAAACTTTTTAATAGTTTTAGGATCAAAATAGAACATTTAATAGATTAAGGACTAAAGCAAAAAAATAGTTAAAGATTATGGATCATTTAGTACAATTTACTCGTTGAGAGTTTGGTTACGAGCACCAATTGATTAAGAGCAGGTCATTACGTCACGTGACACGTGGTATTAGAGGAGCGCATTGATTCTTTTTCCTCGTTTTCAGGCGTCACACGTGGATAGGGCTAGGTATTTGGTCAATTCGGTTTTGACTGAACTGAATTGGTCAATTTAATCGATTTTTGATTTTTAACTATTACAAAGCAAATCAATTAAGAAAATTGAATAAAACTGAAACCGAAATTTTTGGGTTTAATTTTTATTAAACCAAAATAGCCGATTTGTTTCCTCTTCTTTTTCTGGAGCACTTCCAAGAAGTAGTCAACATCAAGTGTCTAAGGAGACTCTTGACCCAATAGTCTCTTCTCTCTTAACTGACCTTTCGCAACACCCAATAATCTGTTCTCTCTTAACAAACCTTTCGCATCCCCCACCGGCCACATCCCACATATGTCCATAAACTTAGTTTCTCTGCCATTAAAACTGCCAAATCGGTTGGAGTCGAGAGTAGAAGAGAGAGATGGCTCCAGGTTGGAGCCAAGAGTAGAGGAAAAAGATGGCTATTTTGTGTTGCAAGAGAAGTTCAGGGGGAATCGACCAGCAAGAGAAGGTGAAAATCGAGAAAGAACCCATGAAGCTTTTCATGGAAGGTGGAATCGAGGTGCTTGTGAAGATGTCGATGGAGGAGATCGATAAAGCCAAGATTTCAGTTCGGTTTTAATTAAACCAAAATAACTGAAACAACGTCAAAACTAAAGCGGAGGGGTGCTACGATGGCAGTGGGGCGATGAGGTGATGCTGATTGCTGCGGACGGTGAGGACCAAGAGGACTTAGGGGAGGGCTTGCGACAAAGACGTGAAAGAGAATAGGGAAGAGGCGATTGTACCAGATGGGTTAATGAGGGGGGTTTTTAATTGGGCTTATGGGTATGGCCTAAGCAGAAGCAGACTAGCAGCAAGTTGGCAAGGGCCCAAACATCTAAAACAATTCAATTAATTCAGTTACTGAATTAACTAACTATCTCAATCAAAACCAAACCAAAACCATTTTTAAGAATTTCAGATTTGACTAATACAGAATTGAAAAATCAAATGAACCGAACCGCAAAACAGAAATGATTCAATTTTTCAATTTTAGTCGGATAATGCACACCCCTACATGTGGGTTGGCTTACACTTGGAGCCTTCCGGGTTCAATGATCAAGAAGATACTTGCTAACAACTTGGGGAGAACCTTTGCACTAGTTTTATTTCCAACATAATTGATTTACTTACCGTTTTGAGTCGAAATTGGTTAAAGGTTTTACCAAAATCAAAAAGAAAAAAAATAAATACATTATAGCAAATGTAGCTTTTTAATCCACCATCATCCTATAATATATGATAATTGCTGGGCAGCCGTTCTAACAGCTGCTCCAACAACTGCTTTATATAATTGTGCGCATGGCTAATCTCTCCACTTATAAATAAAAAAAAATTAAATACACAAATAAGGTTTTTTTTTTTTTTACAAAAGCTTTATTAATTATTTAACCACCACCAATATTCCTATCCCTCAATTATCTCTCTCGTATCTATCTTCTTTCTTCTTCTTCTTCCCTCACTGCTCTAATCAAAGCCCTCTTCTTGTATTTGTTTGGCCTCTCTGCTTTCGTATTGTCAAATAAGGTTTTGGGTAAATGGATAATGCTATTTTTTTGCCATTGTTTGGTCGATTTGGGAAGTGTAGAAATGAAATTGTTGTTAGATCCTCTCTGAAACTAACATTGACTTAGAGGCACAAAGGATCCAAAATCTGGAAATTTCATGGGAACGCCTCACATGGCTTCCGGAAAATGCTTATAGCGGCATAACATGCTAGGAAAAGATTAAATGCGGTGGTTGGGTGACGGCGCATATGAATATGCGGAGAACATAGAGACTAGTTGGAGGGGAGGGGTTGATAGGAAAGGGCTTCTTAAGAGAGAAATTTTGGCGAGATCTGTTAATGATAAGAACAAAATTAAAGACAAAAGAAAAAATCAATTGAATCAGCTGAGAGAATAGTCCCGGAGAAATTAAAAAAAAATGATAGAAGAAGGTTGCAATTTGTTCAAATTGTAAAACAAAATGATGCGATGTGAGTATTATCACATAAAAGAAATAAGAAAATCTTTTAGATTTAATATTAATTAGTATAAATAAAACTTTATTTACCGGTTGCCAGGGACGGAGTCCAGATTTTAAGTTAGAGGGTGACTTCATTTTAAAAATATTAAAGAATTAAGAATTAGATGTATTTTCACAATGTAAAAAGAAAATAACAAAAAATAACTTAAAATCTATTAAAATGCTATGTTTATAGGTTATACACTTCCAAAATAGCAAATAAAATTTACTAAATCTCAGTTTTCATCCATATAATGAATTGGTAATCATAAGCTTCAAATCCATATAAAATCACGCACTTTCCTATCAATGAAAAATTAGTTATGTTATTATACATGTAGACATATTCAATTAATATCACATAGTAAATAAAAAGATAATACCTTTTGCATTTTGAAGTGGGCACGTCTTTTTTTTAATGCATAAAAATCATCTATTTTGTTGTCTATTGAAAAAATATCAGCAATCTCTCTTTCAATATAAACAATCAAATGATTCTTGAGAAAATTATTACTCATGCTATTATAAAGTCTTGTTTTCATAATTTTCATTGCTGAAAATACTCGTTTCGTTGTTGCAGTTGGAACAAAAATAGTCAATATAAGACGAATCAATCTGTCCACCAAAATATAAATTTCTAATTTTCTTGTTTCATTTAGTCCTCTACACAATTCAGTAATTGTAAATGCATTTTTTCAATTGTGGATGGTGGGGCATATCAAGTTCGTAATGTTGCAGCTGATACTTCAAATGAATCTTTTCTTGTTCAATGAAATTTGAATGATAAAACTTGTTGGTCAATCTACATATGTTCATAAAATTAAAGGACTTATAGGAGTTTCTATGATCCAAAACAACATAAAGAAGAAGAAACTCTGTCATCTATTTACTAAAGTACTTCCTCTGTTTCTCACGAAATATGCCTTAGTTAATATAAAAATTTGAAAAAAAAAATAAAAAAGTTATACTTTTACATTTTTAACTTTTTAGAATATAACTAATTATTTTTTATTAAGAGAATAAAATTAATTGTTTGATGTTAGATTTTTCTTACATTTCTCACACAAATTAACTACATGCATTTATGTATAATTTTGGTGAGATGGAGAAAATTATTACCATTTTTTATATATATTTTTTTAAAATTATTGTTATGCTTTATACTTAAAAAATTAGAAATCCACAAAAGAGATAATATAATTTTTTGTCATTATTTTTACGTACACACACATGTAATTTACAAAAATGTTGGGGCACTTGCAAGCCCCTTATTGGCTCTGCCACGGACGGTTGCAATTTTACAAAAATGAATATTTACCACGTGGCACGAAGGTATAAAGTGGCTGTTGGAGCGGTTACTTAAGCAGCTGTGCCTAGCAATTCTCTTAATATATTGTCACCATATTATGTTTCAACTATTAATTTTAATATCGAGTCAAGTCAAGATGAATGGTTTTAAAAATATAGCAATATCTTCAAAGTTACTAGCCATCAACGAAATTTGGGAGATTGAATTGAGATTATCAATGTACCTTAAAGAAACAAAAATAAAAATTAATTTATAACAATTGTCAATGAATAATCTTGACGATAATCTAACCAAACAGAATATTCTTTGGATTTTTTTTTCCTACAACAGTTATTCAATCTTTTTTGCAATTTTTAAGGTATCAATAATTGTTACTTTTAACAATATTACTCTTCTAAAATCTTACTTTTCAAAAATTTTGAAAATTTTTTAATCAAATACCCATTAAATGAAAATATAGGTTTAGAAGGAAAATGGGGACTAAAGAATCATTTGCCTACACCTTGTAAGCAGTTCAAAAATTTATGATGTCATTACAAGGGATTAACACAGTTGGTCCCAAAGGTTGGTGTTCAAATCTTTTCTTTTCTCAAACGACTGATTGTGTTTCACAAGTTTTCCAAATTTCTTGAAATATACATATCCCTTCTACTTTAACCCAGTGAGCTAAATATTCTTTCTTAAAATACTTGTATAATATTCTCTTGAATATTAAAAACAATTATGGTGAGAGAAAAAGGAGAGATTTTGAGTCATTAAACTTTCACAAATTTTCTATTTTAGTTCTACAACTTTACATTTTTCCAAATAAGTCCTAATACTTTACACTTGAGTTGTTAGTTCTAAAGTTAATGGGACTATAGCTGGGATTTCATAATACCATAAAATGTTATAATTAATGGATTATTACCCTTAAATAATGTTAATTTTCAAATAAATTTGGTTCTGGACAAAAATATGTAAAACTAAAAAAAAAATTTAGATTAAGCTGACTTTTTTTTTTTTGCCAGAGATTAAGTTAACTTACGTTGAAATAAATTACCTCTTAATTGGTGATTGACCTTTTTATGTTGTTGACTAGGATGAAAAAAAAGGGACTAATTTTTACTTTAGGAACTCGTTAACATAACAGAGAAATAAGTGAGAAACAAAGAATTGCGTATCAGCTTGTTCAAGTTCAAGCCAGTTGGTTAAATAGCTAGATATGCGCTGCAAGTGCAAGTTGAGAATATTGGTGAAGAGTGAAAACTGCCTAACAGAGTTGAATGCTAGTTGACAAATCTCGAGCTCGACTGCAAGTAATATGAGTGGATTGATGACCCGACTCTATGCATGGTATAAGCAAATGTTTGCTCTGAGGTAAAAACAAGTGAAGCACATCGAATTTTGAGGTAACCATTGCACAAATTGCAACTACTACATTGAATTTTGAGGCAACTATCACAGAGATCCTGTGACTGGAAGCATATGCAATTTTGTAAATATGCTAGCAGGAGAACTCATTTAGATGAAGAAGAAGGATAAAATGTACATTGTTTACCTTTTGTGTTATGTGGGCTTTTCTGGTCTTATTCTTTCTACCGTCACAAACTCATCCAGAAGGAGATTATAAGGGCTAGCGTTGGAGATCTTATGGTATTAAGTTCTAACTAAGTTTTTCCATCTACCAACTGTAACCCTGTCAACTTTAGGACTGAAATATAGTGAACCATGGACATCGACATCCGCCTTTGTTATGTCTTGCAGTGAATCATTAATGGAGACCCTCCACCATGGTTTACCTTTTATGCACTGCGGGCTCTTCTAGTCTTTCTTCTTACCTCGTCACAAACTCATCCAAATGGAGATTCCAAGGGCTAGTATTGGAGACTACAAGGGCTAGCATTGGACACATACCAACATTAAGTGTCAACTAAACATTTTCATCTATTAGATATAAACCCCCATCAAATTTTAGTATCAATTTTTTGCATAGTTTTAAGACTCGTATAAAAATTTTAAAAACTTTTAACATGAAATAGAAAATTGTAGAACCTTTAGGACTAGAAGTGGCCTTCCCCATATGGGAAATGTCCTAGACTTTGGTTTTTAGAAAAATCCAAATTATATAAATTGGCAACAAAAAGTGATCGTTGGACCCATTTAATGAATGCGAAAATGAAGGGTGTGATACGATGGCTTAGTTTAAAAGGCCTCTGGGCCATAAGGATCAGATGAGGCTACACTGTCATTTGGAAACAAAAGCCCCAAGGGGCCCAATGACCAAAAGAGAATGAATGGGCTTTTACGGAAAGGGTATTCATTTAGGGATGTATGAAGGGAAAAAAAAAACTTACTCGCCAACGCCAAACCTTTATAATTCACGCTGTGTCTCCTGCCAGAATCAATTAGGGATGGCAATTGGGTGGGTCGGGTCAGGTTTAGGTCGGCTCAGGTTTAGGTCAGGTCATTCAGATTCAGGTTTAGTCGGATTAGCATAAATTCGGGTCCAGGTTGAGTTTAGGTCAGGTCATTTGGGTTTGAGTTGATTTCAGGTTGAATTGATTTTGGGTTCGGGTTGGGTTAGGCCGGGTTTATTTGGGTTCGGGTTCACTTCAGGTTGGGTCAATTTTAGTCTCGGGTAACTTCAGGCCAACTTTCGGGTCAAATTTGGGTCAACCTTTGTGTTCACGTAAGTTATTAGTGTGAAGTCAAAACGATTGAATTTATTCAATTTTTTTTAATTTAAATCAAATAATTTGATTTTTTGTGTGATTTAATTTAAATTAAATTCTCATTTTTTATTATATTTAATTAAAATATTCATAAAAATCTTCTTGATTATAATTTAGTACATATTTAAGTAATTTAACATTATTAGTAATATTTGGTTGTTTTTCTAAACCTATACCTTTTAACTATTATTGTACAGATTATTTAAATCTTCACTCAGCTATCACTCAGACATACACAATAACAATTTTGTTATGCTTATGTTTCAATGAATTTTCTTTTAAATTACAATGAAATGCAAATCAAGTTCATTATCAATTACTAAATTGTAAAATTTAAAAAATTTTGGGTGAAAGTGCAAAGATTTCAAAAATTTTAGAATCGATGTTATAATTATTATGGGTGACTAAAATAAAATTTTTTAAAATTTAGGTACTTTATTGCACTATACTTAAAAGTATAAGGATGAATGTTGTAATTTTAATAATTACCTATTAAGATCGTTAAACTTTCTAAATATAAAAATTACTTCTGTTAGAAAAATCCAAATATGGGATTCACTAAATATGGATGTTTCTTCCCCAAATAAAATACTTACAATATATAGAAATCCTCAAAAAAATAGAAGTTACTAAATATGGAAATCCTTTTTCAAAATATGAAAATTATTAAACATAAATATCTTAAAAAAAGAAATGAAACTACTAAATATGAAAGTCTCATCTCCAAATATGAGATTTACTAAATATGGAAGTACCAAAAAATGGAAGTTACTAATAACTAAAGTCACCATTCCTAAATATAAGACATACTGAATATGAAAGTCTCAAAAAACGGAAATTATTAAACATGGAAACCTCCATATTTAGGACTGAGTTAATATGGAAAATAATGAAAGAGGAAAGTTAAGGTTTAGGGTGAGGGTTAAAATCAGGTATTGTCGGGTTTAGTTATCAGGTCATCTCGGGTTCAGGTCAGGTCAGTCTCGGGTTTGGGTCATTTTGGGTTTGGGTCAATTTAGGCTCGAGTCATTTCGGGTTCGGGTTTTCTCGGGTTCCCCTTTAATCGGGTTCGGGTTCAGGTCATTGACTTTTTTAGTCAAATCAGGTCAGGTCGGGCTTGAGTTCATGTGGGTTAGGCCAGGTCATCGGGTCATGTCCAATTTTACCATCCCTAGAATCAATAAGGCTGTTTCAACAAAATAAAAGAAAAAATTAAAATAAAATATACACAACAGAACCTTTATAAAAAAAAATGTGCGATAGATCGTGGTTTGTGCTTCTTTAAACCACGTGAAAACATATGCAACTGAATATCTATTTCATGTGAATTTGTTAGTTTTTCATATTATAAACTTATCCACAATGCTTGTGCTCTCGCATATGACTCATAAAAATAAAAATAAAACAATCAGAATAAACACTGCAACATGCATGAACGGACAAGATAAGATTGTGTAATCTGAGAAATTTCCCACATGTATGTCCGTTGTTGACTCATCATCACAATTTGTTGTAGATTTGCTGGTTTTTTAGATGTTTTCTTTCACATCATCGTAATTTAAGGAAATGTTTAAGAGCAATCACGTATCTAAGCTTGTGTTTCTGCTGTTCGCAAGTTAACCCATATTCTGCATGTTTGTGGGTTAAGGTAAGAGTGTAAACGAACGGAAACGAACAAGTCATGTTTATATTCGTTCATGACTTTAAACGAATGTGAATATGAATACAAATAATAAACGAATGTAACTTCTTTATTCATGTTCAGTCGTTTATTAATAAATGAACATAAACATGAACAATTAAACTTGATAGCTACTACCAATTTAAATTGGAGTGAATCTAACAATGACTAACAGGGTAGTAAGTGGTGGTGAAAAAGATTATGGGTTTAAGCAATGAGACTCGATTTGGTACTACAGCAAGTTCACGCCATGAAGGAAATAACTTATTATGTTTGAAAAAATAAAGACAATAGATTAATTTGGGGAAGATTGAGACATAATCATGTGTGTGTGGAGTAAGTAAATACTAATAAAAATATTTGATATATAAAATATATGTAATTATAAATGTACGACTAATATATAAATAAACAAACAAATAGACATAAACGAACAAATAAACAAATGAACATAAACGAATAACAATTGAATGGTTCTCAAATGTAAACAAACGAACGGAACTTTGTTTGTATTCGTTCGTTTAACTAATTGAATAGAAAAATCTGTTCATATTTTTTCGTTTAACTAAATAAACGAACATAAACAAACTCATACTAAACAGTTTATTAAATGTTCTATTTGTTTATACCCCTAGTTTAGGGCTGAGGACTCTTTTGAGTTAGGCATTAACTAGCTAAAAGACACATTCCCATTTTTTATTCTGAGTATCGCCAAAAAAATAAAAATCTCAAGAACTTGTAGTATATTATAGACCTAAAGGTACTTTTGGCCCTTGAATTCACCTGACCTGGACATTTTACCTCTTGGACTATGATTCGATCCAACATGCCCCCCCTAAACTTATGAAAATGGGACACTTTACCTTTTATACATCACGTGCTCATCACATGACATCTTGGAAACAAATGTTGTTTGTCTCCATCACTAATCCATGCGCTAGAACTTCTGAAGACACCATACCTCTTGTCTGCAAGCACCCTTTCTGACATCAATAGAAAGCTTGTTGTTTTCTCCTCGTTAGCCCCTAAGCTATTTCTTGTTGCTCCTCTTCAGCCCCTAAGCTATTTCTTGTATTTTCTCTTCTCCTAGATAAGCTAGCCAAACTTCCGAACAATGCATAAACAACTAAGCTAGCTTTTTTTAAGTTTAATCCCAGTGATTCAAAATCCTTGAGTTGCCAATCAGTCAAGAATTTGTAGACAATGGCTAGGACATTTATGAACTTGAACTCCAAAATGCATATGAAGAACTTGAAAATGGAGCTTGAGCATAGAGTCATAGACCCATTTGGGGATTCTAGGAACAAACAACTAACCTTTTCTTCCAAGTTGTTCGAAGTGTTGCAAAATACCCATTTGGCTTCCCTGAAATTCGAGAACTAGCTCATGATGAGATCAAAGAAAACAACCCAGGTGTGGCCGTGAATAGTGGCAAAGCTTTGGTACTTGATTTCGGCATCATTAGTAGCCGAATCGAAAGAACCTCTAGTGGAACCTTGAAATCTTTTCGATTCACATGAAAATACACAGAATTGATGACCCATGATTGGGTGAAGAAGCACGCACCATCAATGCTAGACCTTCAAGTCAATTCTAAAGCATAGGGAAGAACAAAATTATAAATCAGGAAATTGAAAGGGTTCACGGAGGAATTTCTAGTTATGGATGAAATTGGCCAACCTTCACTTGGAGAATGGCTAGAAAATGCCAACAAAGTCCTCAATCCCGATGGTTGATTCGGTCTCTAGGTATTGGATGTTGAGAGGTCAAACAGTGGCTTTAGAATTTAACCAGTCTTTTGAAGCAAAAAGGGTTTTTTTTTTCACATGCTTAATGACGGAGAATAACGATGTTTTGTTTTCAGGATATCACGTGATGAGCACATATTACATAAAGGGCAAAGTGTCCCATTTTCATAAGTTCAATGGTGAGTTGGACCGAGCTATAGTTCAAGGGGTAAAGTGCCCGGGTCAAGCAAATTCAAGGACCAAAAGTGCCTTTAAGCCTACATAATAATTATAACCCTCATAGTCCCATCAAAAGGATTAACAGTTCAATATTGCTGTATCAGCTCTCTCATGCATCATGTTTTTATCTTGCATTATTTATAATGCATTACTTTAGAATTGATACCATTCGAAAGCTAATTATATTTTATTTATCTAAATTACTTAAATATGTATCTTTTTATAAAATAACAAGACTATCATGAATATTTTTGCTAAGTAAGTATGAAAAAATAATAACAAATACTTGATTTTTACAGAAATATCTTTCAAAAATATTTTTTAAGTTTATTAAATGTAAGTTTTACATTTTATATATGATTTTGATTAATAATTATTTTTTTCTAAAAATAAATAGTAAAATATTTCCTTCTAAAGTACCTGCTAAATGCACCATTTGATTGCTGCTATCAGCGATGAACGCATAAAAACAATAAATATTTGCTTCCTCGAGAAATGATAATAAAGTAACATAGTGAAAGAGTAAAAGGAAATTTGGATAATCTATTGTACACAAATGTCTAAATATACACATATTTACTTTTTATGGAAAACATGATTTTAGGTGGAAAAAAAAAAAAGAGTTTCCATCATGTGTCCACCTATATATATTGCTAAAAATACCTAGAAACGGATATGGGTTTTTCATATGCAACAGATTTAATGATTTATAAAAGAAAACGTAAAGTTTTAACTTTATTTCAATATATTTATAGATAAAAAATTGTTTTAATTATTCATTTTTCTATTTTGTTTTTGTCGTTTTCTTAAATTGGTGAAATCATTTCATAAATTTCAGTAAGACCCATATAAAAATTACTTAATATTTTCTTAGAAAATAAAAAATTTTAGTAGTGTTTGTGAAGCCTACAGTAGTCTGAATGGATCCGTCCATGAAAATATCATATTAAAAATAATGGCTATAAAAGAAACAGTCAGTGATGCTTATAAAGAATGAATTGTATTTTGGCTTCAAAAGAAGGAGAAGAAGAAGAATGCTTATGAAACTTCCAACACTCGTAGCCCACACTTGTTGCTTAATTTAATGTATTTATTAATCACAGGAAACAAAATATACTGAACGTGCATCCCGAAGAATACTTTTGAAGAAGGTTATACTTTGCTTGAATTGTATTGTACAAAAATCTATAGCAATGCAATTATAAAAACATGGATATATCATTTTTTTTTTTTGTATGAGGTATATATCTTTAGCAATTTTTATTAGAAATTTCTATTGCGTGTATATTACCAAAATGACACTACCATATATGAACTTAGGTGCATCTTTCTCTTCCGATCGATTACTAGTGTCTGCCAGTAGATTGACCTTTGATTAAGCGCAATAGAGAAGTCATTATATCAAGAAGTAAACTTGACTGGTTGAAATTGCTAGTTTGATTTGATCATTGATGACCCTTTTCTGTGTTGCCCAACTGCACCACATCAGCAAACTTCAAGGCGGAGATGGCACACCAAACTTGCCAGCAGAGGCGACAACGGCCAGACTTGCCACAGAAGAGTCCTTCACCCACGTCACTGTTAGAGAAAAAAAAAAGATGGAGATGAAGAAAAAGCTTTGAGGCGTGAAATGATAAAACAAAACTATATAAAAAATCTCTTTCAAATTTATAAAATATCTCATTTGTATAGAAAATGAAAAAACACTATTCTTCCTTTGATGAACACACCATTTATGAATATGTATCACTTAGAATAGATACAATTATTTATGAAGAAATATGTCTCCTACAAGAGACACAATTGTTAATAGAGTTATAACTCTTTGAATTGACACAATTATTTACAAAGAAATATGTTCCTTGTAAATGACACAATTGTTAAAAAAGTCATAACTAATTAATTTATGAAATTAATCAAAATCAAATACCTAAAATATATTTTTCATTTATATGAAATTTACAAACTACATATGGAACTTAAAAACGTTCCGGCAGTCACCAACTCACTGCAAGACTATGATGTCTGTGATGTCCTTGAAGATGTTACCAAACCACGCTGATACTGTGACAAATTCCATTTGATAAATTACTTTATCATATTACTCATAAAATCCTTAATTATTTCAAAATTCTCTTTGTTTTATCTTCATTAATTTACCTGTAAAAACAGGAAGATAAAAATAAAAAAAAAAGGAGTAAATTGAGTTCTTTTTTAACCTTCACACCAAATTTAAGTGTATCAAATAATATAAGAGGGAAGATAAAAGTACATTTATTCGCTGGTCGTTGAAGTTGTTGACGGATAGACGTTCACGATGTTTCCGCAATCAATTTCGATCGTCATTCTGCGATTTAGAATGACAAACAAACAGTACTCAATGGGCCACACATATATATATATATATATATATATATATATATATGCAGCTCTCACGTTCACATCGTTAAGCACATGATATTCGCAAATCATATCCAAAAAAACCGAGACAAGGAAATGAAGACAGCAAGAAGGCGGCGAAAACAAGCGAGGACAGAGAGATGTGCAGCTCCAACTTCGTCCCCAGGAATTGTCACGACACGACAAGCCTACAGATACGGCAACGACAAGGGGGCTGGTTACTTTTACGAAAACTATTTTGAGCGGGGCAAATCTGCAGAATTTCCTTCCAGCTATTTCATTAATACTGTAGTTAACGGCAGACTCATTTGTAGGAAACTAGTTAGATTAGAATATATTGGAAGTGTAAAATGTCGTGAAACCTTCTTGACCACAGACCAAGATCTTTCCCTAATAACAAATGCAAATTATGCTACATGCATACGAAGTTATGAACAACTATATAAGTAAATCTTAGGGAGGTGGGGTAAAATTATCACCAATATTTAGTCGATCCAGCTATTCTGCATCAATTTTTTTTTTTTTGAAATCATGGACGAATCTATATAGATTAGTGCAGGATCCATAGATCCCACTAATTTTTTTTTTAAAAAGTAATTTCTAGATGGATCCCACTAAATTTTATCAAATTATTTCATTAATTTAAGAAAATGAGAAAAATTCAATAGAAAATTAAATAGTTAAACTTATTTTTTTCCATAAATAAATTGAAATTAAACTAAATTTTTATAATTTCTTTTATATATATGTTTTATATAAAAAATTAATTATATATGAACCCCATGGAGAAAAGTTTCTAAATTCATCCTTGGATGCAATTTTATCATTGACAGTTAAAATTGTTTATATGGTAAATGTGAAGAAATGAAAAGCAATCCAAGTGCAAACATGCAATTTCACCTATCCCACATCATGAACTGCATAAATTTCCTCAACAACTACAATGAGTTTGAGGGCGAGTATCATTGGGCTCAACCTCGGTTTGTTAAGATAGTGAACTCATTTTTTTGCTTGAGTACGAGCTCAATAAGGATTTGCACAAAAAGACTCAAATTAAGCTTGAACTTGAGTTACCTAATAAGGGCACAAGTCATCTACACTCTTATTACTTGTTCGAAATTAATTATGTTTAGTGGTCTTTAAAATTTAAAGAAGTCAAGCTCCAACCCATTTACAACTCTACCACCAGCACACAGTAGCCGGGGCACAATGGATACAAAGAGAAAATTCCACGTGGGTTTCCCATGCCCTCGAAGCGGATCCTACCGAGTCACCAAAGACCCCACACGGACTCATGTTTTTGCAGCTTATGCTTCCGTCTTGGCTTATGGACTAAGAGAGTGTGTTGCCGATTCTCCATTCGCACAGAAGAAAGCGTCTTGTTCTATAGCTGCTCGTTTATTAGCAAAAATAGAATCCTTCGAAACCTACTTCAACCCCTGTGCCTTGGAGTTCGACAGATCAGAGCAACATGTGTCCCACCTCTATCAACTTTTGCAATAATCCAAGACTAATATAAATATTACCAACCATCTCAAACACTTCTTATCATATTCCACTTCACTCAACACTGTTCTTCCATCTCACTGCACCAGTTACCATTAATCAGTCTCAGACTGTCTATATACTACTCCGTCAGAGAAAAAGAACTCTATGCTTCTCATCTCCACTCATGGTGTGTAAACCACCAATACAACATGTAACTGATTATTTGAAACGGAGACAGTAACTAAATATGCTGATCCCAGAAGAAGAAGAAGAAGAAGAAGAAGCGTAAGTTAGTTTAAGTTCCAATAAGAAAGGTTAATGTCATTCTTTTGGAATGCAGGAAGTATAAACTACTAAGTTGAAGTGGTAAGTCTGGGGGTTTAACTCCATGACAGAAAAATGCATCATCCTGAGCAATTTTTTTGAGGTTCGCCCCCTTAGAACCCTCTTAACCCACTTTCTACTTGCTACCAAAACACAAGATTGAAGCAAACAAACTTCTCAAAACGATAAATGACAGAATTATGTAAAGAGGTAAACAACAGGATGGCAGTTTGACTAACTAGCTTAATTCAGGATGGTGCAGAACAGCACAAAGCATATTGGAATAAATTGAGAAAGCATGGACTATTGCCTACAGTAATCGGCATCAGACATATTGGTAAAAAGTATCAGGGCCTGGCCTATTTGCAACTCACATCAGACTAAAAGATGATAAAACATATGAACATGAAGTGTTTTATCCTCAAGTCCTGTTACGAATACATCATTCGTTATCAGTTGTTATCGGATATTCAAGTAATATCATTTACCTCTTAGTGACGATACAAAAGAAGATCACATCTACATATTCAGAAATCAAAACGACAGACTATATCATGCGGACACATTTCAGAGAATTATATCACACCTGTAAAGCCACTGGAACAGTAAGAAATCCAGAAGGTGGCTTGGCGGCATGTCTCCTTGTTCACAACCACTTCTTCGAATCTACTTTGCCAGACAATTATGGGCACGCTCATATATTTCAGCATCTGAACCAACAACACTTTTTCTCGGTGGGCTTCTTTCCTTTTTAAACTCAATAATGCACTGACGAACAGTTCCAGAATCAAACTTCAACACGACACGAGATCTTGTAAAGTCAAGGCCTAGCATGCAACAATCACCCGTATCACCAGTTAACAAGTCCACAGCATCTTTTTTTTCATTTCTGCATGGCACATGCCGACATCTTTAGTTTGATAAAGATATAAGTTTTTGAGAAGAGCACGAAGTAACAAGAAGAATTTATTATATTCCCTAAACAATCATCATATATGTACCGAGATTTCATTAGAGACATGATCAAGCAAGTTTTCTGTATTTACATTTCCAAAGAAAAAACTACGCTGCCGTTGCCTAATAATAATAATAATAATAATAATAAACCTTAGATGCTACATATCTTGTACGAGTATTTTTAATATTAGGAGAAGATAGAAATGGAAAATGTTGTGCATGTTGATTCCCCAATATCAATTCTATAATGGGACAATGGCTATATTAACTAGCTTTGCTCATTGCCATCCCATAATTTGTTTTCATGCAAGTAAAGAAAACCTATAATAGTAATGGTTTTGGAATTTTATACGTATCTTATTATTTCGCTCTTGAGAGGGTTGCATAAAAAGGAAACTTAAGTGTAAAGCAGTGCCACTTGCTTTTGCATGAATTCATGACTTTAAAAAAATACGGACTTCATGACAGTGGCCTGAATGTAACTGGGATTAAGGAGTAGTATGATAATGAAGTAAAATATACATGCACCAGAGCCACTTCTTCAGTGATTCAGTCAATAGCCCTACTTACAAACAGTTCTTAGCAAGCAAAGCATTTACAAATGTTCTGATGAAGATCTTCTGCACCAAAGTGAAGCATGACTTAGCACCAAGTTGTTGGAAATAATTTACTAAGTCCTTACTGACTTACAAACAGTTCCTGTGACAGCACCTAACAAACAAATAGTAGTCATAGTGGTAAAGCGATACATCCTTCGTACACATTGAATACTATTAGATATACAGCAGAAGAGGGTCCAATATCACTCTGCCCAGACAGACTGTACTAAAACATATTTGATCTATAAGATGTTAACATTGCTTATAATATTAAATAAAACAGCTGAACTTGCGTGGAAAATATATTCTTAATAAATGTACAATATAAAATTAAATTTTGATCAATGGCTAATCTAACATTGATTCACCTACTCCAAAAACGCATAATGCAGGTCTACAAAATCTATCTCCTATTTGTCCACTTGATTTGATCTTTGATAAAGAAGGCTAACCAAAATCTTGTATCCTTCTAATTGTTCCTCTCTGATGAAATTTCACATACACCTTTCAAGTAACCACCGCTCATGAACCCATTTATACTTGTGATCAGTGCATACTTGTTTTTTTGGTTCTCCAGCAACCTTGATCTCATTCTTCTTATCAAACCCATCTCTACACAAATCCCTCATGACAACCAAATCCATATAAGATAAAAGTTGTCCGACATACGGAAAAATGAAGGTAAGTATCAATTATACTAGGTTCTGAAATAATTAAAGCCATCTCAACATCTTACACTATTTATCTGAATTTCGTTGTAGCAGCTACTTGGATGGATGCAACACAAGCTACGACGAAGCGGTGTCGAGCCGTTCAAGGACACCACAACTGGTAATTCTCTATCACCTACAATTAATTTCTCGTGGACAAAAACTCAGCATGCATTAGTTCCAATAAAGCATCACATGCATAGGGCAGTACATCTTGTCAATGGGCTCGACGACAAGCACCAGAATCAACTGCATTGGACTTGGTGATCTATCTAAGAGTTTAACACCAGGGAATTAAGATATTTGTAATTTTTAGAAAAGAAAAAAAAAAGCTTTCAAAACAGGTGATCCTCAAGGTACTGAAGGTTTAGGTTCTCTTCCATATGCTAGATGGTCAGAACGAACATACTTTTCTGATTCTCCAAAACATCAGAAATCATATGACCTGGGACCACAAGAATATCACAAGGTGAAACCATTTCCAAAATATTCATCTGCAGAATGATTAGCTTACATTGTTGTCCACATCAATGTGCATAAACTGAAGCATATGGTCACTACAGTGGTCCACATATAATTTCAATACACGAAAGAACTGAGCCATTCCACTAAAACAAGATATTAAAACCATATATAGCACAAAAGCAAGATTTGAATTCCTTATATGGTTGTAATCAAATCTCAGAAACTCTGGTTCTAGGTTCCTATTGTACCTGCTTCTCGGTCCTGTCATCCTTTGATGAAGACGACTCCTATCTGAAACCACCTTTTGATTCCAAATATGGATCCAGATACCCAATGCAGTCCAAGCAGGAACACGAGAGCTGTTTCTCTAAACTTGAAGTCAAAGGAGTAGACTATGATGATGATGTATCTGATGACATCCCTGAGCTCTTTCATGGATTTCTCACAATTGGGACTCTCGGGTCAGAACCAATTATCAGTGAACCTGCAACACCAACATTTACTGTGTCTTTGGAGAATATGACAGAACAGAGAACAGAGGTTACTGAAAACGACTTGAAGCTCATCAATGAAGAGCTAGAGAAATTCTTTGAGGCTGAAGCTAAAGAACAAAGCTCCAATGAATCATCAGGAAGAAGTAGCCAGGTTAGCACCATTACACTGAGTGGTAAGCCACTGGAAGTAGTGACTATTGAAGATCAAAAGCTGATAACATGTCCACTCCAAGAATATCTATTTGGATCCACAATTGAACTCCCCGAAACAAGAAATGATGTCAAGAAGGAAAAGACTTCACTTGCGGAGCTGTTCCAGAGGACGAAACTGATAGATGAGAAACCAACAGAATATTGTGAGAAAGAGGATGTTCAGGAAAAGGGAACAAAAACCCCGGGCAAGCATCTGATAAAGAGACTTCTGAAAAAGCTTCATACATTCTCAGGAAGTTCCCCTAGGTCTAAAGAAACCACGGCTACACCAGCCAAGAAAAAACTCCAAAAGGTAAGTCTTCTTAAACGACATTCTGGTGTTCAACCCAGATCTAGAGTAGAGTTAAATTAGGATGGTCTACTGCTGATGTTAAAGATGACTTAAATCAAGTAATCAAATTTATAAAATAAGTTGGAGAATATGATGCCTTTTTTCCGATACATCCTTATCTAGATTGCTATTCACATTCATGCATAGCATCTAGACATTCTGTACATTCATGCATCATTGCATCTGGACAATTTGCCCATACATGTATGATTGAATCTACTCAAGAGGCTTATACAGGTATCCGATTATACTTGTAGCTATTCTATAAAAACTTATATAATTCAACTACAATGCATAGGAACAATAACAATGGTATCTAGGAATCTCTGGGAATTTTGAATGCGGATAGGTGACTAGCTCCTATGAGTTGGTGCAACTAATGTAGAACATAACTAAAATCAATAACATCAGTATGTTCCTTAATAATTTGTGTTGTAACACGCTACTGCCCTCAGGAGTGCTACTCACACATAAGGAGCTATTCCAACTAGCTTGCAAGTCTTAAAGCTTCAAAGTCCCACATGAGAAGCTCGTTGCTTCCAACCTTCCGTTAAAGGCTATATAAAGCCTTTAGTAGTTGATTGTAAAGCATTACTTGTGTTTTGATAAACTGGGATCAGTTACAAGAAAATGTCTTTGGGTTGACAGCAAGTTCCTTCATAAGCAGGAAAAGGGCGAAACCTCTTTCTACCATTTTCACCTAAAGATTGGGTCCACCTTCACCTAATTTCCCTACTCTTATGTATCACTTATCAATTTTATGCACTAACACATCTATTAGTATAAACTGGGTTGGCCAAACCATCTAAGGTGACCTTCCCTGATTTTGTCCTCCTTTGGAGCTACTTCTACCTTACCTCTCATATTCTCATTTCTAACACTATCACTTGGCATCTGTCACTCATGCAACACAACGCTGCCATCTCTGCTCCATTCAATTTCTTTCCATATTTTTTATTTATCCAATGCTCGGTACCAAAAAAAAATAAAAGGAAAAGAAAAAAGAGAGACAAGAGTTAATAGGAACTGAATACTCTTGATAATGCAAAATCAAATGGTGATATGATACTCTAGTTGTTGCAGGCACAATGCCTCTAACTTTAGGATATAATCAAAAGAACAACCTAGGTTTATCATAGACAAAGGTACCTTTAGGTCTCAAGCCCTGGTTTAAATTTAGTAGGATTATTTAAAATGCAGGTCTTAACTCTTAAACAAAGAGTAAGCTAAATGTTCACTTCTTATCACACAACCCAGCTGCCATTTGTCTTCATGCTACAATAGAAAGGATACTATTTGTAACATTCTATATCACTTATTTTTATGTACCTCGAGGACCTATTGAGCCTTGTGATTGTCTCCTTCCATGACTGCAACTAGTATTTTCAGGACTTATTTGCTACATAAAATTCCCAACCTTTAGATGGCCTTATTTGTTATAAGCTAGAGGCACAAGATGTGTAGGGCTTGACATGAACAGATATTTCAGCTTTCTTTTTTTATTTTTCCCCTGCTTCGTTGACATGCAGGTCATTCAAATGCTCCACAGAAAGATTTATCCTGAAAACTATACAGCTTCAAAAGGATTTGAGAACTCGAGTCGGATTGAAATGAATCAGACTCTTTATGATGAAGGGCACATAAAAAAAAGCAGGTTTCCGAAGCAACCAATGTGCATGGAAGGAACTGGGGGAGATAATTCAAGTGGTAATGGGGAGCACTGGATCAAAACAGACGCACACTGTAAGTAATCTGACTAATACGAAAAGTTACAGAATGTACTAATTCTTAAACATTTTTTTTTTAATGGAGCAGCTGTGCAACATCTCATGAAATTTAAAGAAGATGAATACGTCATGCATGAAAGCTACAATAGACAAAATGAGCAAGAATGCAGAAGGAAAATTTTTATACATACCAACATGAAAAGATGCATAAAAGCAAAGCAAAGCTCAAGCATCCAATTAGATGAGCATATAAGAGAAAAATAAATATTATTTTCTTTTCGTTATGCTTCAGTTCCATATTACTTTCTCTTCTCATTTGGGGATACAGAAGCAAGGGTATGGGAGAAAAGTAACATGGGAGCTTCTAGGCAACCAACGAACTTTAACCACAAGACTGTCTTGTCTAAAAACTTAACAAAATAAAGGGGGACCCCAAACTTTTGTTCCAAAGAAGCATCACTTCATTATATTAGTTGAAATTTCTGAACTTCATCACCAACTTATATCCTTCCGCCAACAATACCCCACAGACACTGAAATCTGAGAACAATATCAAAACTTGCTAGGCAGAATTGCATTCCTAAACTGTAAAGATTGAAGACTGATATTGCAATCACCAAGCAACCATCAGTTTGCATATGTATAATATAGCTTACCCTCTTTGTTGCTTGAAAAAATGCAGACTTGGTGCTGGAGCTCTAGGGAGGACATGGCCAGAAATGCTGAACAGCTCTTGCACTTCAATAGGAGTGTTGGTCTTGATGCCTATCTAGTATATTACTTGTGCCGTGTGATTGTTACTTCGTGTGTGAATTCAGACAGAACAAAAAGCCTTTTGGAGGATCCCATGTCATCTTCCTCAGAATAAAATTGTGTGCTAAATATAATTATTATCCTTCTACTGTAGTTCTAATGGTAGAGTAGTTCTTTCATCCAAATTCTCTGAAATTCCTTCCATGTTATTATAAGTGTCCCAACTAATTTATGTATGCTGTGGAAAGCTTTATAAAAACTCAATGTTGAACATGAGCCTTAGCTGCAGATGCTAAGCTCTAGATCCTATGATTCTTCTTGGTCTTGGTGAATGGCCAAGCAATTTCTGAACTTCAGTTAATTCTTTTTAATAAAGACATCAGTTCTTAGGTCTTACTCCACTTTACTAAGAGCTTTCTTTCCCTCTAAAAAGGGAAAGGAAAAAGGGCTCCTGCACAACATTCTTCTCCAACCAAAAAGTAATGTACAAGAGGTTCTGTTTATTCTAAGTGGTTGCAGTTATCAAACAATTTTTCCCCATCATTTTACCCTAAATTTAATCCATTTTATATTGTTTTAACAAAATGTTTCTTGCGTCACTTAGGACTTAGGTGTAAACCATCGCCTTGTATCTTGGTGTCCATCACGCCTAAATGCACGTTTATCCTTTGTGGACCCAACAGGGGAAATAAACATTCGCCCAGTATTTAGGGAATTTAGGTAGAAGATTTTCTAACTCTTAAACACATAAAAGCAAATAAATTATTACATGAACAGAAGTAGCACAGAGAAAACAATCAAGAATCCTCACATGTGATATAACTCAAACCAGTTTGGTACAAATTCTAAAGACGCATCAAATTCATAAACAAGCTTCCACCAAAAGCTTTAACGAGTATTTTTTTTGACTCACACAGGCACATGTATACTAATATCAATTAACTTAAGGCAAGCATACCCATCTACCAGCCCAACACACATTGAAAGCTGAAACCAATAAACATATTGAACACAGGTGCCGCTGGCACTTGGAAGTAAGGATAGAAGTAGAAAACAGAGGTTTCAGTAACCACAGCCTTCCACATCATACCACATGCATGCTTAAATAGAAATTCAGCTGAGAATTATTATGCTAGTGGAACTTCTTTTTGTACTGCCATACATGAGAAAACTGTAAAATAAACACATCTTACTTATTTGGATCATCTTGCCCCCATTTCCCTATATTATAAGTGTTAACTTTAACCCTGAGGAGACCAAAATCAAGTGAACGCAAACAATTTCAGGAAGGCAGAAAAGGTGGAATTAAATGAGAACATGAAGGACAAGGTAAAAGTAGTCTGTAACGAAGGACAAAATTAGGAAAATCGCGTTAGAGAATTTGATGGATAAGGCAAAAGTAATCTATGTGCATATCAATAGATGCACCACTTCCTAAAAGTGATAGACTAGATATAGGAGTGGGGAAATAAGGAAAAGAAGACTTGGACAGAAATAGTGGAAAGAGATCTTGCCAATTTAGAGCACATGAAAGAAACTTACGCAGAATGAAGACACAACACAAGAATATTGTATTTAACCCCAATTAATTGGGATAAAGCTTCGTCGAGTAATTGATTGCAATCAATTTCACTGAGGTCCAGTGGGAAAGACCTTTTATGTTTTAACTTCAGGAAATGAAGCAATTTCAGCATTTCTATATCATCGATCCAAAAGCACCAATTCTTTCATAATATCATGATCAATATCACAATAACATTACCAGAGAAGGTGAAACCACTACTTCCAGGCGTTAATTTCATCCAACCACAACATTTGAACAACAAAAAGTTGGAAACATAATCACTAAAGTTTTCCACATTTTCATATGCACGTGCATTTGTGCATGCATCCACTGATATTATTTGTTTGTTCTGATTTTCAAGGATCAACTTGGAAGAACAATTGAGACTACAAAGAATTTAAAAAAGAAACCTATGACACGAGATATAGATGAAGAACCTCCAGCTAGAAATGTACGCATTCTTCTTTTAGGACTCCACCCATTTCCATTCTCCAGGATTGATCAACAAGGCGAGCTATCTCTCTGATCAAGCAATTAAACTTCCATTAGAAAAAATAACTATTGAAACTGTATGCTGATCACACTAGATGAGCTTAGAAAGGAAGAAAGTACCCAATTGGAAAGGAATCGCAGAACAAAATCTTTTCGGATAATAAATCTTTGAAGGATAGGTAATATCATGTTTCGGAACAAATACTTATGATTATGGAAAAGAGGACAATTTAGGGTAAAAATAAATTTTCAAAAAATTAGGAGATCAACAGCTCACTAGTTCTTTTGATCAAAATTGATTGGTCATAAGATGCTTCACCCACAAGGGATGGCATCAGATGCTATTGTCAAGGTCTTGCATATCTTGAAAGTTCATATATTTTAAGGTCATCCACCATCAAGATTTCCGAGACCTGTGTGTCAAACATAATGCACATCTGGACCCCATATTGGAAATCTGATTCTAGTTCCTACCATGACCAGTGCAGCTAATGTAATATAATGGAAATTGGGACGGGTAGTCAGGAACTAAGTTACCTGAGGTCATGACTAACCACAAGTATGGTTAATTCCTTCTTTAGAAGACTTAAAAGCTTCACAACATCTGCACGAGCTTTCCAATCTGATTTTGACAATAAACCAGGAAGCTAGTTATTGCCGGCCACATGTAACAACTCAACTTTATAACAAAAATAGCTGGGAAAAAAATATATACAATGTAGGATTAATGTAATTTAGATGCATGGCTTATCACACCCAATATGGTTAAGAAAGCTATCCAACAGATACAACAAGAGCATTGACCGAGTGAAAGCAGAATACTAACGGTTTCTTACCAAGTCCGGCAAGAGGCTCATCCAATATCAATATATCTGGGACTTGAACCTGACGAAAATTTTCAGGCATAAAGCCAAGCTCAAAATCATCAGATACCTTGAAAAGTCTAGGTGAAAGGATTCATGCATCTGAAATTTCCGTTTTATGGGTGTTTAAATGTCAAATAGATTTCTTTGCTGATCTTACTAACTGAATTGCCAAAGCAAGCCTACGCTTGTAGCCTCCACTTAAAGAATTAGGATCTTTGTCCAAGGAGACCCCCCTAAGTCCAACCTAATGCAAAATTTAAAACAATAGCGTTAGTTTTAAGATATACAACCTGCCATGAGAGTGTCAATACCAAAATGTGCCATGCTCAAACTTTGACAGAGAAAAATGAGAGGGTAGGAGCAGCAGAAAGCAGGGCATTTAAAATAAAAAGCACTAGTACCCAGTTGAAAGCTTGTTGGAGATTGAAAGCTAATTGTTCCTTCATCTGAAAGCTGCTCCTTCGCCTTGGCCACCCAAATGTAACTTCATCAAGCATATTATCTGCCACAAAATATCTGGCTAGAAAAAAAATACATATGGTATTTTCACTTGAAAGAGACAAAAATTTTATGATAGAAGATATCTTCCTGTGCAAACAAGAGCCAAAGATATGGACCAAATTACAAGTGTTGGAATTCGAGGACCAAATCTCTCAGATTTGGAAAGTATTCTAGCTGTAGAATGTGACTGAACAAGATTGGGAAACTAGAATTAAAGGGGATATTTTATTTCCTTTAATATCTAAGGTGTAATTAGCTTTCCTTTCCATTTAGCTTTCCTTCTTCTGTAATTTTCCTATTCTTTGTTAGTCATTAGTTCTATATATTAGGGTTGTACATACGTATTTTACACAAGAAATATACAGAAGAAAATTACTCTGATTTCTTCATGGTATCAGAGCTGGGTTCTCTCTAGCCTTCTTTTTTTCGAAACCCTAGCTGCTGTCCAGTTTTCTCCTCTAGCCAAAAAAAATGTCTGAAGTATCTGAATCCACCCCTGTTACTCCTACTACATCTTCTAAGACCACCGAAACCAAAATAACTCATACTGAAGCTCATTTAGTCCAGATCACCACTATTCGACTGAATGGAGGGAACTTCTTACGTTGGTCTCAATCAATACGGATGTACATCCGTGGAAGAGGCAAGATCGGGTATCTAACTGGAGATACCAAAGCTCCAGCACCAACAGATCCTTCATATGCCACCTGGGATGCAGAAAATTCCATGATCATGGCATGGTTGGTGAACTCTATGGATGAAGACATTAGTGCAAACTATATGTGTTATTCCACAGCCAAAGAACTCTGGGATAATGTAACCCAGATGTACTCAGATTTGGGAAATCAGTCCCAAATATTCGAACTACAATTGAAGCTTGGAGGCATTCACCAAGGAGATGATGATGTGACAAGATACTTCAACTCGCTGAGAAGGATGTGGCAGGATCTTGACCTCTTTAATGACTATGAGTGGAAGAACGCTGATGACTTTAATCATCATCAGCAAACTGTGGACAGTGATCGGATTTTCAAGTTCCTTGCTGGTCTTAAAGATGATTTTGATGATGTGCGAGGACGTATCCTCGGCAGGCGTCCATTACCACCAATAGGAGAAGTATTTTCTGAAGTAAGGCGTGAGGAAAGCCGCCGGAATGTTATGCTGGGCAAGAAGAATTCTGGTGGTCTTATAGAAACTTCTGCCCTTGTTGCTGGTGCTAATCAGCAGCGTTCAAATGCACGACCTCGTGTCTGGTGTGACTACTGCAACAAACCTAGACATACCCGTCCAAATATTGCCTTTGCAGTGAGTGTAGTAAGTCAGTTTATGCACTCACCAGGAGCAGAACATTTTGATGCAGTCAATAGAATACTGAGGTACCTAAAGGGTACTCCAGGAAGAGGACTACTATTCAGGAAAAATGACAATTTTCAAGTGGAAGTGTATACAGATGCTGATTGGGCTGGAAGTGTTACAGATAGAAGGTCAACTTCAGGCTACTGCAACTTTGTTGGAGGAAATCTAGTCACTTGGCGTAGCAAAAAACAAAGTGTGGTGGCACGGAGCAGTGCCGAGGCTGAATTTAGAGCAGTAGCTCTCGGCATTTGTGAAATCTTGTGGATTAAAAAGCTTCTTGAGGAATTAAAAATGGAGATTCAACTACCTATGAAGGTCTACTGTGATAACAAGTCAGCCATTCTAATCACTCACAATCCAGTACTTCATGATCGAACTAAACATGTGGAGATTGACAAGCACTTCATAAAAGAGAAACTGGATAAAAGACTTGTTTGTATGCCTTACATACCAACTACAGAACAGGTTGCAGACATTCTAACTGAAGGATTACCAACAAAGCAATTTGAATACTTAATTGGCAAGCTGGCCATGAAAGATATTTTCTGTCCAGCTTGAGGGGGAGTGTTGGAATTCGAGGACCAAATCTCTCAGATTTGGAAAGTATTCTAGCTGTAGAATGTGACTGAACAAGATTGGGAAACTAGAATTAAAGGGGATATTTTATTTCCTTTAATATCTAAGGTGTAATTAGCTTTCCTTTCCATTTAGCTTTCCTTCTTCTGTAATTTTCCTATTCTTTGTTAGTCATTAGTTCTATATATTAGGGTTGTACATACGTATTTTACACAAGAAATATACAGAAGAAAATTACTCTGATTTCTTCAACAAGATAACTGAAGTCTCGAGTAACAAATATGCTGCCTTATAGCTGGTCAATCTGCATAATGGCTACTCTAAAGTGTATCAACAGTAACAGGACTGAACTCTGAGAGAAGCACACAACGAGTGCAAAAATGGAAAAGTCTTAATCTCCTAGTGAACATAAAAAAGGCCAAACAGGATAAAGTAGTTTGTAAAAGGGTCCTGTGCAAACCAGATTATCATCATCTGATATGTGGTGTAGGTAGAAATTGGGCCAATCAAAGTTCCTAAAAACCAATAAAACTATGTAGAACACTTCTGAACAAATTCTTTATCTACGTATAGCACCATAAAATAAAATAAAAAAACAAACAGTAAAAATGCATATAACTTAATCACAAATATCTGATAACACATGCATTTGGAACTTGATCGAGTTCAAAGAACACAAAAATATGCTCCAGGGTCACTAATAAAACTCACCAGAACAAAACCAAAACAGATCAAGTTAATTGTAGAAAGCAAGAAATAAGAGACCGTTTATCTTTGATACCTCTCTGGAAATTGGAAGACAATGCCAACTCTTTCAGGCTGTAATGACTCTGGAGGTTGATCTGGTTTGCCTTCGTTCGTGTATCTCTGAATGCAGATCGAACCTGATGTCGGTTTGCTTAACCCAGCAAGTAGCTGGATAAAAAAAGTAGTTAAATTTAAGGTGAACAGGATAAGAGTAAATTGCTAGAAGAAATGGTACAGGACATACAGGTTTAGACATTGCTAGAAGAAATGGTACAGAACATACAGGTTTAGACAACTAAAGCAATGAAGTTTTATACCTAACTGGTTGACAAATTTTCCCATTCCATTCAAATCTAAGGCAACAAAAAAGACATACATGGAGGCAAACGCAAACCTGTAGTAAAGTAGTCTTTCCACTTCCACTCTGACCAAATATTAAGCCAAAACTGCAATAAGAGACACGAAAACCTAAGTCCCTTGATAAGAAGCCTAAAATGGGCACCTGGAACCAATGAATCTGTCACAATTATGCCAATCATAGGTTTCTCCTGACAAGAACAAACGAGTGACAGTCTATCTTGGTGCCATGAGGTCCGGTCTCTTTTAGTTGCACACTTATAACTAATAAGCAACATTTTTATCTTCCATAATAACATTGAACGGGTACATAGAAAAGTAGAATTCATGCCACGAACCTATTATAAAAGATTTCGTAGCACAAAATCGTTGAAAGCAGTGTTAATTTTCAAAACGAGCAAGTAGACAAAACATGTAGAGCATAAACCTTAAAAAACAGTAGGGTACCTTTTCTCAGGAAGCGAAAAGCTTACACCATTTAAAAGATTTGTTTGCGTCCCCTGAGGTCGATAGTAAACATCCCGAACCTTAAATGGGAAAACCATACTGATTCAGTTACTACAGCAGTTTCTGTTTTTCAGCAACAAATCGAATATAAAGCTAGCCATTCTCACTAACACTACCAAAGCCTCAAATGTGAATGCAATAAGAACAGTCCTCAGGGTAATTTTTGAAGTATAAAAGAGACGGATTCCAGATTAACCAGACAAACACATCCGAAAAAGTTTAACAGTGTAACATTGCAACAGACAACTGAACATTATTAATCACGTGGACAAGGCGAGAACGTTACCTCCAAGCAAGAGTAGCCACAGGAGATTCTGATGGGGAAATTTCGCTTGAAACGAAGACTGCGAGAAGAATTTGGACAAAAGATAAGCATATAACGCAAAATCGACAACGAGCAGCTTCCGAATTGAAACATCGTCCAAAGGATCGGCAATGAAGGAACTCACCCAGAACGATCCCTGGGCAGCAATGGTGATAATGAATTGATAATTCCTGAGTTGATCGTGGGGACTACTGCGGGATGAGAGAATGAAATCGCCATGTCCAGCCCAAGCAACTCGGACTCGGGGTACTGATCAGTACCAAATAGGCCTAAATACCCTTTTGCCCCCTCAACTCGCTTGAACAGGACACTTTCTCCTGAACTTTAACTTGGTATGACTCAGCCTATGGGTGAAAGAAGTTTGCCCTAATTCGAAATCCGACCCTATTTTACGGGTTAAGGTCGGGTTAGAGATATAATTAAGAGAATTCGGGTCAACCCGAACCCGAACTGTTTTCCAAGCTTAAAATCGGGTTGGTTCGGTTATTGCCCGAATCCAACCCGAAAAGGCCCAGTTCCCTTCCCACCAGTGACCAGCCCACTAATATTAACAGTTGGTCAGCCCAGCCCATTAACTTAAATCCTAACCCCTAAGCCCAAACTAAGTCCTAACCCCTCAAATCCCTAGCAGGCACCGGCACGGCGGCACGCACCAGGCAGCCAAACGAAATCGCGATTCGCAATTCAGCAGAGCAGACAGGCAGACAACAGCAACAGCGATCATCACCGATCAGCGAGGCAGTGGCAAAATTGGAGACGCCATGATTCCCAGTTGCCGTCACAGCGGCAAAATCGGAGACGCCATGATTCCCAGTCGTCGTCTGATGCACTCGCAATCGGGCCTCCCAAGCACTGGCGAGACGAGGGACAAGCGGGTTGGGAGAACATTGAACACTGCCATCTTCCTCGGCAACGTGGGTCAACGTTGGATGGACACGGCCGTCTTCCTCTGCAGCCTCCAGCGAAACGAGGGTTGGGCGGAATCTGGCATGGTGTTGAGGGAGGCATTGAGACCGAGGATAGCCTGAGGAAAGAACAGAAATGGACAAACCATGGCATTGAGTAGTTGAGAACATAAAATTGCAAAGTTTAGGACAAAGTTTTTAATGAAAAAGGTGTAAAATGTGCATTTTTTGTTATACATTTTTATTTGCATTTTTCAAAGTTTCAGACCCGACCCAACCCGATCCGATCCGTTTTTCGGGTTAGGGTCAGTTCGGGGTGGAGAGGTAAATTGGGTCAGTTCGGGTTCTAAATTTTGAATGGCTATCTTAGTTGATTTTTTTTGGACCCGACCCTAACCCGAAAATTACACCCCTAACTCAGTCCCTGAACTTTATTAAGTGGATCAGTCAACCCTTTGACCATCATGTGCAACTCATGTGCCCTATGGTCTGTAAACACCGTATGCCAACATTAATCAGCCATAAGTGAAGCGGGAAAATGCTAGCATTGAGGCAAATTCAATGCTGAAGCTATTGACAATTTCCAACTCAAGCTCAATCACTGTAACCCTCTCATATCTGTTATTTTTGCGAGGAATAAAGCAATTGAAGTTCATGTATGGATTGGAGAATGCGCGAAGGAGATTTCAAAGCTAGTAGAGTTGAGAAGCACATGGCAGAGGTAGACTTAGATTGGGCGGTCGCACTTGCAACAAACTTGGTGACGAAAAGTAAGGGACGGCGGGGATGTGACGGTGCTGGGGCTTAGTCCTCTGCCTCCATGATTCTGCCTCAACCTGTTAGAGATTGGTAAAGTCTTTAATTACCCATAAGTTTGGAATTGCCCAATTTCTCCAATTTTTTCATCAATGTTGTAATTTAAAATCTTTATTATTGAAATTGTGTTCCCCTGCTCCTGTTTACCAAAATAGGTAATAACATCCAAAGCTTCAATTAATTGGGTGGGGTAAGAAGAAAAGAGATTTGGGGGTCAAATTCTGTGTCTTGTCCTTATGATTTCTAAGTTCTTCTGAATCCACCCAATAGTTTCATTAGAATGCAAAACTTGAATAGCAATAGCAATATCAGTAGGACTATATGTATTGACTGATCTGAGAAATTATAAATGTTAGGGGAATAAAATAATGGACTAGAGTTAGTACTTTGTCCAACAAGCAGAAAACGTAATCAAGGCAGAAGCTGCATGTTTGAGCCTCGTCACTCCCGACCCAACGGATCCAACAAAAAATATACATTAATCCATCCTTTCCTTTTTTGAAATATCTATAATTTGATATAAAATCAATTGTCCATCATTTTTTATAGAATGATAAGTCAATTTGAGAATCAATACTTTGCCTACAACCCTTCCTAATTCACATCTTTGGTGAAAAGAATTTCTTTTTTAATTACTTACATAATGATTCAGAAAATACTAGATCCCCACCTACACAAGAAAATTGTCAATAAGAAAACAAGCAAATAATCATATTCAAATAATAAATCAAAGCAAAGAAAAATAAATTAAGTGGATAAATAGAAGATTCAAGAGGCATGGAATGATCAATATAAAGACGAATATGTTGGCTTGAGTTTTTGGCATTCTAATTACAAAGAAAATAAGAGCTTTTCTATTTTTTTAACTCTTTTGTATCTTTTCTTTAGATAAGATAAGATTGAATGAAAGGATTAAGAAGTTTCAAACTTTATAATATAAAGAAAATCCAGACTGAATTATTTATATTCAAATAAAATATACAAAATTCTAATAGATTGGATGAAATCTTATCTTAAAGAATCTCATGATTCAATTTATTATTTATTAAATTAAAACTACAAATCAAATGGTTCTATTTTTCAATCTTTTTCTGACTTACTCTTACAAAATCAAGGTCACAAAGATTGAGAAAAATCAATCATTCACAAAATTATTGACCGATTTTTGTGTATATGCAAAAACTTTTCTCATTATCACAGCAAATCCTAAAAAAAAAAAATTATAATGACAATATTTCGTCATTCTTTTAATTCCATGAATTATGGATTATTTTCATTATGCCCATAAAAGGAGGAGTCGTTTGAGGTGAAAATCTTATGTACAATTTTGGAACGGAGAATTCTTTTAATTAAATGAGCTTAGAGGTTATTAGAGCACCACATTTGTTATGTGATGGTCATTAGTTTGATTCCAATAGCCACCTCTTTCTATTTGCTTTATGTTTTAATCTTTTTTATCGATCTTATAATTTTTTTTATAAAGCTCAATCTTAGATCTTAACTTAACAAATACACCACCGTAACTAATTAATCAGAAATATTGTCATTGGGAATTCGATTTCAACTCAGCGGAGATGAAAGTCATGAAACAAAAAATTCATATTGCTTTAGTCATTGATTTTTTCATATTGAATGAATCGATGAAGTAGCTACACCAAGATGGTCTGGAGACGCAAAACTCACGTATCCGGCATTTGGGGAGAAGATATGAGTAACTAAATCACTTTACTGAATAAACTATTTTATTAGGAAAAACTCCCAATTTCTCAATTCTCAAATGAATTATGAATATGAAATAGCAAATGTGCGGTCATTTTATCCACACATATGGTTGATTAACGTTGGCAAATGGTGTTAATAGGACATTAAGCACGTGAGTCGCATATGATGGTCAAGGGAGCTGACTGACCCACTTAATAAACTTTAGTGGCTGAGTTAGACTGTGTTGAAGTTCATAGAGGAAAGTGCCCTAGTCAAGCGGGTTTAAGGGCCAAAGGATATTTAAGTCATACCAACTGTGAATTTTGTGAAGGAAAAAGTACCAAATGTGACACTAATCTTTAGCCAACAGATAACATTTGCACTTTCCACTAAAGTATTTTTTGGTACCAATATATCAATGAAGTGAAGTTACAATTTGGGACACTGGTGGTAAAAAAAAATTGACAGAAACAAAAAAAAAGTAGTAAGTTTGAAATCTTAGAAGGGTAATGTAACTTTTTAGCAAACTTAGGAATTTTATGTAATTGAGCCTTTTTTTTCTTTTGTACCAATTAAATGAAATTAATACTGTATGATTACTTTGGAAAAAATTCTAGAAAAACAAACTAAGTTTTTTTCTTATGATTACTTTGGAAAAAAATTTAGAAAAAAAATAAAAAAAAACAAACTAGGTGCTTTTCTTATTAAGTATCAAAATCAAACAAATACTGGTACTATAAAAAAGTTTCTAGATCTATAATTTTAAGGATATTGGTCATTTACTAACATTTCTTGTTTTTCTTTTTTTTTTTTGTACACGAAATTTAATATAATCTATTATAAGAATAGAAATAAGAGCGAACAATCATATGCCTAGGGGTTGAAGAGGTTTACTGCAGCCCTATAGGACCTCGACTGCAATTAGTCTACTTCTTGTGACTGTTTTATATTGAGTGCAGTGCCACTCTTCGAGACGCCCTCAAATCCTAGCTTTACTTGTGGATGTCCTTTTACGTG